>OZ014523.1:309781176-310981176 GCA_963966055.1 Lathyrus aphaca
ATTGTCGGATTCAGAAATAGGAGGTAAATGAAGCGTTGAAAAGAATGAGTAATAGTAAGACGGTTGGACCAAATAACATATATATTGAAGTGTGGAAAATTCTTAAAGATACAGGTTTTGAGTGATTCATCAAACTCTTTAATAAAATTATGTGGTCAAAGTGTATGTCAAAGGATTGAGAAAAAACACCATGGTTTCAATCTATAAGAATAATGAGCATATGCAAAATTGTGCAAATTATAGGGAGTTAAGCTTATGAATCATACCATGAAGTTATAAGAAAGAGCGATTGAATGGAGATTAAGAACAATGACTCTAGTTTGCGGGAATCAATTTGGTTTTATATGCCTGGAAGGTCAACCATAGAAGTTATTTATCTATTAGGGTGTGTGAAGGAGTAGTATCGGATGGACCAACAAGGCATGCACTTAATTTTTATTGACTTGGATAAGACATATGATAGAGTGCCTAGAGAGATTTTGTGGAAAATCTTATAGAAAAAATAAACGTTAAGATATCATATATTCAAGTTATCCAAGATATGTATGAAGGGGTGTCGTTTATCATATAGACACAAGGTGAAGAGATAAATGATTTTTCCATTATAATTGGTTTGTATCAAGGTTCAAACCTAAGTCCCTATCTTTTTATTTTAATATTGGATATACTCACGAAACACATCTAACAGCTAGCACCGAGATGCATGTTTTTTCAGATGATATAATTCTTCTTAGATACTACCTCAGTTTTTTTTATTATAAATCGCTTTGGGAAAATATTTTGTACCACAATATAAGTCGTTTTTTAATACCATTGAATCATTAATATTATTTTTCCTATTATGCTCTTAAATATTTATTACCCACTTTCCTTTCAATTATATAAATTTGTCTTTTCAATATCATTAATGAAATATAATTTTGCAAAATTCTTCATAATTTCTCTTTTTCATACCATAATTATTACATTTTTTAATATATGTGAAAAGTTAAAAACTATTTATAATAAAAAAACGGAGGAAATATTTGGAAAAAAAAAAGGTTGAAAATTCGAAGGCGAGTTTCAGAAACATATAATTTTTGCATAAATAGAAATAAAACAAAATATAAAAAAAATTCAATAATAAATAAAAAACGATTCTAATTTAGAGGGGAAACTGGATACAACTAGTATGATACCCGTGCACGTCGGTGACGTTCATTTGTTCTCATAATGTATTTGTTCTCATAATATATTTTTTGTCAAAATGTATTTGTTCTAAGAATGTATTTAATTATATTTAAAATTTGAAGAAAAAAAATATAATTAATAAAAATTATAAATTTTTTATTTACTAAAAATTAGTTTTCATTTGTTTTTATTTAAAATTTGAAAAAAAAAATAGAATTAATAAAAAACAGTAAATATAAAAAAAAAAATTTATATTTTAAAAAATAGAATCAATTCTTGCAGACATCGGTGGATATCTTTTATAAAAATATTTACGCAATAATTTAGTTTTATAAATATAAAATAATATCATAGTATTTGTAAATATTATTTTAATTTTATAAATAAATATTATTAAAATAAATAAATTTAGTTTATGTAAGTATTATTACAAATATCTATTTCATGTGATACCCGTATCAGTATCTGTATGATCTCCAGAGTACTGGTGTGTTATGCGCATTTGTTTTTTTTTTAAATATAATTAATAAAAATTAATAAATATAAAAAATATAATTTATATTTAAAAAAATAATCAATACTCGCGGGTATCGTTTGATATTTTTTTATAAAAATATTTATGCTATAATTTAGTTTTATAAATATCAAATAATATCATAGTATTTGTAAATATTTTTTAATTTAATAAATAAATATTATCGACATAAATAAATACATTTTATGTAAGTATTATTACTACTATCTATTTCGTGGGATACTCATATAAGTGCTTGTGTGTTCACTCAAGTAATGATGTGACACGCCCTTAATTTTGAAAACTGTTTAATTACCCTTAAACTTTTAAATTTTTGAATTATTTTTTTCATCCATGTTTAGAATACTATAAAATATTTTTTTATTAAATTTTATAATTTTTTAAAATGAGAAGAATTAAATATGAATTTTGTAAATTTCAAAATATAATGATAAAAGTAATGAAAACTTCGACATAGAAATCAAATTTTGAGTTCTTTTTTTTCGAGAAACTTTTTATAACATTTTAAAGATATTTATAAAATAATCATTTAAAAATACACATCGGTTTAACAAAAGGGACTAAAACTAAGTGCATAATAATTTTGTAGGGATTAAAATATCTTATTTTTTAATAGGTACAAAATTGTTTTACCAAAATATGTTTTACATCAATAATATATATTTCAATTTTTCATATGTTATGTTTAGAAGAATTGTATCTCACAAAGAGAGAGACATGTATGAACGTGAAATGTCTCATCACCGATTGATTAATATACAACGCTACCTTCCTAATTTATAATAAAAAAACTTTATTTTCTCTCTCAAAGTTTAAGACAAAATAATAAATTTTATTTTATTTATTTATTACTTCGAAATAATAACAATTATTTATAACTCTTTTGTTATAAATTTAGATAAAAAAAATTAGTGATTTGAATAATTATTGTAAATCACTTTAACATTATAAAAACTCCATATTTTTCAAAATAATATTTTGTAAGAATGTGTTTTATTTTTCTTATAAATAAAATCAGAGATAGTACTATTTTTTCAATTATTATTATGTACATTATTTCTAGTATATTAATAAAATTATAATATCTTATAAGTATTATTACATATTTTTCATTAGTTGGTGTCGTTAGCATGGGATTTGGCTCCACCAGTAATATTCATTTCAATTAAATCACTGTTATCATTATTTTATTTTTTATCTTATGAAGCTAGAAAAAGATTTGGTGATAAAAGATAAATATTTCCTGCACTAAGTATAAGTTTTCATCTAAGATATATCAATTAAATCAAGAATATCTTTAATGATTTTTTAATTAATTATATAGATTTTATTAATTAAAATAAGAATTAAATTACCTATTTATTTTATTATAAAAAATTAATACTATGATTGGTATCTAAGAATTTATCATAGTTAAATTCATATTTTTTTAATGGTGATAGTCCAAAAATAAACATATTTATGGAATAAATGAGTTAATTTTTGTAGAAGATGAAAAAAAAATTATATTAATCCAAGTGAAGTCAAATAAAAATTAAAAGAAGAAAGAATGAATTCATTGGAAGAAAAAAAAGAGTGGAATTTAAAATGGGTGATGTTGCTTTTAATTTAGAAAACTCACATAGAAATAAAAAGAATAGAGTTTGAAATAGATGTACTGCTTTTAATTCAGAAAATTCAGATGTTATGATTATTATGAAAATATGTTCACAGTACAATAGCATGCACATGGTTAATCACTAATAAATGTCAAAATATTTTAAAATTTGGACAATATAATTGAATTTTATTATAATTTAGTGCTCCTAATAAATAAGTTGAAAAATATAACTTATGAGTATGACTATTGAAATGACGGTGTCAAATGCTGTAAACACCCCAAATTTGCCCTCACCCATTCACACCATGGCTTGTGATCTTTTCATATGCATAAGTTCAATCATAGCATCTCAACTTGCATATTTGCTTCACTGCATTGGTTCAAAGTCATCTGTATCTAGGGTTTGTGATCTGAGTCATCCTTGAGCCACTTGAGATATTCCAAAGGTCATCAATCACTTCAAAGGGGTCCATGTGTGTTCAAGCATCATATTATATCCCCACAAAGTCAAGAAAGTCAAAGAATCACAAGAACTGAGAATGGCATGGAAGCAGAGCAAGGCTTGACTGCACAGATGACCTAGAATTAGGGTTTTGGTTTCAGAGGTCATAACTCCAATTTTTTGGTCATTCTTGTTTCTATTGGTCTCTATATGTCATGGGGATCATGCATATCAATTTTCATGAAGAAATTTCATGGGGAATGCATCTAACCAAGAGTTGACTTCTTGAGCAAGTCAGTGCAAAATCAGGGCATCTGAGGCCCCCAATGACCCAACCAAAGGGTGTTCTTCATTATTTTGATTGTATTTGATCTTTATTTGATCATAGGAGATGTTAGAAGTTCACAAAATTGAATAATTTCAAGCCATTTTCAAAGTTGCCTTTTTGGGAAAATGACTTGTAATGGAAAATTGCCATTTTGGGAAACTTTTTCAACCCTTGCTTTTTGATTCAAAAATGCTTCAAATGAGAAAACTTTGGTAATGAAAGTTGTAGAATGGATCATTCCCTTTTCAAAAAGTACAAGAACTCATTCTAATTCATTTTGGATCAAAAGTTATGGCTTGCCAAAGTTAAGAAAAATCACATAATTTCAAGTTATGAACCAAAGAGGCAAAGTTGCAAAATCACTTGCCAAGGCAAATTGAGACCTCAAAGTGACTTCTAATCTTTACACAAACATAAACCAAGGCCTAAAAATAAGAATGCATCAAAGGTTTGCCCATTTTCATGCCTTGTGGATCAAGAAACTTCAAAAGGGGCAAAAAGTTACAAAGTTGCAAAACCTATCACAAACCCTAATCCACTTGCTGCATTGCCTCTAATCCTTTTCCATGGCTCTCCCTGATTCAAGTTGCAGTCAAGCCATGCTTTGTACCCTCACTGCCATAGCCCATACCTCTCTTACACAAAACTTGACTTTTTTGCAAAAGACTCATACCAATCAGCCTGTGCCACACCAACTCCTCTGACCTCTCTAGTTGTGATAAGTGGACCAAATACAACATAACACACCACACACACAAGCCTGAAACACTCTCCAAGCCATAGTTCCAAGTTTATGCCTCTTATGCATTTCCATTCGAAACACATCACACAAGCATCAAACAAAAAAACAAACTCCATAAAACATCTCAGCATGTCTCACTGATCATCCCTGACCCTTCACTTTGCCCTAAAACTCCCTGAAATCAAAACACGATTTCCTCCCCTCTCTGAACAGAACCCCATCAATCTCTCAAACTAGCCCAAATAAACTCCAAACAAGTCTTGCAAACATCTGAGGGAAGTCATTAGAGTTGATTGGAAGCAAGGAAGCAGGCTGAAAGCTTCACTTCAGGTAGCTTCAAAAATTATTTTTCCAGAAACCTTGTTTTAAGTTACTAAAATGATCTACATGTTCCCCTGATTGTTTTGCACTTTGTACTTTTGAAAATGATTGAGTATTGAGCATGTATTGCATCTCTGAAAGTTTGGCCATTTTTATGTTTTTGATTCGAATCTTGGTTTTGAGTGAAAAGAAATGAATTTTGAGGGTAGATTCATGTTTAGGGAGATGGAGAGGTTTGATCTGGAGCTTTACAGCTCTTAAAATGACCAGGAGAGTGAGTTTGAGTTTTCTCAGGGAGGATGTCACCGGAGAAGACGACCGGAGCTCTTCTCCGGTGACCTGAGAGTGATTAGGACTTTAAATGCGTTTAGGGCAAAGTTTAAATGTGGACCCTTGATCTGGTTGACTAAGTCTGACTCCCGCGCGTTTCAATGGCCTGGATCTTTCATTAAAATCCTAATCTCACTTAATTAATTTAATTAATCCAGTTTAATTTAATTGGCCCAGTTTGAATGTCAGCCGTAGGATAGCGCGCCAGTCTTTCCCTCCATTCCCAGTTTAAATATCAGCCTTAGGATGCGCTGACTTTCTTTTTATTTATGTTTTCATTTCATTTTTATTCATTTGTTTTGCACATTTATTTTAAAATAGCTAAAATCATTAAAAAATTATGAAAATTTTTGTCAAGGATTTCATGAATTTTCAGAACACAAAAATATTTTTATTTTTATTTTTTGCATTAAAAATTATTTTTAAATCATTTAAATGATTATTTTTAATTAGTTAATGAAAATTAATTAATTAAAAATACATTTAGGTATTTAAAAATCACAAAAAAAATTCACATAGCATTTAAAAACATTTAGAAACATTGTCCAACTCTCAAACCAAATTTCTTTTTTGTTCTTGATGCCTTTTGATCATTTTCTTTGGAATTAATTTCATTTTTAGGCAATATTTTGTTTCAAACTTCAAAAATTCATTTCTGCCTAACCATTGAGAGTTGGACAATGATTCTTTTTGCATTGCATATTGCATAACATGTAGTTTATAGGATAAAATTGGTTTGATTTGATCTTGCATTTTCATTTTGTTTAGGATTTTTCTTGACAAGGTACCCCAAAACCCTAGCAACCTTAGGAAATTCACAACTTTCAATAGGTTAGGAGTTGGATCCCCTCCTTTGGGCAGTGAGTTTGTATAGGTCTAGGGTATCTTTGATTGTATTTTCAAATTTTTATCATGTCATTTGCTTCTGGTCTTGGATTTTTGCTTTGTATGATGCATGAAACCCTAATTTGTGCCTTCCTTTGCATCCATCTTTCATATGCTTGCATACCATGACTTGCCATGACATTTTGTGCATTCCTTTGATTCATAATACCTCTTAGGTCATAATTGAATCATGTTTGATCATTGCATCTTTCATTTTCCATGTTGTATGTCCATTGCATTTCATAACTTTCCATGTACATTCTTGGTTCAAAGCATGCTTCTTTTGCATCATTATGCTTGCTTGATCATTCCCATGCCTTGCCTCATGTTTGCATCATCCCATTAGCATCATTAACATCATGTAAATGCTCCTGGTTTTGGTTTGAATCATCCCATTCCATCTCATTTGCATTGCATT
The DNA here is from genome assembly GCA_963966055.1 of Lathyrus aphaca. Lineage (NCBI taxonomy): Eukaryota > Viridiplantae > Streptophyta > Magnoliopsida > Fabales > Fabaceae > Lathyrus > Lathyrus aphaca. The sequence continues at coordinate 309,787,948 of OZ014523.1, forward strand.
TCATTTCTCATGCTAACATTTCAGGTGGTAAGTTGTTTGAGAAGTGAATTTGCCTTCACTTCTCATAATCTCTTTTCATCTCTTTCACATTTCCTTTTCTGCATTTTTGTATGTGTATTGGATTGAGCTTGCTCATTCTTGTTCATCTTACCTTCATTCTTCAAGCAACTTGTCTTCTTAAGTGAAGCAAGTTGTTTTGCTTCTCTTTGCTTCTTGCTCCTTTCATCTGCTTCCATCCTGGTGGTTTCTCTGAAGATCTTTCTCTGTTAAGCCTCATTAACCCTAGGATCTCCAAGCATGATAACAATTAGGGTTTGATTAGTCCCCTATTTAGTTTCACCTTTGTGTCATCTTTGAGTCTTCTCTTCTCATCTCATAATCAGGGACTAAACCCTAAAGGCTTTAAGGCTTTGTGATTAAGCTTATGCCTGCATCCTTCTATTAGGATGGAGTGTATAACTTTAATCCTAAGTGTTAAACCCTTAATGTGTTTAAATCCTTTAATCAATTCACTTAATAACCACTAAGACATCAAACTTGTTACTTGGGCCTTGCATTAGGGTTCTAATTCTTCCTTAATTGGTTAAGAAGGACTAACCCTAGTGTTAATGGACAAGTCCCTCTCAAGTTGTCTTACAAACTTTAAAATCCACTTCTTAATCTTATCATTAACTAAAATCCATTTAATAAAGGCTTTGTTTTGTTATGAGTTTAATCCCTAATCATGGATTAAGTTGAGGAGTCTTTCTCAGCTTAAATGCTCTCATCTATTATCCTTCTATTGGGATGGTGTAATGAGTCCATTAAATCCTTGATTATGGCTTAAACTCGTTACTTAACACTAAACAAAAACAACAAAAACATCTAAATAATCACAAGTAGGTTAATGATCTTAATCCTACACCATGGTGATTAAGTGTGAGATGTTGACTTCACACTTAAGGTATTCTCATTACCCCTAATCAGAGGGAAGATGTGATGAGTTTACTAACCCATTGGTTAAGGCTTAAGCTCATTATCTTATGACAAACTTTCAAAAGCAGTAAAAGATTGAAAACACAAAAAAACAAACAATAATCGTCTCCTCCGGGATTCTTTTTTCACCTCATTCACTCTTAACCGAGAACTTGCTTCTTCCGTCTAATGCAAGACAGTTTGCACCTGAGCCAGACAGGTCATACACTTGAGCATAGGCAAGTAAGCAGTTCACAAGTCAATTTACCTTTCAGTCTCTTTGGGTCGAACTACGGTGTTCTGACTTCCTCATTGCACGAGAGGATACGTAGGCATAACTTAACAGTTATCGAACAAAAGTCTCTGTATATCCCCCCTCTTTCCAGCATTATTCTTTAAGCCTCATTATCTTGAGCATTCCACTCTTGTTCTTACACTGACACTTCCCTTATACACTTCACATTCCTTTTACACTGACACTTGCATTCTTTCCAGCTTTGATACACAGATTGCACTGACACTACCCCTTTAAAACACAAATCTTTTAAGCGTGGATTCCGTCGAGTACGGAGGACAATCTGGGTGATAATACCTTCCCAGGTTGTATCCAACCCCCTTTCTCAGTCTCTCTGGTTCGCAACCGTCTTATCCATTCTTTCCTAGGTTTATGCAGCATTACCTTTCCCTCGGGATAAAAATGCCTAGTTGGCGACTCTATTCATTCCCTTCTCCTTTCGCCGACCGTTCGCGTCTGTACCCCTCTTGACCTGAGGTGTCATTTGGTGGGGGCGACAAATGCAAGATTGAGATATAGAGTGATGTTTGACACATAGAGATAACGATGACTAAATATATAATAATATTAAAAAATCTCATGGAAATCTTGTAAGTCAAATGGAAAATAATTTTTTTAACACAATTGAGATAATGCATATTTAATGCCATTAAAAAAATTAAAAAAAATTAAATTTTATATAACAATTAAATTATATTTTTTAATATCATTAAAATAATAAATCAATTTAATGCATATTTATGAAACCGATTAATTTATAATTATAAAAGATGATTATATTTAAGGTAATAATACTAAAAAAATAATGGATATAAATTAAGAAATTAAAGTTTAATATAAAATAAATATTTTTTATAATAGAAAAAAATGTCATATAAAAGTAATTGATAATCATATACATTATTGTTATTAGATAGGAATTACAAAATCATTTTTTATAACATTAATTTTACTTAATTAGAAGAAATTGTTTATTTCTCTATGTAAATATTTTTTTGATAAATTTATTTTGTTGATAAATTAAATTAAAAAAAAATCATGAAACATTGTTTGCAATTAGTGTCATATTAGGAAAAAATTGAAACTCTATAATTAGTATCATATTAAAAAAATTGAAACTCAATATCTTAAATTAATTATAAATGATTATCCATTTATTTAATTTCTAACTCTATAAACAATACATATTAAAAATTTTAAAACCTTAATCTTTTATTATTTAATATAAATATTTTTCTTGCAATTAAAATTATAAATATATCATTTAGATAATTTAAAATACTTATAACTTTATTTTCACTATTTATTATTAAGGAATATCAATACAAATTCAGACTCAATTAAAATACATCAAATAATATATATTAAGTTATTTTTTGATATGACCTATAAATATAATATAAATTATGTTTTGCTTCATGCTCTTGATGATATATAAGCAATACAGAAGTTGAAAAGTTAGCTGAAGAACAAAACTCGTGTCTATAATGTTTTTTTTGTATATAAATAATATTTGAATCACTTAATTTTTTTTATAAAAATATTTGTTCCACGTTTATAAAAGTAATATTGTCTATTTTTTTTATACTAAATCACTTTTTATATATTATTTTATAATTTATTTTTAATTGAAGGTAACATTTAATATTTAAAAAATTAAATAAAATATAGATTAGAAAATGAGATTAATTGGAATACATTGTGTAAAACCACCTTATTCTCTAATTAAAATAGATTATTAAAATTGAAATACACTGTGTCAAAAATAAAATAGATTATTAAAATTGGAATACACTGTGTCAAAAATAAAATAGATTATTAAAATTGGAATACACTGTGTCAAAATGATTTATTTTAAATGGATGATAGTGTAAAATTATTTTACTGACTGTGTAATCCAATTAATCTCTTAGAAAATTTTATAAAATTTAAAATTAACAAATTTATTATAATTTAAATGTAAAAAAGAATATAAAAGGAAACAAATCAAATGCATATAATATTATTGTTTCACGGATTGTGATGTGTAATAACGCTATTATAATAACAAAAATACTAAATATAGACAAATTAATAGAACTAAATAAATCAATTTGAAATTTTAAATATGAAAATTTGGCTCATTTTATTCATTATATTTGACTCATTTTATTTAATTTTTAATAAAATGCATTCATTGAGAGTTATGTGATGCATATTAAAAGCAAAAAAAATATTTAATATTATATTAAATGAATTATTACTTTTAGTATTTTCTACTAAAAACAATTATTTTAAAATAAAGATTATTTAAAATATATATTCAACCAAATTTTAGACATCACTTAATTTGTCTTTATATATTTAAAAAAATTATATTTAATTGATATTTAAATATATATATATATATATATATATATATATATATATATATATATATATATATATATATATATATATATATATATATATATATATATATATATATATATATATATAACTTTTCATATTTTAAAGATTATAATATGATACATACAATAGTAAAATAGAAATATAAACATCTTCCAATATTCCCCAGATATCAAGCCATGCAAAATAATTCATTTTTCAACTTTTCAAGTGTTACATAATACATGAATACATGGTTCAAAAGAAGAGGGGGGACCAAACCAGAAACCCTCAGTCAAGACTAATCCTAAAGGAAGGAATACCTAGTCTATTTTTAACAAGATCAGCAAACACAGACACAGGAGCTTCATTCCACCAAACGAAACCTCGAATGGAAAGACCTAATGAAGCTAGAGTGTCTGCGCATTGGTTTCCTTCCCTAAAAATATGCGATAAAATAAACGACATCTGGATCGTCATCTGAATACAATTAGACCACCAATTTATCAATTTTGATGGCACAAGTTCTGGATTGGCTATTGCTTTTGATACCAACAAAGAATCTGTTTCTATCCATAGGAAGTTCCATCCTCGATTCACTGCTAATTCAATAGCTATAATCACTCCCATAAATTCCGCCACCAACGCGTCTTCTTGGCCTAAATGCTGAGCAAAACAACCTATACAATCTCCATGGTGATTTCTATATATTCCCCCACAAGCTGCTTTAGCAGGAATGCCCAAAGATGTGCCATATGAGTTGCATTTGATCCAGGAAGCCAGGGGAGGTTTCCAAATGACTTCCATGGTGATGGAGGCCCTTGGAGGAGGGATTTTAATCCTGAAAGCTTTCAGAACCAGAAAGTCTCGTATTGAACATTTAGACCTGCCAGCAAAACCATTACCTGATAAATTCACATTAGAGATGATGGTGTTAAGGGCTGACTTCCAAAAGGTTGATTTCTCTTTAAATTTCCTTTGATTTCTGCAATTCCAAATAGTGTTGAAGATGTTTATTATTGCTAATCGAATTACAACTTTGCATTGATCAGACCAAGGGCCATTGCAGACTTCCCACACATTCATGAAATTGCAAGTAATGTTCATTTGTAAAACACCTGCCAACCATTTCCAAATATCAGTTGCAAAACGACAATTGAAGAAAAGGTGCAGCAATGTTTCTTCTTCTACTCCACACATCTCACATCTGGAGGGGAGAACCACTCAACCCTTAGCTGCTAGAATGTCATCAGTAGGAACTTTCGAATGAAGCAGTTTCCAGACAAACATTGACTTAGCCGGGGGAATGTTTATATGCCATAAATATTTAGCCCAGTTCACGTGATTACCATGATTATAGAGAAAACGGTAAGCTTCCTTTATAGTTAACCTACCATTAGAAGAGTGGGTCCAAAGTCTTTGATCCAAGGAAGAGTTGTATGGAATCTGAACCAAACTAAGGATATCATTGATGTTAGGGAACCAAGCTGCCAAGCCAGGCGGTATCATCCAGGTGCCATTAGACTGAAAATCAGACACTTTGGCAGATAACTTCCCATGGGCAAAGGGCGATAATTTCAGTTGTTGAACTAAAGGGGCACCACACCAACTATCAGTCCAGAAGTTAATTCTGTCACCATCCCCAAGATTCCACCCAGAATTTGAAATGAAGAGAGAAAAGCTACCTTTTATGCTAGACCAAATGGAGGAGGAAATGTTATATTGAATTGGTTTATTATTCCTCAGCACTCTATGCCTCAGCAGAATTGCCCACTGACTAGAGGAATTGAAGAAATCCCAACAATTTTTGAGATTGGCTGCCTCATTGACTGTTCTTAGAGATCTTAGGCCTAGCCCTCCTTCCTTGAGAGGCTTGCAAACTTTCCTCCAAGCAACTGTTATGAGCTTCCTCTTTGAGATATCTCCACTCCAAATGAAGTTTCTAATGCTTTTATTCAGATTATTAATCAGGCTAACCGGCCAAGAGTAGATGAGCAAGTTATACATTAGCATACTATGGATGACACTTTTCACTAATTCTACTCTGCCTGCCATACTAAGGAGAGATGCTTTCCATTTAGACATCTTAGCTTTGGCTTTATCTAAAATGGCTTGGAAATGAACTAGTTTTGGTTTACCTCTGAAGATGGGCACTCCAAGATAATTAAAGGGAAGTTGTCCTTCTAAAAAGCCAAAGGTTTGAGTGAAAGAACTAACCATTGTGGGACTGACTGACCCTGCATAAAAGGTGGATTTAGAGGGATTGACCAACTGTCCAGAACATTGTCCATATCTGATAAAGAGATTCCTCAAGGCCTCAGCATTGGAGCAATTGGCTTTACAGAAGACCATTATGTCATCAGCATATAGGGTATGTGAAGGAACTGTGTAATTACCAGGACCTTTAATGAGTTTAAGTTTTCCATCCTTAGCCAGTTTAGAAATAGCTCTGCTCAAGACATCTTCAGCTAGACAAAACAGTAGTGGAGACAAAGGGTCACCCTGCCTCACCCCTATTTTGCAACAAAAGTATCCCACCTGATCCCCATTAATTGAAATAGAAAGCATTGCAGAGTGAAGAATAGTTCTGATCCATCCACAAAATTTAGCAGAAAACCCAAAATTTTGAAGCACCAACAAAAGAAAGTTCCAGTCCAAAGTATCAAAGGCCTTTCTTATATCTATTTTGATAGCCATGTTCCCACCACTAGCACCTCTGTTTAGCATGTTGATGACCTCAGAAGTGAGGCAAATGCAATCAGCAATATTCCTACCTCGAATGAAACCTCTTTGTTCAGTTGAGATGAGGAAGGGCATTAGAGGGGCAATTCTGTCAGCCAAGATTTTGGATATAATTTTGAACTTAAAATTTGCCATTGCAATTGGCCTATAGTTGTCCACCAGAGTTGCATTTGTGTCCTTAGGAATGAGAATGATAGTATTGGCATTCCAATTAGGAAGTAGCCAACCAGTTTTGAAGAATTGTATGATAGCATTAGTAACATCTTCGTTGATGATATCCCAGTATTGTTGGAAGAAATGTCCCCCAAAACCATCTGGGCCTGGTGCGCTGTCTTTGTTCAAGGTAAACACAACATGCTTGACTTCTGCAGGAGTGGGAATGGCTGTAAGCAGAAAATTAGTTTCATCTGTAACAAGTTTTGGGATCACTTCATCTACAAGACCATTTTCCACTGAGTTATTACTGGTATTAAAAAGCCCTTCAAAATGCTCCAGAAAGATCTTAGGAATGGAACTAGAGTCAGTAATCATGTTTCCTTCATGCTGAATAGAAGAGATTAATTTAGTACAATTTCTTATTCTGTTCAATCTGTGAAAATAGGCTGTGCTCCTATCACCATTGGTTTGCCAATTAACCTTGGCTTTGTCCCTCCAGTATATATCCTCTAAATTTAAAGCAATTTCTAAATTAATTTGAGCAGACTGCTCTTTCTTCATTAGCTCCTCTGTCTGGCCATTCAATTGTATCTGAGCTTGAATGTCATCCAACTTAGTTGTGGCATTGCTGAGAAGTTCATGAACATTCCCAAAGATTTCCTTGTTCCAAGTCTTGAGCCTTTGCTTTAGCAACTTCAGTTTCTGATTGAGAATAAACATTGGACAACCGTAGATTTTTGTCTCCCAACAATTCTTGATAACACTAATACAATCTGAGTGTTGTGACCACATAGATAAGAATTTGAAATTAGAGGCTACCTTGATAGTAGAATAATCGAAGACAAGTAGAATTGGGAAATGATCTGAGTTATGCCAAGTAAATTCAGAACCTCTAGTGGGAAGATGGATAAAGGAGTTAGTGTCAGTCCACTCTTGAAAGTCTTCAATGGGAATTCTGTATGGATTTAATCTTCCTCTATGCTCATGTGCTCCAAGGATTGTGTTGAAATCACCTAGAAAACACCAAGGAATCCGTCTAGAAATAGGGAGGTTTGCAAGGGTTGTCCACAATTCCCTTCTCTTTAAATAAGATGTTGAAGCATAAATGCCAGCCATACCAAAACAATGTTCACCATCCTCAATAATAAAGGAAACATGTTTCTCATCTCGAAGTAAAACATGTGGTTTTAACCCGGGGGAGCAGAGACACCATAAATTAGGAAGCTTTCCGGGTCTGCTATTAACTGCAAAGATCTTTAAGTTTAGGCTTGAGAAGAAGTTGGTTGGTAAATCTTCTGAGTTCATCCAAGGCTCTGCAATGAAACAAAGATCAGGCCTTTGTTTAAGGATAATATTTTTAAGGGCTAATCTGATGGGATGATTAGCAAATCCCCTGACATTCCAGAAAACACACTTCATTTTGCCATGGATGAAGAGCTTGCTCGAGCTCTCGTACTAGGGCCAATCTTGAAAGTTCTTAAGGCAGATTTAGTTTTCTTCTTTTGTTTTTTGGAAACTACCAGTTGAAAGTTGTTGTTTGTGTTAGCATCATCTGATTCTTCAGCCATGTTAGCCCATGATTGTCTCTTTTTTATTATTTACATTCTTTTTGTTTAAAAAAAAAAAACATGGTTCATAGCTTGTGGTTGTTGCTCCAATTTGTCTTTGTCGATGGTTGTTAATATGGAGCAATATGTCGTCCCTAAGCGGACGACCTGATGAAACACAGGGAAAAACAAAATTATAAGTTATATCTCTTAAAATAATCACAACCGCACGATAATGAATAGAAGAAAACTAAATGCTTAAAAGATTTTGTACAATAAAGATGAGACGGAAATTGAATGTATGAAGGATTGTAAATATTTTGTACAATGAAGATGAGACGGAAGTTGAATGTATGAGATATAAATAGTTGAATGTGAAATATGGAGTTTAAACGTTTATGAAATCATGATTTTTCAATATCGTTAACCCAACCTTAAGATGAAAATAAAGTGGAAAATCTCAAATAATATACGATGAATGATTTGAGAAAACAGCATGACTTGTTTAGGAAAGAGCACGAGTGACTTTTCATATATTATAGATTTTATACTTAGTGCAATCTTTTATGATAAAAAAAATAGAAAATGAACTATTTAAACAAAATCCAATTGTATACGCTGTGCATGAGTTAGCGACTAGTCACATGTTGACACGTAGTCAAAACAGATCAATCAAATCCAAAAATTATCAATAGAATTAAAATCACTGTACATTCATCCAAATATTATTGAATAATTTTGCAACCTACCACATCAGATTAAATCCAATCAAACACTTTACCTTAATTATGAGTAAATGGTAACAAAGTACATGATTGGCAAGGTAAAATAACTTGCGATGTGACACTCTCCTCTATAGAAGCAAACTACTAGTACTAGAGAAATACTAGCAAAATCATGAAGCCTATCTCATGTCCAATCCAATGTCCAATCTTAGCAATAATAATACAATAAGATAAGTACATCTCAGAATAAAGTACCGAAAAATAAGGGGTAAAGATATCAATCTTATAATTCATGTTCATGACAATAACAAAACGAACGTATTTTTCTTGGACTGTGCCATTGTCTATTTGATTTAAGCCTGTTACATCTCTTATCTCTATTTCCTTTTGGCCGTACTTTATACAACTATAACTAGAAGCCTAGAGATAGAACCATTATAGTTTGTTGGTTCTTTTCATAGAAACCAGTAATGGCCAACTTTTTATGCAATTATAGACAAGTCCTTTTATATTTAAAACACTTTTATTTGCAACGAAATCTCATATTTATTTTTTAAAAATAATGAATTTTAAGAGGGTGTACTGGATATTTCCGGTAAATTTCTATAAATTTTATAGGATACCAGTAATTTCAAATATTTGGTAGTGTAAAATTTTTACTTTTTTTAATTTTTTTATATTACTGAGAATTTCAAATACCAAAAAATTTACAAAAAAAATTTGGAAATTTGAAATTTTCGGTAGTGTAAAAATTTTAAAAAAAAATGTAAATTTTTTTACATTACCGATGATTTCAAATTACCTGAAATTTCAATACCGGAAATTTGAAGTTCTCGTAAGAGAAATTTTTTTCACTTTTCACCTAAATTTTTCAATAGCAATATTAAAATTATGAAAATTTGAAGGGTGTCAGATATAATCGGGGTGACAGATTCTTCGTATCTATTCTATTATAATATAATATGTATGAGTGCCAACAAAATTAAAAAGCTCCCTCTATAATTTGTATTGGGTGCCAATAGGATTAAAGTTGATCTCTTTATAATTTGTATGGATGGGTCAATATATTAAAGTCTACTTTTGTTGATTTATTTATTTATTAATATATATTATTTTAAATAATATTACAAATTTTATTATTATTTTAATAATAATATTTGAATTACATGTGTGAATAATATTTTACATTAATTTCTATAATCCAAACAAATTAAGTGATCGTCAGTTTCGCATCCTCGATATCATATGTCTTTTACTACTCTTTATCGTTAAAGATCCGCCAAAGGTGTTTCATAAGAAACCATCAAGGATTGTGTTGCACCTGTTTGAAAAATCTCATGTATGTCTGCATGTTGATGGTATTTTCTACTATTATTCGTATATAGTATTATTCGTACATAATATTGTGTTGCTATTTATGGCTATATAATAATAATAATAATAATAATAATAATAATAATAATAATAATAATAATATAGTGTTATTCGTATAATATTTTTAAGGACTTCAGAGTTAGAGATAACATTTTGGTTAATTGACTAATTTAAAGTTATTTTCAATTTTGTTAGAGTTGTTAATAGAGTTGTCAGAATTGTTTTGAGTTATTAAAAGATATTTTTATTTATTTTGAGTAACTCTGACATGTTTAGAGTTGTCAAAGCTTCTTTCGAGTTATTTTGAGTTAAATTTTATGTCTATTAAAATTAAAATTAAAGGTATTTTACCCTTTAGAGTTGTATTATTATTACTTGAGTCAGACCATCAATCAATTAAGTTCATATGAGTTATCTTTAAATGCAAGAGTTGTCAGCAGAGTTTTTTTAGCGTTTTAGAGTTATTTTATAGTTGTTTTAAGGTTGTAGGGGTTGTTGTAGATTTGTTTAGAGTTCCTTAGAAACTGTCGAATTATAATTATTTATTGTTATAACCATTTAAGAGTTAAGAGTATGGAATAAATTTAAAAAAAATACTGTATTGAGATGTTTTGAACTCATAAAAATGTATTTTTGACTCTGAGTTTTCAGGACCATTGGCTACAATTGGGCAGTGTTAGGGGCTGTTGGATTGTTTTACCTTGATGATATGTGGGTTGTGCTACTTAGTTTTTATATGAAACTATCTTGTTGATGTCGTACACGAAATTACGCGGTTGAGGTGATATTGTTTGTATTGTTGAGTTGTTGTGATGATGCATACATTCATTCATCCTCCTAAACAATGTACCCAAATTAGGGTTTTGCACAAAGGCAAACAATCGTCAATGTTATGATCTAATCTTGTTGCTATGGATCTCTACATGTTATATAAGGCCTAAGGTTGAATTTTGGTTCAAGGATTCATTGTGAAAGGCATCCAGTTGCTCGGTTACTTGAACAACAAGAAAAAGTCAACATATCAAGAGAAAAGTAAATCATTGGATTTCAAAGGTTCAAATCATGTTTCCCAAGTCCATGGACCTTCATATTGGTCAAATAATGTCATGGATAACATCATTCATCATTCATCAATAATCAAGAATTTGTGAAAAGTTACTAAAAATGGTAAAAACTTATAATTTGGAACTTTCTATTTTTGGAAATTTTTACATCATGGTCGCGACTTCCCGAGTCTAACGGTTACTAACTGCAAGTGCACAGTCTATCGCGTAGTTGTTCGCTGGTGTTTTTTGGCGAACAACCTCTGGTTTACCAATTTCTTGGAAATGGGTTACTTGCAGGACCAATCACACAAGTCCTAGGACACATGTGCTAAATTCTTAGGGTTAGTTTCTTAATGTATGAGTCTTATTAGTTTCCTTATGTGTTATGTCGAAAAGTTCCTAACGAAGTTTTTCTTGTTTGTATTGGAGTATAGATTTGTGTATATAATAAACTAAAAGAAAAACTTAAAGTTTGCATTTAAAGGATTTCTGGAATATAAACTTGCTTGAAAGTAAATTGCTTGAAAGTAAATAAAAGCATAAACTTAAACAAGGAATGAAGGATAAATCTAAATTTTTATAACTGAAAGATAAATGGTGTTTACACGTACATTTTCCAGACAATTCTCCTTTCTCTTACACACGAGTATTAGAGTAATTTTCACAGAAATGTTGTACAGGATTTCACACACTTTACACAAAGCAAACTATCCTATTTATAAACAAATAAAAATAATCGTCGAATAACGGTCAATTCCTAAGAATTCGCCAATTGGCGCTCTGCATGCCAATAATCTCTAAGACTCATCCATGTATCTTCTACCAAGCAAGGCTATTAACAACTGTTCGTCAACTGGCGAAACGACGTATCTTCTTGTCATGTCGAGTTTATTTGAAATTCAAATAGTCCCAGCGTCTCCTTCGTCGAATCCTTGCCTTCATATCTCTTGTCGTAAACATGAGAGGATTTCCTAGTAGTGATGTGAAGAACTTCCTAAATGGCAACTCGTCTAATCTTTCGACAGACAATTGTTCGTCATATTATGAACCAAATCATCACAAACCTTCTCAAGATGCTGGACATGTTTGGAAGAAAGAGTGATCCTATCCTGTCGAATATCTTCACAGCCACATACATCCTTTATTCAAAGTACAATGAGATGAGGAGTGCTGAGAAACTGCCATGTCAAATAATGGTGACATGTAGGGAACATAGTTGACAAATCCATCAGCTACTAAAGCTCTTCTTTATCAAACCCATGGTGTCGAAATTGTGTGTATACAAATTGCCCCCCAGCAAAGGTATTTCGACTGACTTCTGGAGAAAGCATCTTTACTGTCGAAACCTTTATTTCGACTCCATGTCTTGCATTAAATGCACTGATCTTTGAGATCTTGCTTTTATCTTGCATTAAATGCGTTGATTCCCAAAATTCCACTTTTTGTCAAATCATAAAAAGTAATCATCAGATTCCCCAACCTTTCACATCTGGACCACGTTCTTGGACATGATCCTCATAACTCTACAAAACCTAGGTCTGCCATACTCTTTTCAACTTCCACTATCTTTTCACATCCACTAACGTGTTGACACATGACATAGCCGTTTGAAAAACTCAAACGTTTTTCTCCCCAACTTCTAATATAAATACCCCTCTTCTTCCTTCTGAAAAACTTTCGCTCCCCAGAACTTACACTTCAACTTTCTTTCTTCTCAAACACCCAGTCTTTACTCCTTCTTGTTCAAATTTCTTCATCATCAACAATGGCAACTTCAAGCAAACAAAATGACAAGAACACATTAGCTCTTCCTTGCGCACATAAAATTCTTGGACCAAAGATTGTGGGCAACCAACAATACGTCCCAGAACCCCCAAATGAGAGGGAGAAAGCCAACATCTACTATTCCAAGGTACTCATTCCTCTTTTAATATCTGGCAAGTGCCACGTTATGTTAGGCTCTCTTCCTAACCCTAACACTGACCAAACTCGTCTTAAAGAGTTTTTTCCTACTTATTCTCGTACAAAGCACATAGGTGCAGGAAAAACACCCAAGTCTATTGATAAATCACCAGAACTTGCTGAACAAAACCCTGAATTGGCTGCCCTAAATTTGACATATTTGAATCAGCCTAGGATTTTTAGAAGTTGTCCCTGGTCGAAAGACCCCTTTGAATATGTAGAATGGGTAGACAAAATTGAAAAGGTTAAGGGCAAGAATTGGAAGTAAATTGGTATTTATGACTTAATCCAGTTGTCGAAAGAAGGACCTGGCTACTGCACCAACATGATCCTTGATTCCCTCTATTTTTGGGACAACACCTACAACACCTTTCACCTTCCCTGCAGAATGGTAACCCCTACTCTCTTCGACCTAGGCTCCATAGTATGCCTTAGTCCATTAGGGGCAACTTTCGACCCAACTATGCTGGACGAAAACAACATAGCTTTCGAAACTAGTTTTGCTTTATACTCCCCCTTTATTTCCCGTCATCATAAAAAGGATACTGCTGATGTGTCGGATGTAGAACACATAGCTTTTCTCACCCTCTGGCTGTCAAAGTTTGTGTTCTGCACAAGGTCTCTTCAAGTGGTCAAAAAATACATCACCCTAGCCAATCAGCTCCATGCTGGTATGAACTTGCGCCTCAGTGAATTGATTCTGGCCAATCTCTATGAGTCCAACAGTGAGAGCGTCGAATCTATCAAGAAGATCAAAGACAAGGGCAACCTCAATCTGGAAGGCCCATTCTGGCTTCTTCAACTATGGCTCAACGCCACTTTCGAATCTGGTCTTCCTGACAAAGGTCTAGTGGATGAAGAATATGTCAAGGACATACATGTCAAATGGGCAAGACTGGCGCAGTTGACTCCTTCTGAAGAAGGATTGGGTCTTCAATGATCCTTCATGAACTACGTGAACATGTTTGCCAAGAGCTACAACTTCAAGGAAAGCATGCACCTTTCGCCAATAGGACTGTCAGACCCAAGTGGTTCACTAGACAACTCCCTGTGGAACACAAAAAGGAAGAGGACAATTTTCTAGCCATATGGAAATTGTTTCTTACACCCAGGCTCCTTCCCTCTTACCCCACTATGTCCAATTCCAAGGTGGCCCTAATAGTTTATCAGCCAAATTTAGTGGCTCGAAAATTTAGGCTGATACAACTGAAACCAAGATCCATCTATCCCAAGAAAGGGTTTATTCTCTTCTACAATTCATTCTCCACTAAGTCGAAAAGTATAGAGCTTTTAGAAAAGCTAAATGACGCTGCTCTGGAGATTCAGCAAGTGGTCTTTCGACCAATCTTCTTCTGCACTCAGGAATTCGACGTTTGGTGGAAAGAGTACTATCTCACCAGGTTTTATGATGCATCTGACTTCAACACTCTTCTGACAAGTGTCTTTGCTTTTGTGCAGGATCGAACCAAGAAAGGTACCCAACAACATGTTAAAGAGATTAATAAATTTCAAAAATATTTTGAAATAATTTATAGGCCAGATGATCTTAGGCGAACTATAAGCGATGCAGCTGTGACTCTGAAGCATAAATTTACAGAAAAATTGGAGAAGTTGGCATTGCCCTCATACATCCCCCTAGAGGCGCGTTATAACTTTGCGTATACTAGCTATCCACCAAAGTTTCCACCTCTACCATCTGCTGATTTTGGTGTGGCTCTGAGCCCACATTTTCCAGATTGGTTCGCATGTGACTTCGACTTAAAATTGCTTCAAGAGTCACAAAAAAAGCTTGCTGAGCGTGTGGTTCCAACCAAATATCATCTAGATAATTACCCAGGGCACCTTTATATTGGAATAGAACACGTTCGCGTGGAATCTACCATTCTTGAAGGTGTAACCATGATTTCGACCTTATCTTTGTATCTATATCTATGTTTTAGTTTCTTCTCTTTTTATAACTTCTCTCTCTTTTTAGCTGCCAAGATCACTGGTAAGAAAAGCTCGGTTGAAGACAAACCTGGCAAGTCCACCAAGAAATCCACCTCCACAAAAAAGGTTCTTTTCTATCCTTTCGTAAAGAGACTATCTATGCAATTATTTTAGTCTTAGGTTTATTTAACTTTCCTTAATATTTTAGATGAGTCGAAAGCCCCCTACTCCTCAAAAAAGAAAGGTAGAGGAAGTGAAAGTGCCTTCTGAAGATTCTGGTGACGAATCTCCAGACCTACAACCCTTGAAAAGGAAGAAGCCTACTAAAATAAAGACAGTCGCCTCCCAAAGGTCACTGGTGACGTCGAAGAAGATCCCTCCTACAAGCCCAATAAAAAAGCTTGCACAAGACGCAAAGAGTGGGAATTCTAGTTTCCACACTATAATCCCTCAGGTAATTTACTTTCGACAAAATTTTGACTTTGACCTTTGTATACTCTTCGTCTTTTGAACTTTTATTTTGTTTCAGGTTCAAATCCATACTGAGGAGCATCCCATCAATCTGCAAGACTCCCCTCTTGGCGCAACCAAAAAAACCCAAGAAGAAAATACATCCAAGAGTGGTATGCTGGTACCCCAAACCGTGGCTGAATTCGAAATCACCATGGAGGAAGGTTCTGCAGACAACTCCCCTGATCAGCCAAAGTCCACTGCCAACAAAGAAAGTCTCCCCAAAGACGAAAAAGGCAAAAAGGCTGATGTTGGATCCAACGTCCAAGAAGAGGAAGAGCAACACAAACCCCAAGATGCTAGCGAAGAAAAACTTAATGCCAAGAGTATAGCAGGAAAAGGTTAATCAAAAGAGGAGGCTGGGCCTTGCGCTCACATCACTCTTGATCCAATACAAAGCAACCCTCCATCTTCTGGTTCAACCATCTTCTCTCGTGAGGAGCTTGAATACCTGAAGACAAGGAAGCCTTTAGAATATTTGAGGGCTATGCTCAACAATCGCTACAACTTTCAAGATTCTTCCAGCAGTTCGACTACCTCTGGGGCCACCTCTGAGGTCAAGACTCTCAGTTCCATCATGGCTGAAGTTAAAGCCCAAGTACTTGGTGTCAATTTATTCAAACTTTTGGAGGAGGATCCCACTCAACAAACTGAACTAAAAAAGCTCCTCAAACAGGTGAATGTCTTAGAGGCCAGTGCTGACAAAACTCGTCTGGTAATGGACCTTACTCAGATAATTGTTGTAGCTAGTGGGGATCTCAGCCGTCAAAAGGATTACATCCAAATGATCTCCAAAAAGAAAGAGACCCAGGCTGCTGAGTGGGATGCTGTGGAAGCTTCGACTAAAAAGGTTTCAGATTTGTCAAAATCTCTGAGGCTTACTCCCAAGAGGTGGCTGAATGTGATAAAAACATTCAAAACTTCAAGGAGCAAATATCCCAGCTTGAAGCCAAAATTTCTCAAGAACAGAAGCGTAAGGCGGATCTTCAACAACCTAAGAAAGACGAAGTCGAAGAAGAGATCAAAGTAGGGATTCATCATGCAGACAGGGCTCAACAATTGGGCAAAGAGATTGACGAAATGTCTTATAACAAAAGTCTGTGTGATTATCGAATCTTAGTCCAGAAAAGGAAATCCATAGAGCTCAAGGAGTCTTTCCTTTAGAAACGAAACTTTTTAATAGAAAATAGGCTATGTATTTTCTTTCCGTTTAGTAGCCCTAGAAGACCCCTTTTGTAATGACTTCGAAGCTTATTTAGCAAAACATCTAATACAATTATTCTACTTTTATTTTTACTTCTTGTAGAATTGGTTTATATATTTTCAAGTATTTTCCATTTATTTTTAATATTCTTTCGTCTTTGCCTATTTCTTCGACTTCATAAGCACCATTCGAAAAAGCACTTAAAATATTGAAAGGCCCTTTCCACTTGGGGGACCATTTTCCCATTAATCTGTCTTTTCGATCCATTGGAAGTATTACCTTCCAAACTAAATCACCCACACAAAGGACTTTTGATTTTACTCTTTTATTGTAAGATTTTTTAACTCTTTCTTTTTGTCTCCTTATCAAGTCCAACGCGCGTAGCCGTTCTTCGTCTAATATCATGCTCCAATATATTTCTGAAGGAATCTCATGATGTCTTTGAATACGTATGGACTGTAAATAGATTTCGACTGGAAGCACTGCATCATGTCCATATGTCAATTTAAATGGAGTAGAGTTAGTGGCTTCTTTGGGTGACGTTCGACAAGCCCATAAAATTTGATATAAGGTTTTATGCCAATTTCTAGGCTTTTTACCTACATGGTTTTTGATCAAATTTATTATCACCTTGTTTGCTGCTTCGACTTGTCCATTTTCCTGGGTATAATAGGGTGTAGAGGTTAATAAATTAAACCCCATTTCTTTTGAAAAAGCTTGCATGATTCTACCAGTAAACACAGACCCTTGGTCAGTGGTTATTCTCTCTAGTATTCCAAATCTATAAATTATATATTTTTTTGGATAAATTCTATGAATGCCTCCTGATCCACATTCACCAATGGTATGACTTCAATCCATTTAGTAAAGTAATCAACTCCTACTAAGATGTATTTTTGTCCTTTCGACGAAGCTGGTTGAATTTCTCCAATTAAATCCAAGGCCCAACCTCTGAATGGCCAAGGTTTTATGATCGAATGCTATTCGCTCGCAGGGACATGTGGTATGCCTGCATGGACTTGGCATTCTTGGCAACCCTTTGCGAACTCGACACAATCTTTTAGCATGGTTGGCCAATATAAACCTTGTCTGAATAACAACCATTTCATCTTATGCCCTGCTTGGTGTGCAACACATGTACCACTATGTGTGTGACATGGCATGAATTTTAATGTGTCAAAAACTTGGCATGTTTGAAAGCTTAATTGGTTCTCTAAGAAAAAGCAAGAAATGGCCTTTTTGGAAAAATGAACTGAATGAGCCGACTCAAATTCCACAATGAGCCGACTCATTCAATGTGTTTTGGTGCCCAAACGCACGGGTCCTAACAGGCTGCCTGAAGCATCATTTTTGGTCGACTCATGGATATGGATGAGCCGACTCAAAATCATTCATGAGTCGACTCATCAAAAAGTTTTTTCTTCTCTTTTTCTGCGGGTCTCAACAGGCTGTCTCTCTGTTCATTTTGGTCGGCTCACCTGGAAATTTGAGCCGACTCATTTAATGATTTGAGTCGGCTCATTACTGTGCTGACTCAATTTTTTCATTTAATTTTTCTTTCTTTTATGTTTCTATCACTAACCAATATAAATAGCAGGTTTCATTTCATTTTAGAGGTGACAAGGAAAGTGAAAGATATACACGCAACTCTCTTCATCTTCTTCATTCTTGCATCAATCAACAATCACACACAACAATCTTTGTTTGATTACGGTGCTTGTTTCGAAGATAACGTTCAATCGTGAATTAGAGTTTCATATTGGGTCTAGAGTGTGTGGGTTTTCCTTGGAAAAATCTGAAGGGTTTTCTCCTCCAAGATCATTGAAGATTTGGGGGTTTTGCATACATCGATCGTTCGTAGATTCAGCCGAGTGAGGTAGATCGAAGATCAAGTGGACCGTTCTTTCATATCACGGTAGACGGAGGATTGCGAATGTCTTTTTGGGTTCACAAGTGTTGGAGAAACTCAGCCGTGCTCAAATTTTGGAGAATCGTGAATTCTTGCATGAAGGGAGCAATTAATCGGAGGCTTTCTCGACACGCGTGGAAGACTTGATTCTACTTTGGATCAAGGGACAGGAAGAAGATTTGACAACATATTCAACGCGGTTTGGTTTGTTGGTTCATTTATCTCTCTTCTTGTAAAACAATTGCGATTTAATAAAATTGCCCAATTCGATTGTGAATTGGGGGCAGAGTACTTCGAGCGAGGACGACGAAGGAACTGCCTCAACAAATTCTTTGTGTTCTTTACGTTTCTCTCATTTTACTTTTGTTCATTTTGATCTTGTGTGCTTGAAAATTCTGGTGTATCAAAATAGTGCACTCAAAGTTTTTGATAAATAGTTACACTCAAAAGTGATAACTAAAGTAGGTAAAATTCTGCACTATTTGATACAACAAAATTATCCCTGGTGTGTGCACTCCAAGTGTTTGGTAAAAATCCTAACCACACAAATTCAATTTGATTGTGCCTAATTTCTTTTCTATATCATTGTTAAGAATAGTTTTATCAAGTGTTGAGTTATCAAGTGAATCATTTGTGAAATATTAATTCTTCTAGTCATCATTTCATTCTAATTGGGTTTTGCGTATATCCGATCTCCGGTGACTTTAAATTTGAACTAGACGATTTTCCGGGAAACTTCTGCAATACTTTTTCAATTAAATTTTGAAAAGTAAATTTTAAAAAGGGATCTATTCAACCCCCCTTCTAGATCCACGCTATCGTCTAACAAGTGCTCTCAAGAGCACCAGTTCATCTAGTGCTTCACATACAACTTATTGGAAAATGGACAACGATCCAACGGGGGCGTACAATAGAGCTCCAGTTTTTCCCGGAGAAAACTATAGTCACTAGAAAGATTGTATGTGCATCCATATCAACTCTGTTGATAGATAAATTTGGAAAGTTATTCAAGACGACCCTTTTCAAATAACCATGTCCGGTCTGGATAATGTCCAAATTGAAAAACCGGAAGCGCAATGGGATGATAATGATGAAAAGAAATATAGCTACGATTGGAAAGCTCGAAACATACTCATAGCTTCATTGGGAGCGAATGAATATTTTCGAGTTTCTCATCACACATCGGCTAAAGCTATGTGGGAAGCCTTACAAGTTGCCCATGAGGGAACCGATGATGTAAAGCTTGCTCAAATTAATACTCTACAACAAGATTTCGATCGATTTCACATGAGCCAAGGGGAAACCGTTGGTGAAATGGGAAAAAGATTTTCTCACTTGACAAATCGATTAAAAGCTCTTGGTAAAACTACTCCTAATGATGTTGCTACTAACAAGATTTTGAGATGTCTTACTAGGGAATGGTTTCCAAAAGTTACGGCAATCAAAGAAGCCAATGATGTAAGAACCTTGGATCTAACTACACTCATTGGAAAACTACAAGAGCATGAACAAGAGCTCTTAAACTTACATGAGCATGAAGACAAAGAAAAGAAAGAAAAGATCGAGAAAAATAAAGATCATGATGTAAACACCCCAAATTTTCCCTCACTCATTCACACTATGGCTTGTGATCATTTCATATGCATAAGTTCAATCATAGCATCTCATACCACATTTTTGATTCACTGCATTGTTTCTAAGTCATCTGCATCTAGGGTTTGTGATCTGAGCAATCCAGGAGCTTCTTGAGCCACTCCAAAGGTCATAAATCACTTCAAAGGGGTCCATGTATGTTATAATATCATATTATATCCTCTCAAAGTCAAGAATGTCAAAAAATCACAAGAACTGAGAATGGCATGGAAGCAGAGCCAGGTTTGACTGCACAGATGACCTAGAATTAGGGTTTTGGTTTCAAAGGCCATAACTCCAAATTTTTTGGTCATTCTTGTTTCTATTGGCCTCTATATGGTATAGGGAGTATGCATATAAATTTTCATGAAGAAATTCCATGGGGAAGTAATCTGATCAAGAGTTGACTTTTCAAGCAAGGCAGTGCAAAATCAGGGCATCTGAGGCCCCCAATGACCCAACCAAGGGGTGTTCTTCATCATTTTGATTGTATATGATCTTTATTTGATCATGGAAGAAGTTGGAAGTTCACAAAATTGAAGAATTTCAAGTCTTTTGCAAAGTTGACTTTTTGGGCAAGTTTGACTTTTAATGAAAATGCCATTTTAGGCAACTTTTTCAACCCTTACTTTTTGATCCAAAAATGCTTCAAATGAAAAAACTTTGGTCATGAAAGTTGTAGAATAGATCTTTCCCTTTTCAAAAAGTACAAGAACATGACCTAATTCATTTTGGATCAAAAGTTATGGCTTGTCAAAGTTGGCAAAAATCACAAAATTTCAAAGTTTCTACCAAAGAGGTATTTTGCAAAATGACTTGATCAAGTGTTCTAAGGCTAACAAATGGACTTCTAATCCACACAACATGATCACACAACATTCAAAAATCAGAATGGGCCAAGGAATCACATGTTTTATGGCTTATGGAGCAAGACTTTTTCATAAGGATCAAAGGCAAGCCAAGTTGCAAAATCCATCATAGCTTCTCATCCACTTGCTGGATAGGTTGCTGAACCATCCTAGGCCTTTCCCCTCATCATGCTGCGCAGCACACCCTTCTTGTACTAGGCTAGCAGGTGACCCATGCTTCTCTTACACAAAGTTGACATTTTTGCAAAAGCACCCATACCAATCAATAAAGCACACATCATGTCATCTGACCAATCCCAATTGTTTATGTTAATCAAATGCAAGCCAAACATAAGAAGAAGCAAGCCTGAAACCAGCCATACCACAACATTCTCATTTTCACCCTCTTGAGCAAAAGCTTTCGAAACTCATCACACAACTCACAAACACACAAACTAACTTCATAAACCAACTCAACACATCTCCCTGATCACAAAGCACCTTCCAAAACAGCCTGAAACTCAAAGGATCAAAAACACGATTCTCACACCATCTTGAACATAACTGCTGCAAACTCTCAAACCAGCCATCACAAACTCTTTCTAAGCATCAAGGCTTCATCAGGGGTCTAAAAGGAGTGGATTGCACAAAGAGAAGAGGTCAGAAAGTTGCAAACTGAAAAGCTTCAAACTCAGGTAGCTTCATGAACTTTTTTTCCAGAAGCATGATTTTAAGTTCTTAATAGCTTCTATGCATTCTCCTGATCATGAATATGTGATTATTTTTGAAAATGGTTGAGAAACCAGGATGTATGCAATGTCTGAAACTTTTGCCCTAAAAATTGTTTTGTTTCGATTCAGTTGACTGGTGAAAGATAAATGAATTTTGAGTTAGGGTTTTGATTCAGGGGGATGTGGGGATGATTTCTGTTCTTTTAGTTTTCATTTTAGTGAGGTTTTGAGGATTTTGGAGATTTTCAGGTGGGGTTCCCACCGGAGAAGACGACCGGAGGTCTTCTCCGGCCACCTGAAAAAGATTAGGGCTAATCCCTGTAATTAATGAGAGTTTGAATTGTGAGCGTTGGATGAGTTGACTTGGTCCATTCCCGCGCGTGTTCAAAGGCCCAGATCCGTTCACTTAACCCTAATCCACGTCATTAACCCTTTTAATTCAGTTTAATTAATTTAAATATGATTTAGCTCAGTTTGAATATAGGCCACTGGATTACGCGCCAAGTCAACAATTCCTTCCCCAGAATCAATCCTGGCCCTCCATTGCGCATACTTTCTTTTTATTTCATTTTTAATTCATTTCTTTTGTTTTATTTTGTACATTTATTTAAAAATAGCAAAATCATTTCAAAAATTCTGAAATTTTTTGTATAAACTTTTATTTAATTTCAGAAACCAAAAATATTTTTATTTTTAGCATTAAAAAATATTTTTAAATCATTTAAAAGTTTATTTTTAATTAATTAATAAGGATTAATTAGTTAAAAATACTTTTAGGTATTTAAAAATCACCAAAAAATTCATGAAACATTTAAAAACATTTAGAAACATTGTCCAACCCTCAAACCAAATTTATTTTTTGATCTTGATGCATTTTGAGAATTTTTCATGGAATTAAAATCATTTTTAGGCATTATTTTGATCCAAACTTCCAAAAATCATTTCTGCCTAACCATTGAGAGTTGGACCTTGATTCTTTTTGCATTGCATTGTGTTTAGCATTTAGTTTGTGAGATTAAATGGGCATGATTTGATCTTTCATTTTCCATTTGTTTGACATTTTTCTTGTTAAGGAACCCTAAAACCCTAGAAATTTTAGGAAATTCATAACTTTTATTAGGTTAAGAGTTGGAACTTCTCCTTTGGGCAGTGAGTTAGTATAGGTTTAGGGATCCTTTGAATGCATTTTCAATTTTTTATCTTGGTGTTTGCTTCTGATTTTGGTTTTTGTTTGATGCATTGATCATAAACCCTAATTTGAGCTTCCATATGCATCCATCTTGCATTTGCTTGCATACCTTGACTTGCCATAGCCTTTTTTGCATCCATTTGATTCATGTGACATCTTAAGACATATTGAAAGCATGTTTGATCATTACATCTTGCATTTGCCATGTTGTATGCCATTTGCATTTCATAACTTTTCATGTATGTTCATGGTTCTTAACTTGTTTCACTTGCATCCATGAGCTTGTATGATCATCCCCATGTCTTGATTCATGTTTGCACCATCTCATAGCATCATTATCATCATGTATGTTCTTCTGGTTTTGTTTCTCATCATGCCATTTCATTCCATTTGGCATTGCATTGCATTTCTTTCACTAACTTTTCAGGTGGTAAGTGACTTTGAGAAGTGAATTTGCCTTCACTTCTCACATTTTCTTTTCATCTCCCTCTTGCATCCATGCTGCATTTTGTTATGTGTTTGAGATTGAGCTTGCTCATTCTTTTTCTTCTTACCTTCTTTCCTCAAGTGACTTGTCTTCTTGAATGAAGCAAGTTACTTTGCTTCTCCTGATCCTTTCATTTGCTTCCTGGTGGTTCCATTGAAGATCTTTCTTGTTAAACCTCACAAACCTTAGGAACAACCAAGCATGACAATGATTAGGGTTTTGATTAGTCCCCCACTTATTTTTTACCTTTGTGTCTCATTGAGTCTTCTCTTCTCACCTCATAATCAGGGACTAAACCCTAAAGGTTTTAGGTTTTGTGATTAAGCTTATGCCTGCATCCTTCTATTAGGATGGAGTGTATAACTTTAATCCTAAGTGTTAAACCCTTAATGTGTTTAAATCTCTTAATAAATCCACTTAATAATCATCAAGACATCACACTTGTAACTTGGGCCTTGCATTAGGGTTCTATTTCTTCCTTAATTGGTTAAGAAGGACTAACCCTAGTGTTAATGGACAAGTCCCCCTCAAGTTGTCTTACAAACCATAAAAATCACTTCATCATCATATCATTAAATAAAATCCACTTAATAAAGGCTTTGTTTTGTCATGAGTTTAATCCCTAATCATGGATTAAGTTGAGGAGCTTTCCTCAGCTTAAACATTCTCATCTATTATCCTTCTATTAGGATGGTGTAATGAGTCTGTTTAATCCCTGATTATGGCTTAACCTCATTACTTAACACTAAACAAAAACAACAAAAACATCTAAATAATCACAAGTAGGTTAATGATCTTAATCCTACACCATGGTAATTAAGTGTGAGAAGCTGACTTCACACTTAAGGCATTCTCATTACCCCTAATCAGAGGGAAGATGTGATGAGTTTACTAACCCATTGGTTTAGGCTTAAGCTCATTAATTTATGACAAAATTTCAAAAGCAATAAAAGACTGAAAACACAAAAACAAACAATAATCGTCTCCTTCGGGATTCTTTTCTCACCTCTTTCACTCACAAACGAGAACTTGCTTCCTCCGTCTAATGCAAGACAG
Organism: Lathyrus aphaca; assembly: GCA_963966055.1. Classification (NCBI taxonomy): domain Eukaryota; kingdom Viridiplantae; phylum Streptophyta; class Magnoliopsida; order Fabales; family Fabaceae; genus Lathyrus; species Lathyrus aphaca. The sequence continues at coordinate 309,812,611 of OZ014523.1, forward strand.
TTTGCACCTGAGCCAGACAGGTCATACACTTGAGCATAGGCAAGCAAGCAGTTCACAAGTCAATTTATCTTTCAGTCTCTTTGGGTCGAACTACGGTGTTCTGACTCCCTCATTGCACGAGAGGATACGTAGGCATAACTTAACAGTTATCGAACAAAAGTCTCTGTATATTCCCCCTCCTTCAGTATCATTCTTTAAGCCTCATAGTCATGAGCATACTCTCATCCTTACACTGACACTGTATACATCACACTTCACACTTCCTTTACACTGACACCTGTATATTTTGTTTTCCAGCCCTTTTACACACAAATTGCACTGACACTACCCCTTTAAAACACAAATCTTTTAAGCATGGATCCCGTCGAGTACGACGGACAATCTGGGTGCTAATACCTTCCCAGGTTGTAACCAACCCCCTTTCTCAGTCTCTCTGGTTCGCAACCGTCTTATCCATATCTTTCTAGGTCTATGCAGCATTGCCTTTCCTCCGGGATAAAAATGCCTAGCTGGCGACTCTTTTCATTCCCTGTGAGTTCACTCCTGTGTGTTCTCATACCTCCTTTCGCCGACCGTTTGCGTCTGTACCCCATTTGACCCGGTGTCATTTGGTGGGAGCGACAGCTTGGCGACTCTACTGGGGACCCTTATACTGTAACCAGGGCTTCTGGTTCTTTTTGTGGGTTCCTCCTAGCGCTTGATTGATTTGTGTTTACTGGGGTGTTATGTGCTATCTGTGTTTGTATATTTGTTTTATTTATTGCTTTATGTACAGTTGTTTTACTGCTTTCTTTACAGCTTTACATATATCATACTGTCATACTGTGCTAGCTGGATCTGTTTTGTTGTTTTGGTGGGTGGGTGTTCTACTGAGAGTTAAGGTCCTATACCTGGGACCTGAGTGACACATAGGCTAGAGTGGTTCATGTTCTTTCCCATTCCATTTCGGTCTGGTGCGGGAATATGAAACACGGTTCAGATATGGGTTTCTTCTTGAGAACTCTGTGCTGCAGATTTCCTGTAGTACTAGGGCTATCTGGGAAGCCTGCTAAGTCTGGATGACCTTTAGTATTGACCTTCAGAAACTGAGGTGAATTAGAGGAGGAACTTTTATGGTTATTGTAAACACTGAACCTCCGGGTTAGAAGTGTTTACACTTCTCATAACTGATCCAAGTCTGAGGATCCTTGTTTTAGAACATCACCTGTAAGGGGGTTGGGCTGTTTACAGGTTTGCAGGTACCCTTGACCTCAACATACCCTGTTACTTTGTTTTGATTAAGAGTACTCCATTTTGGAACAGTTCTTGTGATTTTTAACCCTGGACATGTGACTCTTTATTTGAGTCCCCCACCTTGGTTACTGGACTTATGAACCTCCATCTGGATTTCTTGAGCATACATGGACTTATATCAGAGCACTTGATCAGATCCAGCTCAGTCACAAACCCTTGCATATCATTTGCATACATCATCATTGCATCATTTTAACATTTGCTTATTTGTTTTTCAGGGTATCCATACTTTATTTTGGCTTGGTTTTGACCCCATCATCAGCATAGACCTATCTTTATCAGTATCTACTTCAGTTATCTGCTACTTGCTTCAGTCACCTGCATCTCCAGTCTCAACCTGTCAGTGGCCCATCATCAGTATCATTCTCCACCATCAGCACCTGTCTCAACTCTTCTCCAACAACATGGCACCTAAGAAGAGTAACATCTCCTATCATTTCTTTCAGCCTGAGCTAGCTGACATCAGGAAGATCCAGACCCTGATTACTCCAGACCATATACCACTATTCAGAGAACACTATGGAGGCATACTTGATGTGGTTATGGATTTGGACCCTTCACAGAGGAGCTTGATTCATACTTGCCTGCAGTTCTATGATCCCCCTCTGAGGTGTTTCACTTTTCAGGATTTTCAGTTGGGGCCTTTATTGGAGGAGTACTCATCATTGGTTGGTATACCTATCAGGGGTGGTGTCCCCTTCAACCCTGAGATGGTCTGTCCTAGTAATGAAGAGGTGGCAAAGGCCTTGTATTTGGAACCAGTCCTGATTGGGCAGAATATGACCACCAAAGCTGGAGTCTCTGGTCTACATCTGGATTTCTTGATCTCTCAGGCTACCATGAAGGCTTCTTCAGGAGAGTGGAAGGCAGTCTGTGCTTTATTGGCCCTTAGCATATATGGGGTCATACTTTTTGCAGATGAGCCTAGATTCATTAGCAAGAATGCAATCCATCTTTTTATCCTGAGGAACCCAGTGCCCACCTTACTGGGAGATTTCTACTACTCAGTTCACCAGAGGAATGAAAAGCAGAGGGGAAAATTAGTAAGGTGCTGTGCTCCCTTGTTCCATACTTGGCTGCTCAAACATTTGCCCAAGACAGATGCATTCTTGAATCCTCACCAGCATAGGAACTGGGCTAGAAGACTCACTGCTTTGACTTCAGCTGATATCAGGTGGTGCACTCAAAGCACAAAAGGCAGGGACATCATTACCAGTTGTGGGCAGTTTCCCAATGTACCCCTGATAGGAGTAAATGGCTGCATCAACTACAACCCTCTGCTATTCAAAAGAAAACTGGGTTATGCATTGGTCCACACTCCTAAGGCACAAGACTTGGCTGAGACTCTTTACTGTGAGAATAAGCCTAATCTGGCTATTGTCAGGCAAGCATCCTGGGCTTGGGACAATGTCCAGACTAAAGGAGTAACCATTCTTGGGAAGTGCAACAATGTGGCCTCAGCACAGTACTATGAGTGGTCCCATGCCAGGGCTCAATTTTCTGGGATGCCCTTTACCATGGAAGATATACCTGGACCATCCTCAACACCACCTCCTGTCACTGTCAGTTTAGAGGAGTATGAGAAACTAAAAGAGAGAAATGAGAAGCTGACTCAGGCTCTACAGAAGACCCTCTGGGAGAGGAGTGATGGTAGGTTGGATATTGAAAGGTTGGAAAAGTTGAAATTAGAGCATCTAGCCAGAATTGAGAAGTCTGAGGATTACATCAAGAAGTCTAGGGCTGGAGAGCAGATCTTGAAGAATGCCTGCAAGGAGGCTCACTTCCAAAAAGCCAGGACTGACTTGTATCTGAAGGAGAGCCAAGCTAGGTGGGTCAGGATCACCGAAGCTCGTACTCTGGAAGATAAGAGGACTCAGGACAAGATTGAGCGGTTGGAGGCTAGTGCAAAGGAGCAACAGGAGGCCCTGCTAGCAGCCCAAAGAGAGATCTCAGAGTTGAAGATTAGAGCTGGAGTGAAGAGGTCAAAAGACCAGAGTCAACACAAGAAGCTAGCTGCAGCTGTTACTACCAGGAATCTCCTTATCAGGAACCTTACAGAGCGCCCGGCTGATCCTGTGACTGAAGCACTTCTAAAGGAAGTTCAGGAGGATGAGTTTGGTCTTGGTGTTTGACTTTTGCTTGTTGTTGCTTTCATTTCATGTACTTTTATTTTCTTATGTTGTATTTTGACCCCTCAGAGGGCTTGTATTATAAAAAGAAACAAACTATGTATCATTTACCCTTTTGTAATATATGTATCATTTTGTTCTATCTGAGTTTTATTTCAAGCAACATCAGCAACATCTTCAAGGGTCTGGAAAGGTCAAAACCAAGTGCCAAGCCGGATACCTTGGAAACAAATGAGCATAACTGCATTGCATACTAACCTTTTATCTTGTTTTGTAGGTTTTTGATTATTTGATTACTAACTCTGTTGTGGTTCAGGAACTATTGCTCGATGTCGGGTGTTCCCACTCAACCGTCCACACAGATATCCAACCCGCAACAACCTTCCGGGGATACAGATGGACCAGGTACAACAGGATCTTACAGAAGTCAGGACTCAAATGGCCAATGAGAGACTAGAAATGAGGAATCAAATGACTCAATTTATGGAGGTGATAAATAATATGGCTCAAAGCCAGGAGAGATTGAGAGCCTTGGTAGATAGGCAGAATCAGGAAGACCCCCATCCAGGGACTGCTGGGACAAGCAACAACGAGAGGGTTCAGCCTCATGTCAACCCACCTGTATTTGGACCCCACCTTCATCCAGAGATCAATATCCCTGCTAATGTGCAAGGGAATGCTACCACAGGTAGAGTGCTGCAAGAAGACCCCCAGGAAGATCAGTTCACAGTAATGGGAGCTGGGGATGAGGCCTATGACAGAAGGCTGGATGAAATTGCTGAAAAATTAAGATCCTTGGAGTCCCAAAACTCTTTGGGTTTTGATGTTATGGACATGGGCTTAGTGGACGGGGTTAGGATTCCCCATAAATTTAAACCACCGTGCTTTGAAAAGTACAACGGAACTTCCTGCCCACGGACCCACTTACAATCCTCTTTGGGGAGGCTGAAGGCATATACCATGGACGAGAAGCTATGGATGTTTTATTTTGAGGATAGCTTAATGGGAGCTTCAAGGGAATGGTACTCGCATCTAACTAGGGCAACCATCAGGTGTTGGAAGGATTTGGCAGAGGCCTTCATTAGACAATACCAGTATAATTTGGATATGGCACCCAACAGGACCCTCCTGATGGGAATGTCACAATCGTCCAGAGAAAGCTTCCGAGAGTACGCCCAGAGGTGGAGACAGCTGGCTGCTGCTGTCCAGCCACCTATGTCAGAGAGGGAGATGGCAGATATGTTTATGAACACTCTCCAAGGGACATACATTGATAGGCTAGCTGCCTTTTCTTCTACCAGCTTTGCAGATGTGGTTATAGCTGGAGAAAGAATCGAGAGCCTATTAAAGATGGGCAAAATTTCTGACAACGGTGCTAGTTCATCCAGCAACACAAGGAAGCCTTTTGTGGTCCCAAGAAGAACTGGTGAGACCAATGCTATCCATACCAGCAGGGGCAGGCCCCAATATGTTCATAGGTCTGTGGCAGCAGTCACCATTCCCGCTCCAATTCATCCACAACCAGCTTATCAACCACAACAGCAAAATTATCAGCAACAAACTCAGTATCCTCCTCAGAGAAACTACAACAACACCAGCAACAACAATCAGCAAAGACCATATCAACAGAGACCATCTCAGGCCAATAGGGTGATTGATCCGATCCCTATGCCCTATGCCACATTACTGCCACAACTCCTGAAACTCAACCTGGTTGAGCTAAGGACGTTGGCACCTCCAGATCCTACCAGTCTACCCAGAAATTACGACTCCAACGCCAGATGTGCTTTTCATTCGAATGCACCTGGCCATAGTACAGAGAAGTGCAGAGCTTTGCACATGAAGGTACAAGACCTGGTAGACTCTAAGGCTCTAAACTTCGCACCACCACCAAATGTTAACAAGAACCCTATGCCAAACCACGGAGGTCCCAGAATCAATGCTATTGAAGAAGACAAGCCATCTTACTTAATAACCAGTGTGGGTCAGATTCGGACACCGTTGGTAGAGATTAAAGCTCAACTCCTCGAATGTCAAATGTTCCCGGGATGTGAGCTAGGATGTGCTTACTGCAACATTTCAGTGAATGGGTGTGATAACTTGAGAGATGGCATAGATGGTCTCATCCAGAGTGGCCTGCTTCAAATCACAACATCAATTCCTACCAATCCGGCAAACTCATTGACAACAGTTCCCGAGTCTTCTACAACTGCAACAACCATTGTTCCGAACAACTCTTCAATCTCATCAACAAATGCTTCATCTGTCACTTCAACTGACCATATATCAACAAACATCCCTTCTACAACTTCAGCACCACTTCATTTAGAATCTCCTACAACGACAACACCCATCCATCCAACAAGGTCTCCTACAACTTCAACAACAAATGTCTCAACGGTTACGATTTATTATGATCCTGAAAATGATTCTGCCTACAACTCACAAAATTCCACTCCTATCAGAGCACCGGTTACAATATACTACGATCCCCATACTATTATGGTCCCTTCTGCAGCCGCAATCAGTCCAGTCACTATCACAGTGCCTGGGCCAGTACCTTATGAAAGCAGTAATGCCATCCCTTGGCATTACGGCTCTGATCTATACTGCGAAGGACAGAAAATCACTCTTGAATCATCCACCCCTGCACCACAAATAGACAATGTGGGAGGAGGCGGAGGCTTCACTCGAAGCGGACGTCTCTTTGCTCCACAAATTCAAAGACCCACTGCTGAAGCAGAAGCTGCTGCCAAGGCAAAAGGGAAGAGCATGGTGCAAGAAGAGCAAATTGTTAAAGAAGCTTTGAAAACACCTTTTGATCAAGAAGTTGATGAATTCATGAGAATCATCAAGAAAAGTGATTACAAGATAGTGGACCAGCTTCACCAGACGCCTTCCAAGATCTCTATTCTATCATTGCTTATGTGCTCCGAAGCTCATCGGAACGCACTACTAAAAGTCTTGCACGCAGCTTATGTGCCGGAAGAGATCACCGTCAATCAGTTGGAAGCTGTGGTTGGAAATGTTAATGCTAGTAATGGGCTAGGATTCACCAACACTAATTTGACTACGGAAGGCCGCAATCATAACAAGGCTTTGCACATTACCATGGAGTGTAAGAGTGCAGTTCTTTCCCATGTGCTGGTAGACACAGGATCATCCCTCAATGTCTTACCAAAAAAGGCCCTTGTGAAGCTAGAGTATGAAGGATTGGCATTACGTCCCAGTAACTTAGTAGTAAGAGCCTTTGACGGTTCTAAGAGATCAGTTCTGGGAGAGATTGAGTTGCCTATAACGATTGGCCCACAAACTTTCAAAACGACCTTCTACGTGATGGATATACAGCCTGCCTACAGCTGTCTATTGGGTAGGCCATGGATTCACGCTGCTGGCGCCGTGACCTCGACCCTTCACCAGAAGTTAAAATTCGAGTGGGAGGGCCAAGTCGTTACTATCTGTGGAGAGGAGGATATTTTTGTTAGCCACCTGGCTACCTACAAATATATTGAGATGGATGGGGAGATCCATGAAACGATGAGTCAAGGGTTTGAGGCCTTGAACATAAATGAAACATCATTTGTACCTGGAACCTCAATGACATCATATCAACAAGCCCGGAAGGTTGTTGAAGAAGGGACTGCCCAAGGCTGGGGCAAGTTGTTACCTGTGGAGAAGAAAGAGGATAGATTTGGGTTGGGTTACAAACCAACTCAGCAAGATCAAGCAGAGGCTGCTAAGGAGCCCAATTTTATCAGTGGGGGGATGCTCACCCCAGATGCCGTGAACAACTTGGAAGACGAGGATGAAAGCGACCGCAACCTGGAGAGCTGGATACGTCCAAGGATCCCGGGGAGCAGTATCTCAAACTGGTCTTCCCAGGAAATTATAAGAGTTACTCATGCAGAGTAATTATTATTTCCTGTATTTTTATAGCATGCATCAAGTCTTGCATCTTGCCCAAGGTGACAAGACTCATTTTGTAATCGGGCCATCTGTAATTTTTGTGCAACAAGATTAATCAATGAAATATCAGACATCTTTTGCAAATGAGTTTTTTTCTTTTCCGCTCACTGTTTTTCCATTTTTCTTTTTGTACAAAAAAATAAATGGCAATGTTTTCAAAATGACAACCTTATTTCACTTTTCTAAACAAGATTAAAATCAAATCACTAAAATGAACAAACTGAACCCTTGCAGAGAGTGCCTTCCAGACAGCACCGACAACAGCACGGCTATGACTTTGTATGACTTTGACAATCCGATCAATCAAGCTGATGAAGGGGTTGAAGAAGAATATGAGCTTCCTGAAGAGCTAGCCAGGTTGTTGAGACAAGAGAAGAAGGTTATCACTCCTCACCAGGAGGAGGTTGAAACGATTAATCTTGGTACAGATGAAGACGTGAAAGAAGTTAAAATCGGGGCCTGCTTGCAAGACTCAGTGAAGAGACAACTGATCGACCTGCTTCAAGAATACGTGGACGTGTTTGCTTGGTATTATCAAGATATGCCAGGGTTGGACACCGAAATTGTTATGCATAAGCTGCCTTTAAGAGAAGAATGCCCACCGGTTAAACAGAAACTGCGCCGTACTCGCCCAGACATGGCAATGAAGATCAAAGAAGAGGTGCAAAAGCAATGGGACGCCGGGTTCCTTGCTGTAACTAGCTATCCACCATGGGTCGCTAATATTGTGCCTGTACCTAAGAAAGACGGCAAAGTAAGAATGTGTGTTGACTACCGGGACCTGAACAGAGCTAGCCCAAAGGATGACTTCCCATTACCTCACATCGATGTATTGGTGGACAATACGGCTCAGTTCTCGGTATTCTCCTTCATGGACGGTTTTTCAGGATACAACCAGATCAAAATGTCACCTGAAGACATGGAGAAGACAACCTTCATCACGCCCTGGGGCACGTTCTGTTACAAGGTGATGCCATTCGGATTGAAGAATACTGGTGCAACATATCAACGGGCTATGGTAACATTATTCCACGATATGATTCATAAAGAAATCGAATGTTATGTGGATGACATGATTGCCAAATCCCTTACTGAAGAAGATCACCTGGTGAATCTGCTGAAATTGTTCAAGCGTCTGAGGAAGTACCAATTGAAGCTGAACCCCAACAAGTGCACATTCGGGGTGCGATCTGGTAAGTTGCTGGGGTTTATTGTAAGCGAGAAAGGGATTGAGGTTGATCCTGATAAAGTCAAAGCTATTCAAGAGATGCCTGCACCGAAGATAGAAAAGGAAGTTCGAGGGTTCTTAGGTCGATTGAGCTACATTTCAAGGTTCATATCTCACCTTACAGCAACCTGTGAGCCCTTGTTCAAGCTGTTGAGAAAAGAACAAACGGTCAGGTGGAACGAAGACTGCCAGAAGGCTTTCGACAAGATCAAGGAGTACTTGCAAGAACCTCCAATCCTTATGCCTCCAGTTGAAGGAAGACCTCTGATCATGTACTTGACAGTATTAGAAGAGTCGATGGGGTGTGTGATGGGCCAGCATGAAGAGTCTGGTCGAAAAGAGTATGCAATATACTACCTAAGCAAAAAGTTTACCGACTGTGAACAACGTTATTCACTGCTCGAGAAAACTTGTTGTGCTTTAGCGTGGGCTGCTCGCCGACTGAGACAGTATATGTTGACCCACACTACCTTATTGATCTCCAAAATGGACCCAGTTAAGTACATTTTCGAGAAACCGGCACTTACCGGACGGGTTGCAAGATGGCAAATGATCCTTACAGAGTACGACATTCAGTACACATCTCAGAAAGCCATCAAGGGCAGTGTATTGTCTGAATATCTTGCTGAGCAACCTATTGATGATTACCAGCCTATGAGATTTGACTTCCCCGATGAAGACATCATGTTCATAAAAGCAAAAGATCATGAAGAGCCTATTCACACTGAAGGGCCTGACCCGGAAGAAGGATGGACTATGATGTTTGATGGGGCTGTTAATATGAATGGTCGCGGTGTTGGCGCAGTACTCATTACACCTAAAGGAGTTCACATGCCTTTCTCGGCAAAACTCACCTTTAACTGCACTAACAACGAAGCTGAATACGAAGCTTGCATTATGGGTCTTGAGGAAGCCATTGACCTCAGGATCAAGATATTGACTGTATTTGGAGATTCAGCTCTGGTAGTTAATCAAACCAATGGCAAATGGTACACCCACCAGGATCATCTGATACCTTACAGGGATTATACAAGGTGGTTATTGACTTTCTTTACAACAGTCAAACTTGAGTATATCCCTCGGGACGAGAATCAGTTTGCAGATGCTCTTGCCACCATTTCATCCATGATCAAAGTTCAAGCTGCCAACTTTGTACCTCAGATTTCGGTATCCAGACTCGACAGACCGGCATATGTATTTGCAGCAGATGTTGTCAAGGATGATAAGCCTTGGTTCCACGACATTAAGTGCTTCTTGGAGGATCAAACATACCCACCTGGGGCATCTTCCAATGATAAGAAGACTTTGAGAAGGCTTGCTGGTAGTTTCTTTCTGAACACCGACGGTTCCCTATACAAGAGAAACTTTGATATGGTACTCCTCAGATGCGTTGACAAAACGGAAGCAGATTTGTTAATGCATGAAGTGCATGAAGGATCTTTTGGTACCCATGCTGGAGGACACGCAATGGCCAAGAAGTTGCTAAGATCAGGGTATTATTGGATCACAATGGATGCCGACTGTTGTGCCTATGCCAGAAAATGCCATAAATGCCAGATTTATGCGGATAAAGTACATGTGCCTCCCAATCCTTTGAATATAATGTCTTCACCTTGGCCCTTTGCCATGTGGGGCATTGATATGATTGGCAAGATTGAACCGACTGCTTCGAATGGCCACAGATTCATCCTGGTTGCCATTGACTATTTCACCAAGTGGGTCGAAGCAGCTTCGTATGCAAACGTTACAAGGCAAGTGGTAGCCAGATTTCTGAAGAGAGACATCATTTGTCGGTATGGAGTTCTCGAGCGAATCATTACTGATAATGGTTCCAATTTAAACAATAAAATGATGGCTGAGCTATGCCGGGACTTCAAGATCCAACACCACAATTCTTCTCCTTACAGACCAAAGATGAATGGCGCTGTTGAGGCAGCAAATAAAAATATCAAGAAGATTGTACAGAAGATGGTAGTCACCTACAAAGACTGGCACAAAATGCTACCGTTTTCCTTGCATGGGTATCGCACGTCAATCAGAACATCCACTGGGGCCACACCATATCAACTTGTGTATGGTATGGAAGCAGTCCTACCTGTTGAAGTTGAATTACCCTCATTACGGGTACTAATGGATGTTAAGCTAAACGAAGCAGAATGGGTCCGGTCCCGATACGAACAACTGAGTCTGATTGAAGAGAAAAGATTGGCTGCAATCTGTCATGGGAAGTTATATCAGAAAAGAATGAAGAAAGCCTTCGATCAGAAAGTCAGGCACCGAGAGTACCAAGTAGGAGATCTCATGCTGAAGAGAATCCTCCCTCCTCATACAGACCACAGGGGCAAGTGGACCCCAAACTATGAAGGACCATTTGTAGTAAAGAAAGTTTTCTCTGGAGGAGCACTGATGCTCAGCACTATGGATGGTGAGGATTTCCCGTCCCCTGTGAATTCAGATGCAGTTAAAAAATACTTCGCATAGAAATGACCCGCTGGACACAAAAACAGAATGTAAGTCCAGGCAAAAATAGGGCATCCCGGCGAGTCAAAAACAGAATAAGAGACTCGGGCAAAAATAAGGGAAAATAAACAAAAACATGTACACCCGCTGAGTTGAAAAGCCGCATTGGACGACTCAGGCAAAAATGGGTATCCCGATGGATTGAAAACCCGAAAGGGCAGTCCATGCAAAATAAGGGAATAAGCGAACAACTGCATTCTGAATTCGTCTGTATCAACTACAACTTGGAAAACCTCGAAAGGATCAAGCTTCAATCAGAATCAGCCTTCTTCAGAAAGCGAGACGAGAAGAACGTCAAAAGTCATACAAGTCATAGCAAAAGAGGAAGCTCCTTAAAGCGTCGTCAACATTGCCAGCATTTTGTTTCTCAATTTGTAACAATCTCCTCATTTCAGGGGATATGTTTCTTCAATGTATCTTGCCAATTCAAGGCACATGAATTAATAAAAGCAAATTTTCAGTCATGTTTCATCTTGTACATTTTATTTGCAAAAAATGTCTGATGTCTTAAGAAAAAAACTGATTGCATGAATACATATGCTTATCTTCAAAAAATAAAGTTACATGTTTGCAGGAAATATACTTACTCTCAGAAGTGTCTAAACTCCTATGACGGAATCCAGTAAAGGATACCTCGGGATTACTTGTGCGGTTCCCTATCTTTGCAGGATTGCAGGTATCCAAAACGCAACTTGGGGCATGTAAGCTTCATCCCAGCAAGCTGACAAATCAGCACTCAGTCTTAGCACCCGAAGTTCTTTTCCCCCAGCTGAGTTTCCACTTGCTATTTCTCCCCAGCCGAGGTGCCAACCATTCTTCCTTCTCAGCTAAGTGCAAAAGTCAGGGAGCCATCTCCCCACAGAGCTTCAGCCTCTATCCAGAAGAGCAACGCATAAAGGAATCACAACGGAGTGACGAAAGCTTCTACAAACCCCAGCTGGGTCTTTCATTTACAAGGATATGTCTATCAGTGACCTATATCCCCAGGCAAATACATCTCCCAATGATCTCGTCCCCAGCTGGGATGTCCACTTCAAACAGATCAACCGAAGATCTTCACAGCAACGGGATCCGAATCCCGGTTTGGTACTTGCATAATCATAGCATTCGCATCATATTCACCCACAAAGCGTAGCATTCCGTCTAATACGGAGCATTACGGAAAAAATCAAACATATAGCATAATCATAAGCCATGTTTTGAATCAAACACTTGTGAATATTGAAATCCAGCAACAGTATACAGAATACCCCCCCAAATTCCCCAGCAAAAGCAGTTGCCTCACAGTCACAAACACCAATATATACTCCTTTTGACACCCGTCCGTGTCATCACTCCCCAGTAAAGTCGCCTGAACACTCTTTGCAAACAAGACCACCCGCATTACAGATGCCTGTTGACACCCGTCTGCGTCATACCCCCAGCAGAAAACCAAAGCGTCCTCTTTGCACTCACAGATATTTGTATATATAACTTTCCTGACACTCGTCCGTGTCACTTTCCCCAGCACAGTAACATAAACACTTTGTACATCCGATACTTGTTTATACTATACTCTTCTCCTTTTGACACTCGTCCGTGTCACTCTCCCCAGCAGATTAAACACTAATCTATACACCACTCACACTTATACAGATACTCGTCCGTATCTTGTATACACCATTTATATCCCCGCAGATTCGGCACTCGTCCTTGTTCTCTGTTAACCCGTTGGTACTCGTCCGTACCATCATCTTAGAGCATGCGTCAAGGGTTTGTTTCTACCTGATACTCGTCCGTATCATAGTCTTAAGGATGCTCGTCCGCATCTTTAATCCATACACCGTGTCAAGCACTCTTGTCTTCTTGAATATAGACACTCGTCTGTGTCTACTATTCCCCAGAAGAATCCCTTCAGATTCAACACTCGTCCGTGTTCCTTGTTAACCAGTTGACACTCGTTCGTGTCATCATCTCTGAACATGTGTCAGTACTTGTTTTTACCCGATACTCGTCCGTATCGTAGTCTTAGGGATGCTCGTCCGCATCTTTAATCTATACACAGCGTCCAAACACTTATACCTTTTTGTTTCTTGAATATAAACACTCGTCCGTGTTTACCTTTCCCCAGTAGATAGCCAACAAAGCAAAATTTCTTTTCTATCTGACATTCGTCCTATGTCATGATAAACTTTGAGAGCAGCCGTACCCTGCTAGGTGATCGTCCTTCACCTCTTGATGGTCGTCCTCCATCATGCTCATCCGATGGCCGTCCCCATCGTTGATCTTTTCTATCCGACATTCGTCCTATGTTGTGATATTTAGCAGCCGTCCCCTGCTAGGTGATCGTCCTTCACCTTTTGATGACCGTCCCTCATCATATTATCCGATGGCCGTCCCCATCGTTGATCTTGTTATCTGACATTCGTCCTATGTCATGATAAACCTTAAGAGCAGCCGTCCCCTGCTAGGTGATCGTCCTTCACCTCTTGATGGTCGTCCTCCATCATGCTCATCCGATGGCCATCCCCATCGTTGACCTTTTCTATCCGACGTTCGTCCTATGTCGTGATATTCAGCAGCCGTCCCCTGCTGGGTGATCGTCCTTCACCTTAGATGACCGTCCCTCATCTTACCCCTTACAGAGCAGCCGTCCCCTGCTAGGTGATCGTCCTTCACCTTTGATGACCGTACCTCATCATCTGTTTATTTCATTTATTCTTTAACCCGATGGCCGTCCCCGTCGTGGTCCCTTTTCCTTCATCAGTTTAGCCCGATGGCCGTCCCCATCGTTGTTTACTTTACTTTATGAACTTGATGGCCGTCCCCATCATTTTTTCGTTGATCCCCAGAGAATCTTACATCTTTACTTGATGGCCGTCCCCATCATAATCCCTTTTATCCCCAGCATGTCGGCTGTCCCCGTCATTGCTTTGTTTTCCGCACTTTTCCAGCATGTCGGCCGTCCCCGTCATTGCTCTTTACCCAGCAGTCGTCCTCTGCTCGACGGTCGTCCTCCGTCACCCACTTTATAATATACTTTATTTTCCTTTACAATCTATATCCCTTTTCTTCTTCATTCTGTGAGTGCAAATTTTGGACTGTCTTTGGTATTCAACCACAAGTTATCTTGTTTGCCTGTTAAGCCGTCGCTTACATCCTGCACAGCTAACTCATGTTTGAATAGGGGAAACTGTAAACACCCCAAATTTGCCCTCACTCATTCACACTATGGCTTGTGATCATTTCATATGCATAAGTTCAATCATAGCATCTCATACCACATTTTTGATTCACTGCATTGTTTCTAAGTCATCTGCATCTAGGGTTTGTGATCTGAGCAATCCAGGAGCTTCTTGAGCCACTCCAAAGGTCATCAATCACTTCAAAGGGGTCCATGTATGTTCTAATATCATATTATATCCTCTCAAAGTCAAGAACGTCAAAAAATCACAAGAACTGAGAATGGCATGGAAGCAGAGCCAGGTTTGACTGCACAGATGACCTAGAATTAGGGTTTTGGTTTCAAAGGCCATAACTCCAAATTTTTTGGTCATTCTTGTTTCTATTGGTCTCTATATGGTATAGGGAGTATGCATATCAATTTTCATGAAGAAATTCCATGGGGAAGTCATCTGATCAAGAGTTGACTTTTCAAGCAAGGCAGTGCAAAATCAGGGCATCTGAGGCCCCCAATGACCCAACCAAGGGGTGTTCTTCATCATTTTGATTGTATATGATCTTTATTTGATCATGGAAGAAGTTAGAAGTTCACAAAATTGAAGAATTTCAAGTCTTTTGCAAAGTTGACTTTTTGGGCAAGTTTGACTTTTAATGAAAATGCCATTTTAGGCAACTTTTTCAACCCTTACTTTTTGATCCAAAAATGCTTCAAATGAAAAAACTTTGGTCATGAAAGTTGTAGAATAGATCTTTCCCTTTTCAAAAAGTACAAGAACATGACCTAATTCATTTTGGATCAAAAGTTATGGCTTGTCAAAGTTGGCAAAAATCACAAAATTTCAAAGTTTCTACCAAAGAGGTATTTTGCAAAATGACTTGATCAAGTGTTCTAAGGCTAACAAATGGACTTCTAATGCACACAACATGATCACACAACATTCAAAAATCAGAATGGGCCAAGGAATCACATGTTTTATGGCTTATGGAGCAAGACTTTTTCATAAGGATCAAAGGCAAGCCAAGTTGCAAAATCCATCATAGCTTCTCATCCACTTGCTGGCTAGGTTGCTGAACCATCCTAGGCCTTTCCCCTCATCATGCTGCGCAGCACACCCTCCTTGTACTAGGCTAGCAAGTGACCCATGCTTCTCTTACACAAAGTTGACATTTTTGCAAAAGCACCCATACCAATCAATAAAGCACACATCATGTCATCTAACCAATCCCAATTGTTTATGTTAATCAAATGCAAGCCAAACATAAGAAGAAGCAAGCCTGAAACCAGCCATACCACAACATTCTCATTTTCACCCTCTTGAGCAAAAGCTTTCGAAACTCATCACACAACTCACAAACACACAAACTAACTTCATAAACCAACTCAACACATCTCCCTGATCACAAAGCACCTTCCAAAACAGCCTGAAACTCAAAGGGATCAAAAACACGATTCTCACACCATCTTGAACAGAACTGCTGCAAACTCTCAAACCAGCCATCACAAACTCTTTCTAAGCATCAAGGCTTCATCAGGGGTCTAAAAGGAGTGGATTGCACAAAGAGAAGAGGTCAGAAAGTTGCAAACTGAAAAGCTTCAAACTCAGGTAGCTTCATGAACTTTTTTTCCAGAAGCATGATTTTAAGTTCTTAATAGCTTCTATGTATTCTCCTGATCATGAATATGTGATTATTTTTGAAAATGGTTGAGAAACCAGGATGTATGCAATGTCTGAAACTTTTGCCCTAAAAATTGTTTTGTTTCGATTCAGTTGATTGGTGAAAGATAAATGAATTTTGAGTTAGGGTTTTGATTCAGGGGGATGTGGGGATGATTTCTGTTCTTTTAGTTTTCATTTTAGTGAGGTTTTGAGGATTTTGGAGATTTTCAGGTGGGGTTCCCACCGGAGAAGACGACTGGAGGTCTTCTCCGGCCACCTAAAAAAGATTAGGGCTAATCCCTGTAATTAATGAGAGTTTGAATTGTGAGCGTTGGATGAGTTGACTTGGTCCATTCCCGCGCGTGTTCAAGGGCCCAGATCCGTTCACTTAACCCTAATCCACGTCATTAACCCTTTTAATTCAGTTTAATTAATTTAAATATGATTTAGCTCAGTTTGAATATAGGCCACTGGATTACGCGCCAAGTCAACAATTCCTTCCCCAGAATCAATCCTGGCCCTCCATTGCGCATACTTTCTTTTTATTTCATTTTTAATTCATTTCTTTTGTTTTATTTTGTACATTTATTTAAAAATAGCAAAATCATTTCAAAAATTCTGAAATTTTTTGTATAAACTTTTATTTAATTTCAGAAACCAAAAATATTTTTATTTTTATTTTTAGCATTAAAAAATATTTTTAAATCATTTAAAAGTTTATTTTTAATTAATTAATAAGGATTAATTAGTTAAAAATACTTTTAGGTATTTAAAAATCACCAAAAAATTCATGAAACATTTAAAAACATTTAGAAACATTGTCCAACCCTCAAACCAAATTTCTTTTTTGATCTTGATGCATTTTGAGAATTTTTCATGGAATTAAAATCATTTTTAGGCATTATTTTGATCCAAACTTCCAAAAATCATTTCTGCCTAACCATTGAGAGTTGGACCTTGATTCTTTTTGCATTGCATTGTGTTTAGCATTTATTTTGTGAGATTAAATGGGCATGATTTGATCTTTCATTTTCCATTTGTTTGACATTTTTCTTGTTAAGGAACCCTAAAACCCTAGAAATTTTAGGAAATTCATAACTTTTATTAGGTTAAGAGTTGGAACTTCTCCTTTGGGCAGTGAGTTAGTATAGGTTTAGGGATCCTTTGAATGCATTTTCAATTTTTTATCTTGGTGTTTGCTTCTGATTTTGGTTTTTGTTTGATGCATTGATCATAAACCCTAATTTGAGCTTCCATATGCATCCATCTTGCATTTGCTTGCATACCTTGACTTGCCATAACATTTTTTGCATCCATTTGATTCATGTGACATCTTAAGACATATTGAAAGCATGTTTGATCATTACATCTTGCATTTGCCATGTTGTATGCCATTTGCATTTCATAACTTTTCATGTATGTTCATGGTTCTTAACTTGTTTCACTTGCATCCATGAGCTTGTATGATCATCCCCATGTCTTGATTCATGTTTGCACCATCTCATAGCATCATTATCATCATGTATGTGCTTCTGGTTTTGTTTCTCATCATGCCATTTCATTCCATTTGGCATTGCATTGCATTTCTTTCACTAACTTTTCAGGTGGTAAGTGACTTTGAGAAGTGAATTTGCCTTCACTTCTCACATTTTCTTTTCATCTCCCTCTTGCATCCATGCTGCATTTTGTTATGTGTTTGAGATTGAGCTTGCTCATTTTTTTTCTTCTTACCTTCTTTCCTCAAGTGACTTGTCTTCTTGAATGAAGCAAGTTACTTTGCTTCTCCTGATCCTTTCATTTGCTTCCTGGTGGTTCCATTGAAGATCTTTCTTGTTAAACCTCACAAACCTTAGGAACAACCAAGCATGACAATGATTAGGGTTTTGATTAGTCCCCCACTTAGTTTTTACCTTTGTGTCTCATTGAGTCTTCTCTTCTCACCTCATAATCAGGGACTAAACCCTAAAGGTTTTAAGGTTTTGTGATTAAGCTTATGCCTGCATCCTTCTATTAGGATGGAGTGTATAACTTTAATCCTAAGTGTTAAACCCTTAATGTGTTTAAATCTATTAATCAATCCACTTAATAATCATCAAGACATCACACTTGTAACTTGGGCCTTGCATTAGGGTTCTATTTCTTCCTTAATTGGTTAAGAAGGACTAACCCTAGTGTTAATGGACAAGTCCCCCTCAAGTTGTCTTACAAACCATAAAAATCACTTCATCATCATATCATTAAATAAAATCCACTTAATAAAGGCTTTGTTTTGTCATGAGTTTAATCCCTAATCATGGATTAAGTTGAGGAGCTTTCCTCAGCTTAAACATTCTCATCTATTATCCTTCTATTAGGATGGTGTAATGAGTCTGTTTAATCCCTGATTATGGCTTAACCTCATTACTTAACACTAAACAAAAACAAAAAAAACATCTAAATAATCACAAGTAGGTTAATGATCTTAATCCTACACCATGGTAATTAAGTGTGAGAAGCTGACTTCACACTTAAGGCATTCTCATTACCCCTAATCAGAGGGAAGATGTGATGAGTTTACTAACCCATTGGTTTAGGCTTAAGCTCATTAATTTATGACAAAATTTCAAAAGCAATAAAATACTGAAAACACAAAAACAAACAATAATCGTCTCCTTCGGGATTCTTTTCTCACCTCTTTCACTCACAAACGAGAACTTGCTTCCTCCGTCTAATGCAAGACAGTTTGCACCTGAGCCAGACAGGTCATACACTTGAGCATAGGCAAGCAAGCAGTTCACAAGTCAATTTATCTTTCAGTCTCTTTGGGTCGAACTACGGTGTTCTGACTCCCTCATTGCATGAGAGGATACGTAGGCATAACTTAACAGTTATCGAACAAAAGTCTCTGTATATTCCCCCTCCTTCAGTATCATTCTTTAAGCCTCATAGTCATGAGCATACTCTCATCCTTACACTGACACTGTATACATCACACTTCACACTTCCTTTACACTGACACCTGTATATTTTGTTTTCCAGCCCTTTTACACACAAATTACACTGACACTACCCCTTTAAAACACAAATCTTTTAAGCATGGATCCCGTCGAGTACGACGGACAATCTAGGTTCTAATACCTTCCTAGGTTGTAACCAACCCCCTTTCTCAGTCTCTCTGGTTCGCAACCGTCTTATCCATATCTTTCTAGGTCTATGCAGCATTGCCTTTCCTCCGGGATAAAAATGCCTAGCTGGCGACTCTTTTCATTCCCTGTGAGTTCACTCCTGTGTGTTCTCATCATCCTTTCGCCGACCGTTCACGTCTGTACCCCATTTGACCCGGTGTCATTTGGTGGGAGCGACACATGAGAAGAAGAAGAAATGTATTGCATTAAAAGCTTCTTCCTCAAAATCCTCCACCAATAAAGATAGTGGGAGTGATTCAAGTGATGATGAAGACGAATCAAACGAAGATATGGGTTTGTTTGTAAGAAGATACAATCGGTATCTCAAAAAGAATGAGATATCCCATTCGAACAAGCGTCTCATCAACTATTGAAGAAAATCTAATCCGTCCAAGCAAGAGTTTGTTAAAAGTAATAAAGGCAAGGGATCTTGTTACAACTGTGGAAAACCGAGACATTACAAACCGGATTGCCCTATGCTAAAGAAAGACAAGGCAAAAGACAAATATCAAAGAAAAAGTAACAAGGCTAGAAGAGCATATATTGCTTGGGAAAGCGATAGTGATTCGTCTAGCAAAGACACCTCAAGCAATGAGGAAGAGAGAGTAAATCTTTGCCTCATGGCTCATAAGAAAGGCAAGAAAGAGGTAAGACATGCTAAATATGATTATACTGAAAAATTGTCTTATAATGATTTGCTTAGTACTTTTAATGTTCTCCATCAAGAAGCTAAAGAAGCTTTCAAGCGCATTGCATCCGACAAAAGAATTTTTGCACATTTAAAGAAAAAGGTTTCGAATAATGAAAATGCTATAAGAGCTCTTAAGACATCGATGGTAGAATCTATAGTAGAAGACAAGCGAGAATGGCACAACTTTCATAGTTGTGAAACATGTTGGATTTGGCAAAAAGAGGTTAAAACTCTTCAAGCCAAACTAGACAAGTTGTCACAACCAAAAATGACATTTACTATTGATGTTCAAACTTTAGAGAATCAATGAAAAACCCATATAAAAAAATATACCTATGTTGTGAAGGATCAAAATAGTAAATGCAAGTCTAAACCATTCTTTAAATGTCACTATTTTTGCAAGGAAGGTCATACAATTGCCAAATGTCGTTTTAGGAGATACTTGGTCCCTAAAGGCATTTGTCAATGGTTTCCCAAAAGCAACAAAATTTTCACTCACACTCTATGACCCAATGAAAATTGGGTACCTTTCTCTCTTGTCTAATCATGTAGGTGGAGTGTCTTGAGACTATGGAGAAACAATGGTTTCTTGATAGTGGATGCTCAAGACATATGACAGGTGATATTTCCCTATTCTATGACTTTGTGGCTAAGAAGAAGGGCTTTGTTACCTATGGTGATAACAACAAGGGAGCTATACTCGGCAAAGGTAGTGTAGGTAATCCCTCTTCTACATCTATCTCTAATGTCCTTTTAGTTGAGGGTCTTAAACATAACCTTGTTAGCATTAGTCAATTATGTGATAAGGGATATAATGTCTCATTCTCTAAAGAAGGTTGCATAATTGAACACAATGAAAACAAAGAGGATGTGTTTAAAGGCTTGAGGGTTAACAATGTATATATGCTTGATTTGAATTCGATGACCATGAGTGATCCTAAATGTCTTATTTCCAAAAATGAAGATTCTTGGCTTTGGCATAGACGTTTAGCTCATATCAACTTTGACTTGCTAAATAAGGTTGTGTCCAAAAACTTAGTAGTCAGTTTGCCTAACATGAAGTTCACTAGATACCATCTTTGTGATGCTTGCCAAATGGGAAAGCAAACCAAGATATCTTTTAAATCAATTTTTTTTCTCTACTTCTAGACCTCTTGAACTTCTACACTTGGATCTTTTTGGTCCTTCTAGAATCAAAAGTATAGGAGGGAACTATTATGGTTTTATTATTGTTGACGACTACTCTCGATTTTGTTGGAAAATCTTCTTAGCTAGTAAAAGTGATACCTTTTCGGCTTTTGAAACTTTTTCCAAATTATCTCAAAATAAACTTGGCACAAACATTGTAACTATTAGAAGTGACCATGGAGGTGAGTTTGAAAATCATCTCTTTGAAAATTTTTGTGAAAACCATGGCATTGATCATAAATTCTTCGCTCCTAGAACTCCACAACAAAATGGTGTTGTGGAACGTAAAAATCGTGTGTTGAAGGAATTGGGAAGAACTATGATTAATGATAGCGGCCTTCCTAAATATTTTTGGGCCGATGCTATTAGCACCGCTTGCTATGTTTTGAATAGGATCACTATTCGACCTATTCTAAACAAAACTCCCTATGAACTTTTAAAAGGAAGAAAGCCAAATGTGTCACATCTTCATGTTTTTGGTTGTAAATGTTTTGTGCTAAATAATGGAAAAGAAAATCTTGGTAAATTTGATTCAAAGGCGGATGAGGGCATCTTCCTTAGATACTCAAATTCAAGCAAAACATATAGAATATACAATAAAAGGTTGCTTATAGTTGAAGAATTTGTACATGTATCTTTTGATGAATCTTATCCGAATGTTGTCGGAAAAGGTAGTGTTGTTATTGGCGCAGGTGCCTCCTCTAGTGAGATTGTTAAAGACATTGATATTTCTCGTGTGGTGATAACACTAAATTTCACCGTATTTCTGACTCCGATTTCGCATGCATTATTAGTTTTTATTGTTATTTTGTTATGTTATTACTTTATTTTTCTTTATTTTCAGGTTTTTTATGTAATCGGGGCCTAAATCAAGAAAAGGAGCGAAAAAGGAGTTGAAACAGATGAAAACCAAGAAATTCAGCTTTTTACACTTACGGCATCCACCATGGCTGGCGCCATGGGGTCAGCCATGACGTGGCCACGTCTCAAGACCACTCCACAACTTACTATGCCCATGTTCCCCACTTTCTCTACCAAAATACACTCATGGAGGGCGCCATGGCCTTGTGGCGGGCGCCACAAGGCAAAAGTGTTTCCCTCCACTTTTTAGCGGAGGGGGGCATCCTGGTCTTTTCTCACTTAATGTTTCCCTATAAATAGGACTTTAGAATTTCGTTTTTATCATCCAAACTTAGAATCTCTTAGGAATATATCAGTTTTAAAGTAGTAATCACTTCACATCGGGGTGTTACTAGAATCGAGTGATCGAGTCTGTATACGTCTGTGTGATCGAGTTTTGGAGCACTTTGGACGGAAGTTAATCCTTCCGCCATTTTAATTCTAGTTCGTATTTTATTTTTTCCGCATTGCTTTATTTTTATTTATTTTCCGCATTGCTTTACTTTTATTTATTTCTCGCACTCGCTTTACTTTGTTTATTTCTCACACTCGCACTACTTTCGTTTATTTTCCGCACTCGCTTTACTTTATTTATTTATCGCACTCGCACTACTTTTATTTACTTTCCGCACTCGCACTAATTACTTTTATGAAAAATAATAAAAAGAACTTTTACTTTACCATGTCTAACTAAATCCATAAAGGTTAGAATGTAAGGATCGTAATTAAACCAGTAATCCGTACAACTGTTCGTAGAAACACTTAAGGGCTATTTTATCTTTCAATTTAAGTTTAATTGTTTTTAACTATTTCAAAAACAGCCAAAAGCGCTTTGTCTAGTTCATTAGGAGTTTTTAGATTAAAAAGAAAAGGGATTTTAAAATGATTTCCGGACGCGTTAAGAAGTTTAGAGTCTGGTTTGTGAGAACCTCTTTTTGCTAAGAAATCCAGGTTAAAGTACTTTTCAACTTAGTTAAGATACTATATTTCTTAAAAATAGGTTTGCTACTCTAACGCAGTACGCACCTTTTTATCCGTGACAATAGGAGGGGTTGATTAGAGAGTACAACTCGGTTCTGAATACGTGAAAGCGACAGTTCCTGTTAAATTAGTTCTTTTCAAAGTGGAAAACATTGCCCATAAGTAGTTCTATTAACAAGTACTGGATTATCAATTGATTATGTGAATTACATTCGAGCCTGTCTTTATTAACTGTTTAAAATTACCATTTTATTTACCATTGCGCACTCCTTAAAACCATTATATTCAGTTGCCTTAGATACACACCATAACAACAGGTACGATAGATTGACACTTGGTCTATGAGGATTCGACAATCTTTTATATTACTCTGACGTGTTTGTACACTTGCGAAAAATACGCATCAAGTTTTTGGCGCCGTTGCCGGGGACCAATTTCATCAAATTTCATACCCTGTAGTTATACCGTTTAGACTAAGGTTGTTACCTACCGGTCAATGCGAAAGACTCGCAGTGCCGGAAGCCTAGTAGACCCTCTAGCTGAACCTGAACATTACGCTCGCGCACGTTTGTTTTTCCATAGAAATAGGAGAGCTATGGCCGAAGATCAAAACCGAAGACCTCTTAAGGACTTCGCCCAACCATCAAACGAGGAACCTAGTTTCAGTATAGTAAACCCCGATATCCCAGCCAATAATTTTGAACTTAAACCATCCCTGCTGCAATTAGTGCAATAGAGACAATTCGCAGGTCTTGCTACTGAGAACCCAAACCAACATTTTAAAAAACTTTCTCCAGTTAGCAGACACCTTTAAAACCAATGGAGCTCCTCCTGAGGCGATACGCTTAAGATTATTTCCTTTTCACCCAATTCCATAACAGCTTGGGAAGACCTTAGAAAGTTTTCCTTGCTAGATATTTTCCCCCAAGCAAGACCGCTCTTCTTCGAAACCTAATAACCAGATTTACCCAACAACAAGGAGAATCGTTGTTCGAAGCCTGGGAGAGATATAAAGAGCTATTAAGAGCATGCCCACATCATGGTTTAGAGAACTGGCTAATCATTCAAACCTTCTATAATGGACTTCATTATAACACTAAGATGACCATCGACGCTGCCGCTGGTGGCACACTGATGAACAAACCTTACCCTGAAGCTAGTGCCCTTATCGAAGATATGGCCCAAAACCATCAATCATGGGGAGTAGAATGAGCGATAGTGGAAAAGAAGGAAGCCCAAGGAGGAATTCATGAGCTAAGCTCTATGGACATGATGCAAGCTAAAATGGACGCGTTGGCCCTTAGAGTCGAACATATGTGTACAACTCCGAATACTATAGCTGCAGTTTTGCCGAATTGTGAGATATGTGGGACACAAGGACACCAATCCGCTGAATGCAATTTGTTAAATGAGACCAATCCTGAGCAAGTGAACTACACCCAAGGGAACCCATTTTCAAACACATACAACCCTAGATGGAGGAATCACCCAAACTTCTCCTACAAAAATAATAATCCTATCCAAAATACCGCACCTCCGAGACAACAAGGTTACCAAGCCCCGAGGACAAATCAACCTATGCAACCTATACCACCAAATCCGAGCCTTGAGAAAATTGTGGAAAATTTTATCACCGCTCAAACACAACAAAACAAAGAGTTCATGAACCAAAACGTCCATTTTAACGAACTAATTACCCAGTTAGGAACCAAGGTTGATCAAATGATTACTCACAATAAGATGCTTGAAACCCAGATCTCTCAGGTAGCTTTAAACCAAACCCCTCAGACTACACCTGGAGGACAGTTCCCTGGACAACCTCAACAAAACCCGAAAGGGCAAGCAAATGCCATTACTATACGAAGTGGAACCGCTTATAAGGAACCTTCTAACCCTATATTGAGTGAGCCCGAAACTTCTGAGAGAAATGAAGAGAAGGAACCTGAGGAATCTGAAAACCCGGAAAGTCAAGAAAAAGGAGAAGAACCTAAAAACAAAACCTATGTACCACCACCTCCATAAAAACCAGCAATACCATACCCTCAAAGATTAAAGAAAACCCAAATCGATAATCAGTATCAAAAATTCGTTAAGGTTATAGAAAAACTTCAAGTAGAAATCCCCTTTACAGAAGCCATCACCCAAATACCTTCTTACGCAAAGTTTCTCAAAGATATACTTACAAATAAACGTAGACTTGAAGATCCGAAACCCGTGGAATGTAATTCTATTTACGAAAATAGGTTAGCAAAGAAAGATAAAGATCCCGTAAAGTTTTTCCATTCCTTGTATTTTGGGGAATCATGTCATCGAAAAAGCTTTTCTAGACTTAGGAGCTAGTGTGAGCTTAATGCCTTTAGCAGTTTGTGAGAGATTAAACTTAGGAGAATTACAACCTACTAAGATGTCACTTCAATTAGCCGATAGATCCGTTAAATACTCTATAGGCATACTTGAAGACGTCCCTGTTAGGTTAGGTTAGTTGTTTATACCTACTGATTTTGTTGTCATGGACATTAAAGAAGATGACGACATACCAATCCTCCTAGGTAGACCGTTCTTATCAACCACTGGAGCCATAATAAATGTTAAAAAAGGGAAACTAACCTTTGAGTAGGTGACGAGAAGATAGAATTTGTATTCTCGAAATTTCTTATGGCACCTGTAATAGGAGATGCTTGTTATGCCTTAGATATCATTGATGAGTGCATTAGGGAATTAGAACAAGAAGAAGAAACTTAATCTATAAAATTGCCATCAACCCTTATTTGGGAAGATGACAGTTATAAAAAACCCTACATTGATGATAACCTTCACGAATGTTTATCTCTTACCCCAGATCCTATACCTTGCCCTATGAAACCAATCGTAAAACTTAAGGAACTGCCTAAGAACCTGAGATATGAATTTCTTGATGAAGAAATGGATCGTCCAGTCATAGTCAGTGCTACCTTGGACCAAGAGGAAACAAACCAGTTGTTAGATGTTTTATGAAGGTACCCCTCAGCCTTAGAATATAAGATCTCAGATCTAAAAGGAATAAGCCCATCCGTATGCATGCATCAGATTTTGCTTGAAGAAGGTTCAAAACCCTCTAGAGAACACCAACGAAGAATAAATCCTATGATGAGTGAAGTAGTTAAGACTGAAGTTCTTAAGTTACTAGAGGCAGGTATAATATATCAGATCTCGAACAGTAAATGGGTGAGTCCTGTGCATGTAGTACCTAAAAATGGAGGCATCACAGTCGTGCAAAACGAGAAAGGCGAACCTGTAGCAAAAAGGACCGATGGAGGTTGGCGTATGTGCATAGACTATAGAAAATTAAATAAAGCAACTAGGAAGGATCATTTCCCATTACCATTCATAGACCAAATGTTGGAGCTCCTAGCCAGACACTCTTACTTTTGTTACCTATATGGATATTCAGGATTCTTCCAAATACCTATTCACCCCGAAGATCAAGCAAAAACTACCTTTACATGCCCTGTTGGAACTTTTGCCTACAAAAGAATGCCTTTTGGACTCTGTAATGCCCCTGCCACTTTCCAACGCTGCATGATGTCTATCTTTGCAGACTATTTAGATGGAATCATGGAAGTATTTATGGACGATTTCTCAGTTTGTGGATCTGATTTCAAAAATTGTCTTATCAACCTTGAGAAAATCCTGGAAAGATGTGTAGAGGTAAACCTTGTGCTAAATTGGGAAAAATGTCATTTCATGGTCACCGAAGGGATTGTTTTAGGACATATAGTTTCCGAAAAAGGTATAGAGGTAGACAAAGCTAAAATAGAATTCATAGAGAATCTAAAATCGCCGAAGACTATCAGGGAGATAAGAAGTTTTCTTGGGCATGCCGGATTTTACCGACGTTTTATCAAGGACTTCTCCAAAATAACAAAGCCCTTAACTGGTCTTTTAATGAAAGATGCTGAATTCATCTTCGATGAAAAATGTACTGAAGCATTTAATCTACTGAAGCAAGCTCTGATTTCAACACCTATAATGAACCCCCCTGATTGGTCAGAACCGTTTGAGATAATGTGTGACGCTAGTGACTATGCTGTTGGAGCCGTTCTAGGTCAGAGAAAAGATAAAAAGTTACACGTAATTTATTATGCCAGTAGAACCCTAGACGCTGTACAGCTCAACTACACAACAACCGAAAAAGAGCTCCTAGCTGTAGTTTTCTCCATAGACAAATTTAGATCTTATCTGGTAGGAGCCAAATTTATAGTTTACACTGACCATGCTGCCATTCGTTACTTACTAAGTAAAAAGGATGCCAAACCTAGGTTACTTCGATGGATTCTATTACTACAAGAGTTTGATTTAGATATCCGTGATAAGAAAGGTACAAATAATGTAGTAGATGATCACCTTTCTAGGCTAGAATACCTGAAACCTGACTCAGTACCCATAAATGACGATTTTGCGTATGATAGACTGATAGCCCAACTAGAAACTATTAAAGATAATAACCCAAACCCACATGAGCATTCTCATAAATCTTTAGCTAAAAGTAATGTACCTTGGTATGCAGACTTTGTTAATTACCTAGCCGCTGACATCATACCCCCCGATCTAAATTACCACCGGAAGAAGAAGTTCTACAGTGATGTGAGAAACTTCTATTGGGACGAACCATTTCTTTTCAAGAGAGGTAAAGATGGAATTTTCCGCCGTTGCGTTCCAGAAGAAGAGGTACATAATATAATTGAGCATTGTCACTCTGCACCCTATGGTGGACATGCAAGCACATCTAAGACCTACACCAAGATTCTTTAAGCTGACCTATTCTGGCCTACTATGTGGTGTGATGTCCATGCTTTCATTGTCAAATGTGACAGATGCCAACGTATAGGAAATATTTCAAGACGTAATGAAATGCCTCTAAGAAATATCCAAGAAGTAGAACTCTTCGACGTATGGGGTATAGACTTTATGGGACCGTTCCCACCATCTTTAGGAAATCAGTATATCTTAGTAGTTGTTGACTACGTGTCTAAATGGATTGAATTTATCGCTGCACCCACGAATGACACCAGAGTAGTCATCAAATTGTTTAAAAACTATATATTTCCCAGGTTTGGAACCCCCGATTTAGTCATAAGTGATGGAGGATCACACTTCATATCGAGAATATTTGACAAACTTTTAAGCAAATATGGATTTAAGCATCGAGTAGCAACACCATACCACCCACAGACTAATGGACAAGTGGAAGTATCTAATAGGGAGATCAAACAAATTCTTGAGAAGACTGTCTCTATATTTAGAAAAGATTGGTCGCAGAAACTTCAAGAAGCGTTATGGGCCTATAGAACCGCTTTCAAAACCCCTATAGGAACAACCCCTTATCAACTGGTCTATGGAAAATCATGTCACTTACCTTTTGAGTTGGAGCATGAGGCCTATTGGGCCATCAAAACTTTGAATTTGGATTACTTAACTGCTGGTGAAAAACATATCCTTGATATCTACAAATTAGAAGAACTCAGACAATCTGCCTATGAAAATTCCATCATATACAAAGAAATAACAAAAGCTTGGCATGAAAAAAGAATCATAAGAAAAGACTTCAAAATAGGCGATCCTGTTCTCCTGTTCTATTCTAGGCTACAACTTTTTCCAGGGAAGCTTCGTTCGAGATGGACTGGCCCTTTCGAAGTATCTAAGATTCTAAGATATGGTGCTATTGAAATCAAGAACCAAACATGTAAACCGTTCATCATCAATGGACAGAGGCTGAAGCCCTATGAAGGAGGTGACATCCCAACAACATACTCCTGCCATACTCTGAGTGATCCACAAAATCCTTCGAATGATGTGTAAAATCCGGTCGTCGAGCTAATGACGTTAAACAAGCGCTGCATGGGAGGCAACCCATGGTTTTCTTATCTTACCTACTTTTTATTTATTTTTACTTTATTTCAATTTGTTTACTTTATTATTCTGTCAAGACTAACGATTGAATGTTTTATGTGATTTCAAGACTTGTTTGCTAACCTTGTGCAGAATGCAGAACCCCGATGACATGCACGTGGCCTTCAGAGACGACGCACAGAGAGAGCGTTACTATGTCCACATGAGACGCCCTATGGCACCTACCAGGTACCCAGACCAAGATTGCATGGATGCCTTGGGGATAGAGCCAAGCGTTATATTCTTATGCCACCAACTCCAGTGGGACCAGTTCGATGATATGAACAACACTTACAGGAACTTGACTCTAGAGTTCCTCAGCTCGTTTGATTATGATCCTTGGGCTGGACCCGATGGACATGCTGTTTTCAGGTTGTTCGGGACTGACTACTCCTTCTCTCACAAAGAGTTTGATGATTTACTAGGTTTTCAGACTACTCCTGATGCTATTCCAGAGACATCGATGGGGTATTTTATGAGCAGAGAAGTGGAGAAATTTTGGAGTAACATCTCAAGTGGAGGGAGCCAAGACCCTTCCACTCAGTTTTCTCAAGTAATCCACAACCCTGCGTTAAGGTACTTCCAGATGATTCTAGCACACTCTTTCCTCGATTTGCCAGATACAGAGACTCTGCTGAGTGAAGAGGAGATTTTCCTACTGTTTTGTGCGACTCAGTCACGCCCAGTTGCTTGTGGCAACTTTGTGTTGAAGGGCCTTGCCAGTGTCGCCAGGTCATCTGTAGGCATTATACACGTCAGTGGGATTGTTACACAGATTGCTACTGCATTGGGTTTGTCTCGCAAATTATTGCATCTCAGGACCTTTTGCTGCTACACCACCATGGATGTTGACTTTTGTCTTGACAGAGGATTGTTGAGGAGGGCCTCTTTTGAGCCCAACACATTTAGATTACTGATCGATGGCGAAGTGATACATTACTTTACACTACCAGATCCGCTGATGACCAGTGTCCACGACTCTTCTAATTAGAGTTATGCTTTAGAGGGTTATGGAGAGACTGTCGAAGAGCCAAAATCACCTCCAGTCGCTGAGTACACTCCTACACCTCTTTCTCCCCGAATCACTATTATGTCTAACAATATGTCTTTGTAGCCGCCTGATCTACAAACCCAGATTTATGAGCTCCGCAAGGAGACTGCCCTACTCAAGAAGGAAGTAGCAGACTTGGAATTACAGATCGAGGTATCTGATCTCACTCATGCCTCAGAGGCCGATGCTCTATATCAGGAGATTGAAGAGCTTCGGAGGGAGATAGCTGAGATTCGTGGATCGAACCAGGAAGAGAGGCCTACCACATGATCGTTTTACACTGACATTATTACTCTAGCATTTAATTTCTTTTTCATGCTTTATTTTATTTCTCGCATCTCCAGACTTATTTTATATTATCGCATATATTACATTTTCCATGTACTTTGATTTTTATCTTATTTCATGCACTAATCTCATTTTTCTCTTTTTTTTCTTTCTTTCTTTCATTTTATTTTTTATTTTATTTTATGTCGAATAAAGAAAAAAAATATATAAGGACAAAAATATTTTCATTTTTGTCTTCATAAAAAAATATGCAAGCTTCATGCCTTAGAAGAAAGAAGAAAACGCCATCCAGACCCCCCCCGAAGACCGAAGGTACGCAAGGCTCAAAAGAAGAATTGAAAATTTTAAGGCCCAAAGGAAAAATAGCCTTATGGCGGGCGCCATAGACCCATGGTGGGAGCCACACCGTCCTAGCCTATTTTCGGGGCTGATTCATCTCTCCCACCATTTTCACACCTTCAAACTTCCAAAACCCATTTTTCCAACTTCCAAAAACCCCATTGAACCCCATTAAAGCTCCCACATTTCCAAAACATAAAAATTCAACCTTTACCATTTCTCACATAAACCATTCTTCACCATTTTTCACTTCTCAAGGAGCAACAACAATAGAGTTCAACGGATATCTTCTTCGCGATGGAAGACCGGGAGATAGGCAAAGGAAAATTATTCAAAGGCTTCAGAGTCGGGAAATTTTCTCGACTAGATACGTTGATGATAACTGTCTTTACTCTTTGGGTCTATATCATAGTGTTTTTCATTTATTAGATTTTTTAGGCTTGCATAATATTTTTGTTAATCAGGAACCTACCTATGAGAGGCTGACAGTTGAGTTTTTAAGTTCATTGGTATACACTGTCAGTCCTAACACTGCTAGCACACTCGGTACTATTAATTTTAGACTGTTTGGAATTGAATACGAATACAGTACCGGCGAACTAACAGGCTTGTTAGGAATCCCTCATAGGGAAGGTGCTATATGTAAGGCACCTTTGGATTCAGAATGGTCGGCCGAAGTATTTTCCTTCTGGCAGAGGCTGTCAAGTACTTCAATAAATTCTTTTGAAGGAATAGTTGCGTCGACCATCCATAACCCGACCATAAGAGTTTTCAGATATCTTTTGGCATGTACTATTTTTGGCCGGGAGAGTCCAAATAAGGTAAACGCTAAAGAGCTCCTATTTTTGCAAGGATGCCTCACTAATACTCATATCAATCCGGTTCTGTTTATGCTTGCACACATGGCTTTAACTATTAATAAAACAGGACCGATTATTATTGGAGGACTTGTTACGTCTATTGCTTGGGCTCTTGACCTGAACAATGAGATAGCTACACTTGAACCACTACCTCCTCGCACAATTAATTTAAAATTTCTAAAAGACATGAAATTATGCCGAACGAGGAGAGCAGGTGGCTATGAGTTGATGGTTCATGGGGTAGCTATCCCATCTATTGCTTTACCTTGCAGTAGACGTACCGATGTACGTAATGAAAGGAACTGGACCTATGATCTGAATGCTCCACCTGTTTTGGGTCCACTTCCTCCTAATATTCCTGATGGGGAGACACATGACACTGATGAAGAATATGATCGGAGAGAACATTCTCTCGTACCTCACGTGTCCCCCCATCATCCTTCACAGTCACACACCGCACCATCTTCCTCTAACCCTGTTGCAGGTGCTACTCCTGGATTCTATGTCACTGAGGAGATGTGGCGTGATATGACAGCTAGAGAGGAAAGGCGAGACAACCTACTCTCTACTATTTCACAACAACTGACGGACAACATGAGCTTCATGCAATAATCGCGATTAGTTTCGAATCGTGCCTACAGTAATGTTTGTCGCGCCTTGACCGACATCACATCAGAGCAGGCCCGTCAGCGAGAAGTCAACCGTTGGCACCACCAGCTTATGGAGGCCACTCAGGGTTCCATTTTAGGTAACCTTCGATAGGTCCGGGGTGCCCAGGCTGCCTTATCGGCACAACTTGACCGGAGGGACCAGCAGCGCAGTAGATCCCGTCGTTCCAAACCATCACAGCAGGACAGCGAGGGCACCAGTGCTCCTCCGCAGTAGTTTTCCAGGTTACTCTCCTTATCTTATTTAGAAACATTGGGGAAAATGTTCGATTTAAGTGTGGGAGGGGATTTTATTGCTTTCTGTCATTTCCCTTCTTAGTTATTTATTCGCTTTCTGTTATTTTCCTTTTCAGTTAGTTATTTAGTTTAAGTTTTCTTAGATAATGCATGAGTCTGACGAGTCACCAGTATAGTGTATCTTTAGTACATCCTCATTTTTCCCATTTCCTTAGCCTTACCAAATTTTTTTTTAAAAAAGAAAACAATGTTGTTTCACATGTTTTTTGGGCTTTGAGACAGGTTTAGATTAGGATGTGGTGACTTAGGTCAACTTTTTGAAACATCAGTATCATTTTAGCACCATAGACCTCTTGAATATAGGAATCACTCCTAAACCCCGCACACTATAGCCTTTATTATCATTCAAAAATTGTCCTAAGTAGTTTATTCTAGCAGTCAACTCCGGCCTAAGCATGCTCTACGTAGGGGGCCGATGAACATAAGTGAATGATCCAGTGCTAATAAAAAAGAAAAAGGCAAACTCTGGGATAAGTGACCCTCACAAAGTCATTTAAACCGAAAAAAGAGAAGAAAAAAATTTTTTGCCACAAAAAAGAAAAAAATTGCAGTCACCTATTGTTAGTTGGTTCAGAGGTACCTGACACTGAACTTGGTAGGGCGGATTACGATCCGATCCCCCGCAGTTACATTTAGGTCAAATAAAACGGGTTTACACATGCTTATGTGCCAGAAACCCTATGTTTTGGATAAAAATCACTAACCGGTCACTCTACTATGAAGCATGTACGGATAACAGGCTTAATGTGATTGCATCTGAATGAAAAGGACCCAAAAATAAATGAGAAGATAGACCTAGGTATTATGGGATGACATGGGGTGGTTAATATAGGATTGAAGTCTGTGTTTGTGTTATTATGGTGCCCTTGGTTCACTTAGTTAGTACCTGTCACTGCATCCTGACTTGAACTTAGAATCCCTCTTAGCCCAAATCACGTGTTGACACCAGTTTTCTTCATTTTTGAGCTTTAAATGTTTGCTTGAGGACAAGCAAAGGTCTAAGTGTGGGAGGATTTGATAACACTAAATTTCACCGTATTTCTGACTCCGATTTCGCATGCATTCTTAGTTTTTATTGTTATTTTGTTATGTTATTACTTTGTTTTTCTTTATTTTCAGGATTTTTATGTAATCGGGGCCTAAATCAAGAAAAGGAGCGAAAAGGAGTTGAAACGGACGAAAACCAAGAAATTCAGCTTTTTACACTTACGACATCCACCATGGCTGGCACCATGGGGTCAGCCATAACGTGACCACGTTTCAAGACCACTCCACAACTGCCTATACCCACGTTCCCCACTTTCTCTACCAAAATACACTCATGGTGGGCACCATGGCCTTGTGGTAGGCGCCACAAGGCAAAAGTGTTTCCCTGCACTTTTTAGTGGAGGGGGACATCCTGGTCTTTTCTCACTTAATGTTTGCCTATAAATAGGACTTTAGAATTTTGTTTTTATCATCCAAACTTAGAATCTCTTAGGCATATATCAGTTTTAAAGTAGTAATCACTTCACATCGGGGTGTTACTACAATCGAGTGATCGAGTCTGTATATGTCTGTGTGATCGAGTTTTGGAGCACTCTGGGAGGAAGTTAATCCTGCCGCCATTTTAATTCCAGTTCGTATTTTATTTTTTCCGCATTGCTTTACTTTTATTTATTTTCCGCATTGCTTTAGTTTTATTTATTTCCCGCACTCGCTTTACTTTATTTATTTCTCGCACTCGTACTACTTTCGTTTATTTTCCGCACTCGCTTTACTTTATTTATTTATCGCACTCGCACTACTTTTATTTACTTTTCGCACTCCCACTAATTACTTTTATGAAAAATAATAAAAAGAACTTTTACTTTACCATGTCTAACTAAATCCATAAAGGTTAGAATGTAAGGATCGTAATTAAACCAGTAATCCGTACAACTGTTCGTAGAAACACTTAAGGGCTATTTTATCTTTCAATTTAAGTTTAATTGTTTTTAACTATTTCAAAAACAGCAAAAAGCGCTTTGTCTAGTTCATTAGGAGTTTTTAGATTAAAAAGAAAAGGGATTTTAAAATGATTTTCGGACGCGTTAAGAAGTTTAGAGTCTGGTTCGTGAGAACCTCTTTTTGCTAAGAAATCCAGGTTAAAGTACTTTTCAACTTAGTTAAGATACTATATTTCTTAAAAATAGGTTTACTACACTAACGCAGTACGCACCTTTTTATCCGTGACAATATGAGGGGTTGATTAGAGAGTACAACTCGGTTCTGAATACGCGAAAGCAACAGTTCCTGTTAAATTAGTTCTTTTCAAAGTGGAAAACATTGCCCATAAGTAGTTCTATTAACAAGTACTGGATTATCAATTGATTATGTGAATTACATTCGAGCCTGTCTTTATTAACTGTTTAAAATTACCATTTTATTTACCATTGCGCACTCCTTAAAACCATTATATTCAGTTGCCTTAGATACACACCATAACAACAAGTACGATAGATTGACACTTGGTCTCTGTGGATTCGAAAATCTTTTATATTACTCTGACGTGTTCGTACACTTGCGAAAAACACGCATCATGTGGAACCCTTTCCGTATTTTGTTAATAAGGAGCCGGTTGATGTGTCTAGTCTCAAAGATGAAGGTCAAGCATCCTTTCAAAATGATCTACCATTGGAATGGAAGACATCAAAAGATCATCCTATCGATAAAATCATTGGAGATATCTCAAAGGATGTCATTACTAGATCAAGACTAAGTAACTTTTGTTTTTATCATGCCTTCATATCTCAAATTGAGCCTAAAAATGCCAAAGAAGCCTTACATGATGAAAACTGGTTCCTAGCCATGCAAGAGGAACTAAATTAATTTAAAAGAAATGAGGTTTGGGACCTTGTTCCACCTCCGCAAGATCATCGATTAATTGGCACCAAATGGGTTTTTAGGAACAAATTGGATGAAAACGACACTATTATTCGCAACAAGGCCCGTCTTGTGTCTCAAGGGTATAACCAAAAGGAAGGCATAGACTATGAGTAAACGTATGCTCCTGTTGCCCGCCTTGAGGCTATACGCCTTTTACTTGCATTTTCTAGTTCACAAAACTTAAAATTATATCAAATGGATGTTAATAGTGCCTTCCTTAACGGATATATAAATGAAGAGGTTTATCTGTGTCAACCTCCTGGATTTGAAAATTTTGATAAACCAAATCATGTTTACAAACTAAAACGTGCTTTATATGGTCTCAAACAAGCTCCTAGAGCTTGGTATGAGCGCCTAAGCAAATTTTTAATCAATCAAGGTTTTTCAAGAGGAAAGGTTGACACTACTCTCTTTATTAAACGTGAAGGAAAACATTCTATATTAGTTCAAGTATATGTAGATGATATTATTTTTGAATCTACAAACATGCAGTTGGTCAAAGAATTTTCAAGTTCTATGCAAGGTGAATTTGAGATGAGTATGATGGGGGAGCTAAATTTCTTCCTTGGACTTCAAATTAGACAAACTGAAGATGGAACCTTCATAAGTCAATCTAAATATTGCAATGAGCTTCTCAAAATGTTTGATATCACAAACACCAAGTCTATTGATACACCAATGCCTACTGCGGCAAGTCTTGATCGAGATGAAAAGGGTAAGGATGTAGATATAAAAAGGTATCGAGGTATGATCAGATCTCTTCTTTATCTTACCGCATCGCGTCCAGATATTATGTTTAGTGTATGTATGTGTGCTAGGTTTCAATCTTTCCCTAAGGAATCACATTTAAAATCAGTTAAACGCATACTTAGGTACCTTTGTGGTACGTCTAAGTTTGGTTTATGGTATCCTAAGGGTAGTGATTGCACTTTGGTAGGTTTTTCCTACTCCGACTTTGCCGATTGCAAAGTGGATAGGAAAAGCACAAGTGGAACTTGTCATTTCTTTTCAAACTCTCTTGTTAGTTGGCATAACAAAATCAAGTTTCTGTTGCTTTATCAACTGCAGAGGCAGAGTATATTGCAGCCGGAAATTGTTGTGCCCAAATCTTATGGCTAAGACACAAATTGCTTGACTTTAATGTCTCTCTTAAACAAATTCCAATTTTGTGTGACAACACTAGTGCAATTAATCTTACCAAAAATCCTATTCTTCATTCATGCACTAAGCATATTGAGATAAGGCATCATTTCCTTAGGGATCATGTAGAGAAAGGTTATGTGGTGTTTGAGCACGTTGATAGTTCAAATCAACTAGCCGATATTTTTACAAAACCACTTGCTACTGATCCTTTCTTCTATATCCGTAGGGAACTTGGTGTTCTTAACATATCGGATAGATCTTAATAATCATTGCTTTGTTTGTTATCGTACATATATTTCTCATATACTCGAGGTAATATCCTTCTATACTTTGTTATCTCTATTCATTCATGATATATATATAGTAAAATTATGTTGCATTGCTTATGTTTGTATCTTTATCTATTTCTTCTATTCTCTTGGATTATGATTGATTGTCTGTCAAATAATTAGCATAAATGATGATATTTTCATGATTTGAGGTGGTTTAAGTGGCTTTTGGTGATTTTTTTTTCAAAATGCCGGGTCCCAACAGGCCGACTCATGAGTCGGCTCATGGAACCTTATGAGTCGACCTCTCTACTTCTTTGAGCCGAATCATTTCAAATTAAAATTGAGTCGACTCATTTTACAATTTGAGCCGGCTCATTGTCGCGTTAACTGACATTTGGCAGTCATGAAAAGACGCGCCGCCTGGCTTTCCTTCTCCCTAGGTCGGTACATCTATGCCTTCCATCAACTTTTAACTTTCAATTTATGATTTTTATGGATTTATACAATTAAACTCATTAACATTTCATTTTATTATCATCATCATCTCATATTTTCATATTCTCTCAAGTTTATCTCTTCAACCCAAAACCCTAAAAACCTCTCTCAAAGCTTCAAATTTCTCAACAATGGCTTCAAGACCTACAGGTAAAAGGTCACGAGGTTATACTTCACAATTATCACTCCCTGTTATAACACCCCAAATTTGCCCTCTTCTTTTAAGCATCATCATCATATCATAATCATCATAAGCATGTCATGTCCTTGACATTTTTTTTGCATAGAAATATAAAGCATAACATTCTCATGTTCTAGCATTGGGCATATGATCAACTATTGATGTATTTGAGGTATTGCAAGCTATAGCAAGAGGCCAAGTAGACTTGTCCAAGTCCCATGAAGAGTCTACATGTCATTTACATGTTCAAGATCCCTTACAAGAGCCCAGAAGGTTGGGATATCATCAGAGACTCCAAGCTAGGGCAAGCTCCTACACAATGGTTCCCAAATTAGGGTTTCACTTTCAAGCAGGAATTCTTTGTGACTTTGGCCATTTCATGTGGGCAAAGTCCTTCATATGATAAGAGGTTCCTATGGATGAAATTTGGTGAGAAAATTCCTTGTGGAAGGCAGTTATTTCACCAGTTACTTGCAGGAGAAGAAATTTGTCAACTATGCAATTTAAAAGTCAACTGTGAGAATTCAAGGGGTCCAATCCCATTTTTCAAGTCAAGGGATGTTATTAAGATCTTAGAAGAGGTTTAGCAAAGTCAAAGATCAAAAATCAAGGGGTTTTGAAGAACTTTCCATTTTTGGCATATGGCTTGTATTGAAACTTTCCATTTTTGGCAACTTTTGCCCTAATTTTCAAAGCCCTCTTTCATGATGAAGATGATCTCAAATGAATTTTCATTAAACATGAAAGTTGTAGGGTATGTTCTCCCATTTTCAAAAAGTACAAGTGCATTTTCATAGCCTTCATGAATCAAAAGTTATGGCCAATCGAAATTCATCCATTTTTAGGGTTTTGTCACATTTTCAAGATTACACCATTTGCAAAAGCTCATTTCATTCACTTTGAAGACAACCTATGGACAAATTGAGGTCATGTTATCCTATGGCATTGCATGAAGGTCATTTGGCTCAAGAAAATTCAACAAATTCATGCATGGATTAAAGGATATTTCTTAACTTGCATTTGTGCAAAATCATGAGAAAGGGATGATACAAAGCAATCCAAGGGCTGGGATTGATTCATTCATCATCATTAAGTGGAATTAAGGCTGAACATGTGCATGGAGAGAGGATTGCACGATCCATTCACCTCATCACCACTTTCATGCAAAATTGCAAAACTATCCCTATCACACAATTCATGCCATCACTCACCACAAAACCCTAATCAATGTAGTACCTGGATCATATAAAAGCCACTTCACACAAACTTCAGAAAGAACTCTCTCTCATTTCACCATTTCCACTTTTCTTGCATCTGAGCTTTTCCCTTCGAATCTTCTCATACAGCCACACATTTCCAAAAATAACCATAAATCCTTGATCCTTGAGCTCTGCTGATCATGAATCCACCATCACTTTGAGTTTTTAAGCAAGTTCCATACCAGTGCAAGTTCAGAGCAAATGCATTCGGGTTGCTAGATCCAAGGAGTTCTAGAGCTTCCTTCACATTTATTTTGTGTTTAGAGGTTACAAAAGGTCGATCTGGAGCTGATATCTGGTTTTCTTGGTGAAATTTGAAGTTCTGCAAACTCAGGTATGCTCCAAAGTTCATCATTCTGGATTTGAATTATTTTGTGTGCATTGTGTTCTATTTGATGTCCTGAACATGATGATATAGTTAGATTTTGAAATGGTGTTGAAATGAGTAAGAACAACATGACTGAACTTTGTAGATCCAAACTTGTTGGCTTCGATTTGGCTTATGTGTGTTGGATTAATGTGATTTGATGTTGGATTCGTGATGTACGTGGCCTAAGCTTCATTTTGGTGTATGATTTATGTGTTTTAGTTGAGGTTGACGGTTCTGCAACTTTCGGTTGGCCGGAGAAGGTGACCGGCGCTTCTCCGGCCGGTAGGGTTTAGGTTAGGGTTAATTAGGGTTTTAGTGTGTCCAGATTAGCTGGCCGTTAGATTTAGGTTAATTAGTTTAATTATGTTTTATTATTTTAATTAATCTGGATTATTATAACTTTAAAACAGGACCATTAGATTTCTTTTAATTAATAAGTTCAAATGTGGTGCGTTGGATCTGAATACTTCCAAGTCTTGCTGACTTCACACACAAACCCTTGGATCTGATTACTTCTTTCCACAACCCTTGGATCTGCGTACTTTTGCGTTTTTGTTTGACTGAGTGCCTTTTGGGCCTTCTTTATTATTCGCACCCCCTCCCTTTCTCAGCCCATCATATTTAAACTGAAACTCCTTGCTATTTGCACCCCTGGCCCATTTCCTTCTTTTTTTATTTTATTTTATTTCAGTTAGCTTTCCAATTAATTAAAATATTAAAAGGTTCTTAAAAATTCCAAATTAATTCTTGAATAATCCTTTTAATTTTCTTTAATTTTTGATATTTTTATTTTCCATTTATTTTCATTTTCCACGCTGGAATTAATTGTTACTCTTATTAATTATTTTTAATTCATTTTAAACACATGCTGACTTATAGAATTTATATCTTGAGCATCAATTTGATTTTTGAGTTGATTCTTTTTGTTCTGGATTCACATTGAGATTTAGTTTATTGTTGATTTTTCTCCTTATTTTTAGAAGTTTGCTTGATTGTTTTTGGTATTTAACTTGTGTGTGAAGTTTCATAACCCTAATCCATGTTTAGGCATCCATTTGACTTACTTAGCTTCTGATTTTGATCATATTCTCTTGGAATGTTAATATTAGATGTTTGAAGAGTCTTTATGCCAATTTGTGGAATTTTTGGATGAATGCTTGATTTAATATGAATTTTATTGTTTGCTTCTCTCTTTTTTCATCCTTTTTGGTCATGTGCTTAGTCCTTAGGCTAGGAGGGCACTTGTGCCAACTCCCTTAGGTTTTTTAGAGCCCTTTTAGGATGAGGATATCCCCCTGGTCTTGGATTGATGCTTTTGCTTTGAGAAGTTTTGTGTTTGTTTGTCTTTGGGGTTCATTCACTTATGTACATGTTCACTTCACTTCTTATGCTCATGTGTTTCTCCTCTTGATAATGATTAAGATTGCTTGTCTATTTTCTTGATCTCTTGTATTGCTTAAGCATATTCTTGACATGTTAGGGTTCTGGTATTGAAGTGTGTGATGATTGTTTGCTCTGTATGCTTTGTGCTATCTCATAAGAGTCTTGTCTTGTGATAGTGATTTGCATTGCTTTGTGTTAAGTTGTTGGATCCACTTCTCATCTTTTGTTGTATGTTTGATATTGGTACTTGTGATTGAAGTTTCAATTCTGGTTGTGATGTCTTGGCTTGATCTTTTGTTTACTTGTATTTCATTTGGTCTTATTTGCTTTTGTCATGTTACCTGCTTATGCTTTTAACCATTTCAAGGGCTTTGGTAAGTGAGAGGTGTAGACGAGGTTCCCACATCTCCAATTCTTTTCTCTTCTCTATTCATGATGCTTTCTTATTTGTGTTTGATGGGCTTAGGCCATCCTTTCTATCTTCTTCCCTTCTTCTTTCTCCTTCTTCTTTCATTATCTCTTTCTTCATTAGGATATACTTCAAACCACACTAACCTTAGGACCACCTTTGCATGATAACTTTAGGATTAGACTTTCCCCATTAGATTTTACCTTTAAGATCTTTGTTCTTTTCTCTTCTCATCTCAAACAAAAAACCATAAAAAGCATTTAATAAGGATTGAAGTGGTCTCCTGTGCAATAGCCTTATTCCATGAAACACTTGTAGTTTTCCCATCTTGGGATAGTACAAGCTTGTCTATCATGATGCACAAGTCTGATCATGAGACCATCTTCATCAAGAAAATCATAAAACATACTTCTTCATTTTAATTATAAAAAACACTTAATAAATTCAATGAGTTAGTGAGCTTAGGCCCTAATCTCTTGAATCAAGTTTTGGGGATCTTATCCTTACTTGAGTGTGCTTGTTCTATTATTCCATCTTGGAATGTAGTAGCAATTACACATTCCATGGAAAAGAGCTTGAGTTCACTTCCTTGTGCCACACCAATAAAAGCTCATAAAAAACACAAATAAACAATAAACGTCTCTCCTTCGGGAATTCTTTTCTCACCCATTCGCTCCGTCCGCGAACTTGCTCCTACTTGTCATTTTGCAAGACGGTTACGCACTCGTCGTCCGAGCCTGCAACACCTGAGCATTGACATAGATAGTTTAAGCCTTAAGACACAAGCAATCTTTTCCACCCCTAGTTAGGGGAACTACGGCAACTCTGATCCTCATTGTCCAGATGAGGTACGTAGGCAGCGGGGTAGGGCCCGTTCGAGCACAATCTTTATTTTCCCTACATTTTTCCTTTTCATTTCTTTTTCAGTTCCCT
The DNA here is from genome assembly GCA_963966055.1 of Lathyrus aphaca. NCBI lineage: Eukaryota > Viridiplantae > Streptophyta > Magnoliopsida > Fabales > Fabaceae > Lathyrus > Lathyrus aphaca. Next base: position 309,854,274 of record OZ014523.1, read on the forward strand.
TTTCTTTTCTTTTATCTAGTTCAGTTCCTTTTCTTCGCAGCAACTTTCATTTCTTCACCCTTTGAAATAGTTTCTTTGCAAGCGTGGATCCCGTCGGGTACGGAAGACGATCTGGGGTGCTAATACCTTCCCAGGTCGTAACCGACTCCCGAACTCAGTCTCTTTGGTTCGCAGGACCCATGTCCTTCCTCTTCTTTTCTTCTAGTTTGTGCAACATTACCATTCCCGTTCCTTCGGGATAAAAATGCCTGGCTGGCGACTCTACCTCTTTCCGCGCCACTTTCGCGTTTGTACCAGGATGGAAATCCGGGGAGCGACAACTGGCGACTCTGCTGGGGATAGAACCCAGAATCTCTGTTTCCCTTGAGAGTCTCTCCTAGCGCTTGTTTGTTTCTGTTTCTTTGGGTGTTGATTGTGTGTCGTTGTGTGTTGTATTTTACTGTTGTTTATTTACAGCTTTATTTATAGTTTTCAGTACTTATCTTCCTGCATCATATATTATTACTGGACTGTCTGGACTGGATTTCTTCTGTTTGGTGGGACTTGGGTGATATTGTTACTGTGAGATGAGCTCATTACCAAGGCTCGAGTGTACCTTAGGACTTAGAATGGTTCCACTTTGGCCTCGTGAGATCTTGTCATGGGGGTAGTAGTGAGTTCCACGCCCAGATTTGCGACCGTCTTGGAAATGTTTTGATTTGGGGACCTTCCTCTTTCATTTCATAACCTTGATAGTTATGTGCAGCTGGGGACCGAACATTGAGAACCTTGTGGAAACATCCCTCTTTAGTGGTGACAGTGGCAGACCACATTGTGTGGCAAACCCATTCGCACCCGAGGACCCACCTGGAACTCACATAGGATGACCTTGTTTTCCCGGACTCAGCTGAGGCCTCCCTGAGTAGTACATAATGCCAACCTGATTCCCTGATTTGGTCTTGAGCCATTTCTCGGAAATGGTGAACATATTATTGCTATTCGGCTTTGAGAGTCCGTGATGTTTGACCCGGAGCACACCCGTGATATTGGGAGGGGTTTACAGGTTTGCAGGAACCCTTGACTTCCACATATCCTCATTATCAGTATGCTCTCTGTTGTGATTTGGTTACTATGGTTTTGAGGGTTCCTGTCAGATGGTTGGTTCAGAGAATCTTGGTTTTCAGTTACTTGGGGGCCATAATATCCAGTATCCAGATGGTCCCAGATTGGTCATATGCCTGCATTGCATTTGCATTGCATCATACTCGCATTAACTATTTTGTGGTTCCATTTTCAAGTTTTTTTGTTTACATTTTAGCACCCAGTTCTGGTAATTGTAAGTTTTCCAGATGGAAGAAGTTAAGAAAATTACAAGAAAAAGAAATGTCCATTACACTTTTCTTCAACCAGAAGTCAAGAGTGTTCAGAGACTAGCAGGGCTGATGAATGATCAAGTTTTAGGAAACTTCAGAAAGAGATATGGTCAGATTTTAAAGTATGTGGATAAACCTACATCAGACCAGAAGGATAGCTTGCACACTTTGCTTCAGTTCTATGATCCCTTGTTGAGGTGTTTTGTATTTCCAGATTATATCTTGGCTCCTACCTTGGAGGAGATTGCTAGTATTTTGGGTATTCCTGTCAGAGATACTTTGCCTTACTATGGATCAGAGATAGTTCTCAAGGAAGAAGACATATCCAGAGTCTGTCGTATACCAGCTGCTAAGGTCAAGAAAGCTTTGCAGGTTAGTGAGGGCAGAGGACTTGCCTGGGATGTGCTTATACCAGAAGCTGAAGAGTATGCCAAAGAGAGGAAATGGGGAGATTTTGGTGCTGTGATGGCTCTGATGGTATATGGATCTAGTCTTTTCCCAGGAGAAAAGGAGTTTGTAAGTTTGGAAATGATCTCCATTTTTTCTAAAGGCAACCCTGTACTAACCTTGTTGGGAGATTTCTACTACAATGTTCATTACCGGAATGAGAAAGGCAGAGGTGGACCAGTGAGTTGTTGTGCTCCATTATTTGCTGATTGGTTTGCTAAGCAGTTACCAAAGTCAGGCTTTTTCAAAGAAATGAGAGAAGAATGGAGGTGGTCTAGGAGACTAATGGGATTAACTTCTGAGGATATAGCTTGGGGTTATAACAGGGATTTGTTGGGAAAGGAGTTACTGGTCAGTTGTGGGAGTTTTGCTAATGTGCCCTTGCTAGGGAGTAAGGGTGTGATTAGTTACAATCCAGTTCTAGCCAGGAAACAATTTGGCTATCCTCTGAGGGATCCACCAAGTATTGAAGAAATAGCAGAGTCTTTGTACTTTCCTGTGGAAGGAAACAAAGGGTTAGTCATACAAGCATCTCAGGCTTGGGCTCACAGGGTGAAGAAAGGTAAGAAGGATTTTGGAAGGGTGGATCCCAAGACATATCCTCCTTTTGCTACGTAGTTGCAGAAACGTGTAGAGGAATTGCTCATGCCATTTTTAGTGGAAGCTCCATTGTATCCCAAAGAGGTGCCAGGTCAGAACACTGTTTCTCTTGAAGAGTATAAGAAGTTGGAAGCTCAGTTGCACGAGGTCCGGGTAGAGAATGCTGAAATGGTTAACCTGTACCACCTTGCCAATCGTGCTAAGAATGAAGTGGAGGAAAAGCTACAGAGGATGCAGGTCACCTTAGAAGCTAAACAAAAGGAGTTTGCTGGGAGAGAAGCCCATTTTCAGAGATTGGGTCTGATGGAATCAAAAAGAGAAGCGGAGCGTAAGAAGACTTTAAAGACTCTTAAAGAAGCTCGCCAGTTCATTGTTTGGTTACAGGGCCAAAGGGAACAAGAGCAGAAGAAGTACAAAGAAAAGGAAGAGTTTTTCGAGGTACAGATGGCCTTCAAGAAGGAAGAAGTAGAACAAGTTCACAAAATATGAAGAGAGAAGACTCAACGATTGGTACAGAGCCAGATGGCCTTGGAGGAGGCAATGAAAGAGATTGCAGAGCTTAAGCTGAGAGCAGGCGTGAAGAAGAACCGGACAGAGGTGATAGCTACAGAAGAAGAGCCTGAGTCTTTCCTTTAGCCTAGGGTTTTAGTTTATTGTTGTCCAGGCTACCTACAAGCTTGTTGTAGGAGTCTTGCTTTATCTTTTTGTTCACATATTGACTTGTAACCCTTTGGGGATTTTGTTTGTGCTCTAACTTTGGCTGCCAATGGGTTATCCATGTTATGCAATGTTAAATTCCAGTTACCATTTCTGAGTACGCAAAGCTTGTTTGTTTGAGGCTGCTAGGATCTGAACACTCTTCAAAAGGAGAGTTTGAAATTAATGCTCAAAGGGGTTATTTGGAGCTTGTTTTTAAAGAAAAGACAGAACTGGGGGCATATTAATGCCTGAACATGGAAACACGATCAGTTAGATTGCATGCATATAACGTGTTTTTTGTTTTAGAGGTAGTTCATCAGTTTTCTAACGTTTATGTCATTTCAGGCACTATAGCTCCCAGGAAGGTTCGAGAACAACCAACAGTGCACAGATACCCTACGAAAGTAAACAGAGAAAGAGTGATGGATCAGATGCAAGTAGATCTGGCTGACTTAAGGACAAGAATGGATAACTTCATGACCCTCATGGTTGGGATGGGTCAAACTCAAGAGCGCTTACGCGAAATGGTGGAAAACAATCAGACTAGGAACAATGGGACAACAGATGGAGGTAATCGCAATGGGGCTGGTGCCCATCACGTGGAAATCCCTGTGGTGCAACCAGGGGTTACTATTGTCAATGATGGAGTAAATAATGTACAGATGGATGGGCAGGATGAACAGTTCACTTTGCTAGACGAGGCAGAAGGCCAAGGAGTTGACATGAACAAAAGGTTCGAAGAGATGGCTGAGCAGATTCGTGCCATTCAATCTCAGAGTTCTCTGGAATTTGATATCACTGACTTGGGCTTGGTGCCAGGGGTTAGAATTCCCTACAAGTTCAAGGTTCCTACTTTTGATAAGTACAACGGGACGGTGTGCCCGAAAACTCATCTCCAGTCTTTTGTCTGAAGAATTGCTGCACATACAGATAATGAGAAGTTGTGGATGTATTACTTCCAAGATAGTCTTGTAGGGGCCTCCTTGGAGTGGTACATGAAGCTGAGAAGGGTTAATATTAGAAGCTGGAAGGATTTAGCAGAGACGTTTGTGAAGCAGTATCAGTACAATTTGGATATGGCTCCAAATCGTACTCAGTTGCAGACCATGTCTCAGAATGCTAAAGAAGGGTTCAAGGAGTACGCTCAGAGGTGGCGTCAACTTGCTGCTAGAGTGCAACCTCCTTTGTTGGAAAATGAAATGGCGGACATGTTCATGGGAACACTACAGGGTGTGTTTGTTGAGAGGCTGGTGTCTTGTTCAGCAACAAAGTTTAATGATATTGTGATAGCAGGAGAGAGGGTTGAAACTCCTTTAAAGATGGGGAAAATTCAAGACACTGGTGCAGGTAGCTCAAGCGGTGTGAGAAAAGCTTTTAATGGACCTCCAAGAAGAAGAGAGGGAGAAACTAATGCTGTGTATAGCCGAGGTAGGGGCCGGGGATATAAAGGATCATATGAGCAAGTTGCAGCTGTCACTATTTCATCAGGTTCTGTGCAACAAACTCAACCACAACAACCACAACAACAACAACCACAGCGCAATAATTATCAGCAAAAACCATATCAACCGAGACAAACTCGTCCAGCTAACAGGGTACTCGAATCCATCCCAATGACATACACGACACTGCTTCAAAGGTTGTTAGATTTGAACTTGGTTCAATTGAGGACATTAGCACCACCTCCACCTGGAGAGCTTCCAGTGGGGTATGATGCTAACGCAAGATGCATATTTCACTCAGGAGCTCCCGGGCACTCAACAGAGAAGTGCGGGGCATTGCAGCATAAGGTTAAAGACTTGATTGATTCAAAGGCGATTAACTTCGCACCGCCTCCAAATGTTACATCAAACCCCATTCCAAATCATGGAGGGGCCAGGATAAATGTTGTTGATGGTGGTGAGAGGTTAAACTTGATTTTGAATGTGGAGGAAGTGAAGACCTCATTGCTGGTGGTGAAAGACAGATTGTTGAAAGGGCAGATATTCCCAGGGTGTGGTTACGACTGTGAGGGGTGTTTGAGTTCAGTTAATGGCTGTGAAGATTTGAAGGATGGGCTACAATATTTGATTGACGAGGGGTCGCTACAGTTTGATAGGGTTGATGATAGAAGCAATTGTGTGTCTACCATAACAATTTACTTTGATCCTGCTGAAGTTCCTGTTCGGAGGGAGCCAGTGACTATTTATGTTCCAGAGGTGAGTCCAGTGACCATTACTGTTCCAGGACCAGTTCCTTATGTTGATGAAAAGGCCATCCCGTGGCACTATGGCTCGGATGTATACGTAGAAGGTCAGAAGGTGGAAAGTAAAGCAGTGACAATTGACCCGACTGTGGTGAATGTCGGAGGAATTGGTGGGTTTACAAGAAGCGGACGTCTTTTTGCTCCTCAAGTTCTTAGAGGGGATCCTGAAGCTGAAGCTGCTGCAAAGGCTAAGGGTAAACAGATAGCAACCGAAGAGGTGACAACTCCTGCTGCCGGACAAGGCACTTTTGAAAAAGAAGTCAAAGAGTTTATGAGGATAATAAAGAAAAGCGACTATAAAGTGATTGAACAGCTGAATCAAACCCCGTCCAAGATATCTATCCTGTCATTGTTAATGTGTTCTCCGGCTCACCGGAAGCTCTGCTGAAAGTGTTACAAATGGCATATGTACCACAGGAGATAACGATTAATCAATTGGAGGCTGTAGTAGGCAACATAAATGTCAGCCATGGGTTGGGTTTTACAGATAGAGATCTTACTTCTGAAGGCCGCAATCACAACAAGGCCCTGCACATCACTATGGAGTGTAAAGGTGCCGTCCTATCACATGTCTTGGTAGATACATGCTCTTATCTCAATGTGCTCCCTAAGAAGGCCTTGATGAAGTTGAATGTTGAGGGCATTGTGTTGAGACCCAGTAATTTAATTGTAAAAGCCTTTGATGGGTCCCGGAGGTCTGTGTTCGGGGAGGTTGAGCTACCTGTGAAGATTGGGTCTCAAGTGTTCAAAAGCACATTCTATGTTATGGATATTCAACCCGCTTATAGTTGTTTGCTGGGACGTCCCTAGATTCATGCTGCAGGCGCAGTGACATCCACGTTGCATCAGAAGCTGAAGTATGTGGTTGATGGCCAGGTGATCACTGTATGTGGAGAAGAGGATATTTTTGTGAGTCATCTGTTAACTTTCAAATATGTGGAAATGGACAGGGAAATTCATGAAACGTTGTGTCAAGCTTTTGAGGCAGTCAATGTTAGTATTTTGGCTCCAGCAGTTCGGAACAATGAAAAGGAATGGACTTATATCTACTCCTACAAGCAAGCCAAAGAAGTGGTCCAATCCGGAAGTGCCCAGGGCTGGGGCAAGTTGCTAGAGATGGAAAAGAATGATGACAAGTTCGGTCTTGGTTACCAGCCTGATGGGTCCAACTGGCCTCAGGGTAGTAAGGCCATAACTTTCACAAGTGTCGGAATGCTCGATGGCAACAACATTTGTGCAACAAGTGAAGGAGGGGATAATGATTGCGACTGGGATAGCTGGATTCACCTGTGTGCACCTAGGGAGGAGCTCCGGAATTGGCCTGCCGAAGATTTTGTTCAAGTTACTTGGCAATCAAAGTAATTTACTTGTTTCTTTTTTATCATGCTGCATGTCAATCCTGCACTCTGCCCAAGATGCACAGATCCATTTGTAGGGCCACCATGCTTTTAATGCATTTACTTTTTCCATGAAATAAAGGACATTTTTCAAGCAAATGTTGTTCTCTTTCTTTCGTTTTAAAATTTTTCACAAAAAATAAAATGGCAATGTTTTTCCTTTTTCTTGTGTTTGCGTGTTTGCGTCTCCTTTGAAAAGAACAGATTCTGAAATAAGCACATCATCTGTGCAGTGTTGATCATCTGGATTCTAGCGATAACGTTCCTTCTATGACCATGCATGACTTCGACAATCCTATCTACCAAGCTGATGAAGGGGTTGAGGAAGACTATGAACTCCCGGAAGAATTGGTCAGGTTGTTGAAACAAGAGGAAAGGGTAATTCAGCCTCATCAGGAAGAAATAGAGATCATCAACATCGGGACTGAAGATGTAAAGAGAGAGAGAGATAAAGATTGGGGCCATTCTGCAGGCCGAGGTAAAGAAGAAGTTGATTGGTATGCTACGTGAATATGTGGATATCTTTGCCTGGTCGTATCAAGATATGCCAGGACTAGATACTGACATTGTTGTGCACAAGCTGCCACTAAGAGAAGACTGTCCTCCGGTGAAACAAAAGCTGAGAAGAACTCGTCCTGACATGGAAATGAAGATCAAGGAGGAAGTCCAAAAGAAGTGGGATGCCGGTTTCCTTGCCGTAACTAGTTACCCACCGTGGGTAGCTAATATTGTGCACGTACCAAAGAAAGATGGCAAAGTTCGGATGTGCGTCGATTATCGGGATCTAAATAGAGCAAGTCCAAAGGATGACTTTCCATTGCCTCACATTGATGTGCTGGTAGATAACACCGCTCAGTTCTCGGTATTTTCTTTCATGGATGGCTTCTCCAGGTATAATCAGATCAAGATGGCACCGGAAGACATGGAGAAAACAACGTTCGTTACCCCGTGGGGTACATTCTATTATAAGGTTATGCCCTTTGGGTTGAAGAACGCCGGGGCAACGTATCAGCGGGTTATGGTCACATTGTTCCACGACATGATACATAAGGAAATCGAATGCTATGTGGACGACATGATTGCCAAGTCCCGGGACGAAGAAGAGCATCTGGTCAATCTCAAAAAGCTATTTGATAGATTGATAAAGTACAAATTGAGGTTGAATCCAAACAAGTGTACTTTCGGAGTGCGGTTCGGAAAATTGCTGGGTTTTATTGTTAGCCAGAAAGGAATTGAGGTGGATCCTGCAAAAGTAAAAGCAATACAAGATATGCCTGCACCAAAAACAGAAAAAGAAGTGCGTGGGTTTTTAGGGAGATTGAACTACATTTCACGGTTTATATCTCATTTAACTGCCACATGTGAGCCAATATTCAAATTGTTGAGAAAAGAACAAACGGTCAGGTGGAATGAGGATTGTCAAAGATCCTTTGAAAAGATAAAAGAATATTTGCAGACACCTCCGATTCTAATGCCTCCAGTTCCAGGACAGCCACTTATCATGTACTTGACTGTGTTAGAAGGGTCGATGGGGTGCGTTCTAGGCCAACATGACGAGTCTGGTCGAAAAGAGCATGCAATTTACTACCTTTGCAAAAAGTTTACCGACTGTGAATCCCGTTATTCACTACTCGAGAAAACTTGCTGCACTTTGGCATGGACTGCTCGCCGACTGAGACAGTACATGTTAACCCACACCACATTGCTAATCTCAAAAATGGACCCCGTCAAGTATATTTTCGAGAAACTAGCGTTAACCGAAAGGGTTGCAAGGTGGCAAATGATCTTAACAGAGTATGACATACAATATACTTCCCAGAAAGCCATCAAAGGAAGTGTATTGTAAGATTATCTTGCACAACAGCCACTGGAAGACGACTATCAGCCAATGAAATTTGATTTCCCTGATGAGGACATCATGTACCTCAAAGCAAAAGATTGCGAGGAACCACTTCCGGAGGAGGGGCCATACCCTGAATCCAAATGGAAGTTGATGTTTGATGGGGCAGTCAATATCAACGGACGTGGAGTTGGTGCCGTTCTTATCACTCATGAAGGTGTTCACTTTCCTTTCGCTGCCAGAATTACTTTTGGCTGCACCAACAATGAAGCGGAATACGAGGCGTGCATAATGGGAATAGAGGAGGCAATTAATCTTTGGATTAAAACCCTCGATATATTTGGAGATTCAGCCCTCGTTATCAATCAGATTACTGGCAAGTGGTATACACATCAAGAACACTTAATTCCTTATTGGGATTATGCCAGAAGACTGTCGACGTTCTTCACAACGGTTAAGCTGCAGTATATACCACGAGATGAGCATCAATTTGCCGATGCATTGGCTACTCTTTCTTCGTCCATCAAAGTCTTGTGTTGGAACTATGTACCCAAGATTGACATTTCCAGGCTTGACACACCGGCTTACGCTTTCTCTGTAGACGTAGTGTCTGATGAGAAACCTTGGTACTTTGATATCAAGCTTTTCCTGGAAAAACAAGAATACCCAGCTGGGGCATCATCCAACGACAAGAAGACCTTAAGACAACTTGCTGCTAGTTTCTTTTTTAATACAGATGGGGTTTTGTACAAGAGGAACTTTGACATGGTCTTGCTCAGATGCGTGGATAGACACGAAGCAGACTTATTAATGCAGGAAGTCCATGAGGGATATTTCGGTACTCATGCAGGAGGACATGCTATGGCTAAGAAATTGTTGAGGTCTGGGTACTATTGGCTAACAATGGATGCAAATTGTTGTTCGTACGCCGGTAAGTGCCACAAGTGCCAGATTTATGCAAACAAGGTGCATGTTCCTCCCAGCCCGCTCAACGTCATGTCATCTCCTTAGCCCTTTTCTATGTGGGGCATTGACATTATCGGGAAGATAGAGCCTACTGCTTCAAACGGTCATCGTTTCATCTTGGTTGTGATCGATTACTTCACTAAGTGGGTTGAAACAACATCTTATGCCAATGTAACTCGTCAAGTGGTAGCTAGATTTTTGAAAAGAGACATTATTTGCAGATACGGAGTGCCCGAGTGAATCATTACTGATAATGGTTCCAATTTAAATAACAAGATGATGGCAGAACTGTACCGGGACTTCCAGATTCAGCATCATAATTCTTCTCCTTACCGACCAAAGATGAATGGTGCGGTAGAGGCAGCAAATAAGAATATTAAGAAGATTGTGCAAAAGATGGTTGTTACTTGCAAGGATTGACATGAGATGTTACCATTTGCGTTGCATGGGTACGAAACGTCAGTCAGGATGTCAACCGGGGCAACTCCTTTTTTGTTTGTATATGGCATGGAGGCAGTCTTGCCTGTTGAGGTAGAAATTCCTTCATTGCGTGTGATGATGGATGTGAAGCTTGATGAGGCTGAGTGGGTACGTGCTCGATACAATCAGCTATATCTAATTGAGGAAAAGAGATTAGCAGCTATCTGTCATGGTCAGCTTTATCAGAGGAGAATGAAGTGAGCTTTCGACCAACGAGTACGTACTCGGGAGTATCAAGTAGGCGAGCTTGTGCTCAAGAGGATCATTCCTCCAGGTTCAGATCACAGGGGCAAGTGGACCCCAAACTACGAAGGCCCATTCATAGTGAAGAAAGTTTTCTCAGGTGGAGCGCTGATGCTCACTACTATGGATGGAGAAGATTTCCAGTCTCCTGTTAACTCGGACGCAGTTAAAAAATACTTCGCATAAAAAGACCCGTTGGACACAAAAACAGAATTAAATTCCAGGCAAGAAAAGGGCATCTCGGCGAGCTAAAAACAGAATAAAAAGCTCAGGCAAAAGTTAGGGAAAACAAATAAAAAAATGAACGCCTGCTGAGTTGAAAAGCCACATCGGACAGCTCAGGCAAAAAAGGGTATCCCGGTGGATTGAAAACCCGAAAGGGCGATCCACACAAAACAAGGGAATAAGCGAACAACTGCGATCCGGGTAATCGGAACCAATCACCGTTTCGTACAGTCTGAAAATATCAGAAGGATAGGAATCAGTCCCCTCATCTTCCTCAAAAAGCAATGGCAAGAACAAAAAGTTTTGAAGACATGCTGGTCATAGCAAGAAGGAAACTCATTGGAATGCCGTGCGCAATTGCCATTAAGATAGTTTCTTTTCTCAATTTTATGGTAGCTACCTCTTTCCAGGTGGTTACTCCTTGATGTAAAACTTTGCCTATTCAGAGGCCTCTCAATAAATGAATATTCAGTCAAAAAAGATGTGTTGTGTTGTGTTTATTTTGTTTGCAAAAATGTCCTGAATATTTGGCAAAAAGAACATTGCATTTGAAACATGTTGATTTTTCTAAAATAATGACATTGCAGAGAAACATTTAAAACCATCTTTGAGTGTCAGGTGACGAGGGATGAACAAATCATACAATGCAAGTCCCCGGGGCACATATGTGTATTCTATTGTTGCAGGTTTTGCAGGTTGGTATCACACTTTCCCAAGTAGAAAGTGATTTCTCCCCAGCTGAGACAAATTAGATGAAGTTAATTCCCGACAGATCTTCAAGGCTAATTGAAGAGCTTTCATTCCCAAGCGGGTTATCTTTTCACAAGTGAAGTATTCCCAGCAGACAGCTGAGCGCTTGATTTCCCCACAGAGTTGCATGTTTGGAATTTTCCATCATTTGAAATATTCCCCAGAGAAGTCGCCAATTTATTTTTGGCTAATGTGAGGACACAAACAAGGTTTCATCTCCCCAGCCAGAGTTAAGTGTCAAAACATCTTGACCTCAGAATTGAGGTTCTTGCTGCCAATCAGGGCACTTTGTTGTTGCTCGTATGCATTCCTCAATGCTCGTTTGTGTTTGATTTTTGATGTCGCTCTTCTGCATTCCTCGATGCTCATCTGTGCTTGACATTTGCTTGATGTTCGTTTGAAGCTCGTCTGCGTTGTTTGGATACTCGTCTGTATCATCCTTCAAACTCGTCTGTGTTACCTTATATCCATATGTACTAAATTGATAATCATTCCGATACTCGTCTGTATTGCTACCCCTAATGCTTGTCTATGTTAGATTTTTGGTATTCGTCTGTACCAGTGGCTGATATTCGTCTGTATCATCGCCTGAAGCGCTCGTCTGTGTTTCTTAGATCATCGTCTGATATTCGTTTGTATCATTGACTTATGGCACTTGTTTGTGTTCTCTTGATGATCATCCAATACTCGTATGTGTTGAAGAGGTTTGAAGTCCTGACGATGGGATTAAACGTCAAAATGGTTACCGGTCCTGGCGTAACGGGTTCTCCAAAGGAGGTTCGTCTGTCTTAGCGACCTCTTATCTACGCAAGATTTGTGAAGAGGGTTCGTCAAATCCTATTGTTGCACCTGGCGTAACAGGTTATCTGAAGAAGACTCGTTTGTCTTATACCATATATACGGATAATATATGAAGAGGGTTCGTCTATCCTGATTATACATGTCTATCCCACAGACCTACGTGCATCTGGTCCTGGCGTAAGGGGTTATCCGAAGGAGATTCATCTGTCTCAAGTTATATGTTGCAAAATGTATGAAGAGGGCTCGTACGTCCATTTCCTGGCGTAACAGGTTTGCTTGAAGAGAGCTCCTATGTCCAATCCCTGGTGTAACAGGTTTGTTCGAAGAAGACTCGTCTGTCTAAGTACCAATTCAACTTGGAAGGAGCTCGTCTGCTTTCTCCTCACGTCAGTCACCAAAGCGTCATTTGGTTGGGTTTATTTCCCATTTGCTTGTATTCTCCAGCAGAGTGCAAATTTCAGGTTTTCTTGGTATTCAACCACAGTTCATCTTAAATGGTCTATAGCCCGTGCTATCGTCCCTTTAAAGATTAACATTTGCTTGAATAGGGGCAACTGTAACACCCCAAATTTTCCCTCTTCTTTTAAGCATCATCATCATATCATAATCATCATAAGCATGTCATGTCCTTGACATTTTTTTTGCATAGAAAAATAAAGCATAACATTCTCATGTTCTAGCATTGGGCATATGATCAACTATTGTTGTATTTGAGGTATTACAAGCTATAGCAAGAGGCCAAGTAGACTTGTCCAAGTCCCATGAAGAGTCTACATGTCATTCACAAGTTCAAGATCCCTTACAAGAGCCCATAAGGTTGGGAGATCATCAGAGACTCCAAGCTAAGGCAAGCTCCTACACAATGGTTCCCAAATTAGGGTTTCACTTTCAAGCAGGAATTCTTTGTGACTTTGGCCATTTCATGTGGGAAAAGTCCTTCATATGATAAGAGGTTCCTATGGATGAAATTTGGTGAGAAATTCCTTGTGGAAGGCAGTTATTTCACCAGTTGCTTGCAGGAGAAGAAATTGGTCAACTGTGCAATTTAAAAGTCAACTGTGAGAATTCAAGGGGTCCAATCCCATTTTTCAAGTCAAGGGATGTTCTTAAGACCTTAGAAGAGGTTTGGCAAAGTCAAAGATCAAAATTCAAGGGGTTTTGAAGAACTTTCCATTTTTGGCATATGGCTTGTATTGAAACTTTCCATTTTTGGCAACTTTTGCCCTAATTTTCAAAGCCCTCTTTCATGATGAAGATGATCTCAAATGAATTTTCATTAAACATGAAAGTTGTAGGGTATGTTCTCCCATTTTAAAAAAGTACAAGTGCATTTTCATAGCCTTCATGAATCAAAAGTTATGGCCAATCGAAATTCATCCATTTTTAGGGTTTTGTCATATTTTCAAGATTACACCATTTGCAAAAGCTCATTTCATTCACTTTGAAGACAACCTATGGACAAATTGAGGTCATGGTATCTTATGGCATTGCATGAAGGTCATTTGGCTCAAGTAAATTCAACAAATTCATGCATGGATTAAAGGATATTTCTTAACTTGCATTTGTGCAAAATCATGAGAAAGGGATGATACAAAGCAATCCAAGGGCTGGGATTGATTCATTCATCATTAGTAAGTGGAATTAAGGCTGAACATGTGCAAGGAGAGAGGATTGCACGAGCCATTCACCTCATCACCACTTTCATGCAAAATTGCAAAACTATCCCTATCACACAATTCATGCCATCACTCACCACAAAACCCTAATCAGTGTAGTACCTGGATCATATAAAAGCCACTGTGTAAACACCCCAAATTTGCCCTCACTCATTTCACCATGGCTTTTTTTTATTTTCATTTGCATAAGTTCAACCATAGGATCTCATATTACATCTTTGCTTCATTGCATTGGTCCAAAGTCATCTGCATCTAGGGTTTGTGATCTGAGCCATCCCTGAGCCATTTGAGCCACTCCAAAGGTCATCAATCATCTCAAAAGGGTCCATGTATGTTCAAACATCATATTATATCCTTACAAGGTCAAGGAAGTTGAAAAATCACAAGAACTGGGAAAGGCATGGAAGTAGAGCCAGGCTTAACTGCGCAGATGACCTGAAATTAGGGTTTTGGTTTCAGAGGCCATAACCCCAAATTTTTTGGTCATTCTTGTTTCTATGGGTCTTTATATGTTATGAGGATCATGCATAACAATTTTCATGAAGAAATTCAATGGGGAAGGCATCTGATCACATGATGACTTCTTGAGCAAGTCAGTGCAAAATCAGGGCATCTGAGGCCCCCAATGACCCAACCAAAGGGGTTTCTCCATCATTTGAATGTATATGATATTTATTTGATCTTAGAAGATGTTAGAAGTTCACAAAATTGAAGAATTTCAAGCCATTTGCAAAGTTTCCTTTTTGGGAAAGTGACTTGTAATGTAAACTTGCCATTTTGGGAATGTTTTTCAACCTCCTCTTTTTGATTAAAAAATGCTTCAAATGAAAAATCTTTGGTCATGAAAGTTGTAGATTGGATCCTCCCATTTTCAAAAATTACAAGAACTCATTCTAATTCATTTTAGATCAAAAGTTATGGCTTGTCAAAGTTGGGCAAAATCACTAATTTTCACTTTTACACCAAAGAGGGAAACTTGCAAATTCACATGCCAAGCATTTCTATGACTTCAAAATGACTTCTAAGCATTACATAAACACAACACATGACCTAAAATTCAGATTGGCCCAAAGAATCAATCATTTTCATGCCTTGATCCTTAAGAAATCCAAAAGGGGCCAAAACTCCATGAATTTGCAAAATGACCCAAAGTTTCTCATCCACTTGTGCCAGCTGCCAAAAGTGACTTCCATGGACCTCCTTGAGACAAGATGATTCGAACCATGCCCTTGTACCATGAATGAACCAGCCCATACCTTCTCTTACACAAATGTTGACTTTATGCAACTTGAGCCATACCAATCAAACTGAGCCACACCAACTACTCTGACCAATCACAGCTTCACATACATGCCTCAAGGATCACATTTCACACAATCTTGGAGCCTGAAACCAGAGAATCACCATAGTTCACAAAAACCTCCCTCTTTGCATCTTCATTCGAATCTCATCACACAAGCCTCAAACCTCAAAACAAACTTCACAGAACCACTCACCATGATCCACTGATCATTTCCCAACCATCACCTTGCCCTAAAAAGCCCAGAATCAAAAACACGATTTCCACATTTCACAAACTGAACCACTGCCATTTTCATTTTGAGGCCATAAAAACTCCAGCCAAGCATCACAAACACTTGGGGAAGATCATTGGAGCTTGTTTGAAGCAAGGAACTGGCCAGAAAGCACCATTTTCGAAAGCTTCAGTTCAGGTATCATCAAGAACTTTTTTCCCAGAAACGTGTTTTAAAGTTTCTAATTGATTCTCCATGATTCACTGATGATCCTGATGTGTTTAGTTTTGAAAATGATCAAGTATTAAGCATGTATTGAGTTTCTGAAATTTCTGCCATGTTTTCCGTTTTGCTCTGATTCACGAATTTGATGATGAATAAATGATTTTTGGTGGGTGATTCTTGTTGGGGTTGATATGGGGATCATTTCTGGAAAGTTAGAGAGCTTGGGGATGCGTAGGGAGTGGGATATCATAAGTGACTCGTCGGAGAAGATGACCGGAACACTGTTCCGGTCATCTGAAAGTAATTAGGGATCAGGATTAGGGTTTAATCATAATTAGCGTAGTTTGAATTCTGACCATTGGATAGCGCGCGAAGTCAACTCCTGCCCCCTTAGGTTTGAATCTGGGCCTTTAGATCAGCTGACTTTCTCATTTTCTCTTTAATTTCTTTTTTAATTCATTTGTTTTGTATTTAATTTCTACGAATTTTTAAAAATAGTAAAATACATTAAAAAATTCTGAAAATTTTTATCAAACCTTTTATTAATTTTCAGAACCCAAAAATATTTTTATTTTTATTTTTTGCATCAAAAATTATTTTTAAATCATTTAAATGTTTATTTTTAATTAGTTAATGGAAATTAATTAATTAAAAATGCATTTAGGTATTTAAAAATCACCAAAAAATTCACATTGCATTTTAATACATTTAGAAACATTATCAAACTCTTCAAACAAATTTATTTTTGGTTCTTGACCTACTTTGACATTTTTCATTGGAATAAAAGTTATTAAAAGGCAATGTTTTGGTCCTAACTTAGAAAAATTCATTCTGCCTAACCATGAAGAGTTTGATGTTGGTTCTTTTTGCATTGCATTCTTCATATCATGTAGTTTCTAGGGTAAAATTGGTTTGAATTTATCTTTCATTTTTAATTTGATGTGCATTTTCCCTTTTGAAGTGCCTTAAAACCCTAGCAAACTTGAGAAAATCATAACTCACATTAGGTTAAGAGTTAGGTCCCCTCCTTTGGGCAGTGAACTTTTGTAGGGTCAGGGTTCCTTTGATCCCATTTTCAATTTTTTATCTTGTCACTTGCTTCTGATTTTGGATTTTGCTTTGTGTCTTGTGCATAAACCCTAATTTTTGCCTTCATTTGCATTCATCTCTCATTTGCTTGCATACCTAAGATTGCCATGACATTTTATGCATCCACATGACTCTCAAGACATATTAGGACATATTAGAATCATGTTTTATCATTGCATATTTCATTTGCCATGTTGTGCATTCATTCCATTTCATAAACTTTCATGAACTTTCATGGTTCAAAACATGCTTCATTTGCACCCTCATCCTTGTATGATCATCCACAACTCTTGACATGTGTTTGCATCATCTCTTAGCATCATTAACATCATGTTTATGCTTCTGACTTTGGTTTGCATCATTGCATTTCATCTCATTTTCATCTCATCTCATTTCTGGCTGCTAACTTTTCAGGTGGTAAGTGTTTGAGAAGTGAATTTGTCTTCACTTCCCATAATCTTTTCTCATCTCTATTATGCATCCTTGCTGCATTTTCTTTTGCTTTAGAGTGAGCTTGCTCATTCATGTTCTCTCTTCACCTTCTTTCTTCAAGCAACTTGTCTTCTTAAGTGAAGCAAGTTGTCTTGCCTCTGTTGCTTCTCCTCCCTATCATCCTGTTTCTCCAAGGTGGCTTTTCCTTGAAGATCTTTTGCAAGCCTCATAAACCTTAGGAATACCCAAGCATGATAACAATTAGGGTTTGATTAGTCCCCCATTTAGTTTTACCTTTGTGTCATCTTTGAGTCTTCTCTTATCACCTCATAATCAAGGACTAAACCTTAAAGGTTTTAAGGCTTTGTGATTAGGGTTATGCCTGTATCCTTCTATTAGGATGGAGTGTATAACTTTAATCCTAAGTTTTAAACCCTTAATGTGTTTAATTTCCTTCAATCAATCCACTTAATAATCATTAAGACATCAAGCTTGTAACTTGGGCCTTGCATTAGGGTTCTAATTCTTCCTTAATTGGTTAAGAAGGACTAACCCTAGTGTTAATGGACAAGTCATCCTCAAGTTGTCTTACAAACCATAAAATCCACTTCTTAACCATATCATTAACTAAAACCCACTTTAATAAAGGCTTTTTTTTGTCATGAGGTTAATCCCTAATCATGGATTAAGTTGAGGAGCCTTCCTCAGCTTAAATGTTCTCATCTATTATCCTTCTATTAGGATGGTGTAATGAATCCATTAAATCCTTGATTATGGCTTAAACTCTTTACTTAACACCAAACAGAAACACCAAAAACATCTAAATAATTACAAGTAGGTTAATGATCTTAATCCTACATCATGGTGGCTAAGTGTGAGGTATTTATTTCATACTTAAGGTATTCTCATTACCCCTAATCAGAGGGAAGATGTGATGAGTTTACCAACCCTTGGTTTAGGCTTAAGCTCATTTTCCTATGACAAACTCCAAAAAACAATAAAAGATTGAAAATACCAAAAACAAATAATAATCGTCTCCTTCGGGATTCTTTTCTCACCTCATTCACTCACAAACGAGAACTCGCTTCTTCCGTCTAATGCAAGACAGTTTGCACCTGAGCCAGACAGGTCATACACTTGAGCATAGACAAGTAAGCAGTTCACAAGTCAATTTATCTTTCAGTCTCTTTGAGTCGAACTACGGTGTTCTGACTTCCTCATTGCACGAGAGGATACGTAGGCATAACTTAACAGTTATCGAACAAAAGTGTCTGTGTATTCCCCCTCTTCCAGTATTATTCTTTTAAGCCTCATAGTATTGAGCTTCACTCTTTCCTTGCACTGACACTTTTCTTATACACTTCACATTTCTTTTACACTGACACTTGCATTCTTTCCAGCTTTGATACACAAATTGCACTGACACTACCCCTTTAAAACACAAATCTTTCAAGCGTGGATCCCGTCGAGTACGGCGGACAATCTGGGTGCTAATACATTCCCAGGTTGTAACCAACCCCCTTTCTCAGTTTCTCTGGTTCGCGACCGTCCAGCCATATCTTTTCTAGGTCTATGCAGCATTACCTTTCCTTCGGGATAAAAATGCCTAGCTGGCGACTCTTTTCTTTCTGAGTTCACCCTTGTGTGTTCTCATCCCTCTCGCCGACCGTTCGCGTCTGTACCCCATTTGACTTAGCCTCATTTGGTGGGAGCGACAGCTTGGCGACTATGCTGGGGAACATTTATATTGTAACCAGGGCTTCTGGTTCTTTTTGTGGGTTCCTCCTAGCGCTTGTTTGATTTGTGTTTATTGGTGTGTTATGTGCTAATTGTGTTTATTTATTTGCTTTATTTACTGCTTTATGTACAACTTTATTTATTGCTTTCCTTTACAGTTTTTCATATTTCATACTGTCATTATCATTGCTGGATCTGGCTTCTGTTTTGGTGGGTGGGGTTCCATTGAGAGTTTGAGGTCCTATACCTGGGACCTGAGTGACACCTAGGCTAGAGTGGTTCATGTTCTTTCCCATTCCATTTCGGTCTGGTGCGGGAATATGAAACACGGTTCAGATGTGGGTTTCTTCTTGAGAACTTTGTGCTACAGATTTCCTGTAGTGCTAGGGCTATCTGGGAAGCCTGCTAAGTCTGGATGACCTTTATTATGACCTTCAGAAACTGAGGTGAATTAGAGGAGGATCTTTTATGGTTATTGTAAACACTGTACCTCCGGGTTAGAAGTGTTTACACTTCTCATAACTGATCCAAGTCTGAAGATCCTTGTTTTAGAACATTACCTGTGAGGGGGTTGGGCTGTTTACAGGTTTACAGGTACCCTTGGCCACATCATACCCTGTTACTATTTGGTTTAAGAGTACCTCATTTTGGACAGTTCTTGTGATTAACCCTGGACATGTGACTCTTTATTTGAGTCCCCCACCTTGGTTACTGGATTTCTAAACCTTCATCTGGACCTTCTTTGAACATACATGGGCTTATATCAAGACAGATAATCAGATCCAGCTTGATCACAAACCCTTGCATATCATTTGCATATATCATCATTTGCATCATTTAACATTTGTTTATTTGTTTTTCAGGGTATCCATTTCATTGTATATTGGTTTTGGTTTTGACCCCTTCTTCTGCATAGACCTTTGCTTCAGCTGTCTTCATCAGTTATCTGCTTCAGTTATCTCCATCCTCACCAGCATCAGCCTGTCAGTGGCTCATCTCCAGTATCAGCCTTGATCTTCAACAGCACCTATCTTCCTCCTTTTCAGCATTTATGACTACTCCCAGGAAGAGCAACATATCCTACCACTTCTTTGAGCCTGTATTGACTGGCATCAGGCAGGTCCCGTCCCTCATCACCCCCGACCATATCCCATTATTTAGAGAGCACTATGGAGGTATCCTGGATATGGTTATGGACCTTGACCCTTCTCAGAGGAGCATGATCCACACCTGCTTGCAGTTTTATGACCCTCCTTTAAGATGCTTCACCTTCCCAGACTTTCAGCTAGGGCCTTTGCTGGAAGAGTTTTCCTCATTTATTGGAGTACCTATCAGGGGTGGACTCCCTTTCAACCCAAAAATGACTTTTCCCAGCAATGGAGAAGTAGCAAAAGCACTGTACCTGGAGCCTGCCTTGATTTGAGAAAAGCATGACAACAAAAGCTGGGATTCCTGGTTTGCACTTGGACTTCTTGATTTCTCAGGCCATCCTGAAGGCCTCCTTGGGAGAGTGGAGGGCAGTCTGTGCACTGTTAGCCCTCAGCATATATGGGGTTATATTGTTTGCAGATGAGCCCAAATTTGTCAGCAAGAATGCCATCCATTTGTTTCTTCTAAAGAACCCAGTACCCACATTGCTGGGAGATTTCTATTACTCCATCCATCAGAGGAATGAGAAACAAAGGGGGAAGTTAGTGAGATGTTGTGCTCCTTTGTTTCACACCTGGCTACTCAGACACCTACCTAAGTCAGATGCCTTCTTGAACCCTCACCAATAGAAGAATTGGGCCAAGAGGCTCATTGCTTTGACTTCAGATGATATCAGATGGTGCACCCAAAGCACCAAAGGCAAGGACATTATCACCAGCTGTGGACAATACCCAAATGTGCCTCTGATAGGAGTGAAGGGTTGCATCAACTACAATCCTTTGCTGTTTAAGAGACAACTGGGCTATGCTTTGGTTCACCCTCCCAGAGTGCAGGATTTAGCTGAGACCCTGTATTGTGAAGTGAAGCCTAATTCAGCTGCTGTCAGGCAAGCATCCTGAGCTTGGGACAACATCCAGACAAAAGGGATGGCAATTCTGGGAAGGTGTAATAATGTTGCTTCAGCTCAGTACTATGACTGGTCCCGTACAAGAGCTCAAATCACTGGAATGCCTTTCACCATTGAGGACATACCTGGACCTTCTACAGTACAACCTCCAGCAACTGTCAGCCTAGAAGAATTTGAGAAGTTGAAAGAAAGGAATGAGAACCTATCTCAATCTTTGAAGAAGACCCTTTGGGAAAGGAGTGATGGTCGTCTGGACATTGAGAGGTTGGAAAAGCTTAGGGTGGAGCATCTTGCCAAAATTGAGAAAACAGAGGACTACATCAGGAAAGCAAGAGCCGGGGAACAAATATTGAAGAATTCCTGTAAAGAGGCCAAGTTTCAGAAGGCTAGGACTGAGCTCTATCTGCAAGAGAGTCAGGCTAGATGGGTCAGGATCACTGAAGCCCGTACACAGGAAGACCAAAAGACTCAAGCCAAGATTGAACAGCTAGAGGCCAATGAGAAGAAGCAGCAGGAAGCTTTGTTGGCAGCTCAGAAGGAGATTGCAGAGTTGAAGCTCAGGGAAGGATTGAAGATATCAAAGGACCAGGATAGGCACAAGAAGCTGACCACTGCCATTGCCACCAGGAACCTCCTCATTAGGACCATTACAGAGCACCCAGCTGGTCCTGTGACTGAGGCACTCCTGAAGGAGGTCAAGGAGGATGAGTTTGGACTGAATGTTTGACTTCTTTGCTTGTTGTTCATTTTCATTTGATGTACTTTTCTCTTTTTGTATTTTTACCCTCCAGGGGCATGTGTTGTAAAACAAACTATGTATTTTTCATCATTTGTAATATATTAGTTTGCTTTCATTGGG
Source organism: Lathyrus aphaca (assembly GCA_963966055.1). Classification (NCBI taxonomy): domain Eukaryota; kingdom Viridiplantae; phylum Streptophyta; class Magnoliopsida; order Fabales; family Fabaceae; genus Lathyrus; species Lathyrus aphaca. The sequence goes on from OZ014523.1 coordinate 309,875,907, forward strand.
TTTCTTTTCTCAGCAATCTCAAGCGTCTTCCTCGAGGTCTGGAAAGGTCAAAACCAAGAACCAAACCGGATACCTTGGAAAGCAAATAAGCATACTGCATTGCATACTAACTTTTGTTTTGTTTTTTAGGTTTTATTATTATTGTTTCTAACTTTGTTATGATCTCAGGAAACATTGCTCGTCGCTGAGTGTTCCCTGTCAACCGCGCGCACCGGTACCCGACTCGTAACAACCTTCCCGGTATTCAAATGGAACAAGTACAGCAGGATCTGACTGAGGTCAGAAATCAGATGGCTAATGAGAGAGTGGAGATGAGAAACCAGATGTCTCAATTCATGGCTGTGATGACTGGCTTGGCCCAGAGTCAAGAAAGGTTAAGAGAGCTGGTGGAAAGACAAACTCCCGAGGAACCTCATCTTGGAACAGGAGGAACTAGTAACAATGAAAGGGGTCAGCCTCGCATTGATCCACCAGTATTTGGACCTCATCTGGATCCAGAAGGTAACATCCCAAGGAATGTGCAGGGTAATACAGCTGGGGGGAGAATCTTGCAGGAGGATCCCCGAGAAGAGCAGTTTACTGTTATGGGAGTAGGAGATGAAGTCTATGACAGGAGGTTAGATGAAATTGCTGAGAAGTTGAGATCTTTGGAGTCTCAGAATTCCTTGGGCTTCGATGTAATGGACATGGGGCTAGTGGATGGGGTGAGAATTCCCCACAAATTCAAACCCCCGTGCTTTGAGAAATACAATGGAACCTCTTGTCCACGAACTCACTTGCAGTATTTCCTGGGAAAACTTAAAGCTTATACTATGGATGAGTAGCTGTGGATGTTCTACTTTGAAGACAGTTTGACTGGGGCTTCAAGAGAGTGGTATTCACACTTGACCAGAGCTACCATCAGATGCTGGAAGGACTTAGACGAAGAATTCATCAGACAATATCAATACAACCTGGACATGGCTCCCAACAGGACCCTCCTAATGGGAATGTCGCAATCTTCCAGAGAAAGCTTCAGGGAATACGCCCAAAGGTGGAGACAGCTTGCTGCTGCTGTCCAACCACCCATGTCAGAAAGAGAAATAGCTGACATGTTCATGAATACTTTGCAAGGAACATACATTGATAGATTGGCTGCCTTTTCCTCTACCAGCTTTGTTGATGTCGTCGTAGCTGGTGAAAGGATTGAGAGCCTTTTAAAAATGGGCAAAATTTCTGACAGTGGTGCAAGTTCATCCAGTAATCCCAGGAAGCCTTTTGTGGGACCCCGAAGAGCCGGAGAAACCAATTCCATTTATACAGGCAGGGGCAGGCCTCAGTATGTACGCCGGTCAGTAGCAGCTGTTACCATTCCAGCTCCGATTCCTCAACAATCAGCATATCCTCAGCAACAACCACAATATCAACAACAAATTCAGTATCTGCAACAAAGAACCTACAACAATAGCAACCAACAACAACGTCCCTTCCAACAAAGACCATCACAGGCAAACAGGGTAATTGACCCAATCCCAATGCCGTATGCTGCACTTTTGCCACAACTCCTGAAGCTCAACTTGGTTGAGTTAAGGACGCTGGCACCACCAGATCCCCTCAATCTCCCAAAGAATTATGATGCCAACTCCAGGTGTGCTTTCCACTCCAATGCACTTGGTCACAATACTGAAAAATGCAGGGCCTTACAAATGAAAGTCCAAGATCTGGTGGACTCAAAAGCTCTCAACTTTGCACCTCCCCCGAATGTCAACAAAAATACTATGCCTAATCATGGCGGGCCGAGGATTAATGCCATTGAGGAAGACAAACCATCTACCTTGATCACCAGTGTTGCACAAATACGAACACCTTTGGTCGAAATTAAAGCTCAGCTTTTAGAGTACCAAGTGTTCCTCGGGTGTGAGCTCGGCTGTGGGTATTGCAACATTGCAGTCAATGGGTGTGAAAGGTTGAGAAGCGGCATAGATGGTCTCATTAAGGATGGTATCCTTCAAATTTCAACAACGGCGCCTACAAATCCAGCAATTCCTTTAACAACGATTCTCGATTCTTCTACAACAGCAGCAACAATCATTCCTACCGATTCATCGATATCATCAGCAATGGCTCCGTCCATCACTTCAACAAGTCAAAATTCAACAACCATTTCTTCTACAACATCAGCATCCATTTCGTTAGCAGAATCTTCTACAACGCCATCAAAAATTAATGAAGATGTCTCAGCAGTTACAATTTACTATGACCCCTCAAACGTTCCTCTCAGCAGCAATTTCCAACAACAAACTGTGGCACCCCCTGCCAGATCACCAGTCACAATTTACTATGATCCGCACACCATTACAGTACCCTCCTCTGCAGCAATCAGTCCAGTCACTATTACGGTGCCTGGACCAGTCCCCTACGAAAGCAGTAATGCCATACATTGGCATTATGGCTCTGATCTCTATTGCAACGGGGAGAAAATCACTCTGGATTCATCAACCTCTTCTCCACAAATTGATAATGTTGGGGGAGGCGGAGGCTTCACCAGAAGAGGATGCCTTTTTGCCTCACAAACACAAAAACCTAATGTTGAAGCAGAGGCTGCTGCCAAAGCAAAAGGAAAGAATGTGGTATCTGAAGAGCCAACTGTCAAAGACACTCAGAAGACATCTTTTGAACAAGATGTAGACGAGTTCATGAGAATCATAAAAAGGAGTGATTACAAGGTGGTGGACCAGCTTCACCAAACCCCCTCCAAAATCTCCATATTGTCACTGTTGATGTGTTCCGAAGCTCACAGGAACGCGTTGTTGAAAGTCCTGCACGCAGCATACGTGCCGGAAGAGATTACTGTTAATCAGCTCGAAACTGTGGTTGTAAATGTCAACACCAGTCATGGGCTGGGCTTTACCAACGCTGACTTAACAACAGAGGGACACAACCATAACAAGGCTTTGCATATCACCTTGGAATGCAAGGGTGCTGTTCTATCTCATGTACTGGTGGACACTGGGTCATCACTCAATGTTCTACCAAAGAAAGCCTTAGTGAAGCTGGAGAATGATGGTTTGGTATTGCGTCCGAGTAATTTGGTGGTGAGAGCATTTGATGGCTCTAAAAGATCAGTGCTTGGGGAGATTGATCTGCCTGTGTTGATTGGCCCGCAGACTTTTAAAACTACCTTCTTTGTGATGGACATACAGCCGACCTACAATTGTCTGTTGGGTAGACCCTAGATCCACGCCACTGGCGCTGTTACGTCTACCCTTCACCAGAAGTTAAAATTCGAATGGGAAGGCCAAATCATCACCATCTGTGGGGAGGAGGACATCTTTGTTAGCCAGCTGGCTACGTATAAGTACATAGAAATGGATGGGGAGATCCATGAAACCATGAGCCAAGGGTTCGAGGCCTTCAACATTAATGAAGCATCTGCTGTACTGGGAACTTCCATCACGTCATATCAGCAAGCCCGAAAGGTTGTTGAGGAAGGTACCGCCCAAGGTTGGGGCAAGCTGCTGCCCGTGGAAAAGAAAGAAGACCGATTTGGGTTGGGTTACAGACCAACTCAACAAGATCAATCAGAGGCTGCAAAAGAGCCCAAGTTTGTCAGCGGGGGAATGCTCACCCCGGATGCTGTGAACAGTTTGGAAGATGAGTCGGAAGACGAGCGCAACCTGGAAAGCTGGATACGTCCAAGGATCCCGGGGAGCCATGTCTCAAACTGGTCTTCCCAGGAAATTATAAGGGTTACTCCTACAGAGTAATTATTATTTCCTGTATTTTAAAGCATGCATCAAGTCTTGCATCTTGCCCAAGATGTTAAGACTCATTTTGTAATCGGGCCATCTTGTATTTTGTGCAAAGATCAATTAATGAATATCAGGACATCTTTTGCAAATGAGTCTTTTCTTTTTCGCTCGCTGTTTTTCATTTTTCATTTTTTGTACAAAAATAAAATGGCAATGTTTTTCAAAATAATAACTTCATTTTCACTTTTTCTAAAAAAGATAAAACTGATCACTAAAATAAACCAATCTCAACCCTTGCAGAAAGTGCCCTTCAGACTGCACCAACAACAACACTGCTATGACTTCGTATGACTTTGATAATCCAATCAATCAAGCTGATGAAGGGGTTGAAGAAGATTATGAGCTACCTGAAGAGCTAGCTAGGTTGTTAAGACAACAGGAGAAGGTTATCACTCCTCATCATGAGGAAGTTGAGACGGTTAATCTTGGTACAGAAGAAGATTTGAAAGAAGTCAAGATCGGAGCCTGCTTACAAGATTCAGTGAAAGAGCAACTGATTGACATGCTTCGAGAATATGTGGATGTTTTTGCTTGGTCTTATCAGGATATGCCAGGGTTGGACACCGACATTGTCATGCACAAGCTGCCTCTGAAAGAAGACTGCCCGCCAGTAAAACAGAAGTTGCGCCGTACTCGCCTGGATATGGCAATGAAGATAAAAGAAGAGGTACAAAAGCAGTGGGACGCCGGTTTCCTTGTTGTGAATAGCTATCCGCCGTGGGTTGCTAATATTGTACCTGTGCCTAATAAAGACGACAAGGTGAGGATGTGTGTGGATTACCGGGATCTAAACAGAGCCAGCCCGAAAGATGACTTCCCTCTACCTCACATTGATGTATTGGTGGATAATACGGCTCAGTTCTCGGTATTCTCCTTCATGGATGGATTTTCAGGATATAATCAGATCAAAATGTTGCCTGAAGACATGGAGAAGACAACCTTTATCACACCCTGGGGCACGTTCTGTTATAAGGTGATGCCATTCGGACTGAAGAATGCTGGTGCCACTTATCAACGGACTATGGTAACATTATTCCATGACATGATCCACAAAGAAATGGAAAGTTATGTGGATGACATGATTGCCAAGTCCCTCACAAAAGAAGACCACCTAGTGAATCTGTTGAAGTTATTCAAGCGTCTGAGGAAGTACCAGTTGAAGTTAAACCCCAACAAATGCACATTCGGGGTGCGATCCGATAAGCTGATGGGATTTATTGTAAGTGAAAAAGGAATTGAAGTTGACCCTGACAAAGTCAAAGCCATTCAAGAAATGCCTGCACCGAAGACTGAAAAAGAAGTTCGGGGATTTCTAGGTAGATTGAACTACATTTCACGGTTCATATCTCACCTTACAGCAACCTGTGAGCCTTTGTTCAAGCTGTTAAGAAAGGAACAAACGGTCAGGTAGAACGAAGACTGCCAGAAGGCTTTTGACAAAATCAAGGAGTACTTACAAGAGCCTCCGATCCTTATGCCTCCAGTTGAAGGAAGACCTCTAATCATGTACTTGACAATATTAGAAGAGTCAATGGGGTGTGTGCTAGGCCAGCATGACGAGTCTGGTCGAAAAGAGTATGCAATATACTACCTAAGCAAAAATTTTACCGACTGTGAACAACGTTATTCACTGCTCGAGAAAACTTGCTGTGCTTTAGCGTGGGCTGCTCGCCGACTAAGGCAGTATATGTTGACCCACACTACCTTATTGATATCCAAGATGGACCCAGTTAAGTACATTTTTGGGAAGCCAGCACTCACCGGACGGGTTGCAAGATTGTAAATGATTCTCACAGAATATGACATTCAGTACACATCTCAAAAAGCCATCAAAGGCAGTGTATTGTCCGATTATCTTGCGGAGCAACCCATTGATGATTACCAGCCTATGAGATTTTACTTCCCCGATGAAGACATCATGTTCATAAAAGCAAAAGATCATGAAGAGCCCATTCACACTGAAGGGCCCGACCCAGAGGAAGAGTGGACTATGATGTTTGATGGGGCTGTTAATATGAATGGTCGTGGTGTTGGTGCAGTACTCATTACGCCTAAGGGGGTTCACATGCCTTTCTCGGAAAAACTCACCTTTAACTGTACTAACAATGAAGCTGAATACGAAGCTTGCATTATGGGTCTTGAAGAAGCCATTGACCTCAGGATCAAGACTCTGACTGTGTTCGGAGATTCAGCTCTGGTAATTAATCAAACCAACGGCAAGTGGTAAACTCACCAGGATCATCTGATACCTTACCAGGATTATACAAGGAGGTTATTGACTTTCTTCACAAAAGTCAAGCTTGAGTATATCCCTCGAGATGAGAATCAGTTTGCAGATGCTCTGGCTACCATTTCATCCATGATCAAAGTTCAAGCTGCCAACTTTGTGCCTCGGATTTCAGTATCTAGACTTGACAGAACAGCGTATGTATTCTCAGCAGATGTTGTTAAAGATGATAAGCTTTGGTTTCACGACATTAAGCGCTTATTAGAGGATCAAACATACCCACCTGGGGCATCTTCCAATGATAAGAAGACATTAAGAAGGCTAGCTGGTAGTTTCTTTATGAATACTAATGGTTCCCTGTATAAGAGAAACTTTGATATGGTACTTCTCAGATGTGTTGATAGGACAGAAGCAGACTTGTTGATGCACGAGGTGCACGAAGGATCTTTTGGTACCCATGCTGGAGGGCATGCTATGGCTAAAAAGTTGTTAAGATCAGGCTATTACTGGATCACAATGGATGCAGACTGTTGTACCTATGCCAGAAAATGCCATAAATGCCAGATTTATGCGGATAAAGTACATGTGCCTCCCAATCCTTTGAATGTGATGTCTTCACCCTGGCCCTTTGCCATGTGGGGCATCGATATGATTGGCAAGATTGAACCGACTGCTTCAAATGGCCACAGATTCATCCTGGTAGCCATTGATTATTTCACCAAGTGGGTTGAGACAGCTTCGTATGCAAATGTCACCAGGCAAGTGGTAGCCCGATTTCTGAAGAGAGATATCATCTGTCGGTATGGAGTTCCCGAACGAATTATTACTGATAATGGTTCCAACTTGAACAACAAAATGATGGTAGAGCTATGCCGGGACTTCAAGATCCAGCACCACAACTCTTCTCCTTATAGGCCAAAGATGAATGGCGCTGTTGAGGCAGCTAACTAGAATATCAAGAAGATTGTGCAGAAGATGGTGGTCACCTACAAAGACTGGCATGAAATGCTACCGTTCGCCTTGCATGGGTACCGTACGTCAATCAGAACATCCACTGGGGCAACACCGTATCAGCTTGTGTATGGTATGGAGGCAGTCCTACCTGTTGAAGTTGAATTACCCTCATTGCGAGTACTAATGGATGTTAAGCTGAACGAAGCGGAATGGGTCCGATCCCGGTATGAACAACTTAGTCTGATCTAAGAGAAGAGATTAGCTGTGATCTGCCATGGGACCTGTATCAAAAAAGAATGAAGAAAGCCTTCGATCAGAAAGTCTGGCTTCGAGAGTACCAAGTAGGAGATCTTGTGCTGAAGAGACTCCTCCCTCCTCATACAGACCACAGGGGCAAGTGGACTCCGAATTATGATGGTCCGTTCATAGTAAAGAAAGTTTTCTCTCGTGGAGCACTGATGCTCAGTACTATGGATGGTGAGGACTTCCTGTCCCCTGTGAATTCGGATGCAGTTAAAAAATACTTCGCATAAAAATGACCCGCTGGACATAAAAACAGAATGTAAGTCCAGGCAAAAATAGGGCATCCCGGCGAGTCAAAAACAGAATAAAAGACTCGGGCAAAAATAAGGGAAAAAAAAAATGTACACCCGCTGAGTTGAAAAGCCGCATTGGACAACTCAGGCAAAAATGGGTATCCCGGTGGATTGAAAACCCAAAAGGGCGATTCACGCAAAATAAGGGAATAAGCGAACAACTGCATTCTGAATTCGTTTGTGTCACTTACAACACGACAAGTTTCGAAAGGTTAAAGCATCAATCAGAATCATCCTTCTTCAAAAGCAGGATGAGAAGAACATCAATGTCATACGAGTCATGGCAAAAGGAAGCACCTTGAAGCGTCATCAACATTGCCACCATCTTGTTGTTTCTCAATTTTGTAACAATCTCCTCATTTCAGGGGATCTGTTTCCTTGACTGTATTTTCCAATTCAGGGCACAGAAATCAATAAAATTAGATTTTCAGTCACGTTTTGTCTCGTACATTTTATTTTCATTTGCAAAAATATCCGATGTCCTTAATATTGATTGCATAAATACAGATGCGTCCTTTCTAATCACATGCTTACAGGAAATATATTTGCTCTCGGGAGTGTCTAAACTCCTATAACGGAATCCAATAGGGGATACCTCGGGTAACTTATATGTTTCTTTGTCAATACAGGATTGCAGGTATTCGGAGCGCAGCATGGGGCATGATTGTTTCTTCCCAGCAAGCTGCCAAATCATTATTTCCTCAGCTCATCTTCCAAATGGCACCAGAGATGCTTTATCCCCAGTTGAGTTGCCAGTCATCATCCCTCCTCAGCCAAGTGTTAGACAGGGAACTATCTTCCCACGGAATTTCAGCCTCTATCCAGAAGAGCAATGCCTGAGGATCTCACAACAAAGTGACGGAAGCTCCCACAGACCCCAGCTGGGTCCCTCATTACCAAGATAGGTCTATCAGTGATCTATTTCCTCAAGCAGAGTCATATATATCAGATCTACTAATGATATCATCCCCAGTTGGGATGTCACTTCAAGCAGATCAGCCAGAGATCTTCACCACAACGGGATCCGAATCTCGGATCGGTATCTTTTGCATAAATCATAGCATTCACATCATATTTTCCCCCAAAGCGTAGCATTCCGTCTAATACGGAGCATTACGGCAAAAAATCAAACATATTGCATAAATCATAAGCCATGTTCTGAATCAAACACTTGTGAATACTGACATACAATCAGCAATATACCAAATACTTCCCAAATTCCCCAGCAGAAAGCCAAAGCATTCTCTTTGCACTCACAAATACAGATACATGCTCCTTTTTGCACTCATATGTGTCATCACTCCCCAGTAAAGTCGCCCGAACGTCCTCTACAAACATATACATATATATACAATTCCCTGACACCCGTCCGTGTCACCTTCCCCAGCATAGTTGCCTAAACACTTTGTAAACCAAATACTTGTTTATAATACACTTCTTCCGACACCCGTCCGTGTCGTGCTCTCCACAGCAAGTTGGACACTCGTCTATGTCTCACTCATCACTTTTTACTCATACAGATACTCGTCCGTATCTTGTATACATCACATAAATCCCCTCAAAGTCGACCCTCGTCCGTGTTCTTTGTTAACCATTTGGTACTCGTCCATATCATCATCTATGAACATGCGTCAAGCGTTTGTTTCTACTGATACTCGTCCGTATCATAGTCTTAAGGATGCTCGTCCGCGTCTTTAATCTATACACCGTGTCAGACACTTATGCCTTTTGCTTTCTTGAAATTAGACACTCGTCTGTGTCTACCATTCCCAAGAAGAATTCCCGGCAAATCTTGATAAACTATCTCCTTTTTATCTGACATTCGTCCTATGTCATGATATTTCCGGCAGCCGTACCCTGCTAGGTGATCGTCCTTCACCTTTTTGATGATCGTCCTTCATCATCCCCAGCGGAGTCTCTATTCATTAGAACCCCTTCCTATCCGACATTCATCCTATGTCGTGATATTTTCAGCAGCCGTCCCCTGCTAGGTGATCGTCCTTCACCTCTTGATGATCGTCCTTCATCATTTTATCCGATGGTCGTCCCCGTCGTTGATCTTGTTATCTGACATTTGTCCTATGTCATAATAAACCCCAAGAGCAGCCGTACCCTGCTAGGTGATCGTCCTTCACCTCTTGATGATCGTCCTTCATCATGCTTATCCGAGGGCCGTCCCCATCGTCGACCTTCCCTATCCGGCATTCGTCCTATGTCGAGATACTTTCAGCAACCGTACCTTTCCAGGTGATCGTCCTTCACCTTAGATGACCGTCCCTCATCTTATCCCCAACAAAGCAGCCGTCCCCTGCGAGGTGATCGTCCTTCACCTGTGATGACCGTTCCTCATCATTTATTTCTTCAAGCCCGATGGCCGTCCCCATCATTTACCTTTAATCCCCAGAGAGTCTTGTTTCTTTGCTTGATGGCCGTCCCCATCATGATCTCTTTATTTCCCCAGCATGTTGGTCGTCCCCGTCATCATTTTATCCCCCGCAGTTGTCCCCTGCTCGACGGTCGTCCTCCGTCGCCCGCACTTTATAATCATACTTTATTTTCTTTTACAAATCTATATCCCTTTTCTTCTTCATTCAGTGAGTGCAAATTTTGGACTGTCTTCGGTATTCAACCACAAGTTATCTTGTTTGCCTGTCAAGCCGTTGCTTACATCCTGCACAGCTAACTCATGTTTGAATAGGGACAGCTGTAAACACCCCAAATTTGCCCTCAATCATTTCACCATGGCTTGTGTTTCTTTTCATTTGCATAAGTTCAACCATAGCATCTCATATTACATCTTTGTTTCACTGCATTGGTCCAAAGTCATCTGCATCTAGGGTTTGTGATCTGAGCCATCACTGAGCCATTTGAGCCACTCCAAAGGTCATCAATCATCTCAAAAGGGTCCATGTATGTTCAAACATCATATTATATCCTCACAAGGTCAAGGAAGTTAAAAAATCACAAGAACTGGGAAAGGCATGGAAGCAGAGCCAGGCTTAACTGCGCAGATGACCTGAAATTAGGGTTTTGGTTTCAGAGGCCATAACCCCAATTTTTTTGGTCATTCTTGTTTCTATGGGTCTTTATATGTTATGAGGATCATGCATACCAATTTTCATGAAGAAATTCAATGGGGAATGCATCTGATCACAGGATGACTTCTTGAGCAAGTCAGTGCAAAATCAGGGCATCTGAGGCCCCCAATGACCCAACCAAAGGGGTTTCTCCATCATTTTGAATGTATATGATCTTTATTTGATCTTAGAAGATGTTAGAAGTTCACAAAATTGAGGAATTTCAAGCCATTTGCAAAGTTGCCTTTTTGGGAAAGTGACTTGTAATGTAAACTTGCCATTTTGGGAAAGTTTTTCAACCTCCTCTTTTTGATTCAAAAATGCTTCAAATGAAATATCTTTGGTCATGAAAGTTGTATATTGGATCCTCCCATTTTCAAAAAGTACAAGAACTCATTCTAATTCATTTTAGATCAAAAGTTATGGTTTGTCAAAGTTGGGCAAAATCACTAATTTTCACTTTTACACCAAAGAGGGAAACTTGCAAATTCACATGCCAAGCATTTCTATGACTTCAAAATGACTTCTAAGCATTACATAAACACAACACATGACCTAAAATTCAGATTGGCCCAAAGAATCACTCATTTTCATGCCTTGATCCTTAAGAAATCCAAAAGGGGCCAAAACTCCATGAATTTTCAAAATGACCCAAAGTTTCTCATCCACTTGTGCCAGCTGCCAAAAGTGACTTCCATGGACCTACTTGAAACAAGATGATTCGAACCATGCCCTTGTACCATGACTGAACCAGCCCATACCTTCTCTTACACAAATGTTGACTAAATGCAACTTGAGCCATACCAATCAAACTGAGCCACACCAACTACTCTGACCAATCACAGCTTCACATACATGCCTCAAGGATCACATTTCACACAATCTTGGAGCCTGAAACCAGAGCATCACCATAGTTCACAAAAATCTCCCTCTTTGCATCTTCATTCGAATCTCATCACACAAGCCTCAAACCTCAAAATAAACTTCACAGAACCACTCACCATGATCCACTGATCATTTCCCAACCATCACCTTGCCCTAAAAAGCCCAGAATCAAAAACACGATTTCCACATTTCACAAACTGAACCACTGCCATTTTCATTTTGAGGCCATAAAACTCCAGCTAAGCATCACAAACACTTGGGGGAGATCATTGGAGCTTGTTTGAAGCAAGGAACTGGCCAGAAAGCACCATTTTTGAAAGCTTCAGTTCAGGTATCATCAAGAACGTTTTTCCCAGAAACGTGTTTTTAAGTTTCTAATTGATTCTCCATGATTCACTGATGATCCTGATGTGTTTAGTTTTGAAAATGATCAAGTATTAAGCATGTATTGAGTTTCTGAAATTTCTTCCATGTTTTCCGTTTTGTTATGATTCACGAATTTGATGATGAATAAATGATTTTTGGTGGGTGATTCTTGTTGGGGTTGATGTGGGGATCATTTCTGGAAAGTTAGAGAGCATGGGGATGCGTAGGGAGTGAGATAGCATAAGTGACTCGTCGGAGAAGATGACCGGAACACTGTTCCGGTCATCTGAAAGTAATTAGGGTTCAGGATTAGAGTTTAATCATAATTAGCGTAGTTTGAATTCTGACCATTGGATAGCGCGCGAAGTCAACTCCCGCCCCCATAGGTTTGAATCTGGGCCTTTAGATCAGCTGACTTTCTCATTTTCTCTTTAATTTCTTTTTTAATTCATTTGTTTTGTATTTAATTTCTACGAATTTTTAAAAATAGTAAAATACATTAAAAAATTCTGAAAATTTTTATCAAACCTTTGATTAATTTTCAGAACCCAAAAATATTTTTATTTTTATTTTTTGCATCAAAAATTATTTTTAAATCATTTAAATGTTTATTTTTAATTAGTTAATGGAAATTAATTAATTAAAAATGCATTTAGGTATTTAAAAATCACCAAAAAATTCACATTGCATTTTAATACATTTAGAAACATTATCAAACTCTTCAAACAAATTTATTTTTGGTTCTTGACCTACTTTGACATTTTTCATTGGAATAAAAGTTATTAAAAGGCAATGTTTTGGTCCTAACTTAGAAAAATTCATTCTGCCTAACCATGAAGAGTTTGATTTTGGTTCTTTTTGCATTGCATTCTTCATATCATGTAGTTTCTAGGGTAAAATTGGTTTGAATTTATCTTTCATTTTTAATTTTATGTGCATTTTCCCTTTTGAAGTGCCTTAAAACCCTAGCAAACTTGAGAAAATCATAACTCACATTAGGTTAAGAGTTAGGTCCCCTCCTTTGGGCAGTGAACTTTTGTAGGGTCAGGGTTCCTTTGATCCCATTTTCAATTTTTTATCTTGTCACTTGCTTCGGATTTTGGATTTTTCTTTGTGTCTTGTGCATAAACCCTAATTTTTGCCTTCATTTGCATTCATCTCTCATTTGCTTGCATACCTAAGATTTCCATGACATTTTATGCATCCACATGACTCTCAAGACATATTAGGACATATTAGAATCATGTTTGATCATTGCATCTTTCATTTGCCATGTTGTGCATTCATTCCATTTCATAAACTTTCATGAACTTTCATGGTTCAAAACATGCTTCATTTGCACCCTCATCCTTGTATGATCATCCACAACTCTTGACATGTGTTTGCATCATCTCTTAGCATCATTAACATCATGTTTATGCTTCTGACTTTGGTTTGCATCATTGCATTTCATCTCATTTTCATCTCATCTCATTTCTGGCTGCTAACTTTTCAGGTGGTAAGTGTTTGAGAAGTGAATTTGTCTTCACTTCCCATAATCTTTTCTCATCTCTATTATGAATCCTTGCTGCATTTTCTTTTGCTTTAGAGTGAGCTTTCTCATTCATGTTCCCTCTTCACCTTCTTTCTTCAAGCAACTTGTCTTCTTAAGTGAAGCAAGTTGTCTTGCCTCTGTTGCTTCTCCTCCCTATCATTCTGTTTCTCCCATGGTGGCTTTTCCTTGAAGATCTTTTGCAAGCCTCATAAACCTTAGGAATACCCAAGCATGATAACAATTAGGGTTTGATTAGTCCCCCATTTAGTTTTACCTTTGTGTCATCTTTGAGTCTTCTCTTCTCACCTCATAATCAAGGACTAAACCTTAAAGGTTTTAAGGCTTTGTGATTAGGGTTATGCCTGTATCCTTCTATTAGGATGGAGTGTATAACTTTAATCCTAAGTGTTAAACCCTTACTGTGTTTAATTTCCTTCAATCAATCCACTTAATAATCATTAAGACATCAAGCTTGTAACTTGGGCCTTGCATAAGGGATCTAATTCTTCCTTAATTGGTTAAGAAGGACTAACCCTAGTGTTAATGGACAAGTCATCCTCAAGTTGTCTTACAAACCATAAAATCCACTTCTTAACCATATCATTAACTAAAACCCACTTTAATAAAGGCTTTGTTTTGTCATGAGGTTAATCCCTAATCATGGATTAAGTTGAGGAGCCTTCCTCAGCTTAAATGTTCTCATCTATTATCCTTCTATTAGGATGGTGTAATGAATCCATTAAATCCTTGATTATGGCTTAAACTCATTACTTAACACCAAACAAAAACACCAAAAACATCTAAATAATTAGAAGTAGGTTAATGATCTTAATCCTACATCATGGTGGCTAAGTGTGAGGTATTTACTTCATACTTAAGGTATTCTCATTACCCCTAATCAGAGGGAAGATGTGATGAGTTTACCAACCCTTGGTTTAGGCTTAAGCTCATTTTCCTATGACAAACTCCAAAAAACAATAAAATATTGAAAATACCAAAAACAAACAATAATCGTCTCCTTCGGGATTCTTTTCTCACCTCATTCACTCATAAACGAGAACTCGCTTCTTCCGTCTAATGCAAGACAGTTTGCACCTGAGCCAGACAGGCCATACACTTGAGCATAGACAAGTAAGCAGTTCACAAGTCAATTTATCTTTCAGTCTCTTTGAGTCGAACTACGGTGTTCTGACTTCCTCATTGCACGAGAGGATACGTAGGCATAACTTAACAGTTATCGAACAAAAGTCTCTGTGTATTCCCCCTCTTCCAGTATTATTCTTTTAAGCCTCATAGTCTTGAGCTTCACTCTTTCCTTGCACTGACACTTCTCTTATACACTTCACATTTCTTTTACACTGACACATGCATTCTTTCCAGCTTTGATACACAAATTGCATTGACACTACCCCTTTAAAACACTAATCTTTCAAGCGTGGATCCCGTCGAGTACGGCGGACAATCTGGGTGCTAATACCTTCCCAGGTTGTAACCAACCCCCTTTCTCAGTTTCTCTGGTTCGCGACCGTCTTATCCATATCTTTTCTAGGTCTATGCAGCATTACCTTTCCTTCGGGATAAAAATGCCTAGCTGGCGACTCTTTTCTTTCTGAGTTCACCCTTGTGTGTTCTCATCCCTCTCACCGACCGTTCGCGTCTGTACCCCATTTGACTTAGCCTCATTTGGTGGGAGCGACACACTGCACACACACTTCAGAAAGAACTCTCTCTCATTTCACCATTTCCACTTTTCTTGCATATGAGCTTTTCCCTTCGAATCTTCTCATACAGCCACACATTTCCAAAAATAACCATAGATCCTTGATCCTTGAGCTCTGCTGATCATGAATCCACCATCACTTTGAGTTTTTAAGCAAGTTCCATACCAGTGAAAGTTCAGAGCAAATGCATTCGGGTTGCTAGATCCAAGGAGTTCTAGAGCTTCCTTCACATATATTTTGTGTTTAGAGGTTACAAGAGGTCGATCTGGAGCTGATAGCTGGTTTTCTTGATGAAATTTGAAGTTCTGCAAACTCAGGTATGCTCCAAAGTTAATCATCTTGGATTTGAATTCTTTTGTGTGCATTATGTTCTATTTGATGTCCTGAACATGATGATATAGTTATATTTTGAAATGGTGTTGAAATGAGTAAGAACAACATGACTGAACTTTGTAGATCCAAACTTGTTGGCTTCGATTTGGCTTATGTGTGTTGGATTAATGTGATTTGATGTTGAATTCGTGATGTACGTGGCCTAAGCTTCATTTTGGTGTATGATTTATGTGTTTTAGTTGAGGTTGAGGGTTCTGCAACTTTTGGTTGGCCGGAGAAGGTGACCGGCGCTTCTCCGGCCGGTAGGGTTTAGGTTAGGGTTAATTAGGGTTTTAGTGTGTCCAGATTAGATCCTGGCCGTTAGATCTAGGTTAATTAGTTTAATTATGTTTTATTATTTTAATTAATCTGGATTATTATAACTTTAAAACAGGACCATTAGATTTCATTTAATTAATAAGTTCAAATGTGGTGCGTTGGATCTGAATACTTCCAAGTCTTGCTGACTTCACACACAAACCCTTGGATCTGAATACTTCTTTCCACAGCCCTTGGATCTGCGTACTTTTGCGTTTTTGTTTGACTGGGTGCCTCTTGGGCCTTCTTTATTATTCGCACCCCCTCCCTTTCTCAGCCCATCATATTTGAACTGAAACTCCTTGCTATTTGCACCCTTGGCCCATTTCCTTCTTTTTTTTTTTATTTCAGTTAGCTTTTCAATTAATTAAAATAGTAAAAGGTTCTTAAAAATTCCAAATTAATTCTTGACTAATCCTTTTAATTTTCTTTAATTTTTGATCTTTTTATTTTCCATTTATTTTCATTTTCCACGCTTGAATTAATTGTTACTCTTATTAATTATTTTTAATTCATTTTAAACACATGCTGACTTATAGAACTTATATCTTTAGTATCAATTTGATTTTTGAGTTGATTTGTTTTGCTCTGGATCCACATTGAGATGTAGTTTATTGGTGATTTTTCTCCTGATTTTTAGAAGTTTGCTTGATTGTTTTTGGTCTTTAACTTGTGTGTGAAGTTTCATAACCCTAATCCATGTTTAGGCATCCATTTGACTTACTTAGCTTCTGATTTTGATCATATTCTCTTGGAATGTTAATATTAGATGTTTGAAGAGTCTTTATGCCAATTTGTGGAAATTTTGGATGAATGCTTGATTTAATATGAAATTTATTGTTTGCTTTTCTCTCTTTTTGCATCCTTTTTGGTCATGTGCTTAGTCCTTAGGCTAGGAGGGAACTTGTGCCAACTCCCTTAGGTTGTTTAGAGCCCTTTTAGGATGAGGATATCCCCCTGGTCTTGGATTGATGTTTTTGCTTTGAGAAGTTTTGTGTTTGTTTGTCTTTGGGGTTCATTCACTTATGTACATGTTCACTTCACTTCTTATGCTCATGTGTTTCTCCTCTTGATAATGATTAAGCTTGCTTGTCTCTTTTCTTGATCTCTTGTGTTGCTTAAGCACATTCTTGAAATGTTAGTGTTCTGGTCTTGAAGTGTGTGATGATTGTTTGCTTTGTATGAGTTGTGCTATCTCATAAGAGTCTTGTCTTATCATAGTGATTTGCATTGCTTTGTGTTAAGTTGTTGGATCCACTTCTCATCTTTTGTTGTATGTTTGATCTTGGCACTTGTGATTGAAGTTTCAATTTTGGTTGTGATGTATTGGCTTGATCTTTTGTTTACTTGTATTTCATTTGGTCTTATTTGCTTTTGTCATGTTACCTGCTTATGCTTTTAACCATTTCAGGGGCTTTGGTAAGTGAGAGGTGTGGATGAGGTTCCCACATCTCCAATTCTTTTCTCTTCTCTATTCGTGATGCTTTCTTATTTGTGTTTGATGGGCTTAGGCCATCCTTTCTATCTTCTTCCCTTCTTCTTTCTCCTTCTTCTTTCCTTATCTCTTTCTTCATTAGGATATACTTCAAACCACACTAACCTTAGGACCACCTTTGCATGATAAATTTAGGATTAGACTTTCCCCATTAGATTTTACCTTTAAGATCTTTGTTCTCTTCTCTTCTCATCTCAAATAAAAAACCATAAAAAGCATTTAATAAGGATTGAAGTGGTCTCATGTGCAATAGCCTTATTCCATGAAGCCCTTGTAGTTTTCCCATCTTGGGATAGTACAAGCTTGTCTATCATGATGCACAAGTCTGATCATGAGACCATCTTCATCAAGAAAATCATAAAACACACTTCTTCATTTTAATTACAAAAAACACTTAATAAATTCAATGAGTTAGTGAGCTTAGGCCCTAATCTCTGGAATCAAGTTTTGGGGATCTTCTCCTTACTTGAGTGGGCTTGTTCTATTATTCCATCTTGGAATGTAGTAGAAAGTACACATTCCATGGAAAATAGCTTGAGTTCACTTCCTTGTGCCACACCAATAAAAGCTCATAAAAAACACAAACAAACAATAAACGTCTCTCCTTCGGGAATTCTTTTCTCACCCCTTCGCTCTGTCCGCGAACTTGCTCCTACTTGTCATTTTGCAAGACGGTTACGCACTCGTCGTTCGAGCCTGCAACACCTGAGCATTGACATAGGCAGTTTAAGCCTTAAGACACAAGCAATATTTTCCACACCTAGTTAGGGGAACTACGGCGACTCTGACCCTCATTGTCCAGATGAGGTACGTAGGCAGCGGGGTAGGGCCCGTTCGAGCACAATCTTTATTTTCCCTACATTTTTCCTTTTCATTTCTTTTTCAGTTCCCTTTTCTTTTCTTTTATCTAGTTTAGTTCCTTTTCTTCGCAGCAACTTTCATTTCTTCACCCTTTGAAATAGTTTCTTTGCAAGCGTGGATCCCGTCGGGTACGACGGACGATCTGGGGTGCTAATAACTTCCCAGGTCATAACCGACTCCCGAACTCAGTCTCTTTGGTTCACAGGACCCGTGTCCTTCCTCTTCTTTTCTTCTGGTTTGTGCAGCATTACCATTCCCGTTCCTTCGGGATAAAAATGCCTGGCTAGCGACTCTACCTCTTTCCGTGCCACTTTCGCGTTTGTACCAGGATGGAAATCCTGGGAGCGACACCTATCAATGCTTTGTCTCTTCTTCCATCTGATTTGGTTGAGGATTATAACAAGAGATTCAAGAACAAGAAGGTTGTTCCTCAATATGTGTACTCAAGAACAACAACAACTCACATGCACATTCCTCACATTATTGAACTGATGGATTTTCAAGGTATCAATCCCTTTCTCTCCTGTCATGTCGACTATAATAAGGATTTGGTCAAAATGTTCTATGCTGGTTTGGTTGGTACTTTTAAAGGTTTCGAATTCAACTTCCGTATGGGCTCTAGAATGTTAGCTGTTAATGCTCAAGTGTGGAATGATTTGTTTCGTATTGATCCTAAGGAAGCTAGTATCTTGATGACTGATACATCTCAATTGGAGAATTACTCATTTCGTTCTGAACTAAATGGTATGCTTAAAGAACATTTTGTTGAATTCATTGCTAATTCTGAATTGTTTCCGAATACAACTACTACTGGAAAAGTTAAACCATTGGATCGTATCCTTCATTGGATTGTTGCCCATAACTTACGTCCAAAGAAATGAGGCTTCTCTCGTATTGATATGAGTGAAGTTCATTTGATATATATTCTTCGGAACAAGATCAAAGTCAATTGGCCCCATTATTCTGCGAGTCGTATTTTTGCCTTAAAGAAAAAGAAAGGAGTTGCTCTTGCATATCCTTCCATCATTCACAAGATCATCGACAAAGCGGAAATTGTTGGTTTTGACTTACCCATGGTCTCGGTGCCTGACTCGAATTGGTTTCAACAAAAGACCTTAAGTCTAATGGGTCACGTGTGGGATTCCCAAGAAAGACGATATCGTTTTCTGTCAAGAGATGACTTTAATCAAGAGGCGGACGAAAATTATGAAGGGGATGATCTTGAGGATCAAAATGAACCAAATGTGGTTCTAAATGAAGAATTGCCTCCTGACAATGCAGAATGGAATGGAAATCCATTTTCTGATCCCTATGCAAATCAAGGATGGGGTGAATGACAACATACCGGTTGGAAAAACACCTCCACTCGCTTTACTCCTCCATCTCCTCCTCCGTCTCAACCGCATCAAACTGATTCGTTAAGCATTATGGATATGCTTCAGAATATGAAACTTAAACAACAAGCTTACTACACAACTCAGTCTGAAAGATACTCGAAGTTAGAACGGCGTTTTCCGATTATATGTCCGTTCAAGACACTCGGTATACAACACTGCAGGATCATTTGGCTGCTCAGGACACTGCCTTCAACTCTCTCAACAACAGTTTTCTTCAGTTTACCGAAACCGACATGGATGACTCACAACCCATCACTTATCGTCGCCGCTACCCATCCACTCGGGATCGTAATCCCTAAGCTTGAGAGAATCATTGCATAATATGTGTTTGTGATGTTTATGAATATAGTTTATGGTTTTTTTTTATGAACTCATATTTACTTTGATTAAATTTGTTTTGTTTATGGTCATTTTCTTTACTCGCTTTTCCAAATTGTGTGTTTGTGAATGTGTGTTCCTATTGCAATTGGTTTCTCATTTGAAATTAGGTTTCACATGATATTTCCATTGGTGGTTAACTCATATGTTTCATCTTCTTTTTGATGTTGTCAAAGGGGGAGATGATATTGATATTGATAGCATATAAGATCAGGTCATATAGTCAAGGGGAGCTTAACAACAACATATGGCGATAGATTCATCAAGTTTTGCCATCATCAAAAAGGGGTAGTTTGTGTGACATGGCATGAATTTTAATGTGTCAAAAACTTGGCATGTTTGAAAGCTTAAGTGGTTCTCCAAGAAAAAGCAAGAAATGGCATTTTTGGAAAAATGAACTGAATGAGCTGACTCAAATTCCACAATGAGCCGACTCATTCAGTGTGTTTTGGTGCCCAAACGCACGGGTCCCAACAGGCTGCCTGAAGCATCATTTTTGGTCGAATCATAGATATGGATGAGCCGACTCAAAATCCTTCATGAGTCGACTCATCAAAAAGTTTTTTCTTCTCTTTTTCTGCAGGTCTCAATAGGCTGTCTCTCTGTTCATTTTGGTTGGTTCAACTGGCAATATGAGCCGACTCATTTAATGATTTGAGTCGGCTCATTACTGTGCTGACTCAATTTTTTCATTTAATTTTTCTTTCTTTTATGTTGCTATCACTAACCAATATAAATAGCAGGTTTCATTTCATTTGAGAGGTGACAAGGAAAGTGAAAGATATACCCACAACTCTCTTCATCTTCTTCATTCTTGCATCAATCAACAGTCACACACAACAATCTTTGTTTGATTACGATGCTTGTTTCGAAGATAACGTTCAATCATTAATTAGAGTTTTAGATTGGGTCTAGAGTGTGTGGGTTTTCCTTTGAAAAATCTGAAGGGTTTTATCCTCTAAGATCATTGAAGATTTTGGGGTTTTGCATACATCGATCGTTCGTAGATTTAGCCGAGTGAGGTAGATCGAAGATCAAGTGGATCGTTCTTTCATATCACGGTAGACGGAGGATTGCGAAGGTCTTTGTGGGTTCACAAGTGTTGGAGAAACTCAGTCGTGCTCAAAGTTTGGAGAATCGTGAATTCTTGCAAGAAGGTAGCAATTAATCAGAGGCTTTCTCGACACACGTGGAAGACTTGATTCTACTTTGGATCAAGGGACAAAAAGAAGATTTGACAGCATATTCAACGCGTTTTGGTTTGTTGGTTCATTTATCTCTCTTCTTGTAAAACAATTTCGATTTAATAAAATTGCCCAATTCGATTGTGAATTGGGGGCAGAGTACTTCGAGCGAGGACATCAAAGTAAATGCCTAAACAAATTCCTTGTGTTCTTTACGTTTCTCGCATTTTACTTTTGTTCATCTTGATCTTGTGTGCTTGAAAATTCTGGTGTATCAAATTAGTGCACTCAACGTGTTTGATAAATAGTTACAGTCAAAAGTGATAACTAAAGTAGGTAAAATTCTGCACTATTTGATACAACAAAATTATCCTTGGTGTGTGCACTCCAAGTGTTTGGTAAAATGCCTAACCACACAAATTTAATTTGATTGTGCCTAATTTCTTTTCTATATCATTGTTAAGAATAGTTTTATCAAGTGTTGAATTATCAAGTGAATCATTTGTGAAATATTAATTCTTCTAGTCATCATTTCATTCCAATTGGGTTTTGCGTATATCCGATCTCCGGTGACTTCAAATTTGAACTAGACGATTTTCCGGGAAACTTCCACAATACTTTTTCAATTAAATTTTGAAAAGTAAATTTTAAAAAGGGATCTATTCAACCCCCCTTCTAGATCCGCGCTATCATCTAACACTATGTACATTTGACAAAGCTATGTAGGCTTCTTCTTCGCCTAAACACCTTAGCAAGACTCCCTCTGTAGTCTTTTTGAATAATTCGTTTCCAAAAAGTACGTAGCTTAAAGCTCTGTATCTTACTTTTCTTTCCACCTTTTGGTTTGGGTCTTGGAGATACTCTTTGATGGGTTTTCTCCAATCTTCTTTCTCTGAATTATCTATATTAAAGATTTCAAAGCTTTCATCATTCCCATAACCAAGTTTCATTGTTTCTAAATCTGATGGGGATAATTTGGTCGATACAACCCTTCCCCTTACTTTAATAGCACTCTCTAGTTTTTCTTTCGACACTTTGTAACCTGATGCAATTTGAGACAAGTCATTGGCCTCTTGATTTTTTATTCTAGGAATATGTTTAAAAACCACAATGTCGAGTGTTTTGAGGAGTCTATTGGCTATAACGAAGTACATAATCAGATTTTCTTTGACACATATGTATTCTCTAGTCAGTTGTTTTATTACTAGTTATGAGTCACCCATTATTTTAACTCTTGTTGCCCCCAATTCCAACAACATTCAAGTCCAACAATTAAAGCTTCATATTCGACTTCATTGTTTGAACATGGGTTTTTGACCCTATACTTGAATTTCGTTGGAATTTTATCAGGAGAAATAATTAACATTCCAATACCTACACCATTTTTGTGGCTGGAACCATCAAAATATAGTCTCCATGGTTGTAATTCGACGTATTTTATTTCATTTTCGTCTATGGAGTTGTCAGCTATAAAGTCAACTACCACTTGCCCTTTTACAGCCTTCAAAGGTAGATATTTCAAGGATTACTCAATTAATGCTAGAGCCCATTTCCCAATTCAACTATGTAAAATGGATTTAGACAACATATATTTTATTACGTCGAAATTAGATGATACAAATACATCAACTGGTTTTATATAGTGCTTTAATTTAGTACAAGAAAAATACACACATAAACATAATTTTTCTATTACACTATATCTAGTTTCAGTATCGTTTAAGACTCTGCTGAGATAGTAAATGGCTCTTTCGACGCCATTTTCATCCTCTTGACACAACATGCTTCCTAAGGTTTTGTCGGATGCTGATATGTATAACCTCATGCTTCTTTTTCTACTGGGAGACATCAAGACTAGGGGACTGGCTAGATATCCCTTGATCTTGTCGAAAGCGTCTTGTTGCTCTTGCCCCCATGCGAAGTCTTCTTTTTTGAGTCAAAGCAGAGGAGAAAAAACATACGTTTTCCCACTGAGGTTTGAAATGAATCTTCTTAGAAAATTAATTTTTCCCAGCAATGATTGCAATCCTTTCTTTGTTGATGGCGCTTTTGCTTCCATTATTGCTTTAGCTTTGTTGGCGTTTATTTCGATTCCCTTTTTATGGACCACAAAACCTAGGAAATCTCTAGCCTGCACACCAAACGTACATTTGAGAGGATTCATTTTTAAACCAAATTTTCTCATCCTTTCAAAGGATTGTCGAAGATGGTCTAAATGATATTTTCCTGAAACAGACTTTATTACAATGTCATCAATATATACTTGCATGAATTTTTCATTGAAATCATGAAAAATAGAATTCATGGCCCTTTGGTATGTAGCTCCAGCAATTTTTTAAACCAAAGTGCATAACTACCCATTCGTAAGTCCCTATTGCTCCAGGACAACGAAAGGCTGTTTTGGCAACTTCTTCCTCTGCAATGAAGATTTGATTGTAGCCAGAGTATCCATCTAGCATGCTCAAGTACTCATGGCCTGCTGCAAAGTCTACTAGCATTTCTGCTACTGGCATAGGATATTCATCCTTAGGGGTGGCTGAATTTAAGTCTCGAAAATCAATGCACAACCTCAATGTGCCATTTTTCTTTATCACAAGTACAATATTTTCAATCCATTCAACATACCTGGTTGGGCGAATGAATTTGCATCTGAGAAGTCTTTCGACCTCTTCTTTTATTTTTGACAGGACCTCTGGTGCGAACCGCCTTGGATTCTGCATTACAGGCTTCTTTCCTTCTATGATAGGCAGCTTTAGTTCGACCAAGCTTCTATTGAGGCCAGGCATTTCGTCATAGTCCCATGCGAAGCAGTCTTTAAACTCTTTCAGCAACTGGACTAATTTGATTATGAACTGGGGGTCCATGTTAGCACTTATATAGGTTGGTCTTTTTTCTGCTCCTAGTCCTAGATTGACTTCTTCCAAAGGGTCCTGTGCCACCATCTTCAAGCTAGTTGATATTGGGTCTTTTTTGAATCCCAAAGGTTCGTCATCGTAGATGGTATCAAGCTTTTGATCCTGCCATTTGTCTATCATGTTGTCTTTATCTTCTCCGTCAGTGCCCTAGGAAGGGCATGGTGGGTATAACTTTCCTTCATTTGCTTTGACAACCATATATTTTATTTCGGCTTCTAGAGCCGCTTTTAGTTTATTTTCGGCCATGTAGGCCGTCAGTTTATTCATTGCCAATGCTTCACTCATCATCATCGTCGAACTCGCTACCCCAGCCAACTGGCTCTATATTTGAGGTTCCCCATACATGGCTTGTTTCACCAATTACCTCCTTGTCCCATTGAAAACCATGTGTTGGGTGTAGGTACTTGGAGCAATAGGTATTGTCTGATGCTTTCAGATCAAACTTAGCTGGATTGTAAGGAGCTATGTGAGCCAGATTTCTGTCAAAGCTTTGACTGTTCACATTGTTCACTTTAGTCATGAAGTAGCTTTGGCCTGCTTCGATGTTTTCGATGATGCCATCAGGGCGCCAGATGACTATGCGCTGATGCATGGACGAAGGGACAACTCCTACTCCATGGATCCATTCTCTTACCAACAACAAATTGTAGTTGGCTCTTGAGGCTATGACTATAAACATTGTTGTCCTGGTGATAGTGCCAACTGTCAAATCCACTTGAATAACTCCCATAGTTGAGCCCACTTTCCCTTCATAGTTCGACATAACCATGTTGTGTGGTTTTGCATCAGAGTCATCTTTTCCAATCTTTCTTAGCATGTAATGGGGCATTAGGTTCACTGCAGCTCCCCCATCCACTAATATTTTGTTGACGCCTACATTTTCGACCTTTCCTTTTATGAATAAAGGTTTCAAATGCCCCCTCATTGATTCGTCTGGCTTCTCAAATAAGGCATTCTGTTCTTCAACACAACCATTGTTCATGATATAATAACACATAGGCCTGGGTCCCACAGTACTATCTATCATGTTTTCTTCTTCGTCTTCAATTTCCATTACTCTGTCATAGTCTCAAGGGATGACTGAAACCACATTGCATATTACGTCGAATGACCCTTCTTCGTCAGACTCAAAGTTGTCAGTTGCTTCGTCAACTTCTAAATTATGGTGAGTTTTGACAGCTGCAACATGTTGTTGGTGTTGTTCCTTTTGGGAGGTTTGTCCTTCCCTAATGCCTGAGTGTTTCTGCTGGACTCTGCTTTATCTTCATCAACATTCTTCTTCTTGATGTTGATTTCCTCTGCTGCATCTCTCTCTGCCCTTTTCTGCCTCTGGAATCTCCTCCATTGAGACTTTGACATGGGGCTTTTTCCTTTGTAGTTCTCTGAGGGGTATGGTCTTGGCTTCTGTTTCCCAGTTTCTTTCTTTACTTCGATTGAAGATCCTCTCTGGACTTCGAAATTCTTCCATTTTCTTGGTCCTTGGGCATCACTAATGGGTTGCACCCATCTATCATCAGGTACCTTGCAAGATGGTTTGTAAGTGTTGTAGTATCTGCCCCCAGTGTTCTGAAAGTGATACTGACCTTTTCTTAGGTCACATCTACACGTTTCGACTGCTGGCCTTGGCCCCCAATTTCCCCTTATTTTAGTCTTTTCCACAGCCTCCAAGTTTGCTGCTGCTTTTCTGTCGAAGACGCCGCTGCACCTTGGACATAGCATTACTTCAGTCTTTTTCTTTTGACACCTTTGGATGAATTCTGCCAAGTTCTCATCTTCTTTTGGGTAGGCTGTCCTTTGGTATTCCTCTTGCCAGCGTTCCTTTTCACCCTTCTCATTACTCTTTTGAGAGGCTTCTACCATATTGATATCTATTTTCTTTCATCTAGCAATGCTCATCTTATCCGTCTTTTCGATGAAGGCTTCTTCGACAGTTCCCACCCTGACTTCTGCAGTGCCCTCGTTTGTAGTTTCGACAGCCTTGGCGAGGTCCATGGTATCCTCTTCTTTTGCTTGTTTAGGAGAAACAACGTCAGCAGTTTTGTCTTCATTATTGAGGCCTTCAGTAGCCTTCTTCTCAACGCTGAGGGAAACATCAGATTTTTCCTCAGTGTTCTCAAAAATGTCTTTCCAACCTGTTGGTTGGATTTTATTGATGTCAACATGGGCACTGGTAGGAGCAATGTATTTCACTAGATAGTCAAACTTTCCTCTAGGCTCTCCCAAGGTGTCCCATATTATTCCTTCTTCAACCAAGTTGTTGTTTCTCTTGTCGAAGCCTTTAGTAGCTTCTTTCTTCATACCCTCAGAGCTTTCAGCAACCCTGGTTTTGTCTTGATGGTCGAAACCCTCTGTGACCTCAACCTTGTTCTGGTTGGTGAAATCTTCAGTAATCTCAACGTTGGTGGCATCACTGAGACCCTCAGTAGTCTCAATCTGTTTTGGAGCGTCGAAACCCACAGTAGTCTTGACATTGTTCTTTGCCTCAAGGTCATTAGTAACCTTGATCAATACGGGCATGGTTAATTTGTCTTCGGACACTTCTTCCACGTTGGGCTGAACATGGAGATCTTCATTAATCCCCACCATGTTAACGTAGGTGTCGAAGCCTTCAGTGGCTTCAATCATCTCGAAGCTATCATCAGACATCTTTTCCATTTCGACCATATTCATGTCAAATGGTTAAGCATAATTGGCTTCCAGGATCTGCATAGGATTGGTGTCAATCCTTATTTGTTGTTTTGGCTTGTCTCCAAACCTCAGCCTTCCATCCTGGATTGCATTTTGCACTAGATCCCTGAAAAGAAAACATTGAGAAGTTTTATGGCCCAAGAAATTATGGTACTTACAAAAACCTCTCTTTTCTGTTGGTCAATAGGGAGTTCTTTAACACCTGGTGGTTTTATTAATTGACCATCCTTTACCAACAAATCAAAGATTTTGTCACACTTGGTAACGCCGAACGTATATGTTCTTTTAGGGAATTTGTTGTTCTTCTCCGGTTCGACATGATTCTTCCCATTCGACGGAGTTAACATTTTGCAAGAATATGGTGGACCTTGCTTTAATTCTGCCAGGTCAATTTCTTGATCATCGAAAACGACTGTTTCGTCTTCGTCACAGTCATCTTCTTGGCACATTCCTACATAAGCCACCCTCTCTTTTTTACCTTTGTTAGCCCTAAACTTCTCAGCTTTTAGCCTTTCGATCTTCCTTACCCTATCTGCTAACTGTGCCATATCTTTTAAGTATTGAGTATCTAGTTTCTTCCTTATGGAATAGTCTAGACCTCCTGCAGCCATTTCAACCAGTTCTTGTTCCGGCACTTGCGTGAAACATATTGCTTTTAGCAGTCTGAATCTATTAAGGTAATCATCTATAGGCTCTGAGAATTTTCTTTTAACGCTTGCTAATTCTTTCAAGCTTATTTTAGTTTGTCCCATGTAGAATTGTTCATGGAACAATCGCTCCAACTGAGTCCATGTATGTATGGAACCTGCTGGTAGGGATGTGAACCAAGTAAACGTGTTTTTTGTTAAAGAGCTTGGAAAATATTTCATCTTTAGATTTTCATTATGTGCTATTTCGCCCGCTTCGATCAAGTAATGCACTATGTGCTCTATGGTGGATTCACTAGTATCTCCTGAAAACTTTGTGAACTTGGGGATTTTTCACCTTGGGGGTAATTCTTGTTGTAGAACATATTCAGAGAGTGGGGAAGCATAACTGGGCCTATGAAATCCATGTTTCCTCCATTTTGTGCCATTATTCTCTCGACCATGACTGCCAAATTGTTTTCGACAGGTGGATTATTGTAACGCATTCTCTGATGTAAAATGTCATCAGTGTCGTGACCTCTTTGTACTAACAACCTCCTAGGCTCTTGTTGGATAGGGACTTCGACATGCGGATGTTCGACAACCTCCTCTTGGAGTCTTAGGTTTTCCTGAGGTTTGTTTAGAGGTCTTTGATTTATTGTTGGATCTTCTTCGACATTGATTACTGGATTCTGAATCACAGGTTTTCTCTGTCGAATTTGGGGAACTCCAAAGAACTCAGCAATACGCACCATTTATGCTGCCAATATCTGATTTGTTTGAGTAGTGCTTTGTATTAAAGGGTTAAACACTTCCCCCATTTGTTGAGTCAACCTATGGACCATTTCATGATTGCTTTCATCCATTGGTTGACGTATTTCCTGAGCAGAATTAGTTGTGATTGCTGGCATTTGGAATCCTGGTGGGGGTAGGTTTGGTCTACTAACGTTCCCACCATAGCCTGATCCTTGTAATGGTGAAGACATGTGGGCCAAAACATCAGAATACAAGGGTGTTGCGTTATGCAAACTAGCCATCACTGAAGTTGACATTCCATATGGTTGTTCTCTTCCAAACATAGGTGTGGAAAAATTTGCTTGATACAACCTAAAGTTATTTCCTCCAGGGGGAGGGGTCCCCATAGGAATCGAATGCCCTATGTTGGAGGAACTGGGTCCGCTTTGAGAAAAAGACACCGCTGGTATCGATCCAGATGATGAGGGATCTCCCTCTTCTGAAACGTGGAGTGTCTCCATATTTCCCCCTGTCGAAGGAATAGCGTTGGAAACAGGAATTTCGTCAGTATTTCCTGGTGGGATAGCCATTTTTCTTACTCTAGTTCGCCTAGGTCTTTCTATGATAGTCGCAACTAATTTACCACTTCGTAAAATCATACAATGTAATAAAACTCTTTTGGATTAAGAATCCTTTTTAGTATTTTAGAACTGTCCCACTGGGCGTGCCAATTTGTTCGCTGGTGTTTTTTGGCAAACAACCTCTGGTTTACCAATTCCTTGGAAATGGGTTACTTGCAGGACCAACCACATAAGTCCTAGGACACATGTGCTAAATTCTTAGGGTTAGTTTCTTAATGTACGAGTCTTATTATTTTCCTTTTGTGTTCTATCGAAAAGTTCCTAACGAAGTTGTTCTTGTTTGTATTAGAGTATAGATTTGTGTATATAATAAACTAAGAGAAAAACATAAAGTTTGCATTTAAAGGATTTCTGGAATATAAACTTGCTTGAAAGTAAATTGCTTGAAAGTAAATAAAAGCATAAAATTAAACAAGGAATGAAGGATAAATCTAAATTTTTATACTTGAAAGATAAACACGTACATTTTCCAGACAATTCTCCTTTCTCTTACACATGAGTATTAGAGTAATTTTCACAGAAATGTTGTATAGGATTTCACACACTTTACAAAAAGCAAACTATCCTATTTATATACAAATAAAAATAACCATCGAATAATGGTCAATTCCTAAGAATTCGCCACTTGGTGCTCTGCATGCCAATAATCTCTAAGACTCCTCCACGTATCTTCTACCAAGCAAGGCTATTAACCTGCTCGTTAACTGGCGAAACAACGTATCTTCTTGTCATGTCGAGTTCATTTGAAATTCAAATAGTCTCAGCGTCTCCTTCGTCAAATCCTTGCCTTCATATCTCTTGTCGTAAACATGAGAGGATTTCCTAGTAGTGATGTGAAGAACTTCCTAAATGGCAACTCGTCCAATCTTTCGACAGATAATTGTTCGTCATATTATGAACCAAATCATCACAAACCTTCTCAAGATTCTAGACATGTTTGGAAGAAAGAGTGATCATATCCTGTCGAATATCTTCACAGCCACATACATCCTTTATTCAAAGTACAATAAGATGAGGAGTGCTGAGAAACTGCCATGTTAAATAATGGTGACGTGTAGGGAACATGGTTGACAAATCCATCAGCTACTAAATCTCTTCTTTATCAAACCCATGGTATCGAAATTGTGTGTATACAGTAGTAATAAAAGATATCGATCCCACATATACTTGATAATCAACCTAGCGTTATCAGGTGTTACTATGTTCAACTAAGGCGAGTGATATTTTTAGTTTTAGAAGGTGAGAAATTAATTAAGTTAAATTAATAATAAGGATATTGGTACGTAATTGATTCGCCTTCGTGAAATCAATAGAGGGTCGGCTTATTAAGGTTTATTAAGTTATCTCTCTGTAGAAATTGTCGGTTTAAAAGTCGTTAACTCACACTCTCGTGGTCTTGCCTATTACTATATTCCTAAGTTCAATTGAGTGCTCTCGCTGTGTTAATTCAAGATAGAAATACTTTTTGGAAACCTAAAGGTTCTAATTGGTTTTAAAGCGCTTCCGCTGTATTTAAAACAATGCCCGATTTTAGCTATCCGATTATGATCTCACACTCATGTGGTCTTAATCCTAATCTTTTATACTCTCTTACTCTCATAACGAAAGTTGTTTATCTTAAGAAATCAAAACCGGAAAGTAACTTAATTTAAGATATTAGCCTAGTTCTATCGAATTCGTTTCGGTTAGACAATTACATACCGATTAATGGTTTAGCCATACATATTAAATAAAATCGAAGAAAGGTAGGAGAAGAAGAATTGCATAATAATAATAAATGGCATAATAATTAAACAATAAAGCATTAAAAATAGAAACCTAGTTGCAATGTTCTTGATCAACCAAACTTGAAGAAACTTAAAAACTAAAACAAATATGCAGTGGCTAGAAAGAATTAAAATAGTGATAGCTTCCTAATGATGGAAACTATCACTTAGGTTTGGTAATGGAAAAATAAAGAGATGTTGGAAAACTAAATCTGAACTTCGAATGACAATGCGGCAGAAATTTGGGGTATGAACGAAGCTCCCTTTGAGCTTTGCAGTAGCTTCTATTTATAGCCTCCAAGGTTTGGTTTGTTGAGAACTTGAAAAAATGGATTTATCCTGGGCTTTGGTTGTTGATCTTGGATTGATGTTGATTAGGGTAGAGATAATATCTCTGTTGAATGAGAAGAAAACGCATAAAGTCTTTCTTTTTTGAATTCTGATACGTAAATAGGTTACTGGAAATTTAATTGTGACGATCAACTTGAACTTGTGACGACCAACTTGGGCTTATGACGCTAAACATGGAGCTTGGACGGTCATCCTGGATTGGTGACGGTCGTCACTCATGTGTGACAGTCGTCCCACAGTTGAGTTTGCAGAAACTTCATTTTCTTCTATTTGGCTACATTTCTTGTCCAATACGTCTCATTTTCATTATTTGCTTCCAAAACTCAAGTTTAATAAAATATGTTCAAAACAAACACAAAACTCGTGTAATATCGTTCAAAATATATAAATTAATAACATAAATGATCGGAAACTATACTAAATAATCGATACAAATTCGAGTTATCACATCACCTTCAATTCAATCTTTCATCACAAAAGAAGCTCCAAATGAATTTTTCTTGAATATAAAAGTTGTAGATAATGGTTTTCCCTTTTACAAAAGTACAAGACCATCTCCATATCATTTGTGGATAAAAATATATGCTCACTTGAAGTTAGGGTTTGGTTTATGTATTCTCATGCATATCAAATTTTATACTTTTGCAATTTGATTCCAAAGTGACTCTAAAGGGTTTCTAATCACTCAATTCTTGTTACAACATCAAAATACATCTCACAAAGATTATGTTTGGCCTTTGAATCAAGCAAAATCGTGTCATGATGATCACATACACAACATTCCTCCAAAATGAAAAACCATTGGAAACTTCAAAGCTGATCCATTTCCCTCCAAGATAAGATTGTACACTCACTTAGACAGCAAAATGAGAGTGAAGCATGCCCATTTAAGGACCTTAGCACGTAGGAGCAAGGGTGTTCACAACAACTTGCAAATTTGCAAAACACCTTCAAACTCTTTAACCAAGTGTAAACACCCCAAATTTTCCCTCACTAAGTTCACACCATGGCTTGTGATATTTCAAATTTGCATTAGTTTAAACATACCATCTCATATTGCATTTTTGTTTCACTGCATTAGTTCAAGTTCATCTGCATCTAGGGTTTGTGATCTGAGCAATCCAAAGATTCATCTGAGCCAATCCAAAGGCTTCTAATCACTCCAAGAGGGTCCATGTATGTTCTATCATCATTTTATATCCCTCAAAGATTAAGGAAGTCAAGAAATCACAAGAACTGGGAAAGCATGGAAGTAGAGCTAGGGTTTCACTACACAGATGACCTGAAATTAGGGTTTTGGTTTCAGAGGCCATAACTCCAAATTTTTGGGTCATTCTTGTTTCTAATGGTCTCAATATGTTATAAGGATCATGTGTACCAAGTTTGATGAAGAAATTCATTGTGGAAGTCATCTGTTCACTGGGTAACTTCTTGAGCAAGTCAGAGCAAAATCAGGGCATCTGAGGCCCCCAACAATGGAACCAAAGTGGATTTTTCATCAAATTGAAGTTATATGATCTTTATTTGATCATTGAATTGCTTGGAAGTTCACAAAATTGAAGAAAATTGAGCTAAACCAAAAGTTGCCGAAAATGGAAATGACTTGTAATGTAAACTTTCCATTTTGGGAAAGTATTTCAACCTCCTCTTTCTCAACCAAAAATGATTCAAAAGAAAAATTGTTGGTCATGAAAGTTGTAGATTGGATCATTCCCTTTTCAAAAAGTACAAGAACAAGTTCTAATTCATTATGGAACTCAAGTTATGGCCTTTCAAAGTTGGCAAAAATCCTATAATTTTCAAGAATACACCAAAGAGGGATTTTTGCAAAACCACTTGCCAAGCCATTTTGTGACCTCTAATACACTTCTATGCATCATACCAACATAGTGAATTGCCTAAAAGTCAGAATTGGCCCAAGAATCTCAAGTTTTTATGCCTTGCACATCAAGAAATCACAAAAGGGGAAAAATGCACAAAGTTTGCAAAAACTCATACAACCATACCTCCACTTGCTGCAGCAACTCAATTTCAATTCTATGGCTCTCCTTGATCAATGTTGAGGCCAGACATGCCATTGTACAACCTCTGAACCAGACCATGCTTCAATTACAAGTTTTGTTGACTTTTTGCAAGAGAGCCCATACCAATCACCATAGGCCACAACAACTTCTCTGACCTATCAAAGCTTGTTATGTGGATCAAACACAGCTCATAACACACAACACACAAGCCTGAATGCAGAGAATCATCAAGCTCTCCAAAATCACTCCATTTGCAAAAGCATTCGAAACTCTCTGCTCACACACTCAAACTCCAAATATTTTTCACCAATCACCTCAGCTTCATCAAAGGATCATTTCCCACCCTTCATTGCAACCAAAAACCCCCCAAAACTGAAACACGATTTCTGGCCAGTTGATGAACAACCATCCAAACCAGCCATTATAAACTTCCTCCAAGCATCAAAACATCACCAGGAGGATCATTGGAGTCGTTTTGAACCAAAGAGGAGGCCAGATAGCTCAGATTGAGAAAGCTTCACTTCAGGTATCCTCAAGAAAAAATTTTCCAGAAATGTAATTTCTTGTTATAGAAATGTTCTGTATGCTTTGCTGATCATCATGATCTATTTAGTTTTGAAAATGAGTAAGAAACAAGCATGTATGAAGCTTCTGAAATTTTTGCGTGTTTTCCGTTTGCCTTTGATTCTTGATCTTGAGTGAAAATAAATGATTTTGGTTGCTGGATTCTTGTTTAGAGTTGTCTAATGGTTGTTTCTGGAGATTTTGGTGAAGTTTCATTGCGTTTTGAGAGAGATAGCAAGAGTGAGTGGCCGGAGATGATGACTGGAGCTAGCTCCGGTCACCTGAAAATGTTTAGGGTTCAGATTAGGGTTAGCTGAGTGATTAGTGTGATTTTGAATCTCAGCCCTTAGATTAGGTTTCGCGCGCGTGAACCAATGGATCAGATCATCTCATTAACCTTAATTTCCATTTAATTAAATTAATTAGGTTTAGTTAATTATGTGACCTAATTTGAATTCCAACCTTTGGATGTGGCGCCAGTCAATTCCTGCCCCCCATCTTAGAATCTAAGCCCTTGGATCAGTTGACCACCCATTAATTCATTTTTATTTCATTTTTTTATCATTTGTTTTGCATTAAAAAACCATTTTAAAAATATTTAAATGTTTATTTTAATTAATTAATGGAAATTAATTAATTAAAATACCATTTAGGTTTCTAAAAATTCCAAAAACATTCACATTGCATCTTAAGACATTTAGAAACATTGTCAAACCATTCATACAAATTTCTTTTTGGTTTTGATTCTACTTTGACATTTTCTTTGAATTTAGGGTTCATAAAATTCCTTTTTTGGAACCCTAACTTTGAAAATTCTTTTCTGCCTAACCATGAAAGGTTTGACAATGATTCTTTTTGCATTGTTTTCCATATAACATGTTGTTTCTAGGATATTTTTGTCATGAATTTATCTTTCATTTTCAAATTGATTGGCATTTTTCCTTTTAAGGTACCCAAAAACCCTAGTTAACTTAGAAAAGTCACAACTTTCTTTAGGTTAAGAGTTATAACTCCTCCTTTGGGGTGTGATATCATATGGGGTTAGGGTTCCTTTGAGTTCATTTGCAATTTTTTATCTTGTGATTTGCTTCTGTTTTTGACTTTTGCATCTCATGTTCATTTACATACATCTTGCATATGCATCCATACATGAACTTGCCATGACATTTCTTGCATTCACATAACATCTAAGACATCATAGGACACATTAGAATCATGCTTGATCATTTCTTCATCCATTTGCCATGATATGCATTCATTTCATTCCATGAACTTTCATGTGTTTTCATACTTCAAAACATGCTCCTTTGCATTCTCATCTCTTGTATGAACATTCATAACACTTGACTTGTCTTTGCATCATCTCATAACATCATTTGAATCATGAGCATGCTTCTTGTTTTGGTCTTCATCTTTTCATACATTCCATTTTCATTTCATTCCTTTTCTTATGCTAACATTTTCAGGTGGTAAGTAATTTGAGAAGTGAATTTTCCTTCACATCTCATTTCTCTTCTCATTCTTCTTTTGCATCCTTGCTGAATTTTCATTTGCTTTAGAGTGAGCTGGCTCATTCATGTTCTTCATTCACTTTCTTTCTCCAAGTTACTTATCTTCTTCAGTGAAGTAAGTAATTTGTTTCTTCTGCTTCTCCTCCTTTCGTCTGCTTCTTCCATTGGTGGCTTCTCTGAAGATCTCTTGCAAGCCTCATAAACCATAGGAACACCCAAGCATGACAATAATTAGGGTTTTGATTAGTCCCCCTTTAGCTTTTACCTTTGTGTCTTCTTTGTTTCTCTATCCTCATCTCATAATCAGAGACTAAACCTTTAAGGTTTTAAAGCTTTGTGATTAGGGTTATTCCTGCATCCTTCTCTTAGGATGGAGTGTATAACTTTAATCCTAAGAGTGAAACCCTTAATAGATTTAAACCTCTTAATCAATCCATCTTAATAATCACTAAGACAATATCTTGTAACTTGGGCCTTGCATATGGGTTCTAATTCTTCCTTTATTGGTTAAGAAAGACTAACCCTAGTGTTAATGGACAAGTCCCCCTCAAGTTATCTTACAAATCATAAAATTCACTTCTTAATCTTACCCTTAATTAAAATCCACTTTAATCAAGGTTTGTTTTGTCATGAGGTTAATCCCTAATCATGGATTAAGTCGAGGTATCTTCCTAAGCTTAAGTGTGCTCATCTATTATCCTTCTATTAGGATGGTGTAATGAGTCCACTAAATCCTTGATTATGGCTTAAACTCATTACTTAACACTAAACAAAAACACCAAAAACATCTAAATAATCACAAGTAGGTTAATGATCTTAATCCTACATCATCATGGTAATTAAGTGTGAGGTGTTTATCTCATACTTAAGGTATTCTCATTATCCCTAATCAAAGGGAGGATATGATGAGTTTATTAACCCTTGGTTTAGGCTTAAGCTCATTAACTTATGACAAACACAAAAAGCAATAAAAGATTGAAAGCACAAAAACAAACAATAATCGTCTCCTTCGGGATTCTTTTCTCATCATCTTCACTCACAAACGAGAACTTGCTTCTTCCGTCTAATGCAAGACAGTTATCACTCGAGCCAGACGAGTCATACACTTGAGCATAGACAAGCAAGCAGTTCACCAGTTAATTTATCTTTCAGTCTCTTTGAGTCAAACTACGGTGTTCTGACTTCTTCATTGCACGAGAGGATACGTAGGCATAACTTAACTGTTATCGAACAAAAGTCTCTATGTCTTCCCCCCCTTTCAGCATTTTCTTTTTAGCCTCATTCCTGAGCACCTCACTTCACTTTCTTGCACATACACTTGTATATTCTTTTCCAGCTTTTACACACAGATAGCACAGACACTATCCCTTTAAACACAAACTTTCAAGCGTGGATCCCATTGAGTACGACAGAAAATCTGGGTGCTAATACCTTCCCAGGTTGTAACCAACCCCCTTTCTCAGTTTCTCTGGTTCGCGACCATCTTATCCATATCTTTCTAGGTTTATGAAGCATTACCTTTCCTTCGGGATAAAAATGCCTAGCTGGCGACTCTATTCAGTTCACTTCATTTTCTCTCTTCGCCGACCGTTCGCGCTTGTACCGGGATGCAAATCTTTGGGAGCGACAGCTTGGCGACTCTGCTAGGGACCCTTATATTGCAACCAGGGCTTCTGGTTCTTTTTGTGGGTTCCTCCTAGCGCTTGTTTGATTTGTGTTTACGGGGGTGTTATGTGCTACTTGTGCTTATTTATTTGCTTTATTTATTGCTTTCTGTACAGCTTTATTTATTGCTTTCCTTTACAGTTTTATGCATTTCATACTGTCATTATCATGTGCTGGATTCCTTGTCTGTTTTGGTGGGTGGGGGTTTCATTGAGTGATTAAGGTCCTATACCGGGGACCTGAGTGACACATAGGCTAGAGTGGCTTCATATTCTTTCCCATTCCATTTTGGTCTGGTGTGGGAATATGAAACACAGTTCAGACATGAGTTTCTTCTTAAGAACTCTATGCTACAGATTTCCTGTAGTACTAGGGCTATCTGGGAAGCCTGCTAAGTCTGGATGACCTTTTATGACCTTCAGCATCTGAGGTGAATTAGAGGAGGGTCTTTTATGGTTATTGTAAACACTGTACTTCCGGGTTAGAAGTGTTTACACTTCTCATAACTGATCCAAGTCTGAGGATCCTTGTTCTAGAACATTACATGTGAGGGGGTTTGGGATGTTTGCAGGAACCCTTGGCCACATCATACCCTGTTACTAGTTTTGTTTTAAGAATGCATCACTTTAGACAGTTCTTGTGATTACCCTGGACTTGTGACTCTTTATTTGAGTCCCCCACCTGGTTACTGGATTTCTAAGCCTCCATCCGGACTTATGAACATACATGGACTTTTACCAAGACAGATAAACAGATCCAACACTTGATCACAAACCCCTGCATATCATTTGCATACATCATTTTCGCATCATTTAACATTTGCTTATTTGTTTTACAGGGTATCCATCTTCACCTTTGGTTTGGTTTTGACCCCTTCTGCTGCTCAGACTGCTTCAGCTATCTTCTCCAACACCTTCACCAGTTTATCAGTGATTCCTTCTCCAGCTATCTTCATCAGAGACCCATCTCCAGCAAACTCATTCAGTGACCTTCATCAAGGTTTATCTCAGCCTCTTCACCAGCACCCATTATCAGTATGGATACTTCAAGAAAGAGCAACATCACATACCACTTCTTTGAGCCCACCCTGACTGGCATCAAGCAGATCCAGTCCCTCATTACTCCTGACCATATCCCACTGTTCATAGAGCATTATGTAGGCATATTAGACATGGTCATGGATCTAGATGCATCTCAGAGGAGCATGATCCATACTTGCTTACAGTTTTATGACCCCCCACTGAGGTGCTTCACATGTTGATAGGAGTTCCTATCAGAAGAGGGATTCCTTTCAACCCAGAGATGGTTGCTCCCAGAAATGAAGACATAGCTAGGGCATTGCATTTGGAGCCTGCCCTCATTGATAAGAACATGACAACCAAGGCTGGAGTTCCATGCCTTCACCTAGACTTCTTGATATCCCAGGCTACCCTGCATGCTGCAATAGGAGAATGGAAGACTGTCTGTGCACTTTTAGCCCTCAGTATATATGGGGTTATCTTGTTTGCAGATGAGCCCAAGTTTGTGAGCAAGAATGCCATGCACCTTTTCTTATTGAGGAATCCAGTTCCTATCTTTTTGGGAGACTTCTACTACTCAGTACACCAGAGAAAGGAAAAGCAAAGAGGAAGTTTGGTCAGATGTTGTGCTCCCCTTTATTACTCTTGGCTGCTAAGAAACTTGCCAAAATCCGATACCTTCTTGAACCCTCATCAGCAAAAGAACTGGGCTAAGAGATTTATTGCCTTGACATCAGATGACATCAGGTGGTGCACTCAGAGCACCAAGGGCAGGGACATCATTACTAGCTGTGGGCAGTATCCTAATATGCCTTTGATAGGAGTGAAAGGTTGCATCAACTACAACCCTTTACTGTTTAAAAGACAATTAGGGTATGCTTTGGTTCATCCTCCTAGAGGACAAGATTTGGCTGAAACTCTTTACTGTGAGATCCAACCTAACTTTGCTGTTGTCAGGAAAGCTGCCTAGGCTTGGGATAACATTCAGACCAAATGAACAACCATCCTTGGTAAATGTAACAACATTGCTTCAGCACAGTATTCTGATTGGTCTCGTACCAGAGCTCAGATCACCCGGATGCCATTTACCTTAGGAGATGTACCTGGACCTTCTACAGTGCAACCTGCAGCTACTGTCAGTTTGGAAGAGTTTGAAAAGATGAAAGAAAGGAATACTCAGCTAGCTGAAGCCTTGAAGAAGACTCTCTAGGAGAGAAATGACAACCTTCTAGATAATGAGATATTGGAAAGGCTTAGGGTTGAGCATCTGACCAAGATTGAGAAGACAGACGACTACATCGGGAAGGCAAGAGTAGGGGAGTTGGTACTGAAGAATGCCTGCAAGGAGGCAAAGACTCAGAAGGTTAGGGCAGAGCATTATCTGGAGGAGAGCCAGACTAGGTGGATCAAGATCACTGAAGCCCGTGCACAAGAAGATCAGAGTGCTCAGACTAAGATAGAGTAGTTGGAGGCTAGTGAGAAGAAGCATCAGAAGGCTTTATTGGCAGCTCAGAAGGAGATATCTGAATTGAAACTCCGGGCGGGGTTGAAGAGGTCAAAGGATCAGGATAAGAATAAGAAGTTAACCAGTGCCATTGCTACCAGGAACCTCCTCATCAGGACTATTACAGAGCACCCGGTGGGTCCAGTGACTGAGGCCCTCCTGAAGGAAGTCAGGAAGGATGATTTTGGATTGGATGTCTGATCCTTTTGTAATCAAACTATCTATTTTCATCCCTTTGTAATGTATCAGTTTGTATCATTTATTGGTGGGCTTTATCTCTACATCATTAGCATTTCCTCGAGGTCTGGAAAGGTCAAAACCAAAGAACCAAACCGGATACCCTTGGAAGACAAATAAGCATACTGCATTGCATACTAACATTTTCTTTGTTTTGTAGGTTTTTGTTTTATTGTTGTTTCTCAATTTGTTGTGGTTTCAGGAAACATTGCTCGCAAAAGAGTGTTCCCTGTCAACAGAACACACCGGTACCCGACAAGAAGCAACCTTCCGGGACTCCAGATGGATCAAGTACATCAAGACTTTAATGAAGTAAGGACCCAAATAGCAAATGAGAGGGTTGAGATGAGAAACCAGATGACCCAATTCATGACTGTGATGAATAGCTTAGCTCAGAGCCAGGAAAGACTAAGGGAGTTGGTTGAAAGGAAGACTCCTGAAGAACACCATCCAGGTACAGAAGGTACCAGTAACAACGATTACGTGCAACCTCGCACTAATCCACCAGAGTTTGGGCCTCATCTAAACCCGGAAGTTAATGCCACAAGGAATACTCAGGGTAACACTGCTGGAGGTAGGATCTTGCAAGAGGATCCTCAAGAAGAGCAGTTTACAGTTGTTGGAGCTGGGGATGAAGTTTACGACCGTAGGCTGGATGAAATTTCAGAGAAGCTGAGGTCTCTTGAATCCCCGAATTCCCTAGGCTTTGATATAATGGACATGGGACTGGTGGAAGGGGTGAGAATTCCTCACAAGTTCAAACCCCCGTGTTTTGAAAGATATAATGGCACATCCTTCCCACGCACCCACCTTCAATCATTCTTGGGAAGATTAAAAGCATACACCATGGACGAAACGCTGTGGATGTTTCATTTCAAGGATAGTCTAATAGAGGCATCCCGAGAATGGTATTCCCACCTGACTAGAGCCACAATGAGGAACTGGAAGGACTTGGCTGAAGCTTTTATCCGTCACTATCAGTACAACTTGGACATGGCTCCAAACAGGACCCTTCTAATGGGAATGTCTCAGTCCTCCCGTGAAAGCTTCAGGGAATATGCCCAAAGGTGGAGGAAACTCGCTGCTGCAGTTCAACCCCCTATGTCTGAAAGGGAAATGGCAGACATGTTCATGAATACTCTTCAAGGAACATACATTGACATATTGACTGCATATTCTTCTACCAGCTTTGCAGATGTGGTGATAGTTGGGGAAAGAATAGAGAGCTTATTGAAAATGGGAAAGATCTCCGATAACGGTGCCAGTTCAAGAAGTACAAGGAAACCATTTGTTGGGCCCCGTAGATCCGGAGAGACAAACTATGTGCACATGGGAAGAGGGAGACCCCAATACATGCCCAGAACAATTGTTGTTGTTACTATCCATGCTCCACCACCTCAGTATGCTCAACAACCACAACACTTTCCGCAACAACAACAGTTTCCGCTACAAAGATCATACAACAATAATAATAACAATCAACAACAACGCCCATTTCAACAACGGCCATCTCAGGTCAACCGAGTGATTGACCCCATTCCTATGCCATATGCTACACTGCTGCCACAACTTAAAGCTTAATCTTGTTGAGTTAAGGACATTGGCTCCACCTGATCCTCAAAACCTTCCAAGAAACTATGACGTTTGTCGCTCCCGAAGATTTACATCCCGGTACAAGCGCGAACGGTCGGTGAAAGGAGGAATGAAATGAAGTGAAAAGAGTCGCCAGCTAGGCATTTTTATCCCGAAGGAAAGGTAATGCTGCATAAACCTAGGAAGAAATGGATAAGACGGTCACGAACCAGAGAAACTGAGAAAAGGGGTTGGTTACAACCTGGGAAGGTATTAGCACCCAGATTGTCCGTCGTACTCGACGGGATCCACGCTTAAAAGTTTGTGTTTAAAGGGGTAATTTCTGTGATATCTGGGCGTAAAAGCTGGAAAAGAATGTACAAGTGTCAGTGTAAGAAAGTGAAGTGAGGTGCTCAGGAATGAGGCTTTAAAATAATGCTAAAAGAGGGGGGAAGACACAAAAACTTTTGTTCGATAACTGTTAAGTTATGCCTACGTATCCTCTCGTGCAATGAGGAAGTCAGAACATCGTAGTTCGACTCAAAGAGACTGAAAGATAAATTGACTGATGAACTGCTTGCTTGTCTATGCTCCAGTGTATGACTCGTCTGGCTCGAGTGCTAACTGTCATGCATTAGACGGAAGAAGCAAGTTCTCGTTTGTGAGTGAAGATGATGAGAAAAGAATCCCGGAGGAGACGATTATTGTTTGTTTTTGTGTTTTCAATCTTTTATTGCTTTTTTGTGTTTTTCATAAGTTAATGAGCTTAAGCCTAAACCAAGGGTTAGTAAACTCATCATATCCTCCCTTGGATTAGGGATAATGATAATACTTTAAGTAAGAGATAAACATCTCAAACTTAATTACCATGATGATGTAGGATTAAGATCATTAACCTACTTGTGATTATTTAGATGTTTTTGGTGTTTTTGTTTAGTGTTAAGTAATGAGTTTAAGCCATAATCAAAGATTTAGTGGACTCATTACACCATCCTAATAGAAGGATAATAGATGAGCACACTTAAGCTGAGGAAGATACCTCAACTTAATCCATGATTAGGGATTAACCTCATGACAAAACAAGCCTTTATTAAAGTGGATTTTAATTAAGGGTGAGGTTAAGAAGTGGATTTTATGGTTTGTAAGACAACTTGAGGGGGACTTGTCCATTAACACTAGGGTTAGTCCTTCTTAACCAATAAAGGAAGAATTAGAACCCTAATGAAAGGCCCAAGTTACAAGATATTGTCTTAGTGATTATTAAGATGGATTGATTAAGAGGTTTAAACACATTAAGGGTTTAACACTTAGGATTAAAGTTATACACTCCATCCTAAGAGAAGGATGCATGCATAACCCTAATCACAAAGTCTTAAAACCTTAAAGGTTTAGTCTCTGATTATGAGATGAGAAGAGAGACACAAAGAAGACTTAAAGGTAAAAGCTAAAGGGGGACTAATCAAAACCCTAATTATTGTCATGCTTGGATGTTCCTATGGTTTGTAAGGCTTGGAAGAGATCTTCAAAGAAGCCACCAATGGAAGAAGCAGATGAAAGGAGGAGAAGCAGAAGAAACAAGTTAACTTACTTCACTGAAGAAGATATGTTACTTGAAGAAAGAAAGTGAAGGATGAACATGAATGAGCAAGCTTACTCTAAAGTAAAGAAAAATGAAGCAATGATGCATAAGAAGAATGAGAAGAGAAATGAGAAGTGAAGGCAAATACACTTCTCAAATTACTTACCACCTGAAATGGTTAGCATAAAGGAAAGAAATGAATTGAAAATGAAGCAAATGCAAAGATGCAAACCAAAACCAGAAGCATAAACATGATGTAAATGATGTTATGACATGATGCTAAGGAATACCAAGTGCAATGAATGGTCATACAAGAGATGGAATGCAAAGGATGCATGCTTTGAAGTTTGAAAGCTCATGAAAGTTCATGGAATGAAATGAATGCATATCATGGCAAATGAATGAAGAAATGATCAAGTATGATTCTAATGTGTCCTATGATGTCCGGGATGACATGTGAATTCAAGAAATGTCATGGCAAGTTCATGAATGGATGCATATGCAAGATGTATGCAAATGAACATGAGAAATTAGGGTTTTAATGCAACATGTGATGCAAAAGTCAAAAACAGAAGCAAAACATAAGATAAAAAATTGCAAATGAACTCAAAGGAACCCTAACCCCATATGATATCACACCCCAAAGGAGGAGGTCCAACTCTTAACCTAAAAGAAGTTGTGATTTTTCTAAGTTATCTAGGGTTTTAAGGTACCTTAAGAGGGAAAATGCAAATCAAATAAAAATGCAAGATAAATTTGTGACAAAAATATGCTAGAAACTACATGTCATATGAAGATCAATTCAAAAAGAACCAATGTCAAACCCTTCATGGTTAGGCAGAAAAGAATTCTTGAAGTTAGGGTTCAAAAATAGGATTTTTATGAACCCTAAATTCTAGAAAAATGTTAAGATTGAATCAAAACCAAAAAGAAATTTGTATGAATGGTTTGACAATGTTTCTAAATGTCCTAAGATGCAATGTAATTTTTTTTGGAATTTTTAGAAACCTAAATGGTATTTTAATTAATTAATTTCCATTAATTAATTAAAATAAACATTTAAATATTTTTAAAATGATTTTTTAATGCAAAAAATAAAAATAAAAATGTTTTTGGGTGAAGAAAAATATTTGTATTAAAAATGCAGAAGGAAAATATTTTTGGAAATTTTTAAGTATTTTAAATAAATTATGCAAAACAAATGATAAAAAATGAAATAAAAATGAATTAAAACAAAAGTATGCTGATCTGATGGACAAGATTGATCCTGGGGGAATTTGCCTTGACCACGCGCGCAATCTAAGGGCTGGAATTCAAATATGCCTAATCTTAATTAATTAATTAATTAAACATAATTTAAACTAAGTGGAATGATTTGGGCCGTATACACGCGCGCGAAACATAGATCCAAGGGTTGAGATTCAAAGTTCCCTAATTACGCAGCTTAACCCTAATCTGAACCCTAAATACTTTCAGGTGACCGGAACAGTGTTCTGATCATCTTCTCCGGCAGCACCCCAAGA
The DNA here is from genome assembly GCA_963966055.1 of Lathyrus aphaca. Lineage (NCBI taxonomy): Eukaryota > Viridiplantae > Streptophyta > Magnoliopsida > Fabales > Fabaceae > Lathyrus > Lathyrus aphaca. The sequence continues at coordinate 309,919,983 of OZ014523.1, forward strand.
ACAAAATCTTCCCTAGGCCATTTCTGGAGCTCTAAAGCTCCAGATCAACTCCTCTCACCTTCCTAAACTCAAATCTACCCTTAAAACAAATTTCCCATGGCTGAAACTCAAGATTCGAAGAAGAACATAAAAATGGTGATACTTTCAGACAATCAGTACATGCTCATTTCGCAACCATTTTCAAAAATAAACATATCATGGTGATCAGCAAAGCATAAAGAACAATCTAAGAACTTAAAATAGCATTTCTGGAAAAAAGTTTGAAGAGGTTACTTGAGCTTGAGCTTCCTCAATTTGGAGCTTTTGGACCTCCTCTCTTGTGCAAACTCACTCCAATGATCCCTCTGATGAAGCTTTGATGCTTGGAAGGATTTTGTAATGGCTCAAATGAGAGCTTACACTCTTGCTGGTCAGAAATCGTGTTTTGGCTATGGGGGTTTTTTGGTTGCAATGAAGGGTGGGAAATGATCCTTTTGTGTTGCTGAGTTGTTTGGTGAAAAAAGTTTGTAGTTTGAGTGTGTGAGCAGAGAGTTTCGAATGCTTTTGCAAATGGGGTGATTTTTGAGAGCTTGATGATTCTGAGGTTTCAACCTTGCTTGTGTTGTGTTATGAGTTCTATAATGCTTGCATATGATGCTGTTATTGGTCAGAGGAGTTGGTGTGGCATAGTGTGATTGGTATGGGTGTTCTTGCAAAAAGTCAACAAAGCTTGTACTTTAGGTATGGGCTCTCTTGCAGCTAGCTTTTTGGCTTTTCCTGGTTCAACATAGATCAAGGAGAGCCATGGAATGCATTTTGTGGTGATTCAGCAAGTGGAAGCATGGTTGTGTGTCATTTTGCAATTTTCATGAAGTTTGACCCTTTTGTGATTTCTTGAAGTTCAAGGCATAGAATGTGATGATTCTTGGGCCAATTCTGACTTTTAGGCAATTCTCTATTTTGGTATGATGCATAGAAGTGTATTAGAGGTCACAAAATGGTTTGGCAAGTGGTTTTGCAAAAATCCCTCTTTGGTGTATTCTTGAAAATTATAGGATTTTTGCCAACTTTGAAAGATCATAACTTGAGTTCCATAATGAATTAGAACTTGTTCTTGTACTTTTTGAAAAGGGAATGATCCAATCTACAACTTTCATGACCAACAATTTTTCATTTGAATCATTTTTGGTTGAGAAAGAGGAGGTTGAAAAACTTTCCCAAAATGGAAAGTTTACATTACAAGTCATTTCCATTTTTGGCAACTTTTGGTTTAGCTCACTTTTCTTAAATTTTATGAACTTCCAAGCACTTAAATGATCAAATAAAGATCATATAACTTCAATTTTATGAAAAATAAACTTTGGTTCCATTGTTGGGGGCCTCAGATGCCCTGATTTTGCTCTGACTTGCTCAGGAAGTTACCTAGTGAACAAATGACTTCCACAATGAATTTGTTCATCAAACTTGGTACACATGATCCTTATAACATAATGAGACTATTAGAAACAAGAATGACAAAAAAAATGGAGTTATGGCCTCTGAAACCAAAACCCTAAATTTAGGTCATCTGTGCAGTGAAACCCTAACTTTGCTTCCATGCTTTCCAAGTTCTTGTGATTTCTTGACTTCCTTGATCTTTGAGGGATATAAAATGATGATTGAACATACATGGACCCTCTTGGAATGATTGGAAGCCTTTGGAGTGGCTCAGATGAATCTTTGGATTGCTCAGACCACAAACCCTAGATGCAGATGAACTTGAACTAATGCAGTGAAACAAATATGCAATATGATATGATATGCTTAAACTAATGCAAATATGAAAGATCACAAGACATGGTGTGAAATTAGTGAGGGAAAATTTAGGGTGTTTACAGCTGCCCCTATTCAAGCATGAGTTAGCTGTGCAGGATGTATGCGCATGGCTTGACAGACAAACAAGATAACTTGTGGTTGAATACCAAAGACAGTCCGAAATTTGCACTCACTGGGTAGAAGAGGAAAAGGGATATAAATTGAAAAAGAAAGTATAGTATGATTATAAAGATGCGGGCGATGGAGGACGACCATCGAGTAGAGGACGACTGCTGGGGATAAAGCAATGACAGGGACGACCGACATGCTGGGGAAATAAAGAAATTATGATGGGGACGGCCATCAAGCAAAGTAACAAGGTTCTATGGAGATTAAAGTAAAGGTAATGATAGGGACGGCCATCAGATTTGCAAAGTAAAGGTAAACAACGACGAGGATGGCCATCGGTTTAAAGAATAAATAAAATATTGATGAGGGACGGTCATCAAAGGTGAAGGACGATCACCTAGCAGGGGACGGGTGCTCTTTATCACGACATAGGACAAATGTCGGATAGAAAAAGGTCGATGATGGGGATGGCCATCGAATAAGCATGATGAAGGATGATCATCGGGAGGTGAAGGACGATCACCTAGCAGGGGACGGCTGCTCTCAGGGTTTATCATGACATAGGACGAATGTAATATAACAAGATCAACGATGGGGACGGCCATCGGATAAAATGATGAAGGATGATCATCAAAAGGTGAAGGACGATCACCTAGCAGGGGACGGCTGCTAAATATCTCGACATAGGACGAATGTCGGATAAAAGGGGGTTCCAATAATGGAGACTCCGCTGGGGAAAGGGATGAGGGACGGTCATCCAAAGGTGAAGGACGATCACCTGGCAGGGTACGACTACCGAAAGTATCACGACATAGGACGAATGTCGGATAGAGGAAAAAGTTGTTTTTGCTGGGGAATGGTAAACACGGACGAGTGCTTACGCTTAAGAAATAAAGGTATAAGTGTTTGACGCTGTGTATAGATTAAAGATGCGGACGAGCATCCTTAAGACTATGATACAGACGAGTATCGGTAGAAACAAACGCTGACGCATGCTTAAAGATGATGATACGGACGAGTACCAAGTGGTTAACAAAGAACACGGACGAGTGTCGAATATGTGGGGAAGGAGTGTATATATAAGATATGGACGAGTATCTGTATAAGTACGAACAATTACTATGAAGTATTAGCAAGACACAGACGAGTGTTCAACTTGCTGGGAAAAGTTTGACACGGACGGGTGTCAGAAGAGAAAGTGTATAAGTTATGAACAATCATTCATATATGAGAGTGTAAAAGGTGTTTCGGCGACCTGTGGGGATAGGATGACATGGACGGGTGTCGAGGAGAGTGTATTATAAACCAGTACTTGGTTTACAACAAGTATTTAGGCAACCATGCTGGGGAGAGGTGACACAGACGGGTGTCAAGAGAGTGTATATAGGTTTCTGTATTCAAAGTGGATGTTTGTGGCTTATATCTGCAGGGGAATGATATGACACAGACGGGTGTCGAAAGAGTGTATATGAACATGTATCTGTATTGGGGAGTGCAAAGGGGACGCTTTGGCTTTTTGTGGGGAGATTGAGATGACACGGATGAGTGTCGAGAAGAACCTGTTATGGACAAGTATTTGTACTTGAGGGTGCAACGGGAAGCTTTGGCTTTTATGTGCAAGGGATGTATTTTGTATATTGTTGAAGAGGTAATGATGATATTTACAAGTGACAGGCTCAAACCTGACTTGTGATCATGCAATATGTTTGATTTTTTCCATAATGCTCCGTATTAAACGGAATGCTACGCTTTGTGGGGAAATATGATGCGAATGCTATGATTATGCAAAAGAGAAACCGATCCGGGATCCGGATCCCGTTGCCGTGAAGATCTCTGACCGATCTGCTTGAAGGAGAATATCCCAGTCGGGGATGAGATCATTGGTAGATCTGATAAAACATATGGTTCTACTTGGGGGATTAGATCACTGATAGATCTATCCGGTAGGGAGATATCCCAACTGGAGATGAAGAAGCTTCCGTCACTTTGTTGTGTGAGAATTTCAGACATTGCTATTCCGGGAGAGGCTGGAGCTCTGCGGGGAGATAGTTCTTCTATCCTCGAGACCTGGCACTCTGTTGGGGAAAGAAAAAATCACTGGACGATCTTCCCAGAGGATTCTGTGGGGATCCTGGCTAGGGATGAGGATGCTTTGGAAACTCCGCTGGGAGAAACATTTCAGATGCTACTTGGAGGAGGTGTGTTGGGGAAGTGATGCTTGGCATGCCCCATGGTTTGAATACCTGCAACCTGTTAAGACAAAGAAACGCACAAGTGCCCGAGGTATCCCTTACCGGATTCCGTCATAGGAGTTAGATATTCCTGGAAATAAGATTATTTCCTACAAGCATTTATTAAAAATGGCTCATTTGTTTTATGCAAATATTATATCATGGATTTTGGACATTTTGCAAACGAAACAAAAATGTATGAAACGAGGTGTGACTGAAAATATGATTTTATTAATTTGGGTGCCCTGAATTGGCAAATACAGTCAAAGAAACAAATCCCCTGAATAAGGAGATTGTAATAAATTGAAAAAGTAAAAGTGCTGGAAATGTTGATGATGCTTTGGCGAGCTTCCTTTGCTATGACCCGTATGACCTTGACGTTCTTCTCATCTTGCTTTATGAAGAAGGTTGATTCCGACCGATGCTTTATCCTTTCGAAGCTTGCCATGTTGTAAGTGATACAAACGAATTTAGAATGCAGTTGTTCGCTTATTCCCTTATTTTGCGTGGATCGCCCTTTCGGGTTTTCAATCCACCGGGATACCCATTTTTGCCTGAGCTGTCCGATGTGGCTTTTCAACTCAGCGGGCGTACATTTTTTCAATTTTTCCCTTATTTTTGCCCGAGTCTTTTATTCTGTTTTTGACTAGCCAGGATGCCCTATTTTTGCCTGGACTTACATTCTGTTTTTATGTCCAGCGGGTCATTTTATGCGAAGTATTTTTTAACTGCATCTGAATTCACAGGGGATAAGAAATCTTCACCATCCATAGTAGTGAGCATCAGTGCTCCTCCAGAGAAAACATTCTTTACTACGAATGGGCCATCATAATTTGGAGTCCATTTTCCCCTGTGGTCTGTATGAGGAGGAAGAAGTCTCTTTAGCACAAGATCTCCCACTTGGTATTCCCGAAGCCTGACTTTCTGTTCAAAGGCTTTCTTCATTTTTTTATGATATAACTGCCCATGACAAATTGCAGCTAATCTCTTTTCTTCGATCAGATTCAGTTGATTGTACCGGGAACGGACCCATTCTGCTTCATTCAACTTAACATCCATCAGTACCCGTAAGGAGGGTAATTCAACTTCAACATGTAGGACAGCTTCCATACCATACACAAGTTGATAAGGTGTGGCCCCAGTGGATGTTCTGATTGAGGTACGATACCCATGCAAGGCAAATGGTAGCATTTCATTCCAGTCTTTGTAAGAAACCACCATATTCTGCACAATCTTCTTAATGTTCTTGTTAGCTGCCTCAACAGCGCCATTCATCTTTGGCCTGTAAGGAGAAGAGTTGTGATGTTGAATTCTGAAGTTCTGACACAGTTCTGCCATCATTTTGTTGTTCAAATTGGAACCATTATCAGTAATGATTCGCTCGGGTAATCCATATCGACAAATGATGTCGCTTTTGAGGAATCTAGCTACCACTTGTCTGGTGACGTTTGCATATGAGGCTTCTTCAACCCACTGTGAAGTAATCAATGGCTACCAGAATGAATCTGTGGCCATTTGAAGCAGTTGGTTCAATCTTTCCAATCATGTCAATGCCCCACATGGAAAAGGGCCAAGGTGAAGACATCACATTCAAAGGATTTGGAGGCACATGCAACTTTTCTGCATAAATCTGGCATTTGTGGCACTTTCTAGCATAGGCACAACAGTCTGCATCCATTGTGATCCAGTAGTAGCCTGACCGTAACAATTTCTTAGCCATTGCATGTCCTCCAGCATGGGTACCGAAAGATCCTTCATGCATCTCGTGCATCAGCAAGTCTGCTTCTTTCTTGTCAACACATCTGAGAAGAACCATGTCAAAGTTTTTCTTGTATAATGAACCATCAGCATTGAGGAAGAAACTGCCAGCCAGCCTTCTTAATGTCTTCTTGTCATTGGATGATGCCCCAGGTGGGTATGTTTGATCCTCTAAGAAGATTTTGATGTCATGGAACCAAGGCTTGTCATCTTTAGCAATGTCCACGGAGAATACGTATGTTGGTCGGTCTAATCTGGATACCAGAATCTGAGGCACATAATTTTCAGTTTGAACCTTGATCATGGAGGAAATGGTAGCCAAAGCATCCGCGAACTGATTTGCGTCTCGAGGGATGTACTCAAGTTTGACTGTTGTGAAGAACGTCAATAATCTCCTCGTATAGTCACGGTATGGAATCAGATGCTCTTGGTGAGTGTACCATTTGCCGTTGGTCTGATTGATTACCAAAGCTGAATCTCCAAATACAGTTAGCGTCTTGATCCTGAGGTCAATGGTTCCTCAAGTACCATGATACAGGCTTCGTATTTAGCTTCGTTGTTAGTGCATGCAAAGGTGAGTTTTGCCGAGAAAGGCATATGAACTCCTTTAGGTGTAATGAGCACTGCACCCACTCCACGACCATTCATATTGACAGCCCCATCAAACATCATTGTCCACTCTTCTTCTGGGTCATGCCCTTCAGTGTGAACAAGCTCTTCGTGATCTTTCGCTTTCAGGAACATGATGTCTTCATCAGGTAAGTCAAATCTCATTGGCTGGTAATCATCGATGGGTTTCTCAGCCAGATAGTTATACAGTACACTGCCTTTGATGGCCTTTTGGGATGTATACTGAATGTCATACACTGTCAGAATCATTTGCCATCTTGCAACCCTTCCGGTAAGTGCTGGCTTCTCAAATATGTACTTGACTGGGTCCATCTTTGAGATCAACAAGATAGTGTGGGTCAACATATATTGCCTTAGTCGGCGAGTAGCCCACGCTAAAGCACATCAAGTTTTCTCGAGCAGTGAATAACGTTGTTCACAGTCGGTAAACTTTTTGCTTAGGTAGTATATTGCATACTCTTTTCGACCAGACTCGTCATGCTAGCCCAACACACACCCCATTGATCCTTCTAATACTGTCAGGTACATTATTAGAGGTCTTCCTTCAATCGGAGATATAAGAATTGGAGGTTCTTGTATGTACTCCTTGATTTTGTCAAAAGCCTTATGACAATCTTCATTCCACCTGACCGTTTGTTCTTTTCTTAACAGTTTGAACAGGGGTTCACAGGTTGCTGTAAGGTGAGATATGAACCTTGATATGTAGTTCAATCTACCCAAGAACCCCCGAACTTCCTTTTCAGTCCTAGGTGCAGGAATCTCTTGAATGGCTTTGACTTTGTCAGGATCAACTTCAATTCCTTTTTCACTTACAATGAATCCCAGCAGTTTACCGAAATGTACCCCGAATATGCATTTGTTGGGGTTTAGCTTCAGCTGATATTTTCTCAAATACTTGAACAACTTCAGCAGATTCACCAGATGGTCTTCTTTAGTGAGGGACTTGTCAATCATGTCATCCACGTAGCATTCAATTTCTTTATGGATCATGTCGTGGAATAATGTCACCATAGCCCGTTGATAAGTAGCACCAGCATTCTTCAGTCCAAAAGGCATTACCTTGTAACAAAATGTGCCCCAAGGTGTGATGAAGGTAGTCTACTCCATGTCTTCGGGTGACATCCTGATCTGATTATACCCGGAAAATCCATCCATGAAAGAGAACACCGAGAACTGAGCTGTGTTGTCGACCAATACATCAATGTGAGGTAATTGGAAATCATCCTTCGGGCTAGCTCTGTTCAGATCCCTGTAATCCACACACATCCTTACTTTGCTATCCTTCTTAGGTATAGGTACAATGTTAGCGACCCACAGCGGGTAACTAGTCACAGCAAGGAAACCGACGTCCCACTGTTTTTGTACCTCTTCTTTAATCTTCATGGCCATATCCGGACGAGTACGGCGTAGCTTCTGTTTCACCGGAGGGAAATCTTCTTTCAAAGGCAGCTTGTGCATAACAATGTCGGTATCCAGACCAGGCATGTCTTGATAGGACCAAGCAAAGACGTCAACGTACTCTCGAAGCATGTCAATAAGTTGTTCCTTCACTGAATCTTGCAGACTGGCCCCAATCTTTACTTCTTTCAAGTCTTCTTTGGTACCAAGATTAACTGTTTCAACCTCCTCCTAATGAGGAGTAATCACTTTCTCCTCTTGCCTCAACAACCTGGCTAACTCTTCAGGTAACTCATAGTCTTCTTTAACCCCTTCATCGGCTTGATTAATTGGATTGTCGAAGTCATACAAGGTCATAGCAGTGCTGTTGTCGGGGCAATCTGGAGGATGGTCTCTGCAAGGGTTGAGATTGGTTCGTTTTAGTGATCAGTTTTAATCTTGTTTATAAAAAGAGAAAATGAAGTTGTTTATTTTGAAAACATTGCCATTTTATTGTTTTGTACAAAAGTGAAAAACGAAAAGACAGTGAGCGAAAAAGAGACTCGTTTGCAAAAGATGTCTGATATTTATTGATTAATCATTTGCAGAAAATTACAATATGACCCTATTACAAAATGAGCCCTGACACCTTGGGCATGATGCAGGACTTGATGCATGCTAAAAAGACAAGACATAATAATTACACTGCAGGAGTAACCCTTATAATTTCCTGGGAAGACCAGTTAGAGACTCGGTTCCCCGGGATCCTTGGACGTATCCAGCTCTCCAGGTTGAGGTCGCTTTCCTCCTCGTCTTCCAGATTGTTAACAGCATCTGTATGTCCATCACGTAGAAAATGGTCTTGAAGACTTGTGGACCGATTATCACTGGTAACTCTACCTCTCCCGGAACAGATCTTTTAGAGCCATCAAAAGCCCTGACCACAAGATTACATGGCCAGAGGGCTATCCCATCATACTCTAGCTTGACAAGGGCTTTCTTGGGTAAGACATTGAGTGAGGACCCAGTGTCTACAAGAACATGAGATAAGACAGCTCCTTTTCACTCCAGGGTTATATGCAAGGCTTTGTTGTGGAGACGTCCTTCTGAAGTTAAATCAGCATCAGTGAACCCTAGCCCATGGCTAGTATTGACATTTGATACCACTGTTTCCAGCTGATTTACAGTGATCTCTTCTGGCACGTAGGCAGCATGCAGAACTTTGAGTAGTGCATCCTGATGGGCTTCGGAACACAACAGCAGTGATAGTATAGAGATCTTTGAAGGAGTCTGGTGGAGCTGGTCCACAACTTTATAGTCACTTCTCTTAATGATTCTCATAAACTCATCCACATCTTGATCGAAGGATGACTTATGAGTTTCCTTTGGTACAGATTCTTCCGGTATCACATTCTTCCCCTTGGCTCTGGTAGCAGCCTCTGCCTCTGAGTTGGTTCTAGGGACTTGTGATGCAAAGAGACGTCTGCTTCGGGTGAAGCCTCCGCCTCCCCCAACATTGTCCACTTGGGGAGTGAGAACTGGTGAATCAAGAAGGACTTTCTCTCCATTGCAGTATAGATCAACACCATAATGCCATGGTATAGAACTGTCTTTGTCATATGGGATTGGCCCGGGCACCGTAATAGTGACTGGGCTTACTGCTGCAGTTGTTGGGACTACAATGGTCTGTGGATCATAAAAGATTGTTATAGGACCTCTGGTGGGTTTTGGTGAAGCTGAATTGAAGCTTTGTTGAGACTGTTGTTGAAGTTGCTGAAAGTTGTTGGAACTCGGGACCGTTGTCGGGTCATAATAGATCGTGACAGTGGAAACATCATTGTTGGTTGTTGAAGTTGTAGTAGCCGGTGCAAATGAATTGTTGTGTGTTGAAGTAACAGATGGAATGATTGCTGAAGTTGTAGCTGAATCGGTTGGAACAATGGTTGTTGCAGTTGTAGAAGAAACACTTGGAAAGATGGTTGTTGCATTTGTAGGAGATTCACTTGGAAAGATGGTTGTTGCATCTGTAGGAGATTCACTTGGAAAGATGGTTGTTGTATTTGTAGAAGATTCACTTGTTGTTGTCAAAAGAGTTGTTGGTGTTGTAGAAGCTGTGGTTGTAATTTGCAGAATGCCTTCCTTAATCAAATCATTGATGCCTTTCCTCAAGCTGGCACACCCATTCTCAGAAAGTTTGCATGATTCGCAGCATGCCTTACAACCTGGAAACACGTGGCACTTTAAAAGCTGGGCGTTAACCTCTGCCAGAGGTGTCTGAATACATGCAATGTCTTCTATCAAATTCAGGGGTGATCCCTCCTCTACAGCATTAATCCTTGGCCCACTGTGGCTTGGCATAGGATTCTTCATCACATTTGGAGGAGGTGCAAAGTTCGGGGCTTTTGAATCTAACAGATCCTGAACCTTCATATGCAGAGCTCTGCATTTTTCCGTAGAGTGGCCAGGTGCGTTGGAATGAAAAGCACACCTGGCGTTGGCATCATAGTTCCTTGGATGGTTTTGAGGATCAGGTGGAGCCAATGTCCTCAACTCAACAAGATTAAGCTTTAAGTTGTGGCAGCAGTGTAGCATATGGCATATGAATGGGGTCAATTACTCGGTTGACCTGAGATGGCCGCTGTTGAAACGGGCGTTGTAGTTGGTTGTTTTTGTTATTGTTGTATGATCTCTGTTGCGGAAACTGTTGTTGTTGCGGAAACTGTTGCGGTTGTTGAGCATACTGAGGAGGTGGAGCAGGGATAGTAACATCAGCAACTGTTCTGGGAAAGTATTGGGGTCTCCCTCTTCCCATATGCACAGAGTTTGTCTCGCCAGATCTACGGGGCCCAACAAATGGTTTTCTTGTACTGCTTGAACTGGCACCATTATCGGAGATCTTTCCCATCTTCAACAGGCTCTCTATTCTTTCCCCAGCTATCACCACATCAGCAAAACTAGTGGAAGAGAATGCAACCAATCTGTCAATATATGTTCCTTGAAGAGTATTCATGAACATGTCTGCCATTTCTCTCTCAGACATAGGCGGTTGAACTGCAGCAGCAAGTTGCCTCCACCTTTGGGTATATTCCCTGAAGCTTTCACGGGAAGATTGAGACATTCCCATTAGAAGGGTCCTGTTTGGAGCCATGTCCAAGTTGTACTGATACTGTCAGATGAAAGCTTCAGCCAAGTCTTTCCAGTTTCTTACTATGGCTCTAGTCAGGTGGGAATACCATTCTCGGGATGCCCCAGTTAGACCATCCTCAAAGTAAAACATCCACAGCTTTTCGTCCATGGTGTATGCTTTTAACCTTACCAAGAATGATTGAAGGTGGGTGCGTGGGCAGGATGTGCCATTATACCTTTCAAAACACGGGGGTTTGAACTTGTGAGGAATTCTCACCCCTTCCACCAATCCCATATCCATGACATCAAAGCCTAGGGAGTTTTGGGATTCAAGAGACCTCAGTTTCTCTACAATTTCATCCAGCCTACGGTCGTAAACTTCATCCCCAGCCCCAACAACTGTAAACTGCTCTTCTTGAGGATCCTCTTGCAAGACCCTACCTCCAGCAGTGTTACCCTAAGTATTTCTTATGGCATTGACTTCTGGGTTTAGATGAGGCCCAAACTATGGTGAATGAGTACGAGGCTACACGTGATCATTGTTACTGGTACCTCCTGTACTGGATTGTGTTCTTCAGGAGTTTGCCTTTCAACCAACTCCCTTAGTCTTTCCTGGCTTTGAGCTAAACCAGTCATCACTGTCGTGAATTGGGTCATCTAATTCCTCATCTCAACCCTCTCATTGGCCATCTGGGCCCTTACTTCATTCAAGTCTTGCTGAACTTGATCCATTTGGAGGCCCGGAAGGTTGTTTCTTGTTAGGTATCGGTGTATTCTGTTGACAGGGAACACTCTTCTGCGAGCAATGTTTCCTGAAATAACAACAAAGTGAGAAACAACAAATAAATAAGAACCTACAAAACAAAGAGAAATGTTAGTATGCAATGCAATATTCTTATTTGTCTTCCAAGGGTATCCGGTTTGGTTCTTTGGTTTTGACCTTTCCAGACCTCGAGGAAATGCTGATGATGTTGATAGATAAAGCCCACCATAAATAATACAAACTGATATATTACAAAGGATAAAAATACATAGTTTGATTACAATACATCCGCATGGTGGGTCAAAATAAAAGAAAAGTACAACAAAAGAAAGAAGTACAAGCAAAAAGACCAGACATCCAATCCAAAGTCATCCTCTCTGACTTCCATCAGGAGGGCCTCAGTCACTGGACCTATTGGGTGCTCTGTGATAGTCCTGATGAGGAGGTTCCTGGTAGCAATGGCATTGGTTAGCTTCTTAATGTTATCCTGATCGTTTGACCTCTTCAACCCCGCCCGGAGTTTCAATTCAGATATCTCCCTCTGAGCTGCTAACAAAGCTTCCTGATGCTTCTTCTCACTAGCCTCCAACTGCTCTATCTTAGCCTGAGTTCTCTGATCTTCCTATGCACGGGCTTTAGTGATCCTGATCCACCTAGCCTGGCTTTCCTATAGATATTGCTCTGCCCTAGCCTTCTGAGTCTTTGCATCCTTGCAGGCATTCTTCAGTACTAACTCCCCTGCTCTTGCCTTCCTGATGTAGTCATCTGTCTTCTCAATTTTTCCTAAGTATTCAATCCTGAGCCTTTCCAATCTCTCATTATCCAGACGACTGTCATTTCTCTCCCAAAGAGTCTTCTTCAAGGCTTCAGCTAGCTGAGAATTCCTCTCCTTCAGCCTTTCAAACTCTTCCAGGCTGATAGTAGCTGCAGGTTGTACTGTAGAAGGTCCAGGTACATCTTCTAAAGTGAAAGGCATCAGGGTGATCTGATCTCTGGTACGGGACCAATCAGAATACTGTGCTGAAGCAATGTTGTTGCACTTGCCAAGGATGGTTGTTCCCTTGGTCTGAATGTTATCCCAAGCCCAGGTAGCTTTCCTGACAACAGCAGAGTTAGGTTGGATCTCACAGTAAAGAGTCTCAGCCAAATCTTGTCCTTTGGGAGGATGAACCAAAGAATATCCCAATTGTCTCTTAAGCAGTAAAGGGTTGTAGTTGATGCAACCTTTCACTCCTATCAAAGGCACATTAGGATACTGCCCACAACTAGTAATAATGTCCTTGCCTTTGGTGCTCTGAGTGCACCATCTAATGTCATCTGATGTCAAGGCAATAAATCTCTTAGCTCAATTCTTCTGCTGATGAGGGTTCAAGAAGGTATCTGATTTTGGCAAGTGTCTTAGCAGCCAGGAGTAATAGAGAGGAACACAACATCTGACCAGTCTTCCTCTTTGCTTCTCATTCCTCTAATGTACTAAGTAGTAGAAATCTCCTAGCAATGTAGAAACTGGGTTCCTCAATAAGAACAGGTGAATGGCATTCTTACTCACAAACTTGGACTCTTCTGCAAACAAAATAACCCCATATATGCTAAGCGATAAAAGTTCACATACAACCTTCCATTCTCCTATAGCAGCATGCAAAGTAGCCTAGGAGATCAAGAAGTCTAGGTGGAGGCCTGGAACTCCAGCCTTGGTTGTCATGTTCTGCTCAATGAGGGCAGGCTCCAAATGCAATGCCCTGGCTATGTCTTCATTTCTGGGAGCAACCATCTCTGGGTTGAAGGGAATCCCTCCTCTGATAGGAACTCCTAACAACAAGGAAAACTCTTCTAGCAAAGGTCCCATCTGCAAATCAGGGAATGTGAAGCATCTGAGTGGAGGATCATAAAACTGCAAGAAAGTATGGATCATGCTTCTCTGAGATGCATCTAGATCCATGACCATGTCCAATATGCCTCCATAATGCTCTCTGAATAGTGGAATATGGTCAGGTGTAATGAGGGACTGGATCTGCCTGATGCCAGTCAGGGTGGGCTCAAAGAAGTGGTATGTGATGTTGCTCTTTCTTGAAGTGTCCATGGGTGCTGGTGAAGAAGCTGAGAGCAACTGCTGATGAAGGTCACTGACTGAGAAGCTGGAGATGAATCTCTGATGAAGATAGCTGGAGGAGAATCTCTGATAAACTGATGAAGGTGCTGGAGAAGATAACTGAAGTAGTCTGAGCAGCAAAAGGGGTCAAAACCAAACCAAAGATAAAGATGGATACCCTGTAAAACAAATAAGCAAATGTTAAATGCTGCAAAAATGATGTATGCAAATGATATGCAGGGGGTTTGTGATCAAGAGCTGGATCTGTTTATCTGCCTTGGTAAAAGTCCATGTATATTCATAAGTCCGGATGGAGGCCTAGAAATCCAGTAACCAGGTGGGGGACTCAAATAAAGAGTCACAAGTCCAGCGTAATCACAAGAACTGTCCAAAGTGAGGCATCCTTAAAACAAAATAGTAACAGGGTATGATGTGGCCAAGGGTTCCTGCAAACCTGTAAACAACCCAACCCCCCTCACATGTAATGTTCTAGAACAAGGATCCTCATACTTGGATCAGTTATGAGAAGTGTAAACACTTCTAACCCGGAGGTACAGTCTTTACAATAACCATAAAATATCCTCCTCTAATTCACCTCAGATGCTGAAGGTCATAAAAAGGTCATCCAGACTTAGCAGGCTTCCCAGATAGCCCTAGTACTACAGGAAATCTGCAGCACAGTGTTTTCAAGAAGAGACCTATGTCTGAACTGTGTTTCATATTCCCGCACCAGACCGAAATGGAATGGGAAAGAATATGAAGCCACTCTAGCCTATGTGTCACTCAGGTCCCAGGTATAGGACCTTAATCACTCAATGAACCCCACCCACCAAGACAAAAGCAGATCCAGCATAATGATAATGACAGTATGAAAATGCATAAGACTGTAAAGGAAAGAAATAAATAAAGTTGTACATAAAGCAATAAATAAAGCAAATAAATAAGCACAAGTAGCACATAACACCCCGTAAACACAAATCAAACAAGCGCTAGGAGGAACCCACAAAAAGAACCAGAAGCCCTGGTTGCAATATAAGGTTCCCCAGCAGAGTCGCCAAGTTGTCGCTCCCGAAGATTTGCATCCCGGTACAAGCGCGAATGGTCGGCGAAAGGAGGAATGAAATGAAGTGAAAAGAGTCGCCAGCTAGGCATTTTTATCCTGAAGTAAAGGTAATGCTGCATAAACCTAGGAAGAAATGGATAAGACGGTCGCGAACCAGAGAAACTGAGAAAGGGGGTTGGTTACAACCTGGGAAGGTATTAGCACCCAGATTGTCCGCCGAACTCGACGGGATCCATGCTTAAAAGTTTGTGTTTAAAAGGGCAGTGTCTGTGCTATCTGTGTGCAAAAGCTGGAAAAGAATGTACAAGTGTCAGTGTAAGAAAGTGAAGTGAGGTGCTCAGGAATGAGGCTTTAAAAGAATGCTGAAAGAGGGGGGGAAGACACAGAGACTTTTGTTCGATAACTATTAAGTTATGCCTACGTATCCTCTCGTGCAATGAGGAAGTCAGAACACCGTAGTTCGACTCAAAGAGACTGAAAGATAAATTGACTGATGAACTGCTTGCTTGTCTATGCTCAAGTGTATGACTCGTCTGGCTCGAGTGCTAACTGTCTTGTATTAGACGGAAGAAGCAAGTCCTCATTTGTGAGTGAAGATGATGAGAAAAGAATCCCGGAGGAGACGATTATTGTTTGTTTTTGTGTTTTCAATCTTTTATTGATTTTTTGTGTTTGTCATAAGTTAATGAGCTTAAGCCTAAACCAAGGGTTAGTAAACTCATCATATCCTCCCTTGGATTAAGGATAATGAGAATACTTTAAGTAAGAGATAAACATCTCAAACTTCATTACCATGATGATGTAGGATTAAGATCATTAACCTACTTGTGATTATTTAGATGTTTTTGGTGTTTTTGTTTAGTGTTAAATAATGAGTTTAAGCCATAATCAAGGATTTAGTGGACTCATTACACCATCCTAATAGAAGGATAATAGATGAGCACACTTAAGCTGAGGAAGATACCTCAACTTAATCCATGATTAGGGATTAACCTCATGAAAAAACAAGCCTTTATTGAAGTGAATTTTAATTAAGGGTGAGGTTAAGAAGTGGATTTTATGGTTTGTAAGACAACTTGAGGGGGACTTGTCCATTAACACTAGGGTTAGTCCTTCTTAACCAATAAAGGAAGAATTAGTACCCTAATGCAAGGCCCAAGTTACAAGATATTGTCTTAGTGATTATTAAGATGGATTGATTAAGAGGTTTAAACAAATTAAGGGTTTAACACTTAGAATTAAAGTTATACACTCCATCCTAAGAGAAGGATGCAGGCATAACCCTAATCACAAAGTCTTAAAACCTTAAAGGTTTAGTCTCTGATTATGAGATGAGAAGAGAGACGAAAAGAAGACTCAAAGGTAAAAGCTAAAGGGGGACTAATTAAAACCCTAATTATTGTCATGCTTGGATGTTCCTATGGTTTGTAAGGCTTGCAAGAGATCTTCAAAGAAGCCACCAATGGAAGAAGCAGATGAAAGGAGGAGAAGCAAAAGAAACAAGTTAACTTACTTCATTGAAGAAGATAAGTTACTTGAAGAAAGAAAGTGAAAGATGAACATGAATGAGAAAGCTCACTCTAAAGCAAAGAAAAATGCAGCAATGATGCATAAGAAGAATGAGAAGAGAAATGAGAAGTGAAGGCAAATTCACTTCTCAAATTACTTACCACCTGAAATGGTTAGCATAAAGGAAAAAAAAGAATTGAAAATGAAGCAAATGCAAAGATGCAAACCAAAACCAGAAGCATAAACATGATGTAAATGATGTTATGACATGATGCTAAGGCATACCAAGTGCAATGAATGGTCATACAAGAGATGGAATGCAAAGGATGCATGCTTTGAAGTTTGAAAGCTCATGAAAGTTCATGGAATGAAATGAATGCATATCATGGAAAATGAATGAAGAAATGATCAAGTATGATTCTAATGTGTCCTATGATGTCCGGGATGACATGTGAATGCAAGAAATGTCATGGCAAGTTCATGGATGGATGCATATGCAAGATGTATGCAAATGAACATGAGAAATTAGGGTTTTAATGCAACATGAGATGCAAAAGTCAAAAACAGAAGCAAAACATAAGATAAAAAATTGCAAATGAACTCAAACGAACCCTAACCCCATATGATATCACACCCCAAAGGAGGAGGTCCAACTCTTAACCTAAAAGAAGTTGTGATTTTTCTAAGTTATCTAGGGTTTTAAGGTACCTTAAGAGGGAAAATGCAAATCAAATAAAAAAAGAAAGATAAATTTGTGACAAAAATATGCTAGAAACTACATGTCATATTAAGATCAATGCAAAAAGAACCAATGTCAAACCCTTCATGGTTAGGCAGAAAAGAATTCTTGAAGTTAGGGTTCAAAAATAGGATTTTTATGAACCCTAAATTCAAGAAAAAGGTTAATATTGAATCAAAACCAAAAAGAAATTTGTATGAATGGTTTGACAATGTTTCTAAATGTCCTAAGATGCAATGTGATTTTTTTTGGAATTTTTAGAAACCTAAATGGTATTTTAATTAATTAATTTCCATTAATTAATTAAAATAAACACTTAAATATTTTTAACATAGTTTTTTAATGCAAAAAATAAAAATAAAAATGTTTTTGGGTGAAGAAAAATATTTGAATTAAAAATGCAGAAGGAAAATATTTTTGGAAATTTTTAAGTATTTTAAATAAATTATGAAAAACAAATGATAAAAAATGAAATAAAAATGAATTAAAACAAAAGTATGCTGATCTGATGGACATGATTGATCCTGGGGGAATTTGCCTTGACCATGCGCGCAATCTAAGGGCTGGAATTCAAATCTGCCTAATCTTAATTAATTAATTAATTAATTAATTAAACATAATTTAAACTAAGTGGAATGATCTGGGACGTATACACGCGCGCGAAACATAGATCCAAGGGTTGAGATTCAAAGTTCCCTCATTACGCAGCTTAACCCTAATCTGAACCCTAAACACTTTCACGTGACCGGAACAGTGTTCTGGTCATCTTCTCCGGCAGCACCCCAAGAACAAAATCTTCCCTAGGCCATTTCTGGAGCTCTAAAGCTCCAGATCAACTCCTCTCACCTTCCTAAACTCAAATCTACCCTCAAAACAAATTTCCCATGGCTGAAACTCAAGATTCGAAGAAGAACATAAAAATGGTAAAACTTTCAGACAATCAGTACATGCTCATTTCGCAACCATTTTCAAAAATAAACATATCATGGTGATCAGCAAAGCATAAAGAACAATCTAAGAACTTAAAATAGCATTTTTGGAAAAAAGTTTGAAGAGGTTACATGAGCTTGAGCTTCCTCAGTTTTGAGCTTTTGGACCTCCTCTCTTGTGCAAACTCACTCCAATGATCCCTCTGATGAAGCTTTGATGCTTGGAAGGAGTTTGTAATGGCTGAAATGAGAGCTTACACTCTTGCTGGTCAAAAATCGTGTTTTGGCTATGGGGGTTTTTTGGTTGCAATGAAGGGTGGGAAATGATCCTTTTGTGTTGCTGAGTTGTTTGGTGAAAATTTTTTGGAGTTTGAGTATGTGAGCAGAGAGTTTCGAATGCTTTTGCAAATGGGGTGATTTTTTAGAGCTTGATGATTCTGAGGTTTCAGTCTTGCTTGTGTTGTGTTATGAGTTCCATAATGCTTGCATATGATGCTGTGATTGGTCAGAGGAGTTGGTGTGGCATAGTGTGATTGGTATGGGTGTTCTTGCAAAAAGTCAACAAAGCTTGTACTTGAGGTATGGGCTCTCTTGCAACTGGCTTTTTGGCTTGTCCTGGTTCAGCATAGATCAAGGAGAGCCATGTAATGCATTTTGTGGTGATTCAGCAAGTGGAAGCATGGTTGTGTGTCATTTTGCAATTTTCATGAAGTTTGGCCCTTTTGTGATTTCTTGAAGTTCAAGAGCATAAAATGTGATGATTCTTGGGCCAATTCTGACTTTTAGGCAATGCACTATGTTGGTATGATACATAGAAGTGTATTAGAGGTCACAAAATGGCTTGGCAAGTGGTTTTGCAAAAATCCCTTTTTGGTGTATTCTTGAAAATTATAGGATTTTTGCCAACTTTGAAAGATCATAACTTGAGTTCCATAATGAATTATAACTTGTTCTTGTACTTTTTGAAAAGGGAATGATCCAATCTACAACTTTCATGACCAACAATTTTTCATTTGAAGCATTTTTGCTTATGAAAGAGGAGGTTGAAAAACTTTCCCAAAATGGAAAGTTTACATTACAAGTCATTTCCATTTTTGGAAACTTTTGGTTTAGCTCACTTTTCTTCAATTTTGTGAACTTCCAAGAACTTCAATGATCAAATAAAGATCATATAACTTCAATTTGATGAAAAATCCACTTTGGTTCCATTGTTGGGGGCCTCAGATGCCCTGATTTTGCTCTGACTTGCTCAGGAAGTTACCTAGTGAACAGATGACTTCCACAATGAATTTCTTCATCAAAATTGGTACACATGATCCTTATAACATATTGAGACTATTATAAACAAGAATGACAAAAAAATGGAGTTATGGCCTCTGAAACCAAAACCCTAATTTATGTCATCTATGCAGTGAAACCCTAGCTTTGCTTCCATGCTTTCCAAGTTCTTGTGATTTCTTGAATTCCTTGGTCTTTGAGGGATATAAAATGATGATTGAACATACATGGACCCTCTTGGAATGATTGGAAGCCTTTGGAGTGACTCATATGAATCTTTGGATTGCTCAGATCACAAACCCTAGATGCAGATGAACTTGAACTAATGCAGTGAAATAAATATGCAATATGATATGATATGCTTAAACTAATGCAAATATGAAAGATCACAAGCCATGGTGTGAACTTAGTGAGGGAAAATTTGGGGTGTTTACAATGTTAATTCTAGGTGTGCTTTTCACTCTAACGCACCTGGTCATTCTACGGAAACATGCAGAGCCCTGCATATGAAGGTTCAGAATCTGGTAGATTCAAAAGCCCTAAACTTTGCACCTCCTCCCAATGTGATGAAAAATCCTATGCCAAGCCACAGTGGGCCAAGGATTAATGCTGTAGAGGATGGATCACCCGCAAGTTTAATAGAATAAATTGCATGTATTCAAACACCTCTGGCAGAGGTTAAAACCCAGCTTTTAAAATGCCAAGTGTTTCTAGGTTGTGAGGCCTGTTGCGAATCATGCAAACTTTCTGAAAAATGGGTGTGCTAGCTTGAGGAAAGGCATCAATAATTTGATTAAAGAAGGCATTTTGCAAATTACAACCACAACTTCTACAACACCAACAACCATTTTTCCAAGTGTTTCTTCTACAACTGCAACAACCATTGTTCCAACTGATTCAGCTACAACTTCAGCAATCATTCCATCTGTCACTTCAACACACAACAATTCATTTGCACTGGCTACTACAACTTCAACAACCAACAATGATGTTTCCACTGTCACGATCTATTATGACCCGACAACGGTCCCGAGTTCCAACAACTTTCAGCAACTTCAACAACAGTCTCAACAAAGCTTCAATTCACCTTCACCTACACCCACCAGAGGTCATGTAACAATCATTTATGATCCACAAACCATTGTAGTCCCAACAACTGCAGCAGTAAGCCCAATCACTATCACGGTGCCCGGGCCTATCCCATATGACAAAGATAGTGATATACCATGGCATTATGGTGCTGATCTATACTGCAATGGAGAGAAAGTCCTTCTTGATTCTCCTGTTCTCACTCCCCAAGTGGATAATGTTGGGGGAGGCGGAGGCTTCACCCGAAGCGGAAGTCTCTTCGCATCACAAGTCCCTAGAACCAACACTGAGGCAGAGGTTGTTGCCAAAGCCAAAGGGAAGAGTGTAATACCAGAAGAATCTGCTCCAAAGGAAACTCATAAGTCATCCTTCGACCAAGATGTGGATGAGTTCATGAGAATCATTAAAAGAAGTGACTATAAAGTTGTGGACCAACTCCACCAAACTCCTTCAAAGATCTCAATCCTATCTCTGCTGCTGTGTTCCGAAGCCCATCGGGATGCACTTCTCAAAGTTCTGCATGCTGCCTACGTGCCAGAAGAGATCACTGTAAATCAGCTAGAAACAGTGGCATCAAATGTCAATACTAGCCATGGGCTATGGTTCACTGATGCTGATTTAACTTCAGAAGGACGTCTCCACAACAAAGCCTTGCATATAACCTTGGAGTGCAAAGGAGCTGTCTTATCTCATGTGCTTGTAAACACTGGGTCCTCACTCAATGTCTTACCAAAGAAAGCTCTTGTCAAGCTTGAGTATGATGGGATAGCTCTCCGACCAATCAATCTTGTGGTTTGGGCTTTTGATGGCTCTAAAAGATCTGTTCTGGGAGAGGTGGAGTTACCAGTGATAATCGGTCCACAAGTCTTTAAGACCATTTTCTATGTGATGGACATACAGCCGACATACAACTGTTTGCTAGGTCGACCCTGGATTCACGCCGCAGGCGCATTAACGTTGACCCTTCACCAGAAACTGAAGTACGAATGGGAAGGAAAGATTATCACCATCTGTGGCGAGGAAGATATATTTGTTAGCCATCTGGCTACTTACAAATATATTGAGATGGATGGAGAAATCCATGAGAAAATGAGCCAAGGGTTTTAGGCCCTAAATGTTAATGAGGCTACTGGAGTTTTGGCTGCATCCCAGGAGGACAGGATGGGAACTTCAATCATCTCTTATCAGCAAGCTCGGAAGGTTGTTGAAGATGGTAATGCTCAAGGCTGGGGCAAGCTGCTGCCAGTGGAAAAGAAGGAAGATAGATTCGGGTTGGGTTACAGACCAATCCGACAAGATCAATTAGAGGCTGCCAAGGAGCCCAAATTTGTCAGTGGGGGGATGCTCACCCCAGATACTGTTAATAATCTGGAAGACGAGGAGGAACGCGACCGCAACCTGGAGAGCTGGATACGTCCAAGGATCCCAGGGAACCAAGTCTCTAACTGGTCTTCCCAGCAAATTATAAGGGTTACTCCTGCAGAGTAATTATTATTTCCTGTCCTTTTTAGCATGCATCAAGTCATGTATCTTGCCCAAGGTGTCAGGACTCATTTTGTATAGGGCCATATTGTAATTTTGTGCAAATGATTAATCAATGAATATCAGACATCTTTTGCAAACGAGTCTCTTTTTCGCTCACTGTCTTTTCATTTTTCACTTTTGTACAAAAGAATGAAATGGCAATGTTTTCAAAATAACAACTTCATTTTCACTTTTTTCTAAACAAGATTAAAACTGATCACTAAAACGAACCAATCTCAACCCTTGAACAGATTATCCTCCAGATTGCACCGACAACAGCACTGCTATGACCTTGTATGACTTCGATAATCCAATTAATCAAGCTGATGAAGGGGTTGAAGAAGACTATGAGTTACCTGAGGAGTTAGCCAGGTTGTTGAGGCAAGAAGAGAAAGTGATCACCCCTCATCAGGAGGAAGTTGAAACCATTAATCTTGGTACCGAAGAGGACTTAAAAGAAGTGAAGATTGGGGCTAGTCTGCAAGATTCGGTGAAGAAACAACTTATTGACATTATTCGAGAATACGTCGACGTCTTTGCTTGGTCCTATCAAGACATGTCGGGTCTTGATACTGATATTGTTAAGCACAAGCTTCCCTTGAAGGAAGATTGTCCTCCAGTGAAGCAGAAACTACGCCGTACTCGTCCAGATATGGAAATGAAGATTAAAGAGGAAGTACAAAAATAGTGGAACGTCGGTTTCCTTGATGTAACTAGTTACCCGCTGTGGGTTGCTAATATTGTACCAGTGCCTAAGAAGGATGGCAAAGTACATATGTGTATGGATTACCGGGATCTGAACAGAGCTAGCCCGAAGGATGATTTCCCATTACCTCACATTGATGTATTGGTCGACAACACGGCTCAGTTCTCGGTGTTCTCTTTCTTGGATGGATTTTTCGGGTATAATCAGATCAGAATGTCATACGAAGACATGGAGAAGACAACCTTCATCACACCTTGGGGCACATTTTGTTATAAGGTAATGCCATTTGGGTTGAAGAATGCCGGTGCTACTTATCAACGGGATATGGTAACATTATTCCACAACATGATCCACAAAGAAATTGAATGCTACGTGGATGACATGATTGCCAAGTCCCTCACTGAAGAAGACCATCTGGTAAATCTGCTGAAGTTGTTCAAGCGTTTGAGAAAGTATCAACTGAAGTTAAACCCCAACAAATGCACATTCGGGGTGCGTTTCGGTAAGCTGCTGGGATTCATTGTAAGTGAAAGAGGAATTGAAGTTGATCCTGACAAAGTCAAATCCATTCAGGAGATGCCGGCACCTAGGACTGAAAAGGAAGTTCGGGGTTCTTGGGTAGATTGAACTACATATCAAGGTTCATATCTCACCTCACTGCAACCTGTGAGCCCTTGTTCAAATTGTTAAGAAAGGAACAAACGATCAGGTGGAATGAAGATTGTCAGAAGGCTTTTGACAAAATCAAAGAGTACTTACAAGAACCTCCAATTCTTATGCCTCCAGTTGAAGGAAGACCTCTAATAATGTACCTGACAGTATTATAAGGATCAATGAGGTGTGTGTTGGGCCAGCATAACGAGTCTGGCCGAAAAGAGTATGCAATATACTACCTAAGCAAAAAGTTTACCGACTGTGAACAACATTATTCACTGCTCGAGAAAACTTGATGTGCTTTAGCATGGGCTGCTCGCCGACTAAGACAGTATATGTTGACTCACACTACCTTATTGATCTCAAAGATGGATCCAGTCAAGTACATATTTGAGAAGCCAGTACTTACCGGAAGGGTTGCAAGATGGCAAATGATTCTGACATAGTATGACATTCAGTACACATCTCAAAAAGACATCAAGGGCAATGTACTGTCTCACTATCTAGCTGAGCAACCCATTGATGATTACCAGCCAATGAGATTTGACTTCCCTGATGAAGACATCATGTTCCTAAAAGCGAAAGATCATGAAGAGCCTGTTCACACTTAAGGTCCTGACCCAGAAGAAGAATGGACAATGATGTTTGATGGGGCTGCTAATATGAATGGTCTTGGAGTTGGTGCAATGCTCATTACACCTAAAGGAGTTCATATGCCTTTCTCGGCAAAACTCACCTTTGCATGCACTAACAACGAAGCTGAATACGAAGCCTGTATCATGGGTCTTGAGGAAGCCATTGACCTCAGGATCAAAACTTTAACTGTATTCGGTGATTCAGCTTTGGTAATCAATCAGACTAACAGCAAATGGTACACTCACCAAGAGCATCTGATTCCCTACCGTGACTATACGAGGAGATTATTGACTTTCTTCACAACAGTCAAACTTGAGTACATCCCTCGAGATGAAAATCAGTTCGCAGATGCTTTGGCTACCATTTCCTCCATGATCAAGGTTCAAACTGCCAATTTTGTGCCTCAGATTTCTTTATCCAGGCTAGACCGACCGGTATACATATTTTCTGTGGACATTGCTAAAGATGACAAGCCTTGGTTCCATGTCATCAAATGATTCTTAGAGGATCAAACATACCCACCCAGGGCATCATCCAATGATAAGAAGACATTAAGAAGGCTGGCTGGTAGTTTCTTCTTGAATGTTGATGGTTCCTTATACAAGCAGAACTTTGACATGGTTCTTCTCAGATGTGTTGATAAGAAAGAAGCAGACTTGCTAATGCACGAGGTGCATGAAGGATCTTTCAGTACCCATGCTGGAGGGCATGCAATGGCTAAGAAGTTGTTAAGGTCAGGTTACTACTGGATCACAATGGATGCAGACTGTTGTGCCTATGCCAGAAAGTGTCATAAATGCCAGATTTATGCAGACAAAGTGCATGTGCCTCCGAATCCTTTGAACGTGATGTCTTCACCTTGGCCCTTTGCCATGTGGGGCATTGACATGATTGGAAAGATCGAACCGACCGCTTCAAATGGCCACAGATTCATCCTAGTAGCCATTGATTACTTCACAAAATGGGTTGAAGCAGCTTCATATGCAAACGTCACTAGACAAGTGGTAGCCAGATTCCTGAAGAGAGATATCATTTGTTGATATGGAGTACCCGAGCGAATTATTACTGATAATGGTTCCAATTTGAACAACAAAATGATGGCAGAACTGTGTCGGGACTTCAAAATCCAACATCACAACTCTTCTCCTTACAGGCCAAAGATGAACGGCGTTGTTGAGGCAGCTAATAAAAATATCAAAAAGATTGTGCAGAAGATGGTGGTTACTTATAAAGATTGGCATGAAATGCTACCATTTGCCTTGCATGGGTATTGAACCTCAATCAGAACGTCTACCGGGGCAACACCGTATCAGCTTGTGTATGGTATGGAGGCAGTCTTACCTATTGAAGTTGAGCTACCCTCCTTACGGGTACTAATGTATGTCAAGTTGAATGAAGCAGAATGGGTTCGTTCTCGGTACAATCAACTGAATTTGATCGAAGAAAAGAGATTAACTGCAATTTTTCATGGGCAGCTATATCAGAAAAGAATGAAGAAAGCCTTCGATCAGAAAGTCAGGCTTCGGGAATACCAAGTGGGAGATCTGGTGCTAAAAAGACTCCTTCCTCCTTATACAGACCACAGGGGCAAATGGACTCCAAATTACGATGGTCCATTCATAGTAAAGAAGGTTTTCTCCGGTGGAGCACTAATGCTCACTACTATGGATGGTGAAGATTTCTTATCCCCTGTGAATTCAGATGCAGTTAAAAAATACTTCGCATAAAAAGACCCGCTGGACATAAAAACAGAATGTAAGTCCAGGAAAAAATAGGGCATCCCGGCGAGTCAAAAACATAATAAAAGACTCGGGCAAAAATAAGGGAAAATTGAAAAATGTACACCCGCTGAGTTGAAAAGCCACATCGGATAGCTCAGGCAAAAATGGGTATCCCGGTGGATTGAAAACCCAAAAGGGCGGTCCACGCAAAATCAGGGAATAAGCGAACAACTGCATTCTGAATTCGTCTATATCACTCACAACACGGCAAGCTTCGAAAGGATAAAGCATCAGTCAGAATCAACCTTCTCCAGAAAGCAAGATGAGAAGAACGTCAAGGTCATACGGGTCATAGCAAAGGAAGCTCAATGGAGCGTCGTCAACATTGCCAACACTTTTACTTTTCTCAATTTGTAACAATCTCCTCATTTCAGGGGATCTGTTTCTTTGACTGTATTTGCCACTTCAGGGCCCCCAGATTAATAAAATCAGATTTTCAGTCACACCTTGTTTCCTATATTTTTGTTTCGTTTGCAAAATGTCCAATATCCATGATATAATATTTGCATAAAACAAATGAGCCATTCTTAATAAATGCTTGCAGGAAATGTATTTACTCTCAGGAATACCTAACTCCTATGACGGAATCCGGTAAAGGATACCTCGGGACACTTGTGCGTTTCTTTCTCTTAACAGGTTGCAGGTATTCAAATACGCAACATGGGGCATGCCCAGCATCACCTCCCCGACATATCTTCTCCAAGCAGCATCTGAAATGTTTTTTCACAATAGAGTTGTCAAAGCCTCCTCGTCCCCAGCCGGGACCCCCACAGAGTTCTCTAGAAATATCGTTCAGTGATCTTTCCTCTCCCAAGCAGAGTGCCAAGTCTCCCAAAGACAAGAGAACTATCTCCCCACATAGTTCCAGCCTCTCCCCAGAAGAGCAATGCCTGAAGTTCTCACACAACAAAGTAACGAAAGCTTCTTTATCCCCAGCTGGGATATCTCCTTACCGGATAGATTTATCAATGATCTAGTCCCCCAAGCAGAATCATATGTTTTATCAGATCTACCAATGATCTCATCCCCAGCTGGGATATCCTTCCAAGAAGATCAGCCAGAGATCTCCACTGCAGCGGGATCCGGATCCCGAATCGGTTTCTTTTGCATAATCATAGCATTCGCATCATCTTTCCCCACAAAGCGTAGCATTCCGTTTAATACGGAGCATTACGGCAAAAATCAAACATTTGCATGATCACAAGTCAGGTTCGAGCCAGTCACCTGTAAATACCATCAGTATTTCATCAGCAATATATATAATAAAAGCCAAAGCGTCCCCTTTGCACTCTCCGACACAGATACATATTCATATACACTCTTCCGACACTCGTCCGAGTCATATCATCCCCCGCAGATAAGCCACAAACATTCCCAAGTACAGATACCTATACAAACTCTTCTGACACTCGTCCGTGTCACCTTCCCCTACATGGTTGCCCAAACACTTATTGCAAACCAAGTACTTGTTTGTAATATACTACTTTCGACACTCGTCCGTGTCATCCTATCCCCACAGGTCGCCAGAACACCTTTCACACCCTCATATACATATAAGTTCATAACTTATACACTTTCTCTTCTGGCACTCGTCCGTGTCACACTTTTCCCCAGCAAGTCAAACACTCGTCCATGTCTTGCTCATACTCCACAATACTTCACTCATACTTATATAGATACTCGTCCATATCTTATATATACATATATTCATCTCCCCACAGATTCGACGCTCGTCCGTGTTCTTTGTTAACCAGTTGGTACTCGTCTGTATCATCAACTCTGAACACGCGTCAACATTTGTTTCTACTGATACTCGTCCGTATCATGGTCTTAAGGATGCTCGTCTGCATCTTTAATCTATACACATCGTCAAACACTTATACCTTTTATTCTGGAAAGCGTAAGCACTCGTCCGTGTTTACCATTCCCCAGCAAAACAACTTTCCTTCTATCTGACATTCGTCCTATGTCGTGATACTTTCGGCAGCCGTACCCTGCTAGGTGATCGTCCTTCACCTTTGGATGACCATCCCTCATCCTTTCCCCAGCGGAGTCTCTATTATTGGAACCCTTTCCTATCCTACATTCGTCCTATGTCGTGATATTTAGCAGCCGTCCCCTGCTAGGTGATCGTCCTTCACCTTTTGATGATCGTCCTTCATCATTTTATCCGATGGCCGTCCCCATTGTTGATCTCGTTATCTGACATTCGTCCTATGTCATGATAAACCCCGAGAGCAGCCGTACCCTGCTAGGTGATCGTCCTTCACCTCTTGATGATCGTCCTTCATCATGTTTATCCAATGGCCGTCCCCATCGTCGACCTTTTCTATCCGACATTTGTCCTATGTCGTGGTAAAGAGCAGTCGTCCCTTTTCTAGGTGATCGTCCTTCACCTTTTGATGACCGTCCCTCATCAATATTTCATTTATTCTTTGAACCGATGGCCGTCCCCATCGTTGTTTACCTTACTTTGCAAACCCGATGGCCGTCCCCCATCATTGCCTTTACTATAATCCCCAGAAAACCTTGTTTCTTAACTTGATGGCCGTCCCCATCATGATCTCTTTATTACCCCAACATGTCGGCCGTCCTCGTCATTGATTTATCCCCAACAGTCGTCCTTTGCTCGATAGTCGTCCTCCATCGCCCGCATTTGATAATCATGCTATACTTTCTTTTACAATTTATATCCCTTTTATTCTTCTCCCCAGTGAGTGCAAATTTCGGACTGTCTTTGGTATTCAACCACAAGTTATCTTGTTTGTCTGTTAAGCCAGGCACTTACATCCTGCACAACTAACTCATGCTTGAATAGGGGCAGCTGTAAACACCCCAAATTTTCCCTCACTAAGTTCACACCATGGCTTGTTATCTTTCATATTTGCATTAGTTTAAACATACCATCTCATATTGCATTTTTGTTTCACTGCATTAGTTCAAGTTCATCTGCATCTAGGATTTGTGATCTGAGCAATCCAAAGATTCATATGAACCACTCCAAAGGCTTCCAATCACTCCAAGAGGGTCCATGTATGTTCTATCATCATTTTATATCCCTCAAAGATCAAGGAAGTCAAGAAATCACAAGAACTGGGAAAGCATGGAAGCAGAGCTAGGGTTTCACTACACATATGACCTGAAATTAGGGTTTTGGTTTCAGAGGCCATAACTCCAAATTTTTTGGTCATTCTTGTTTCTAATGGTCTCAATATGTTATAAGGATCATGTGTACCAAGTTTGATGAAGAAATTCATTGTGGAATTCATATGTTCACCGGGTAACTTCTTGAGCAAGTCAGAGCATAATCAGGGCATCTGAGGCCCCCAACAATGGAACCAAAGTGGATTTTTCATCAAACTGAAGTTATATGATCTTTATTTGATCATTGAAGTGCTTGGAAGTTCACAAAATTGAAGAAAATTGAGCTAAACCAAAAGTTGCCAAAAATGGAAATGACTTGTAATGTAAGCTTTCCATTTTGGGAAAGTATTTCAACCTCCTCTTTCTCAACCAAAAATGCTTCAAAAGAAAAATTGTTGGTCATGAAAGTTGTAGATTGGATCATTCCCTTTTCAAAAAGTACAAGAACAAGTTCTAATGCATTATGGAACTCAAGTTATGGCCTCCACTTGCTGCAAGCCTCAATTTCAAAAAGTACAAAGTTTGCAAAAACTCATACAACCATACCTCCACTTGCTGCAGCACCTCAATTTCAATTCTATGGCTCTCCTTGATCAATGCTGAGGCTAGACATGCCATTGTACAACCTCTGAACCAGCCCATGATTCAAGTACAAGTTTTGTTGACTTTTTCCAAGAGAGCCCATACCAATCACCATAGGCCACAACAACTTCTCTGACCTATCAAAGCTTGTTATGTGGATAAAACACAGCTCATAACACACAACACACAAGCCTGAATGCAGAGAATCATCAAGCTCTCAAAAATCACCCTATTTGCAAAAGCATTCGAAACTCTCTGCTCACACACTCAAACTCCAAACTTTTTTCACCAATCACCTCAGCTTCATCAAAGGATCATTTCCCACCCTTCATTGCAACCAAAAACCCCCCAAAACTGAAACACGATTTCTGGCCAGTTGAAGAACAACCATCCAAACCAGCCATTATAAACTTCCTCCAAGCATCAAAACATCACCAGGAGGATCATTGGAGTCGTTTTGAACCAAAGAGGAGGCCAAATAACTCAGATTGAGAAAGCTTCACTTCAGGTATCCTCAAGAACAAATTTTCCAGAAATGTAATTTCTTGTTATAGAAATGTTCTGTATGCTTTGCTGATCATCATGATCTATTTAGTTTTGAAAATGAGTAAGAAACAAGCATGTATGAAGCTTCTGAAAATTTTGCGTGTTTTCCGTTTGCCTTTGATTCTTGATCTTGAGTGAAAATAAATGATTTTGGTTGCTGGATTCTTGTTTAGAGCTGTCTAATGGTTGATTCTGAGATTTTAGTGAAGTTTCATTGCGTTTTGAGAGAGATAGCAAGAGTGAGTGGCCGAAGAAGAAGACCGGAGCTAGCTCGGGTTACCTGAAAATGTTTAGGGTTCAGATTAGGGTTAGCTGAGTGATTAGTGTGATTTTGAATCTCAGCCCTTAGATAAGGTTTCGCGCGCGTGAACCTGATTTGAATTCCAGCCTTTGGATGTGGCGCCAGTCAATTCCCGCCCCCCAGCTTTGAATCTAAGCCCTCGGATCAGTTGACCACCCATTAATTCATTTTTATTTCATTTTTTTTATCATTTGTTTTGCATAATTAATTTAAAATACTTAGAAAATTCTAAAAATATTTTCCTTCTGCATTTTTAATTCAAATATTTTTCTTCACCCAAAAACATTTTTATTTTTATTTTTTGCATTAAAAAACCATTTTAAAAATATTTAAATGTTTATTTTAATTAATTAATGGAAATTAATTAATTAAAATACCATTTAGGTTTCTAAAAATTCCAAAATAATTCACATTGCATCTTAAGACATTTAGAAACATTGTCAAACCATTCATACAAATTTCTTTTTGGTTTTGATTCTACTTTGACATTTGCTTTGAATTTAGGGTTCATAAAATTCCTTTTTTGGAACCCTAACTTTGAAAATTCTTTTCTGCCTAACCATGAAAGGTTTGACAATGATTCGTTTTGCATTGTTTTCCATATAACATGTAGTTTCTAGGATATTTTTGTCATGAATTTATCTTTCATTTTCAAATTGATTGGCATTTTTCCTTTTAAGGTACCCAAGAACCCTAGTTAACTTAGAAAAATCACAACTTTCTTTAGGTTAAGAGTTAGAACTCCTCCTTTGGGGTGTGATATCATATGGGGTTAGGGTTCCTTTGAGTTCATTTGCAATTTTTTATCATGTGATTTTCTTCTGTTTTTGATTTTTTCATCTCATGTTGCTTTAAAACCCTAATTTCTCAAGTTCATTTACATACATCTTGCATATGCATCCATACATGAACTTGCCATGACATTTCTTCCATTCACATAACATCTAAGACATCATAGGACACATTAGAATCATGCTTGATCATTTCTTCATCCATTTTCCATGATATGCATTCATTTCATTCCATGAACTTTCATGTGTTTTCATACTTCAAAACATGCTCCTTTGCATTCTCATCTCTTGTATTAACATTCATAACACTTGACCTGTCTTTGCATCATCTCATAACATCATTTGAATCATGAGCATTCTTCTGGTTTTGGTCTTCATCTTTGCATACATTCCATTTTCATTTCATTCCTTTTCTTATGCTAACATTTTCAGGTGGTAAGTAATTTGAGAAGTGAATTTGCCTTCACTTCTCATTTCTCTTCTCATTCTTCTTTTGCATCCTTGCTGAATTTTCATTTGCTTTAGAGTGAGCTGGCTCATTCATGTTCTTCATTCACTTTCTTTCTCAAAGTTACTTATCTTCTTCAGTGAAGTAAGTAACTTATTTCTTCTGCTTCTCCTCCTTTCATCTGCTTCTTCCATTGGTGGCTTCTCTAAAGATCTCTTGCAAGCCTCATAAACCATAGGAACACCCAAGCATGACAATAATTAGGGTTTTGATTAGTCCCCCTTTAGCTTTTACCTTTGTGTCTTCTTTGTGTCTCTCTCCTCATCTCATAATCAGAGACTAAACCTTTAAGGTTTTAAAGCTTTGTGATTAGGGTTATGCCTGCATCCTTCTCTTAGGATGGAGTGTATAACTTTAATCCTAAGTGTTAAACCCTTAATGTGTTTAAACCTCTTAATCAATCCATCTTAATAATCACTAAGACAATAGCTTGTAACTTGGGCCTTGCATTGGGGTTCTAATTCTTCCTTTTATTGGTTAAGAAGGACTAACCCTAGTGTTAATGGACAAGTCCCCCTCAAGTTGTCTTACAAATCATAAAATTCAATTCTTAATCTTAACCTTAATTAAAATCCACTTTAATCAAAGTTTGTTTTGTCATGAGGTTAATCTCTAATCATGGATTAAGTCGAGGTATCTTCCTCAGCTTAAGTGTGCTCATCTATTATCCTTCTATTAGGATGGTGTAATGAGTCCACTAAATCCTAGATTATGGCTTAAACTCATTACTTAACACTAAACAAAAACACCAAAAATATCTAAATAATCACAAGTAGGTTAATGATCTTAATCCTACATCATCATGGTAATTAAGTGTGAGGTGTTTATCTCATACTTAAGGTTATCTCATTATCCCTAATCAAAGGGAGGATATGATGAGTTTACTAACCCTTGGTTTAGGTTTAAGCTCATTAACTTATGACAAACACAAAAAGAAATTAAAGATTGAAAGCACAAAAACAAACAATAATCGTCTCCTTCGGGATTATTTTCTCATCATCTTCACTCACAAACGAGAACTCGCTTCTTCCGTCTAATGCAAGACAGTTAGCACTCGAGCCAGATGAGTCATACACTAGAGCATAGACAAGCAAGCAGTTCACCAGTCAATTTATCTTTCAGTCTCTTTGAGTCGAACTACGGTGTTCTGACTTCCTCATTGCACGAGAGGATATGTAGGCATAACTTAACTGTTATCGAACAAAAGTCTCTGTATCTTCCCCCCCTTTCAGCATTCTCTTTTTAGCCTCATTCCTGAGCACCTCACTTCACTTTCTGGCACAGACACTTGTATATTCTTTTCCAGCTTTTGCACACAGATAGCACAGACACTACCCCTTTAAACACAAACTTTCAAGCGTGGATCTCGTCGAGTACGACGGACAATCTGGGTGCTAATACCTTCCCAGGTTGTAACCAACCCCCTTTCTCAGTTTCTCTGGTTTGCGACCGTCTTATCCATATCTTTCTAGGTTTATGCAGCATTACCTTTCCTTCGGGATAAAAATGCCTAGCTGGCGACTCTATTCAGTTCACTTTATTTTCTCTCTTCGCCAACCGTTCGTGCTTGTACCGGGATGCAAATCTTTGGGAGCAACACCAAGGGTTTACATAAACCCTAATCATGGTTAAGCTTCTAACCAAACATATATAAAGCAATCTGCACATTAAGTTCACACTCATACACTCTCATTTCTCATATTTTCAAAATTTCGCTCTCACCTTCTGTAATACCCCAAAAGTTTCCCTCTCATTTACATGGCATTTAGCTCGTCGCATTGCATATCCGCTCATACATTGCATAAAAAATAAAATTATTCATGCAACTTTGGTCGGTGTGCAAGGCATGTGATCAGGGTTTACTCAGTGGCAAAATCAAATATCAGAACCCAAGGTTGAATCTGGTTCAGAATAGATAGTGGAGATGCATCTTAAGGGTTTCCCACCAAAAGGATGGAAATTTGAATTTTTCATTTGTTAACCGGTTAACACCAGGGGTTAACCGGTTAACGCTGGCGAATTTGGGAAAAAATATTCAAAAGTTAGTTTGTGCTTCCCTCTTTCTTCCACCTTTCCACTTTGTTTTGTGTTTCTACCATGTTCTAGATCCTTCTACCACTTTCCTATGGAATATTCCAAGGAATATTCCAGGGAATATTCTAGAAATCCTAACTAACTCCTAAGCTAGCTCCTAACCTCATTTCCCTAACCTAATGCCTAAGATAACTCCTAGCCCAAAGATTGCTCCAAACCTAGCTCCTATATAAATCATCTTCACTCCAAACCAAAGAAGAGGAACCTCATTTTCACAATTTCACTCCACATCTCTCATTTTTATCTCAATTTTTCTCTCATCCTCACCCTTTCACTAAAGCTTCATCATCAAGATCTTTCAAGCTTTCACATCGAAACTCGAAAGATCGGAAACTTAGTCTTCATCATCTTCACCAATTCAGTGGTTGATCGAAGATTTGTCATAGTTACGGTGTTTATTTCACCGCTCGGAAGCGATTCAGATCAATTGCATTTATTTTGCACTCTCGCGGATCGAAGCTTGGAACCTCCAGTATTCTCTTTGTTTGTACATCGATCAACTCGTAACAATCACCAAAACAAGCCCTCGCTTTGTAGGTTAGTGGATCCGAAACTGTTTCTTAATTTAATTTATTTCTCTTCATCTCGTTGTAAGGCATTCTTTGATTTTTTGATTGCTTTTCTGATGCGGTATTCGGTTTAACCGTTAGTAGCTAGAATCGTAGCTCGTTCTTGGTGCTAATAGGTGTTATAAGGCTGTATGTAGGTAGAAATTTTGTGTTAATATATTCATGGTTGTATTAGGAGCTTTTGGAAGTTGGTTGATAGCTAGAAGTGCTTTTTCCTCACTATTTTTGCATTCTGGTTCAGTGTTAACCGGTTAACACCCAGGGTGAACCGGTTAACACGTTGTTTTTGCCTTCTGAAATTGATTTTTAAAGCTGTTAATCAGTTAACCCAGGGCGTTAACTGGTTAACGCTGTGCAAATTTGCATTTTTGAGTTGTTTCATTGCATAACTATGCATCACTCGTTCTTTTATCATCATAGATTGATAGATCTTGATTTTAGGGAATTTTAGGAGCTAGTTTAGCACAAGTTCATGGAGTTTCAATGACTTTCGACATGTGTTTCGTTAGTTTCCGATTTTGTGCATAAATGTTGCATGCATGTTCATAGATTTGATATGCTCATTGTTTGCATAGTTTAGCATCCTTCATAGCATAAGAATAAATGTTTGCAATTCGGTTTTTGCATCACATTTGAAATCCGTTCATGTTTCGATTCAATCATGTGCATAAATGAAAATTGCATAATGTAAAAAATCACATAAATCATATAGTTTGCATCGATTAATTGCATGATGAAGTTGCATTCCATTGTTAATAATCCATTACATGTTGTTGCATCAATTTGTCATAATCTTTGCACTCCATGATTTACATTAAAATTCATGTTTGTGCATTTTGAAAATAATGAAAAATCTGCCTTGTTTTAATAGCTGCATTATGAAACAGGAGCTGTAAACAACATGATGTATGCATTCTGTTTTGGTTTTTTACACCTATTTGCATGTTGTTTGGTAGTGATAACACTAAATTTCACCGTATTTTTGACTCCGATTTCGCATGCATTCTTAGCTTTTTTTGTTATGTTATTACTTTGTTTTTCTTTATTTTCAGGTTTTCTATGTAATCAGGGCTTAAATCGAGAAGAGGAGCGAAAAAGGAGTGGAAACGGACGAAAACCAAGAAATTAAGCTTTTTACACTTATGGCATCCGCCATGGCTGGCGCCATGGGGTTTGCCATGACGTGGCCACGTCTCAAGACCACTCCACAACTGCCAAGACCCACGATCCCCACTTTCTTCTTCCATATTTCTCTCATGGCGGGCGCCACAAGGCAAAAGTGGTTCCCTCCACTTTTTAGTGGAGGGGGGCATCCTGGTCATTTCCTATTTAAGATTTGCCTATAAATAGGAATTTAGAATTTTGTTTTCTTCATCCAAACTTAGAATCTCTTAGGCATATATCAGTTTTAAAGTAGTTATCATTCCACATCGGGGTGTTACTGCAATCGAGTGATCGAGTTTGTATACGTCTGTGTGATCGAGTTTTGGAGCACTCTGGGAGGAAGTTAATCCTGCCGTCATTTTAATTCCAGTTCGTATTTTATTTTTCCGCATTGCTTTACTTTTATTTATTTTCCGTATTGCTTTACTTTATTTATTTCTCGCACTCGCACTACTTTCGTTTATTTTCCGCACTTGCTTTAAATACCTTTATTTCCCACACTCGCACTACTTTCATTTACTTTCCGCACTCGCACTACTTTTATTTACTTTCCGCACTCGCACTAATTACTTTTATGAAAAATTATAAAAAGAAATTTTACTTTACCATGTCTAACTAAATCCATAAAGGTTAGAATGTAAGGATCGTAATTGAACCAGTAATCCGTACGATTGTTCGTGGAAACACTTAAGGGCTATTTTATCTTTCAATTTAAGTAATTGTTTTTAACTATTTCAAAAACATCCAAAAGCGCTTTGTCTAGTTCATTAGGAGTTTTTAGATTAAAAAGAAAATGGATTTTAAAACGATTTTCGGACGCGTTAAGAAGTTTAGAGTCTGGTTCGTGAGAACCTCTTTTTGCTAAGAAATCCAGGTTAAAGTACTTTTCAACTTAGTTAAGATATTATATTTCTTAAAAATAGGTTTACTACTCTAACGCAGTACGCACCTTTTTATCCGTGACAATAGGAGGGGTTGATTAGGGAGTACAACTCGGTTCTGAATACGCGAAAGCGACAGTTCCTGTTAAATTAGTTCTTTTCAAAGTAGAAAACATTGCCCATAAGTAGTTCTATTAACAAGTACCGGGTTATCAATTGATTATGTGAATTACATTTGAGCCTGTCTTTATTAATTGATTAAAATTACCATTTTATTTACCATTGCACCCTCCTTAAAACTATTATATTCAATTGCCTTAGATACACACCATAACAACAGGTACGATAGATTGACACTTGGTCTCTGTGGATTCGACAATCTTTTATATTACTCTGACGTGTTCGTACACTTGCAAAAAACACGCATCAAGTTTTTGGCGCCGTTGCCGGGGACCAATTTCGTCAAATTTCATACCCTGTAGTTATACCGTTTAGACTAAGGTTGTTACCCACCGGTCAATGCAAAAGACTGCAGTGCCGGAAGTTTAGTAGACCCTCTAGCTGAACCTGAACGTTACGCTCGCGCACGTTTATTTTTCCATAGGAATAGGAGAGCTATGGCCGAAGATCAAAACCGAAGACCTCTTAAGGACTTCGCCCAACCATCAAACGAGGAACCTAGTTCCAGTATAGTAAACCCCGTTATCCCAGCCAATAATTTTGAACTTAAACCATCCCTGCTGCAATTAGTGCAACAGACACAATTCGCAGGTCTTTCTACTGAGAACCCAAACCAACATTTAAAAAACTTTCTTCAGTTAGAAGACACCTTTAAATCCAATGGAGCTCCTCCTGAGGCGATACACTTAAGATTATTTCCCTTTTCTCTCAGAGATAAAGCTCTATCGTGGTTAGATTCCCTTCCACCCAATTCCATAACAACTTGGGAAGACCTTAGGAAAGTTTTCCTTGCTAGATATTTTCCCCCAAGTAATACCGCTCTCTTTCACAACCTAATAACCAGATTTACCCAACACCAAGGAGAGTCGTTGTTCGAAGCCTGTGAGAGATATAAGGAGCTATTAAGAGCATGCCCACATCATGGCTTAGAGAACTAGATGATCATTCAAACCTTCTATAATGGACTTCATTATAACACTAAGATGACCATCGACGCTGCCGCTGGTGGCGCACTGATGAAAAAACCTTACCCTGAAGCTAGTGCCCTTATCGAAGATATGGCCCAAAACCATCAATCATGGGGAGTCGAACAAGAAACAGTGGAAAAGAAGGAAGCCCAAGGAGGAATACATGAGTTAAGCTCTATGGACATGATGCAAGCTAAAATGGACGCATTGGCCCTTAGAGTCGAACATATGTGTACAACCCCGAATACTGCAGCCGCAGTTTTGCCGAATTGTGAGATATGTGGGACGCAAGGACACCAATCCGCTGAATGCAATCTGTTAAATGAGACCAACCCTGAGCAAGTGAACTACACCCAAGGGAACCCATTTTCAAACACATATAACCCTGGATGGAGGAATCACCCAAACTTCTCCTACACAAATAATAACCCTATCCAAAATACCGCACCTCCGAGACAACAAGGTTACCAATTCCCAAGAACAAATCAACCTATGCAACCTGTACCACCAAGTCCGAGCCTTGAGAAAATTGTGGAAAATTTTATCACCGCTCAAACACAACAAAACAAAGAATTCATGAACCAAAACGTCCATGTTAACGAACTAATTACCCAGTTAGGAACCAAGGTTGACCAAATTATTACTCATAATAAGATGCTTGAAACCCAGATCTCTCAGGTAGCTTTAAACCAAGCCCCTCAGACTACACCTGGAGGACAGTTCCTTGGACAACCTCAACAAAACCCGAAAGGGAAAGCAAATGCCATTACTCTATGAAGTGGAACCGCTTATAAGGAACCTTCTAACCCTAGATTAAGTGAGCCCGAAACTTCTGAGAGAAATGAGGAGAAGGAACCAGAGGAATCTGAAAACCCGAAAAGTCCAGAAAAAGGAGAAGAACCTAAAAATAAAACCTATGTACCACCACCTCCATACAAACCACCAATATCATACCCTCAAAGACTAAAGAAAACCCAAATCGATAATCAGTATCAAAAATTCGTTAAGGTTATAGAAAAACTTCACGTAGAAATCCCCTTTACAGAAGCCATCACCCAAATACCTTCTTATGCTAAGTTTCTCAAAGACATACTTACAAATAAACGTAGACTTGAAGATCCGAAACCCATGGAATGTAATTCTATTTCCGAAAATAGGTTAGCAAAGAAAGATAAAGATCCCGGAAATTTTTCCATTCCTTGTATTTTGGGGAATCATGTCATCGAAAAAGCTTTTCTAGACTTAGGAGCTAGTGTGAACTTAATGCCTTTAGAAGTTTATGAGAGATTAAACTTAGGAGAATTACAACCTACTAAGATGTCACTTCAATTAGCCGATAGATCCGTTAAATACCCTATAGGCATACTTGAAGACGTCCCTGTTAGGATAGGTCAGCTGTTTATACCTACTAATTTTGTTGTCATGGGCATTAAATAAGATGACAACATACCAATCCTCCTAGGTAGACCATTCTTATCAACCACTGAAGCCATAATAGATGTTAAAAAAGGGAAACTAACCTTTGAGGTAGGTGACGAAAAGATAGAATTTGTCCTTTCGAAATTTCTTATGGCACCTGTAATAGGAAATGCTTGTTATGCCTTAGATATCATTGATGAATGCATTAGGGAATTAGAACAAGAAGAAGAAATTGAATCTATAAAATTGCCATCAACCCTTATTTGGGAAGATGACAGTTACAAAAAACCCTACATTAATGATAACCTTCACGAATGTTTATCTCTGACCCTAGATCCTATGCCTTGTCCTATAAAACCAACCGTAAAACTTAAGGAACTGCCTAAGAACCTGAGATATGAATTTATTGATGAAGAAATGAACCGTCCAGTTATAGTCAGTGCTACCTTAAACCAAGAGGAAACAAACCAATTGTTAGATGTTTTACGAAGGTACCCCTCAGCCTTAGGATATAAGATCTCAGATCTAAAAGGAATAAGCCCATCCGTATGCATGCATCGGATTTTGCTTGAAGAAGATTCAAAACCCTCCAGAGAACACCAACGAAGAATAAATCCTATGATGAGTGAAGTAGTTAAGACTGAAGTTCTTAAGTTACTAGAGGCAGGTATAATATATTAGATCTCGGACAGTAAATGGGTGAGTCCTGTGCATGTAGTACCTAAAAAGGGAGGCATCACAGTCGTGCAAAAGGAGAAGGGTGAACCTGTAGCAAAAAGAACCGATGGAGGTTGGCGTATGTGCATAGACTATAGAAAATTAAATAAAGCAACTAGGAAGGACCATTTCCCATTACCGTTCATAGACCAAATGTTGGAGCGCCTAGCCAGACACTTTTACTTTTGTTACCTAGATGGATATTCAGGATTCTTCCAAATACCTATTCACCCCGAAGATAAAAAAAAACTACCTTTACATGCCCTGTTGGAACTTTTTCCTATAGAAGAATGCCTTTTGGACTCTGTAATGCCCCTGCCACTTTCCAACGCTGCATGATGTCTATCTTTGCAGACTATTTAGATGGAATCATGGAAGTATTTATTGACGATTTCTCAGTTTGTGGATCTGATTTCAAAAATTGTCTTATCAACCTTGAGAAAATCCTGGAAAGATGTGTGGAGGTAAACCTTGTGCTAAATTGAGAAAAGTGTCATTTCATGGTCATCGAAGGGATTGTTTTAGGACATATAGTTTCCGAAAAGGGTATAGAGGTAGATAAAGCTAAAATAGAAGTCATAGAGAATCTAAAACCGCCGAAGACTATCAGGGAGATAAGAAGTTTTCTTGGACATGCCGGATTTTACCGACGTTTTATCAAGGACTTCTCCAAAATAACAAAGCCCTTAACTGGTCTTTTAATGAAAGATGTTGAATTCATCTTCGATGAAAAATGTACTGAAGCATTTAATCTTCTAAAGCAAGCTCTTATTTCAGCACCTATAATGAAACCCCCTGATTGGTCAGAACCGTTTGAGATAATGTGTGACGCTAGTGACTATGCTGTAGAAGCCGTTCTAGGTCAGAGAAAAGATAAAAAGTTACACGTAATTTATTATTCCAGTAGAACCCTAGACGCTGCACAACTCAACTATGAAACAACCGAAAAAGAGCTCCTAACTGTAGTTTTCGCCATAGACAAATTTAGATCTTATCTAGTAGGAGCCAAAATTATAGTTTACACCGACCATGCTGCCATTCGTTACTTACTAAATAAAAAGGATGCCAAACCTAGGTTACTTCGATGGATTCTATTACTGCAAGAGTTTGATTTAGATATTCGTGATAAGAAAGGCACAGATAATGTAGTAGCTGATCACCTTTCTAGGCTAGAATACCTGAGACCTGACTCAGTACCCATAAATGACGATTTTGCCTATGATAGACTGATAGCCCAACTAGAAACTATTGAAGATGATAACCCAGACCCATATGAGCATTCTCATAAATTCTTAGCTATAAGTAATGTACCTTGGTATGCAGACTTTGTTAATTACCTAGCCGCTGACATCATACCCCCTGATCTAAACTACCACCGGAAGAAGAAATTCTACAATGATGTGAGAAACTTCTATTGGGACGAACCATTTCTTTTCAAGATAGGTAAAGATGGCATTTTCCGCCGTTGTGTTCCAGAAGAAGAGGTACATAATATAATTGAGCATTGTCACTTTGCACCCTATGGTGGACATGCAAGCACATCTAAGACCTACGCCAAGATTCTTCAAGCTGGCCTATTTTGGCCTACTATGTGGCGTGATGTCCATGCTTTCATTGTCAAGTGTGACAGATGCCAACACATAGGAAATATTTCAAGACGTAATGAAATGCCTCTAAGAAATATCCAAGAAGTAGAACTCTTCGACGTATGGGGTATTGACTTTATGGGACCATTCCCACCATCTTTAGGAAATCAGTACATCTTAGTAGCTGTTGACTACGTATCTAAATGGATTGAAGCTATCGCCGCACCCACGAATGACACCAAAGTAGTCATCAAATTGTTTAAAAACTATATATTTCCCAGGTTTGGAACCCCCCGTTTAGTCATAAGTGATGGAGGATCACACTTCATATCGAGAATATTTGATAAACTTTTAAGCAAGTATGGAGTTAAGAATAGAGTAACAACACCATACCACCCACAGACTAATGGACAAGTGGAAGTATCTAATAGGGAGATCAAACAAATTCTTGAGAAGACTGTCTCTATATCTAGAAAAGATTGGTCGCAAAAACTTCAAGAAGCATTATGGGCCTATAGAACCGCTTTCAAAACCCCTATAGGAACAACCCCTTATCAACTAGTCTATGGAAAATCATGTCATTTACCTTTTGAGTTGGAGCATAAGGCCTATTAGGCCATCAAAACTTTGAATTTGGATTACTTGACTGCTGGTGAAAAACGTATCCTTGATATCCACAAATTAGAAGAGCTCAGAAAATATGCCTACGAAAATGCCATCATATACAAAGAAAGAACAAAAGCTTGGCATGACAAAAGAATCATAAGGAAAGACTTCAAAATAGGCGATCCTGTTCTCCTGTTCGATTATAGGTTACGACTTTTTTCAGGGAAGCTTCGTTCGAGATGGACTGGCCCTTTTGAAGTATCTAAGATTCTAAGATCTGGTGCTATTGAAATCAAGAACCAAACATGTAAACCGTTCATCGTCAATGGACAGAGGTTGAAGCCCTACGAAGGAGGTGACATCCCAAAAACATACACATGCCATACTCTGAGTGATCCATCATATCCTTCAAATGATGTATAAAATCCGGTCGTCGAGCTAATGACGTTAAACAAGCGCTGCATGGGAGGCAACCTATGGTTTTCTTATTTACGTACTTTTTATTTATTTTTCCTTTATTTTAATTTGTTTACTTTATTATTATGTCAGGACTAACGATTGAATGTTTTATGTGATTTCAGGACTTGTTTGCTAACCTTGTGCAGAATGCAGAACCCCGATGACATGCATGTGGCCTTTAGAGACGACGCACAGAGAGAGCGTTACTATGTCCACATGAGACGCCCTATGGTACCTACCAGGTACCTGTCGCTCCCGACAAATGGGACGGGCCCAGATGAAGGTACAGACGCGAACGGTCGGCGAGAGGGACAATGAGAACACACAGCCGTGAACTCACTGGAGATGAATAGAGTCGCCAGCTAGGCATTTTTATCCCGGAGGAAAGGCAATGCTGCATAGGCCTAGGAAAGAGATGGATAAGACGGGTTGCGAACCAGAGAGACTGAGAAAGGGGGTTGGTTACAACCTGGGAAGGTATTAGCACCCAGATTGTCTGCCGTACTCGACGGGATCCACGCTTAAAAGATTTGTGTTTTAAAGGGGTAGTGTCAGTGCAATCTGTGTACAAAATAGCTGGAAAGCAATATGTACAGGTGTCAGTGTAAAGTGTATAAGTGATGTGAAGTATGAAAGTGTCAGTGTAAGAATGGAGTAAAATGCTCAAGATCATGAGGCTAAAGAATAAAGCTGGAAGGAGGGGGAATATACAGAGACTTTTGTTCGATAACTGTTAAGTTATGCCTACGTATCCTCTCGTGCAATGA
Organism: Lathyrus aphaca; assembly: GCA_963966055.1. NCBI lineage: Eukaryota > Viridiplantae > Streptophyta > Magnoliopsida > Fabales > Fabaceae > Lathyrus > Lathyrus aphaca. The sequence continues at coordinate 309,963,049 of OZ014523.1, forward strand.
GGAAGTCAGAACACCGTAGTTCGACCCAAAGAGACTGAAAGGTAAATTGACTGTGAACTGCTTGCTTGTCTATGCTCAAGTGTATGACCTGTCTGGCTCAGGTGCAAACTGTCTTGCATTAGACGGAAGAAGCAAGTTCTCGTTTGTGAGTGAATGAGATGAGAAAAGAATCCCGGAGGAGACGATTATTGTTTGTTTTTGTGTTTTCAGTCTTTTATTGCTTTTTTGGATTTTTGTCATAAGTTAATGAGCTTAAGTCTAAACCAATGGATTTAGTGAACTCATCACATCTTCCCTCTGATTAGGGGTAATGAGAATACCTTAAGTGTGAAGTCAGATTCTCACACTTAATCACCTTTGGTGTAGGATTAAGATCATTAACCTACTTGTTGATTATTTAGATGTTTTTGGTATTTTTGTTTAGTGTTGAGTAATGAGGTTAAGCCATAATCAAGGATTAAACAGACTCATTACACCATCCTAATAGAAGGATAATAGATGAGAATGTTTAAGCTGAGGAAAGCTCCTCAACTTAATCCATGATTAGGGATTAAACTCATGACAAAACAAGCCTTTGATTAAGTGGATTTTACTTAATGATATGATGATGAAGTGAATTTTATGATTTGTAAGACAACTTGAGGGGGACTTGTCCATTAACACTAGGGTTAGTCCTTCTTAACCATTTAAGGAAGAATTAGAACCCTGATGCAAGGCCCAAGTTACAAGTGTGATGTCTTGATGATTATTATGTGAATTGATTAAGAGATTTAAACACATTAAGGGTTTAACACTTAGGATTAAAGTTATACACTCCATCCTAAGAGAAGGATGCAGGCATAAGCTTAATCACAAAGCCTTAAAGCCTTTAGGGTTTAGTCCCTGATTATGAGATGAGAAGAGAAGACTCAAAGAGACACAAAGGTAAAACTATGAGGGGAGACTAATCAAGACCCTAATTCATTGTCATGCTTGGTTGTTCCTAAGGTTTGTGAGGTTTTCAGGAACAATCTTCAAAGGAGCCACCAGGAAGCAGATGAACAAGATCAAGAGAAGCAAAGCAACTTGCTTCATTCAAGAAGTCAAGTCACTTGAAGAAATAAAGTGGGAGGAGAAAGAATGAGCAAGCTCAAACTCAAACACATATAGAAATGCAGCAATGGATGCAAGAGAGATGAGAAGAAAAGTTATGAGAAGTGAAGGCAAATTCACTTCTCAAGGTTACTTACCACCTGAAATGTTAGAAAGAAATGCAATGCAATGCAAGATGGGATGAAATGGCATGATGCTAAGCAAAACCAGAAGCATGTTGATGATGATTATGATGTTATGAGGTGCTGCAAACATGAGGCAAGACATGGAGATGTTCATACAAGATCATGGGTGCAAATGATGCAAGTTTAGAAGCATGGATGAACATGAAAAGTTATGAAACATACAAGGCAAATGACATGGCAAATATGAGATGCAATGATCAAAGATGCTTTATAAATGTCTTAAGATGTCAAATGAAACACAAGCATGCATAAAATGCAAAGACAAGTCATGTTATGCAAGAGAATGCAAGAAGGATGCAAATGAAAGCCCAAATTAGGGTTTATGGATCAAGCATCAAACAAAAACCAAAAACAGAAGCAAACCCTAAGATAAAAAATGGAAAATGCCACTCAAAGAAACCCTAACCCTACACTAAACCAAGGTCCAAAGGGGAGGTCTCAACTCTTACCCAATCTCAAGATATGATTTTTCTAAGTTATTAGGGTTTTTTAGGGTTCTTAACAAAGGAAATGCCAAACAAATTGAAATTGAGGAAACAAATCAAGGCCATTTAATCCTAGAAACTACATGCTAAACACAAGACAAAGCAAAAAGAATCAATGTCCAAACCTTCCTAGATAGGCAGAAATGAATTTTTGAACTTAGGATCAAATTAATGCATAAAAACTGATTTAATTCAATGAAAAATTCTTAAAATGCATCAAGATCAAAAAAGAAATTTGGTTTGAAGGTTGGACAATGTTTCTAAATGTCTTAGAACATTTCATGAATTTTTTTGGTGATTTTTAAATACCTAAAAGTATTTTTAATTAATTAATTTCCATTAATCAATTAAAAATAATCTTTTAAATATTTAAAAATACTTTTTTTATGATAAAAAATAAAATAAAAATATTTTTGGGTCTTAAAAATTAATAAAACTTTTAAGAAAAAGTTTCATAATTTTTAGTAATTTTTAACTATTTTAAATAAATTAAATAAAACAAGTGAAAAGAAAATGAATTAAAAATGAATTAAACTGAAGTATGCACAATGTAGGGTTGAGATTCAATCTGGAAAGGAGACCATTGACCACGCGCCAGATCCAGTGGTCATAATTCAAACCTGACTAATTAATTTATTAAACCTAATTAAAATTAATTAATCCTGATTAATTGAAAATGACATGATCTCAGCCGCACACTCACACGCGGGAAACAAGATCCAGTGGCTCACATTTAAAACTTGCCCTAACCCTAATTAAATGACTAACCACTTTCAGGTCACCGGAGACGAGCTCCGGTCGTCTTCTCCGGTGACCTTCTCCCCTGAAAACTTCCAAATCCTTCCCTAGGTCACTAAAATGAAATCTAAAATTATGGAAATGCTTCCCACAACCTACTGAACCAAAACCCCATGCCCAAATTCATTTATTCTTCCCCAGCAGCAAGAATCGAGCAAAGCAAGTTTTAGGTCACAAAATTTCAGGGACATCATACATGCTCAAAACTCAATGATTTTCGAAACCAAACACATCATCATGACCAGTGGAACGTAGAGAAACAATTAAGCACTTAAAAACAAGCTCCTGGGAAAAAAGTTCATGAAGCTCACCTGAACTGGAGCTCTGAATTCTGGCACTTTCTGGCTACTTTCTTCAGTGCAATCCACTCCACTTGATCCCCAGATGATGTTTGAATACTCAAGAAGAGTTTATGTTGGCTGGATAATGAGTTTCGAAAGCTCCTGCTTCAACTCAGTTGAAAATGGCTATGGTGATTCTGGCACTTTCAGGTCATGGTGAGGGGTTGTTTGTGATCCTGAGGGTGAATGGAGAAGGTCTATGGTGTTTGTTGGTATGTTTGTGAGCTATGGTGAGAGTTTCGAAGGAAACTGCAAAATGAGGTGAAGAATGGCAGTGGGATGTTCTGGTTGATTCAGGCTTGTGTTCTTGCTGGTTTCTACTCAATGATGCATGGTGAGTTGAATGGTGAAAATGGTTTTTGTGTTTGCAAGCTGTGGAAGCATATTCGAAAGCTTAGGCAATGTGGTGTGTTTTTGTGAATGTGTTGTTGTGTGTAGTTTCAGCCTTGCCTGCCTAGTGTTATGGCTTGCCAAAGGATACAATAAACAAATGCAAGTGGCCAGAGGATGTGACATGGCCTGTGGTGATTGGGATGTTTGCTTTTGCCAAAAGTCAAATTTCTTGTAAGAGAGGCATGGGCTTGATACTAGCTTGGTACAAAGGCTAGGGCTGGCGCAGCATGGTGTGGTGAGAGAGCTAGCAAGGTTCAAAGGCCAAGGCAGCCAGTTGAGGGAAGTGTCATGAGTGTTTTGCAAGTTGTTGCCTCTTTGGTTCACATGTGAAAAGTCTTGTTACATGAACCATAACCATGGGCATTCTTGGTTCAAATCTGAATTTTATGACTTAGAGAATGTTTGCATACTGGTTTGGAATGAATTAGAGGTTGCAATTTGCCTTGGTCCATGATTTTGCAAAATTTCCATTTGAGGCATGCCTTGAAAATCAATGATTTTAGCCAACTTTGCCACACCATAACTTTTGACCCAAGAAGATTTTGATCATGTTCTTGTACTTTTTGAAAAGGGAAAGATGAGATCTACAACTTTCATGACCAAAGTTTTTCCATTTGAAGCCTTTTTGGATCAAGAATCAAGGCTTGAAAAATGACCTAAAATGAACCATTCTTGAAAAGTCAACTATGCCCAAAAAGTCAACATTTGCAAAAACCCTAAATTCTTGATTTTTATGAACTTCAACCTTCTTCCATGATCAAATAAAGATTATATACACTCAAAATGATGAAGATCACCCATTGGTTGGGTCATTGGGGGCCTCAGATGCCCTGATTTTACACTGACTTGTCTGAAAAGTCAACCCTTGATCAGATGACTTCCCCATGGAATTTCTTCATGAAAATTGATATGCATACTCCCTATACCATATAGAGACCAATGGAAACAAGAATGACCAAAAAATTTGGGGTTATGGCCTCTGAAACCAAAACCCTAATTCTAGGTCAACTGTGCAGTCAAACTTGGCTCTGCATCCACTCAAACCCTAGTTCTTGTGATTCTTTTGAATTCTTGGCTTTGTGAGGATGTAAAATGATACTTGAACACACATGGATCCCTTTGAAGTGATTGGTAGCATTTGGGGTGGCTCAAGTAGCTCTTGGATTGCTCAGATCACAAACCCTAGGTGCAGATGACTTAGAATCTATGCAGGGAATCAAAATGAGATATGAGATGATATGATTGTGTTTATGCATATGAGAATGATCACAAGCCATGGTGAAATGGGTGAGGGCAAATTTGGGGTGTTTACAGCTGCCCCTATTCAAACATGAGTTAGCTGTGCAGGATGTAAGCAACGGCTTAACAGGCAAACAAGATAACTTGTGGTTGAATACCAAAGACAGTCCAAAATTTGCACTCACAGAATGAAGAAGAAAAGGGATATAGATTGTAAAGAAGAATAAAGTATATTGTAAAGGTGCGGAAAACAAAGCGATGACGGGGACGGCCGACATGCTGGGGATAGAAGGTAAAGCCAAGACGGGGACGGCCGACTAGCTGGGGAAATAAAATCATGATGGGGACGGCCATCAAGATAAAGCTGTAAAATTCTCTGAGGATTTAATGAAACATGACGGGGACGGCCATCAAGTTCATAAAGCAACGTAACCAACGATGGGGACGGCCATCGGGTTGAAAAGGAAAAGGGACCACGACGGGGACGGCCATCGGGTTAAAGAATAAACGAAATAAACAGATGATGGGGGACGGCCATCAAAGGTGAAGGACGATCACCTAGCAGGGGACGGCTGCTCTGTTGGGGATAAAAGAAATATGATGGGGACGGCCATCAAAGGTGGAGGACGACCACCTGGCAGGGTACGGCTGCCGAAAATATCAACGATGGGGACGGCCATCGGATAGAAAAGGTCAACGATGGGGACGGCCATCGGACGAGCATGATGGAGGACGACCATCAAGAAGTGGAGGACGACCACTCAGCAGGGTACGGCTGCTCTCGGGGTTTATCATGACATAAGACGAATGCCAGATAACCAAAATCACCAATGGGGACGGCCATTGGATAAAATGATGAAGGACGATCATCAAAAGGTGGAGGACGACCACCTGGCAGGGTACGGCTGCCGAAAAAGATCAACGATGGGGACGGCCATCGGATGAGCATGATGGAGGACGACCATCAAGAAGTGGAGGACGACCACTCAGCAGGGGACGGCTGCTCTCGGGGTATCATAACACAGGACGAGTGTTAGATAAAGGAAAAAAGCTTACTTGGCGATCTACTGGGGGTATAGTAAACACGGACGAGCGTTTACAACCAAGAAAGGAAAGTATAAGTGTTTGGTATTATGTATAGATTAATGATGCGGACGAGCATCCTTAAGACTATGATACGGACGAGTATCATGTAGAAACAAACTGACACATGTTCAGAGATGATGATACGGACGAGTACCATCTGGTTAACAAAGAACACGGACGAATGTTGCATCTGAAGGGACTCTTCTGGGGAATAGTAGACACAGACGAGTATCTATATTCAAGAAGACACAAGTGTTTGACACAGTGTATGGATTAAAGATGCGGACGAGCATCCTTAAGACTACGATACGGACGAGTATCATGTAGAAACAAACACCAGACGCAATGTTCTGAGATGATGATACGGACGAGTACCAACTGGTTAACAAAGAACAAGGACTATTGTTGAATCTGTGGGGTTATGAGTGGTGTATACAAGATACGGACGAGTATCTGTATAAGTGTATCGTGAGTAGTGAGTATATATAGATGAATGTTTTAACTGCTGGGGAGAATGACACGGACGGGTGCCAAGAGAGAAAAGTGTAATATGAACAAGTATCTGCTATACAAAGTATAGATGACTGCTGGGGATATGACACGAACGGGTGTCAGGAGAGTGTATATACAAGTATATGTGAGTGCAAAGGGGATGTCTTTGGCTTTCTGCTGGGAGTTATGACACGGACGGGTGCCAGAAAGTATCCGTGATACGGGTAATCTTGTTATAAAGAGTGTTCCAGCGATTTTACTGGGAGTGATGATACGGGCGGGTGTCAAAAGGAAATATGGTGGTATTTGTGAATATGAGGCAACTGTTTTTGCTGGGACTCTGGTGAGGATTTCTGTACAATGATGATGAACGGTTATTATTCACAAGCGTTAATTCAGAACATGGCTTATGATTATGCTATGCGTTTGATTTTTTTGCCGTAATGCTCCGTATTAGATGGAATGCTACGCTCTGAGGGGATAGTATGATGCGAATGCTATGATTATGCAAAAATATCAAACCGGGATTCGGATCCCGTTGCCGTGAAGATCTCTGGTTAATCTGTTTGAAATGGACCTCCCAGCCGGGGATGAGATCATTGGTAGATCCAATAAGATGATATTTGTCTGGAGATATAGGTCACCGATTGACATATCTTCGCAATAGGACCCAGCTGGGGTTTGTAGAAGCTTTCTTCACTCTGTTGTGATCCTTTCCTGCGTTGCTCTTCTGGATAGAGGCTGGAACTCTGTGGGGAGATGGTTCCCTGACTCCTGTACTCAACTGAGGATGAAATGGCAACTCGGCTGGGGAATTGTGAGAGGCAACTCAGCTGGGGAGAGCAACAAGAGGCAACTCAGCTGGGGATAGAGCATTTCAGATGCTGAGATTGAGTGTATGTTGATTTGGCAACTTTGCTGGGGAAGTGGGCACCTTCCAGTGCCACGTGGAAGATAGACCGAGTTGATAATGATTCGCCAGCTTGCTGAGACGTAACTTGCATGCCCCAGGTTGCGTTCTGGATACCTGCAATCCTGCAAAGATAAGGAGACGCACAAAAGGTCCCGAGGTATCCTCGATTGGATTCCGTCATAGGAGTTAAGCACTCTCAAGAGTAAGTATATTCCCTGTGAGCATGTGTTTTATTATTATTATTTTCGGGAGAAAAACATCTGTACTTATGCAATTGATTTTTTTTTTTTGAGACATCAGACATCCTTTGCAAATAAAAATATACAAAACGAAACATGACTGAAAAAATCTGATTTTATTAATTCATGTGCCCTGAATTGGCAAGATACAGTCAAAGAAACATATCTCCTGAAATGAGGAGACTGTCACAAATTGAGAAACAAAAGTGCTGGCAGTGTTGGCGACGCTTTGAGGAGCTTCCTCTCCTGCTATGACTCGTATGACAATGACGTTCTTCTCGCCTTGCTTTCTGAAGAAAGTTGATTCTGATTGAAGCTTGATTCCGTCGAAGCTTTCCAAGTTGTAAGTGATACAGACGAACTCAGAGTGCAGTTGTTCGCTTATTCCCTTATTTTGCATGGATCGCCCTTTCGGGTTTTCAATCCATCGGGATACCCATTATTGCCTGAGCTGTCCAATGCGGCTTTTCAACTCAGCGGGTGTACATTTCTTGCTTATTTTCCCTTATTTTTGCCCGAGTCTTTTATTCTGTTTTTGACTCGCCGGGATGCCCTATTTTTGCCTGGACTTACATTCTGTTTTTATGTCCAGCGGGTCATTTTATGCGAAGTATTTTTTAACTGCATCTGAATTCACAGGGGATGGGAAATCTTCACCATCCATGGTGCTGAGCATCAGCGCTCCACCAGAGAAAACTTTCTTTACCACGAATGGTCCTTCATAGTTTGGAGTCCATTTGCCCCTGTGGTCTGTATGAGGAGGGAGGATTCTTTTCAGCACAAGATCTCCCACTTGGTACTCTCGGTGCCTGACTTTCTGATCGAAGGCTTTCTTCATTCTCTTCTGATACAATTGTCCATGACAGATTGCAGCCAATCTCTTCTCTTCAATCAGACTCAGTTGCTCGTATCGGGCCCGAACCCATTCTGCTTCACTCAGTTTAACATCCATTAGTACCCGCAGAGAGGGTAATTCAACTTCAACAGGTAGGACTGCTTCCATACCATACACAAGTTGATACGGTGTTGCCCCAGTGGATGTTCTGATTGACGTGCGGTACCCATGCAAGGCGAACGGTAGCATTTCATGCCATTCTTTGTAGGTGACTACCATCTTTTGCACAATCTTCTTGATATTCTTATTTGCCGCCTCAACAGCACCATTCATCTTTGGCCTGTAAGGAGAAGAATTGTGGTGTTGGATCTTGAAGTCCCGGCATAGCTCTGCCATCATTTTGTTGTTTAAATTGGAACCATTATCAGTAATGATTCGCTTGGGCACTTCATATCGACAGATGATATCTCTCTTCAGAAATCTGGCTACCACTTGCTTTGTGACGTTTGCATATGAGGCTGCTTCAACCCACTTGGTGAAATAGTCGATGGCGACCAGGATGAATCTGTGGCCGTTTGAAGCAGTCGGCTCAATCTTGCCAATCATATCAATGCCCCACATGGCAAAGGGCCATGGTGAAGACATAATGTTCAAAGGATTTGGAGGCACATGCACTTTGTCTGCATAGATCTGGCACTTGTGGCATTTCCTGGCATAGGCACAACAGTCTGCATCCATTGTGATCCAATAATAGCCTGATCTTAACAACTTTTTAGCCATTGCATGTCCCCCAGCATGGGTACCAAAAGAGCCTTCATGCACTTCATGCATCAACAAATCTGCTTCCGTCTTGTCAACACATCGGAGGAGTACCATATCAAAGTTCCTTTTGTATAGAGATCCATCAGTGTTCAGAAAGAAACTTCCAGCAAGCCTTCTCAAAGTCTTCTTATCATTGGAAGATGCCCCAGATGGGTATGTTTGATCCTCCAAGAAGCACTTAATATCATGGAACCAAGGCTTATCATCTTTGACAACATCTGCTGCGAATACATATGCTGGTCTGTCAAGTCTCGATACTGAAATCTGAGGTACAACGTTAGCAGCTTGAACTTTGATCATGGACGAAATGGTAGCCAAGGCATCTGCAAACTGATTCTCGTCCCGGGGGATATACTCAAGCTTGACTGTTGTGAAGAAAGTCAATAACCTCCTTGTATAATCCCTGTAAGGTATCAGATGATCCTGGTGTGTATACCATTTCCCGTTGGTCTGATTGACTACCAAAGCTGAATCCCCGAATACGGTCAATGTCTTGATCCTGAGGTCAATGGCTTCCTCAAGACCCATAATGCAAGCTTCGTATTCAGCTTCGTTGTTAGTGCAGTTGAAAGTGAGTTTTGCCGAGAAAGGCATGTGAACTCCTTTGGGTGTAATGAGTACTGCACCAACACCACGACCATTCATGTTAACAGCCCCATCAAACATCATAGTCCATTCTTCTTCTGGGTCAGGCCCTTCAGTGTGAATAGGCTCTTCATGATCTTTTTCTTTTATGAACATGATGTCCTCATCAGGGAATTCAAATCTCATAGGTTGGTAGTCATCGATGGGTTGCTCAGCAAGATATTCAGACAATATACTGCCTTTGATGGCCTTCTGAGATGTGTATTGGATGTCATACTCTGTAAGGATCATTTGCCATCTTGCAACCCGTCCGGTAAGCGCTGGCTTCTCAAATATGTACTTGACTGGGTCCATCTTCGAGATCAACAAGGTGGTGTGGGTCAACATATACTGTCTCAGTCGGCGAGCAGCCCACGCTAAAGCACAGCAAGTTTTCTCGAGCAGTGAATAACGCTGTTCACAGTCGGTAAACTTTTTGCTTAGGTAGTATATTGCATACTCTTTTCGACCAGACTCGTCATGCTGGCCCAGCACACACCCCATTGACTCTTCTAATACTGTCAAGTACATTATCAGAGGTCTTCCTTCAACTGGCGGCATGAGGATTGGAGGTTCTTGCAGATATTCCTTGATCTTGTCAAAAGCCTTCTGGCAATCTTCGTTCCATCTGACCGTTTGTTCTTTTCTTAACAGCCTGAACAAGGGTTCACAGGTTGCTGTAAGGTGAGATATGAACCTTGAAATGTAGTTCAATCGACCTAAGAACCCTCGAACTTCTTTCTCAGTTTTCGGTGCAGGCATCTCTTGAATAGCTTTGACTTTATCAGGGTCAACTTCAATCCCTTTCTCGCTTACAATAAAACCCAGCAGCTTACCGGATCGTACCCCGAATGTGCATTTGTTGGGGTTCAACTTCAGTTGATACTTCCTCAGACGCTTGAACAACTTGAGCAGATTCACCAGATGATCTTCTTCAGTAAGGGACTTGGCAATCATATCATCCACATAACATTCTATTTCTTTGTGGATCATATCGTGGAATAATGTTACCATAGCCCGTTGATACGTTGCACCGGCATTCTTGAGCCCAAATGGCATTACTTTGTAGCAGAACGTGCCCCAGGGTGTGATGAATGTTGTCTTCTCCATGTCTTCAGGTGACATTTTGATCTGGTTGTATCCTGAAAAACCATCCATGAAGGAGAATACCGAGAACTGAGCCGTATTATCTACCAATACGTCAATGTGAGGTAATGGAAAATCATCTTTCGGGCTGGCTCTGTTCAGATCCCGGTAATCAACACACATTCTTACTTTGCCGTCCTTCTTAGGCACAGGTACTATATTAGCAACCCACGGCGGGTAGCTAGTTACTGCAAGGAACCCGGCGTCCCATTGCTTTTGTACCTCCTCCTTGATTTTCATTGCCATGTCTGGACGAGTTCGGCGTAGTTTCTGTTTGACCGGTGGGCATTCTTCTCTCAAAGGCAGCTTGTGCACCACAATGTCGGTATCCAACCCTGGCATGTCTTGATACGACCAAGCAAACACATCCACATACTCTTGAAGTAGATCAACCAGTTGCTTCTTCACTGAGTCTTGCAGGCAGGCCCCGATTTTAACCTCTTTCACGTCTTCCTCCGTACCAAGATTAATCACTTCAACCTCCTCCTGGTGAGGGGTAATAACCTTTTCCTCTTGTCTTAACAACCTGGCTAGCTCTTCAGGAAGCTCATATTCTTCTTCAACCCCTTCATCAGCTTGATTGATCGGATTGTCAAAGTCATACGATGTCATAGCCGTGCTGTTGTCGGTGCTGTCAGGAAGGCACTCTCTGCAAGGGTTAAGTTGTTCGTTTTAGTGATCTGATTTTAATCTTATTTAGAAAAGTGAAATGAAGTTGTCATTTTGAAAACACTGCCATTTATTTTTTTGTACAAAAAGAAAAATGGAAAAACAGTGAACGAAAAGAAAAAAAGACTCGTTTGCAAAAAGATGTCTGATATTTCATTAATTGATCTTGTTTGCACAAAAAGTACAGATGGCCCGATTACAAAATGAGTCTTGTCATCTTGGGCAAGATGCAAGACTTTGATGCATGCTTATAAAATACAGGAAATAATAATTACTCTGATCGAGTAACTCTTATAATTTCCTGGGAAGACCAGTTCGAGACACTGCTCCCCGGGATCTTTGGACGAATCCAATTCTCCAGATTGCGCTCCTCTTCCAGCTCGTCTTCCAGACAGTTGATAGCATCGGGGGTAAGCATCCCCCCACTGACAAAACCAGGCTCTTCAGCAGCCTTTGCTTGATGTTGAGTTGGTCTGTAACCCAACCCAAACTTGTCTTCTTTTTTCTCCACCGATAGCAGTTTGCCCCAGCCCTGGGCAGTTCCTTCCTCAACAACCTTCCGGGCTTGTTGGTATGATGACATTGGAGTACCAGATACAGCAGATGCCTCATTCACATTCAAAGCTTCAAACCCCCGGCTCATTGTTTCATGGATCTCCCCATCCATTTCAATGTACTTATAGGTTGCCAGGTGGCTGACAAAAATGTCCTCCTCCCCACAGATTGTGACAACTTGGCCTTCCCACTCATATTTTAACTTTTGGTGAAGGGTAGACGTTATTGCGCCGGCGGCGTGAATCCAGGGTCTTCCCAACAAACAGCTGTAGGCGGGCTGAATGTCCATCACATAAAAGATAGTTTTAAAGGTCTGTGAGCCAATTGTCACAGGTAGCTCAATCTCTCCCAGAACCGATCTCTTAGAACCATCAAAGGCTCTTACCACCAGGTTGCTGGGTCTCAATGCCAAACCATCATATTCTAACTTCACCAGAGCCTTCTTTGGTAAGACATTCAGGGACGAACCTGTGTCTACCAGCACATGAGAAAGGACAGCTCCTTTGCATTCCATGGTTATGTGCAAGGCTTTGTTGTGGTTGCGGCCGTCCGCTGTCAAGTCAGTATTGGTGAACCCTAGCCCATTGCTATCAGTAACATTTCCAACCACGGTTTCCAACTGGTTGACAGTAATCTCTTCAGGCACGTAAGCTGCGTGCAAGACCTTGAGTAGTGCATTCCGATAGGCTTCGGAGCACATAAGCAGTGAGAGGATAGAGATTTTGGATGGCGTCTGGTGAAGTTGATCCACAACTTTGTAATCACTCTTTTTGATTATTCTCATAAACTCATCAACTTCTTGATCGAACGGTGTCTTCAAGGCTTCTTTAACAGCTTGATCTTCCTGCACCGGGCTCTTTCCTTTTGCCTTAGTAGCAGCTTCTGCTTCGGCAGTAGGCCTTTGAATTTGTGGGGCAAAAAGACGTCCGCTTCGAGTGAAGCCTCCGCCTCCCCCCACATTATCTACTTGTGGTGCAGGTGTTGATGCTTCAAGAGTAATCCTTTTTCCTTCGCAGTATACGTCAGAGCCATAGTGCCAAGGGATGGCCCTATTGCTTTCATATGGTACTGGTCCAGGCATCGTGACAGTGACTGGACTGATTGTCGCTGCCGAAGGGACTGTAATTGTTTGTGGATCATAAAAGATTGTAACTGGTGCTCTGGTGGGAGCAACACCTTCTGAATGGTAGGCAGAGTTGTTTTCCGGATCATAGAATATTGTGACAGTAGAGACATCTTCATGATTTGTTGCTGGTGTTGTAGGAGATATTGTCGGAAGAAATGATGTTGTTGTTGTAGGAGGTTCAAAATGGAGTGAAGCTGACGTTGTAGAAGAAAAATTTGCTGAAAACTGATCAGTTGAGATGATTGATGAAGTGCTTGTTGATGAAGCCGAAGAATTGTCAGGAACAATAGTTGCTGCAGTTGTAGGAGGTTCTGAAACCGTTGCTGATGAAATTGCTGGATTTGTTGGAAATGATGTGGTGATCTGAAGTTGGCCACTCCGAATAAGGCCATCTATGCCATTCCTCAAATTATCGCACCCATTTACCGAGATATTGCAGTAAGCACAGCCTAACTCACACCCCGGGAACATTTGACATTCCAAGAGCTGAGCTTTGATTTCTACCAATGGTTTCCTGATCTGTCCCACATTGGTTATTAAATAAGACGGCTTGTCTTCTTCAATAGCGTTAATCCGGGGACCACCATGGTTTGGCATCGGGTTTTTATTGACATTGGGTGGTGGTGCGAAATTCAGAGCCTTTGAGTCTACCAGGTCTTGTACCTTCATATGCAGAGCCCTGCATTTTTCTGTGCTGTGGCCAGGTGCGTTTGAATGAAAAGCACACCTAGCATTGGAGTCATAGTTCCTTGGTAGACTGTTGGGATCCGGAGGTGCCAACGTTCTTAGCTCAACCAGGTTGAGTTTCAGAAGTTGTGGCAGCAAAGTAGCATATGGCATTGGGATCGGATCATTCACTCTGTTAGCTTGAGATGGCCTCTGCTGGAATGGCCTTTGTTGACTGTTGTTGTTGGTGTTGCTGTTGTTGTAATTCCTTGGAGGATACTGATTTTGCTGATGGTACTGAGGTTGTTGTTGATAGCTTTGCTGAGGAGGTTGATAGACAGGTTGAGGATGAGCTGGAGCAGGGATGGTGACTGCTGCTATGGACCTCTGAGCATATTGGGGCCTACCCCTGTTTGAATGGATGGCATTGGTCTCGCCAGTTCTTCTCGGGCCTGCAAAAGGCTTTCTTGTACTACTGGACGAGCTTGCACCATTGTCTGAGATCTTTCCCATTTTTAACAAGCTTTCAATTCTCTCCCCAGCTATGACAACATCTGCAAAGCTAGTAGAAGAGAAAGCAGCCAACCTGTCAATATATGTTCCTTGAAGGGTGTTCATGAACATATCTGCCATTTCCCGTTCAGACATAGGTGGTTGAACAGCAGCAGCCAGTTGCCTCCACCTTTGGGCATATTCTCGGAAACTCTCCCTCGAAGACTGTGACATTCCCATCAGGAGAGTCCTGTTGGGTGCCATGTCTAGATTATACTGATACTGTCTGATGAAGGCCTCTGCCAGGTACTTCCAGCATCTAATTGTTGCTCTTGTCAGATGGGAATACCACTCCCTCGAAGCTCCAGTCAAGCTATCTTCAAAATAGAACATCCACAATTTCTCATCCATTGTATAGGCCTTCAGCCTTCCCAGAAATGATTGTAGATGAGTCCGGGGGCATGAAGTCCCATTATACTTTTCGAAACAAGGAGGCTTGAACTTATGGGGGATCCTGACCCCGTCTACCAAACCCATATCCATAACGTCGAATCCCAAAGAGTTTTGAGATTCTAAGGACCTCAACTTCTCAGCTATTTCATCCAATCTTCTATCATAAGCCTCTTCTCCAGCACCCATTACTGTGAACTGGTCTTCTTGAGGGTCTTCCTGTAGTACCCTCCCTGCTGTGGCAGTCCCTTGTATATTGACAGGGATGTTGGCCTCTGGATGGAGATGGGGTCCAAAAACTGGGGGATTGACATGAGGTTGGACCCTCTCGTTGTTACTTGTGCCAGCAGTTCCCACATGGGGCTCCTCTTGATTCCTCCCTTCCACCAAAGCTCTGAGCCTCTCCTGGCTTTGAGCTAAATTGTTCATTACTTCCATGAACTGTGTTATCTGCGTTCTCATCTCCAACCTTTCGTTGGCCATCTGGTTTCTGACCTCCGTAAGGTCCTGCTGCATCTGATCCATTTGAATTCCCGGAAGGTTGTTTCGGGTTGGATAACGGTGCGGACGGTTGAGGGGAAATACCCGGCGCCTAGCAATAGTTCCTGAGATTCACAACAGAGGTTAGCAACAATAAAACAAAAACCTACAAAACAAACAAAAGGGTTAGCATGCAATGCAGTTATGCTTATTTGCTCTCAAGGTATCCGGTTTGGCCTTCAGTTTTGACCCTTCCAGACCCTTGAAGATGCTGCTGTTGAAGTTGCTTTCGAAGTAAACTAACATGAATATATTACATAAGGTGAAATAATACAATTTGTTCGTTTTACAACGCAAGCCCACTAAGGGGTCAAAATACAGTACAAAAATAAAAGTACATGGAAAGAAAGCAACAACAAACAAATGGTCAAAAACCAAGACCAAACTCATCCTCACGAACTTCCTTGAGAAGTGCTTCGGTCACAGGATCAGCCGGATGCTCCGTGAGATTCCTGATGAGGAGATTCCGGGTCGTAACAGCTGCTGTTAGCTTTTTGTGCTGAGTTTGGTCCTTGGACCTCTTCACCCTTGCTTTGATCTTCAATTCTGATATTTCCCTCTGGGCTGCTGTCAGGGCTTCTTGCTGTTCTTTTGCACTAGCTTCCAGTTGCTCCATCTTGTCTTGAACTCTCTTGTCTTCCAGGGTACGAGCCTCGGTGATCCTGACCCACCGGGCTTGACTCTCCTTCAAGTACAAGTCTGTCCTTGCTCTCTGGAACTGGGCTTCTTTGCAAGCATTCTTCAGAATTTGTTCACCAGCTTTAGACTTTTTGATATAATCCCCAGACTTTTCAATCTTAGTCAAATGCTCCACTCTCAACTTCTCCAATCTCTCAATCTCCCTCATACCTTCACTCCTCTCCCGGAGGGTCTTCTGTAAAGCCTGGGTTAGCTTCTCATTTCTTTCCTTCAAGCTCTCAAACTCCTCCAAACTGATGGTGGCAGGGGGTGGTGCTGAAGATGACTCAGGCATGTCTTCTATGGTAAAGGGCATTCCAGAGAATTGGGCCCTGGCACGGGACCACTCATAATATTGTGCTGATGCTACATTATTACACTTCCCCAGAATGGTGACTCCCTTGGTTTGAACATTATCCCAGGCCCAGGCAGCCTGCCTAACAACAGCCAAACTAATCTTGTTCTCACAATAAAGAGTCTCAACCAAGTCCTGTGCCCTAGGAGTATGGACCAGTGCATAGCCCAGTTGCCTTCTGAACAACAGAGGATTGTAATTAATACTGCCCTTAACTCCTATCAAAGGCACATTAGGAAAATGTCCACAGCTGGTGATGATATCCCTGCCTTTGGTGCTTTGAGTGCACCATCTGATATCTGCTGAAGTTAGAACAGTGAGTCTCTTAGCCCAGTTGCTCTGCTGATGAGGGTTTAGGAATGCATCTGTCCTGGGTAGATGCCTGAGAAGCCAAGTGTGAAACAATGGAGCACAAAACCTCACTAACCTCCCCCTCTGCTTTTCATTCCTCTGATGCACTGAATAATAAAGATCCCCCAATAAAGTTGGCACTAGGTTCTCCAGGATGAAAAGATGGATTGCATTCTTGCTAATGAATCGAGGCTCATCCGCAAACAATACAATCCCATATATACTCAAGGCCAGTAAAGCACAAACAGCTTTCCACTCTCCTAGAGAAGCTTTCAGGATAGCTTGAGAGATTAAGAAGTCCAGATGAAAGCCAAGGATCCCAGCTTTAGAGGTCATATGCTGCTCAACCAAAACAGGTTCCAGATGCAAAGCCTTTGCTACTTCTCCATTAGCAGGAAAGACCATCTCAGGGTTGAAAGGAATTTCTCTCCTGATAGGCATACCAACTAATGAGGAGTACTCTTCCAATAAGGGGCCCAACTGAAAGTTTTGAAAAGTAAAACATCTTAGTGGAGGATCATAAAACTGAATGCAGGTGTGGATGAGGCTCCTCTGCGAAGGGTCCAGATCCATAACCATGTCCAGTATATCTCCATAACTCTCCCTGAACAAGGGTATGTGATCTGGAGTGATCAGGGTTTGGATCCTCCTGATGTCTGATAAGTCTGGCTGGAAGAAGTGATAGGTGATATTGCTTTTCTTTGGAGCCATGATGACAAATGTTGATGAAGATACTGAAGAGAAGGGCCACTGATTGGCTGGAATAGATAGCTGGTAGCAAGTGCTGATGAAGGCAGGTCAAAACTAAAGATGGGGTCAAAACCAAAACCAGATGAAGATGGATACCCTGAAACACAAATAAGCAAATGTTAATATGATGCAATGATTATGTATGCAAATGATATGCAAGGGTTTGTGACTGAGCTGGGTCTGATCAAAAATGCCCTGATATAGGTCCAAGTGTGTTCAAGAATTCCAGTTGGAGGTCTATAAATCCAGTAACCAGGGTGGGGGACTCAAATAAAGAGCCACATGTCCAGGGTTTAGAATCACAAGAACTGTCCAACATGGAGTATTCTTAACAAATCAAAGTAACAGGGTATTCTGAGGTCAAGGTACCTGCAAACCTGTAAACAGCCCAACCCCCTCACAGGTGGTGTTCTAAAACAAGGATCCTCAAACTTGGATCAGTTATGAGAAGTGTAAACACTTCTAACCCGGAGGCACAGTGTTTACAATAACCATAACAATTCCTCCTCTAATTCACCTCAGTTTCTGAAGGTCAAAACTAAAGGTCATCCAGACTTAGCAGGCTTCCCAGATAGCCCTAGCATTGCAGGAAATCTGCAACACAGAGTTCTCAAGAAGAAACCCATATCTGAACCGTGTTTCATATTCCCGCACCAGACCGAAATGGAATGGGAAAGAATATGATTCACTCTAGCCTAGGTGTCACTCAGGTCCCAGGTGTAGGACCTTAACTCTCAATAGAACCCCACTCACCAAAGCAAACAACAGATCCAGCCAGCAACATGACAGTATGATATATACAAAGTGCAATAAAGAAAGCAGTAAAGCAAACTGTACATAAAGCAAAATAAATACAAGCACAAATAAGCACATAACACCCCAGTAAGCACAAATCAATCAAGCGCTAGGAGGAACCCACAAAAAGAACCAGAAGCCCTGGTTGCAATATAAGAATTCCCCAGCAGAGTCGCCAAGCTGTCGCTCCCGACAAATGGGACGGGCCCAGATGAAGGTACAGACGCGAACGGTCGGCGAGAGGGACAATGAGAACACACAGCCGTGAACTCACTGGAGATGAATAGAGTCGCCAGCTAGGCATTTTTATCCCGGAGGAAAGGCAATGCTGCATAGGCCTAGGAAAGAGATGGATAAGACGGGTTGCGAACCAGAGAGACTGAGAAAGGGGGTTGGTTACAACCTGGGAAGGTATTAGCACCCAGATTGTCCGCCGTACTCGACGGGATCCACGCTTAAAAGATTTGTGTTTTAAAGGGGTAGTGTCAGTGCAATCTGTGTACAAAATAGCTGGAAAGCAATATGTACAGGTGTCAGTGTAAAGTGTATAAGTGATGTGAAGTATGAAAGTGTCAGTGTAAGAATGGAGTAAAATGCTCAAGATCATGAGGCTAAAGAATAAAGCTGGAAGGAGGGGGAATATACAGAGACTTTTGTTCGATAACTGTTAAGTTATGCCTACGTATCCTCTCGTGCAATGAGGAAGTCAGAACACCGTAGTTCGACCCAAAGAGACTGAAAGGTAAATTGACTGTGAACTGCTTGCTTGTCTATGCTCAAGTGTATGACCTGTCTGGCTCAGGTGCAAACTGTCTTGCATTAGACGGAAGAAGCAAGTTCTCGTTTGTGAGTGAATGAGATGAGAAAAGAATCCCGGAGGAGACGATTATTGTTTGTTTTTGTGTTTTCAGTCTTTTATTGCTTTTTTGGATTTTTGTCATAAGTTAATGAGCTTAAGTCTAAACCAATGGATTTAGTGAACTCATCACATCTTCCCTCTGATTAGGGGTAATGAGAATACCTTAAGTGTGAAGTCAGATTCTCACACTTAATCACCTTTGGTGTAGGATTAAGATCATTAACCTACTTGTTGATTATTTAGATGTTTTTGGTATTTTTGTTTAGTGTTGAGTAATGAGGTTAAGCCATAATCAAGGATTAAACAGACTCATTACACCATCCTAATAGAAGGATAATAGATGAGAATGTTTAAGCTGAGGAAAGCTCCTCAACTTAATCCATGATTAGGGATTAAACTCATGACAAAACAAGCCTTTGATTAAGTGGATTTTACTTAATGATATGATGATGAAGTGAATTTTATGATTTGTAAGACAACTTGAGGGGGACTTGTCCATTAACACTAGGGTTAGTCCTTCTTAACCATTTAAGGAAGAATTAGAACCCTGATGCAAGGCCCAAGTTACAAGTGTGATGTCTTGATGATTATTATGTGAATTGATTAAGAGATTTAAACACATTAAGGGTTTAACACTTAGGATTAAAGTTATACACTCCATCCTAAGAGAAGGATGCAGGCATAAGCTTAATCACAAAGCCTTAAAGCCTTTAGGGTTTAGTCCCTGATTATGAGATGAGAAGAGAAGACTCAAAGAGACACAAAGGTAAAACTATGAGGGGAGACTAATCAAGACCCTAATTCATTGTCATGCTTGGTTGTTCCTAAGGTTTGTGAGGTTTTCAGGAACAATCTTCAAAGGAGCCACCAGGAAGCAGATGAACAAGATCAAGAGAAGCAAAGCAACTTGCTTCATTCAAGAAGTCAAGTCACTTGAAGAAAGAAAGTGGGAGGAGAAAGAATGAGCAAGCTCAAACTCAAACACATATAGAAATGCAACAATGGATGCAAGAGAGATGAGAAGAAAAGTTATGAGAAGTGAAGGCAAATTCACTTCTCAAGGTTACTTACCACCTGAAATGTTAGAAAGAAATGCAATGCAATGCAAGATGGGATGAAATGGCATGATGCTAAGCAAAACCAGAAGCATGTTGATGATGATTATGATGTTATGAGGTGCTGCAAACATGAGGCAAGACATGGAGATGTTCATACAAGATCATGGGTGCAAATGATGCAAGTTTAGAAGCATGGATGAACATGAAAAGTTATGAAACATACAAGGCAAATGACATGGCAAATATGAGATGCAATGATCAAAGATGCTTTATACATGTCTTAAGATGTCAAATGAAACACAAGCATGCATAAAATGCAAAGACAAGTCATGTTATGCAAGAGAATGCAAGAAGGATGCAAATGAAAGCCCAAATTAGGGTTTATGGATCAAGCATCAAACAAAAACCAAAAACAGAAGCAAACCCTAAGATAAAAAATGGAAAATGCCACTCAAAGAAACCCTAACCCTACACTAAACCAAGGTCCAAAGGGGAGGTCTCAACTCTTACCCAATCTCAAGATATGATTTTTCTAAGTTATTAGGGTTTTTTAGGGTTCTTAACAAAGGAAATGCCAAACAAATTGAAATTGAGGAAACAAATCAAGGCCATTTAATCCTAGAAACTACATGCTAAACACAAGACAAAGCAAAAAGAATCAATGTCCAAACCTTCCTAGATAGGCAGAAATGAATTTTTGAACTTAGGATCAAATTAATGCATAAAAAATGATTTAATTCAATGAAAAATTCTTAAAATGCATCAAGATCAAAAAAGAAATTTGGTTTGAAGGTTGGACAATGTTTCTAAATGTCTTAGAACATTTCATGAATTTTTTTGGTGATTTTTAAATACCTAAAAGTATTTTTAATTAATTAATTTCCATTAATCAATTAAAAATAATCTTTTAAATATTTAAAAATACTTTTTTTATGATAAAAAATAAAATAAAAATATTTTTGGGTCTTAAAAATTAATAAAACTTTTAAGAAAAAGTTTCATAATTTTTAGGAATTTTTAACTATTTTAAATAAATTAAATAAAACAAGTGAAAAGAAAATGAATTAAAAATGAATTAAACTGAAGTATGCACAATGTAGGGTTGAGATTCAATCTGGAAAGGAGACCATTGACCACGCGCCAGATCCAGTGGTCATAATTCAAACCTGACTAATTAATTTATTAAACCTAATTAAAATTAATTAATCCTGATTAATTGAAAATGACATGATCTCAGCCGCACACTCACACGCGGGAAACAAGATCCAGTGGCTCACATTTAAAACTTGCCCTAACCCTAATTAAATGACTAACCACTTTCAGGTCACCGGAGACGAGCTCCGGTCGTCTTCTCCGGTGACCTTCTCCCCTGAAAACTTCCAAATCCTTCCCTAGGTCACTAAAATGAAATCTAAAATTATGGAAATGCTTCCCACAACCTACTGAACCAAAACCCCATGCCCAAATTCATTTATTCTTCCCCAGCAGCAAGAATCGAGCAAAGCAAGTTTTAGGTCACAAAATTTCAGGGACATCATACATGCTCAAAACTCAATGATTTTCGAAACCAAACACATCATCATGACCAGTGGAACGTAGAGAAACAATTAAGCACTTAAAAACAAGCTCCTGGGAAAAAAGTTCATGAAGCTCACCTGAACTGGAGCTCTGACTTCTGGCACTTTCTGGCTACTTTCTTCAGTGCAATCCACTCCACTTGATACCCAGATGATGTTTGAATACTCAAGAAGAGTTTATGTTGGCTGGATAATGAGTTTCGAAAGCTCCTGCTTCAACTCAGTTGAAAATGGCTATGGTGATTCTGGCACTTTCAGGTCATGGTGAGGGGTTGTTTGTGATCCTGAGGGTGAATGGAGAAGGTCTATGGTGTTTGTTGGTATGTTTGTGAGCTATGGTGAGAGTTTCGAAGGAAACTGCAAAATGAGGTGAAGAATGGCAGTGGGATGTTCTGGTTGATTCAGGCTTGTGTTCTTGCTGGTTTCTACTCAATGATGCATGGTGAGTTGAATGGTGAAAATGGTTTTTGTGTTTGCAAGCTGTGGAAGCAGATTCGAAAGCTTAGGCAATGTGGTGTGTTTTTGTGAATGTGTTGTTGTGTGTAGTTTCAGCCTTGCCTGCCTAGTGTTATGGCTTGCCAAAGGATACAATAAACAAATGCAAGTGGCCAGAGGATGTGACATGGCCTGTGGTGATTGGGATGTTTGCTTTTGCCAAAAGTCAAATTTCTTGTAAGAGAGGCATGGGCTTGATACTAGCTTGGTACAAAGGCTAGGGCTGGCGCAGCATGGTGTGGTGAGAGAGCTAGCAAGGTTCAAAGGCCAAGGCAGCCAGTTGAGGGAAGTGTCATGAGTGTTTTGCAAGTTGTTGCCTCTTTGGTTCACATGTGAAAAGTCTTGTTACATGAACCATAACCATGGGCATTCTTGGTTCAAATCTGAATTTTATGACTTAGAGAATGTTTGCATACTGGTTTGGAATGAATTAGAGGTTGCAATTGGCCTTGGTCCATGATTTTGCAAAATTTCCATTTGAGGCATGCCTTGAAAATCAATGATTTTAGCCAACTTTGCCACACCATAACTTTTGACCCAAGAAGAGTTTGATCATGTTCTTGTACTTTTTGAAAAGGGAAAGATGAGATCTACAACTTTCATGACCAAAGTTTTTCCATTTGAAGCCTTTTTGGATCAAGAATCAAGGCTTGAAAAATGACCTAAAATGAACCATTCTTGAAAAGTCAACTATGCCCAAAAAGTCAACATTTGCAAAAACCCTAAATTCTTGATTTTTATGAACTTCAACCTTCTTCCATGATCAAATAAAGATCATATACACTCAAAATGATGAAGATCACCCATTGGTTGGGTCATTGGGGGCCTCAGATGCCCTGATTTTACACTAACTTGTCTGAAAAGTCAACCCTTGATCAGATGACTTCCCCATGGAATTTCTTCATGAAAATTGATATGCATACTCCCTATACCATATAGAGACCAATGGAAACAAGAATGACCAAAAAATTTGGGGTTATGGCCTCTGAAACCAAAACCCTAATTCTAGGTCAACTGTGCAGTCAAACTTGGCTCTGCATCCACTCAAACCCTAGTTCTTGTGATTCTTTTGAATTCTTGGCTTTGTGAGGATGTAAAATGATACTTGAACACACATGGATCCCTTTGAAGTGATTGGTAGCATTTGGGGTGGCTCAAGTAGCTCTTGGATTGCTCAGATCACAAACCCTAGGTGCAGATGACTTAGAATCTATGCAGGGAATCAAAATGAGATATGAGATGATATGATTGTGTTTATGCATATGAGAATGATCACAAGCCATGGTGAAATGGGTGAGGGCAAATTTGGGGTGTTTACAGTACCCAGACCAAGATTGCATGGATACCTTGGGGATAGAGCCAAGCGTCAGATTCTTATGCCACCAACTCCAGTAGGACCAGTTTGACGATATGAACAACACTTACAGGAACTTGACTCTAGAGTTCCTCAGCTCGTTTCATTATGATCCTTAGGTTGGACCCGATGGACATGCTGTTTTCAGGTTGTTTGGGACTGACTACTCTTTCTCTCAAAAAGAGTTTGGTGATTTACTAGGTTTTCAGACTACTCCTGATGCTATTCCAGAGACACCGATGAGGTATTTTATGAGCAGAGAAGTGGAAAAGTTTTGGTCTAACATCTCAGGTGGAGGGAGCCAAGATCCTTCCACTCAGTTTTCTCAGGTAATCCACAATCCTACGTTAAGGTACTTCCAGATGATTCTAGCACACTCTTTCCTCGATTTGCCAGATATAGAGACTCTGCTGAGTGAAGAGGAGATCTTCCTACTATTTTGTGCGACTCAGTCTCGCCCAATTGCTTGTGGCAACTTCCTGTTGAAGGGCCTCTCCAGTGTCGCCAGATCATCTGTAGGCATTATACATGTCAGTGGTATTGTTACACAGATAGCTACTGCATTGGGTTTGTCTAGCAAATTATTGCACCTCAGGACCTTCTGCTGCTACACCACCCTGGATGTTGACTTTTGTCTTGACAGAGGACTGATGAGGAGGGCCTCTTTTGAGCCCAACACGTTTAGATTACTGATCGACAGCGAAGTGATACATTACTTTACATTACCAGACCCGTTGATGACCAGTGTCCACGACCCTGCTAATTGGAGTTATGCTTTAGAGGGTTATGGAGAGACTGTCGAAGAGCCAAAATCACCTCCCGCCGCTGAGTACACTCCTACACCTCTTTTTCCCCGAATCACTGTTATGTCTAACAATATGTCTTTGCAGCCGCCTGATCTACAAACTCAGATTTACGAGCTCCACAAGGAGACTGCCCTGCTCAAGCAGGAAGTAGCGGACTTGGCATTACAGATCGAGATATCTGATCTCACTCATGCCTCAGAGGTTGATGCTCTATATCAGGAGATTGGAGAGCTTTAGAGGGAGATAACTGAGATTCATGGATCGAACCAGGCAGAGAAGCCTACCACATGATCGTTTTACACTAACATTATTACTCTAGTATTTAATATTTAATGCCTTATTTTATTTCTCGCATCTCCAGACATATTTTATACTATTGCATATGCAACATTTTCCATGTACTTTGATTTTTATCTTATATATTATTTCATGCACTAATACTCGTTTTTTTATTTTCTTTCATTTTCTTTCATTTTCTTTTATTTTATTTTATGTCTAACAATGAAACAAAAAAGAAAAATATTTTTTATTTTTGCCTTCATAAAAAGTATGCAAGCTTTGTGCCTTAGAAGAAAGAAGAAAACGCTATCCGGACCCCCGGAAGACAAAAGGTACGCGAACCCCACATGGGGTAGCTATCCCATCTGTTGCTTTACCTTGCAGTAGACGTACTGATGTACGTAATGAAAGGAACTGGACCTATGATCTGAATGCTCCCCCTGTTTTGGGTCCACTTCCTCCTAATATTCCTGATGGGGAGGCACATGACACTGATGAATAATATGATCGGAGAGATCAATCTCCCGTACCTCACATGTCCCCCCATCGTCCTTCACAGTCACACACCGCACCATCTTCCTCTAACCCTGTTGCAGGTGCAGCTCCTGGATTCTATGTCACTGAGGAGATGTGGCGTGATATGACGGCTAGAGAGGAAAGGCGAGACAACCTACTCTCTACTATTTCACAACAACTGACGGACAACATGAACTTCATGCAACAATCACGATCGGTATTGGATCATGCCTACAGTAACATTTGTCATGCCTTGACTGATATCACATCAGAGCAGGCCCGTCAGCGAGAAGTCAACCGCCAGCACTACCAGCTTATGGAAGCCACTCAGGGTTCCATCCTAGGTAACCTTTGAGAGGTCCGGGGGTGCTCAGGCTGCCTTATCGGCACGACTTGACCGGAGGGACCAGCAGCGCAGTAGATCCCGTTGTTCCAGACCATCATAGCAGGACGACGAGGGCACCAGTGCTCCTCCGCAGTAGTTTTCCAGGTTACTCTCCTTATCTTATTTCGAAACATTGGGACAATGTTCGATTTAAGTGTGGGAGGGGATTTCATTGCTTTCTGTCATTTCCCTTTCTAGTTATTTATTTTCTTTCTGTTATTTCCCTTTCCAGTAAGTTATCTAGTTTAACTTTTCTTAGATAATGCATGTGTTTGACGAGTCACCAGTATAGTGTATTTTTAGTACATCCTCATTTTTTCCCATTTCCTTAGTCTTACGAAAAAATTTTAAAAAAGAAAACAATGTTGTTTCACATGTTTGGGCTTTGAGACAGGTTTGGATTAGGATGTGGTGACTTAGGTCAACTTTTTGAAACATCAGTACCATTGTAGCACCATAGACCTCTTGAATATAGGAATCACTCCTAAACCCCACACCATGGCCTTTATTATCATTCAAAAAATTGTCCTAAGTAGTTTATTCTATAGGATCAGAATGCGCCTAAGAGGGGGGGGGGGTGAATTAGATGTTATAATTTTTCTCGATTCTTTTTCTTTGATGGATAGAATTTTTCTTTTAAATGTGTATGGAAGAAAAGCAGTAAGGCAGAAAATAAAAGTGACACGGAGAATTATCCTGGTTCCCTTCACAGTCCGAAGGTACATCCAGTCCCCTTTCAATTTGAAAGAGATTTCCACTAGTTTTTAGAAAAAGTACAACCTATCACACCTTCAATGGTGAGGCCTACTTTCTAAACAACTAAGCAACTTTGTGTGCAAGAACAATCCTCTTGCCACACAACCCTTGTGTCCAACAATCCTGGATCACAAGTCACAAAAGGAAAAACCTTTCTATACTTTTTGTAATTTTGAGTGAGTAATACAAAGATTGGATATCAATAATGATCTTCTCCTATGTACACAAATCACTTTTCAAATATTAATACAAGTGTTCAAACATGCAATATGAAAGATGATGATCTTATGAACACTTTTTAGAAGAATAAAATATTTGAAAATTGGTGAATTTGATTTAAGTGATTTTCATAAAAAAATTGTAGGAGGTGTTTTTGAATTTGAAAAAATTCAGATTTTATAATAATCAAGACACCCTTTTGAAAATGTATGAAAATTATGAAACAAAATAATTTATGAAGAGATATAATCAAAATGTGTAATTTGAAATTCAAAGAAATATTTTTCAAAAATCTTACAGTGTTAACCGGTTAACCAAATGGTTAACCGGTTAACGCCTATAAACGTTAACAGGTTTTCTGAAATTTTGAAGCCGTTAACCGGTTAACCAAATGGTTAACCGGTTAACACTGTTAAAAACAGAAACATATTGTTTTCAAAAAGTGTTAAACGGTTTGAAAAATTAATCAAAGTATTTTATGCATTATGCTAACATGTGATTGAATGAGTGAACACTTGTACATCAATTTAAAAGAGGGATTGATGTACCTAAACAAAAACGTCCAAGCTTGAAGTAGAACGATGATGCATAAGAAGCTTGAATGCAAAGCCGGATGCTTGTAGCTTGATCAGTTGGAGCTCTTGACTTTTTGCAGATCTGAAAAGCATGTGCCGTGTTGTCTTCATCAAAAACTTTGAGGTTGAAGGCGTGCTTCTACATTCTCCCCCTTTTTGATGATGATAATCGAAAAATCTGCGAGAGCTTTGATTAATGTTTCTCTAAACGAATCCTCCCCCTATGGACAGCAACTCCCCCTAAATGATAGCGGTAGTAGCAAAAGAATTCTGCATCGAGAGGCATTAGAGAAACAAGGTCTTCTCCCCCTTTGGCATTAGCAAAAAGGAAGGGACCAACAAGCAAGCATAGAAATGAAAAGTATAGCATCACACAAGCAATCATGCAATCAAACACATATAGAACTAAAATAGAATGCAAGTAAACCAAAAATGCCTAAAAACTTAGGACTTGAGTTTGAGAGTACAAAACATAAAATGACTAAAAGAGAAAAACAAAATAAAAAAAAACAGAGACTGTCACGCAGACCAGGGACTGCTGTTTTGGAGGTGTTAACCGGTTAACCGATCCGTTAACCGGTTAACGGACAAAAATTTTCAAAAATTTTAAAAAGTCCAGCAGCTTTGTGGGGGAAAATGGAGGGAAATTTTTCAATTTTTTTTCATAAAGTGTTAGCACATGTCATTCCGCAACTTTCGATCAAAAAATATTTTGAAACCGATTTATTTCGGGTATACAAAAGTGAGAAAAACCGAAAACGGTGAAATGTGAGTGCTAGCATTTTATGACATAAAAGTGAGCAAAAACACATATAAACACATTTAATGCAATAAAAACATATAACAATCAATTTTTAGGTTAAGATTAGATGTCACCTTCATTGAGAATACCAAGTTCTCGTCGAATCTTGAAAAATTGCTCCTTAGCCAACGGTTTTGTGAATATGTCGGCGAGTTGATTGTGTGTATCCACGAACGTAACATCTACATCTCCGTTTAAAACATGATCTCGAAGGAAGTGATGTCGGATATCTATGTGCTTTGTTCTTGAATGCATGACCGGGTTCTTCGTAATATTGATGGCACTTGTGTTGTCACACCGGAGAGGGATACAACCGATATCTATACCGAAATCGAGAAGTTGTTGTTTAAGCCACAAGATTTGAGCACAACAACTTCCTGCTGCAATGTACTCTGCTTCGGTCGTGCTAAGTGCAACGCATGCTTGCTTCTTGCATGCCCACGACACTAGTGCATTCCCGAGAATGTGACAAGTACCACTTGTACTCTTTCTATCGGTCTTACATTCTGCATAATCAGCGTCAGAATAACCAATTAAAGAACATGTACTACCTTTAGGATACCATAGTCCGACGTGCGTCGTTCCTTTGAGATACTTCATGATCCTCTTCACGGCAGTGAGATGTGATTCCTTCGGATTAGCTTGAAAGCGGGTACACAAACAAACACTAAACATAATGTCAGGACGGCTCGCCGTCAAATATAAGAGTGAACCGATCATACCTCGATACTTTGTAATATCTATTGAAGTGCCGGAAAGGTCTTGATCAACATACGTTCCGGATCCCATTGGAGTAGACATTTCTTTGCAATTGTCCATATCAAATCTTTTCAATAACTCCTTGCAATACTTGGATTGGTTGATGAAGATGCCATCCTTTGTTTTCTTGATTTGTAAACCAAGGAAGTAGTTCATCTTTCCCATCATGGACATCTCGAATTCGCCTTGCATCATAAGAGAGAATTCTTCGCAAAGATCTTTGTTTGTTGAACCGAAGATGATGTCGTCGACATAGACTTGAACAAGTAAGATGTTGCCCTTGAGATTCTTGATGAACAAAGTCTTGTCAACCTTTCCTTTCGTAAAACCTTTCTTACATAGGAAGTTGCTAAGGCGATCATACCAATACCTTGGTGCTTGCTTTAAGCCATAAAGAGCCTTCTTCAACTTGTAGACATGAGACGGGTTCTTGAAGTCTTCAAAACCCGGAGGTTGTTTGACGTAGACTTCTTCATTGATGTAACCGTTTAGGAAAGCGATTTTGACATCCATCTGGTACAACTGAAAATTCATAGAACAAGCATAAGCAAGTAATAATCTAATTGCTTCTAACCTTGCTACCGGAGCGAATGTTTCATCAAAGTCGATTCCTTCTTCTTGGTTGTAGCCTTGTGCGACCAATCTTGCTTTGTTACGAACTATGATCCCATTCTCGTCAAGTTTGTTCTTGAACACTCATCTTGTGCCTATGATATGTTTGTTGTCCGGTCTTGGTACAAGAGTCCAAACTTGGTTCCTTTCGAATTGGTTGAGTTCTTCTTGCATAGCTATTATCCATTGATCGTCGCCTAAGGCTTCATCGATTTTTGTTGGTTCAATTTGAGACACGAACACCATGTTGAGGAAAGCATCCTTGAGATTGAGTCGAGTTGCAACGCCTTGGCTAATATCACCAATCACTTTATCTATCGGGTGATCTCTATGAGTTCTCCATTCTTTTGGAAGATCTTGATGTTCTTCAATGGTTGGTGACTTATCTTCTTGTGATATTTCTTGTTCTTTTGATATCTCCTTTTGTTGTTGTGATAGATCTACTACATCATCATCATCATCCACAATAATATTATCCTCTTTCGAGGGGTTAGTCTCATCAAACGAAACATGTATGGATTCTTCAATAGTAAGAGTACGCTTATTGAAAATTCTAAAAGCTTTACTTGATAGAGAATATCCAAGAAATATACCTTCATTGGATTTCTCATCAAACTTACCAAGGTTGTGCTTGCCGTTGTTGAGAATGAAGCATTTGCATCCGAATATGTGGAAGAAAGATATGTTGGGTTTCCTTCCCTTGAACAACTCATATGGGGTCTTCTTGAGAATAGGTCAAATATTGACACGGTTACTTATAAAACAAGCCGTGCTAACCACATCCGCCCAAAAATATTTAGGAAGATTTGAGTCGCTAAGCATTGTCCTTGCAAGTTCCACTAGTGCCCTATTATTCCTTTCTACGACACCGTTTTGTTGAGGAGTCCTTGGTGCGGAAAATTTGTGAGAGATTCCATGCTCTACACAAAACTCTTCAAATGATGAATTTTTAAATTCGCCACCATGGTCGCTTCTTATGGAAACAATTGAGAGTGACTTCTCATTTTGAATTTGCTTGGCATACTTCTTGAATGCTTTAAAGGCATCACTTTTCTGCACTAAAAACAAAGTCCAAGTGTATCTAGAGAAATCATCAACAATAACTAGTTCAAAAACGTTACCTCCGAAGCTTTTTGTTCTTGATGGACCGAAAAGATCCATATGTAACAATTGTAGTGGCCTTGAAGTAGATATCACTTTCTTGGTCTTGAAGGATGTTTTGGTTTGCTTCCCCTTTTGACATGCGTCACAAAGCTTATCCTTTATAAACTTCATCTTTGGAAGACCAACAACTAGATCATGCTTTAATAATTTATTCAAATGCTCCATGTGAATGTGAGCAATCCTCTTATTCCAAAGCCATGCATCGTTGTTGTTTTCCATAAAGCACTTCACCTTCAAGAGAGAGTCATCAAAAGAAATCATAAAAATGATATTAAATCTTTTACCTTTTAGCAAGAGTTCATGAGTGACTTCGTGTTCTATCAAGCATTCCTCCTTTGTGAAGTTGATTCGGAACCCTTTGTCACACAATTGACTTATGCTAAGAAGGTTGTGTTTAAGGCCTTCCACATAAAGGACGTCTTCGATGATTGTATGAGGAGATGCACCAATAGTTCCAACTCTAAGAATTCTTCCTTTATTATCATCACCGTAAGTAACGTATCCTTTGGCCTTAAGTGTTAGACTTGAAAATTTGTTGATATCGCCCGTCATATGCTTTGAACAACCGCTATCGAGATACCATTGTGTAGAAGTTGTTTTCAAGCATACCTACAAAACAAAGTCAAGTTTTGTTAGGTACCTAAATTGCTTTCGGTCCTTGATAGTTAGTACCCTTTTCAACCCACACATAATGCCCTTTAGCAACACCAATGTTGCGCACATAGAAAGCATTAGGTGTATGGCCTTTGATTCCACAATAAAAGCAAATAGGTTGAAATTGACTTTTAAATCTAGGAACATATTTTTGTTTCTTAATGATCCTTTTCCTTTTATGACTTTGATGCATAGTTTTAGAATTGTTAGTCTTTTCCTTAACAATTTGTTCACTAGCTTTTACGAAAACGGTTTCACTTGTGCTTGGTTTGGAAAACTTAGAATATCCTAGGCCACTTTTATCATTTGGATATCTTTGGTGCCTAAGAAGTTTCCTCCAAGCTAATTTGACCTTTTTCCTATCTTTCTATAACTCTTTTGAGTTGAACAATTTTAAAGGACAATGACTCACAATTTTTACATGTAAAGCTTTGTTTTTCATCCTTTATCTTTTGTTTTTCATTTTCAATGTATTTTTCAAAAGATGCATTTTGTTCTTCTAAAGATAATATTTTCTTCTTTTGGGATGAAATATTTTTGTACAAAGTCTTACATTCCTTTAGAAGTTCATCTATGACTTCTTGTGCATCATTTTCATAAATTGAAAAGTTACTACTAACCTCATCATTTTCTTCATCGGAGTGATGTGACGCCATTAATGTCATATTAGCACATTCGTCGCTTTCCGATTCCGATGATGAACTAACTTCATTGTCATCCCATGCGACATAAGCCTTTTTATTTTTGAAGTCCTTCTTGCCTTTGAATCCTCCTTTCTTCGCAAGTCTTGGACAATCCGGTTTTATGTGACCTTGCTTTCCACATTCATAGCATGTAACTTCTTGATTCGATGTGGATGTATCCTTCTTCCTGAAATTTTTATTCTTTTTAGGAAAAGAAGAATTATTTTTTTTGTTAAAAAACTTACCAAGCTTCTTAACAAGAAGCATGAAGTTCTCATCTTCGGAGATCTCGTCATCTTTGTCATCCTTCGTGTCAATCTTCAAAGCAATTCCTTTGGACTTTTTCTCTTGACATTCGTGCTTCTCAAGCCTTCCAAGTTCTAATTCGTGCTCCTGAAGTTTGCCGAATAGAGACGCGGATGTCATTGTTGAGAGACTCTTCTTCTCCGAGATCGCGGTCACCTTCGGTTGCCATTCCCTTGTCAAAGACCTTAGAACTTTCAAATTGAGATCGTCGTTGGTGAAGGTCTTTCCGAGTGCAATCAAATGGTTGGTTAGATGAACAAATCTTTTTTGTAAAGCCACAATAGATTCTCCGGGCTGCATGCGGAACATTTCATATTCTTGACTCAATGTGTTAAGCCTTGATCTTTTAACTTCTGTTGTTCCTTCATGTGTTTCTACCATAGTATCCCAAATCTCCTTCGCCGATTTGCATTGTGATACACACAAAAATTCGTCCATACTAAGAGCGCTTTGAAGTATGTTGATTGCTTTCTTCTCATTTAGGATCTTCCTTTTATCATCTTCATCATACATATTCTTCAACTTCGCGGTTCCAATGTCGTTGATCACATTGATAGGATTATGCGGACCTTCTTCGATTGTTTCCCATATGCCTTCTCCTTGGGCTTGAAGATGTGCCATCATTCTGATTTTCCAGAAATCGAAGTATTCGCCGGGGAAGAGCGGAGGCTTGTTGCTACTTCCACCATCTTTGAAAACAGGATTCGAGTTTGCGGAATCCATAAGGATCTTGTAGGAACAGGTTGCCTAAACTTGCTCTGATGCCAATTGTAGGATCAGAATGCGCCTAAGAGGGGGGGGGGGGTGAATTAGGTGTTATAATTTTTCTCGATTCTTTTTCTTTGATGGATAGAATTTTTCTTTTAAATGTGTATGGAAGAAAAGCAGTAAGGCAGAAAATAAAAGTGACACGGAGAATTATCCTGGTTCCCTTCATAGTCCGAAGGTACATCCAGTCCCCTTTCAATTTGAAAGAGATTTCCACTAGTTTTTAGAAAAAGTACAACCTATCACACCTTCAATGGTGAGGCCTACTTTCTAAACAACTAAGCAACTTTGTGTGCAAGAACAATCCTCTTGCCACACAACCCTTGTGTCCAACAATCCTGGATCACAAGTCACAAAAGGAAAAACCTTTCTATACTTTTTGTAATTTTGAGTGAGTAATACAAAGATTGGATATCAATAATGATCTTCTCCTATGTACACAAATCACTTTTCAAATATTAATACAAGTGTTCAAACATGCAATATGAAAGATGATGATCTTATGAACACTTTTTAGAAGAATAAAATATTTGAAAATTGGTGAATTTGATTTAAGTGATTTTCATAAAAAAATTGTAGGAGGTGTTTTTGAATTTGAAAAAATTCAGATTTTATAATAATCAAGACACCCTTTTGAAAAGGTATGAAAATTATGAAACAAAATAATTTATGAAGAGATATAATCAAAAGGTGTAATTTGAAATTCAAAGAAATATTTTTCAAAAATCTTACAGTGTTAACCGGTTAACCAAATGGTTAACCTGTTAACGCCTATAAACGTTAGCAGGTTTTCTGAAATTTTGAAGCCGTTAACTGGTTAACCAAATGGTTAACCAGTTAACACTGTTAAAAACAGAAACATATTGTTTTCAAAAAGTGTTAAACGGTTTGAAAAATTAATCAAAGTATTTTATGAATTATGCTAACATGTGATTGAATGAGTGAACACTTGTACATCAATTTAAAAGAGGGATTGATGTACCTTAACAAAAACGTCCAAGCTTGAAGTAGAACAATGATGCATAAGAAGCTTGATCGCAAAGCCGGTTGCTTGTAGCTTGATCAGTTGGAGCTCTTGACTTTTTGCAGATCTGAAAAGCATGTGCCGTGTTGTCTTCATCAAAAACTTCGAGGTTGAAGGCGTGCTTCTACATATTTTAGCAGTCAGCTCCGGCCTAAGCATGCTCTACGTAGGGGGCCGATGAACATAAGTGAATGATCCAGTGCTAATAAAAAAGAAAAAGGCAAACTCTAGGATAGGTGACCTTCACAAAGTTATTTAAACCGAAAAAAGAGAAGAAACAATTTTTGCCACAAAAAGAAAAAATTGGAGTCACTTATTGTTAGTTGGTTCAGAGGTATCAGGGACTGAACTTGGTAGGGCAGATTACGATCCGATCCCCCGCAGCTACATTTAGGTCAAATAAAACATGTTTACACATGCTTATGTGCCAGAAACCTTATGTTATGGATCAAAATCACTAACCGGTCACTCTAATATGAAGCATGTACGGATAACGGGCTTAATGTGATTGCGCCTGAATGAAAAGGACCCAAAAAGAGATGAGAAGATAGGCCTAGGTATTGTGGGATGACATGGGGTGGTTAATATAGGATTGAAGTTTGTGTATGTGTTATTATGGTACCCTTGGTTCACTTAGTTAGTACCTGTCACTGCATCCTGACTTGAACTTAGAAGCCCTTTAGCCCAAATCACGTGTTGACACCAGTTTTCTTCATTTTTGAGCTTTAAATGTTTGCCTGAGGACAAGCAAAGGTCTAAGTGTGGGAGGATTTGATAACACTAAATTTCACCGTATTTCTGACTCCGATTTCGCATGCATTCTTAGATTTTATTGTTATTTTGTTATGTTATTACTTTGTTTTTCTTTATTTTCAGGTTTTCTATGTAATCAGGGCTTAAATCGAGAAGAGGAGCGAAAAAGGAGTGGAAACGGACGAAAACCAAGAAATTCAGCTTTTTACACTTACGGCATCCGCCATGGCTGGCGCCATGGGGTCTTCCATAACGT
This sequence comes from Lathyrus aphaca, assembly GCA_963966055.1. Taxonomy (NCBI): domain Eukaryota; kingdom Viridiplantae; phylum Streptophyta; class Magnoliopsida; order Fabales; family Fabaceae; genus Lathyrus; species Lathyrus aphaca. The sequence continues at coordinate 309,997,826 of OZ014523.1, forward strand.
GGCCACGTATCAAGACCAATCCACAACTGCCAAGACCCACGATCCCCACTTTCTTCTTCCATATTGCTCTCATGGAGGACGCCATGGCCTTGTGGCGGGCTCCACAAGGCAAAAGTGGTTCCCTCCACTTTTTAGTGGAGGGGGTATCCTGGTCATTTCCCATTTAAGATTTGCCTATAAATAGGACTTTAGAATTTCGTTTTTTTCATCCAAACTTAGAATGTCTTAGGCATATATCAGTTTTAAAGTAGTTATCATTCCACATCGGGGTGTTACTGCAATCGAGTGATCGAGTCTGTATACGTCTGTGTGATCGAGTTTTAGAGCACTCTGGGAGGAAGTTAATCCTGCCGCCATTTTAATTCCAGTTCGTATTTTATTTTTCCGCATTGCTTTACTTTCATTTATTTTCCGCATTGCTTTACTTTATTTATTTCTCCCACTCGCACTACTTTCGTTTATTTTCCGCACTTGCTTTAAATACCTTTATTTCCCGCACTCGCACTACTTTCATTTACTTTCCGCACTCGCACTACTTTTATTTACTTTCCGCACTCGCACTAATTACTTTTATGAAAAATTATAAAAAGAACTTTTACTTTACCATGTCTAACTAAATCCATAAAGGTTAGAATGTAAGGATCGTAATTGAACCAGTAATCCGTACGATTGTTCGTGGAAACACTTAAGGGCTATTTTATCTTTCAATTTAAGTAATTGTTTTTAACTATTTCAAAAACAGCCAAAAGCGCTTTGTCTAGTTCATTAGGAGTTTTTAGATTAAAAAGAAAATGGATTTTAAAACGATTTTCGGACGCGTTAAGAAGTTTAGAGTCTGGTTCGTGAGAACCTCTTTTTGCTAAGAAATCCAGGTTAAAGTACTTTTCAACTTAGTTAAGATACTATATTTCTTAAAAATAGGTTTACTACTCTAACACAGTATGCACCTTTTTATCCGTGACAATAGGAGGGGTTAATTAGGGAGTACAACTCGGTTCTGAATACGCGAAAGCGACAGTTCCTATTAAATTAGTTCTTTTCAAAGTAGAAAACATTGCCCATAAGTAGTTCTATTAACAAGTATCGGGTTATCAATTGATTATGTGAATTACATTCGAGCCAGTCTTTATTAATTATTTAAAATTACCATTTTATTTACCATTGCACCCTCCTTAAAACTATTATATTTAATTGCCTTACATACACGCCATAACAACAGGTACGATAGATTGACACTTGGTCTCTGTGGATTCGACAATCTTTTATATTACTCTGACGTGTTCGTACACTTGCGAAAAACATGCATCAGGTAGCTATAATAGATTGTTTGTGTTATGCATTGCATCTAGTAGCTGTTTGTGCTACAGGAGGTGTAGTAGTTGCTGGGTTTTGGCTTTACCTAGTTTTTAGGCCCCTTAGACTTAGGTTTGATTCTAGATTAGGATATGTTTGGTACTTGTTTACTTTCATTCCTCTCATCGTTTCGCTTTATCCTACTAACCTTTGTTTTATAGGGAGGTGGAGGTAAGTTCATTCATAACTTCTTCCTTTTAAATTCCTTACGCTTTCTAAGTGTGTTTGCTTTAGCATTTTGTGCTTAGTTTGTACAACTTCATGCTAAATCCCCTTTAGAAATAACTTAGCTTCCTTAGGAAGTAAGTTGATTTCTAATTCCCTTTCTTTTTCTTTTCCTTTCCTTATTAGGATTAGAAAGTCGTGCTAACCTAGGTTCATCCATGAATTATAAAACTTAGGACTACTAGTCTCTCTTTATACTTTTACCTTTGGTTCACTTTGTTTCTTTCTCAATTCAAAGAAAAGTAAAAAACACCTAACAAAGGTTGATCTTCCCGTACGCCATTAGACTTTGCCCTGGGTTACTTATGCGTGTCCCATTTCGAGGAGAGGTGTAAGGCATCTACCACGATGAACAAGGCTTAGTATGAGAAGGTTCGCAAACAAAAACAATCAAAACACTTCTCTAAAAGACAGTTAACAAACAACACTCGTCTTTTCTTGCGGGATTTCTTCTCTCACCTCACTCACTCTCAATGCGAACTCGCCTCGACATGTCTCTTTGCAAGACGGTAAATGCACTCGTACTAGACGAGCCTGCAACACCTGAGTATAAGCATAAGAAGTTCAATTCATAAAAAACACAAACAAGTTTCTGCCTTAGTTAGGCAAACTACATCGACTCTGATCCTCATTTTCCCGATGAGGTACGTAGGCAGCAGGGTAGGGCCCGTTCGAGCATACTTTTTATTTTCCCTGCATTTTCCCCTTTTTATCTCTTTTCCACTTCCCTTTTTTATTCCATTCTAGTTAGCTATTTTTATTCAGCAACATCTTATTTCTCACCCTTTGAAACAGAATAACAAGCATGGATCCCATCGGGTACAACGGACGATCTGGGGTGCTAATACCTTCCTAGTTTGTAACCGACTCCCGAACCCGGATCTTTGGTTCGCAGGACCTTGTCCTTTCCTTCTTCCTTAGGTTTGTGCAACATTACCTTTCCCATTCATTCGGGATAAAAATACCAGGCTGGTGACTTTACTCTTTCCGCGCCACTTTTGCATTTGTACTAGGATGAAAATCTCGGGAGCGACAACTGGCGACTCTGTTGAGGACCGAACCCATAATCTCTGGTTTCTCCTTTGAGATTCAATCCTAACGCCTATTTATTTCGGTTTCTTTGGGTGTTTATCCGTGTGTTGCTGTGTGCTTTAGTATAACTTTACCGTTTTCATTTACAGCTTTACTTTACAGCATTTATTTATCACTTTCAGTATTTATTTTCCATGCATCATATTATACTGGACTGTGTTGGTTTTCCTTTTTTTCCTGTGGGTTGGGAGTTACTGTGAGATACTGTGGGTTGTGGGCTGGGAGTTACTGTGGGCTGGTTTTCCAAATACCTGGCTTGAGTGCACTATAGTACTAGCATGGACATACATTGTACTTCCATGGTATTTCACCATGATGAGTGGCGATGTGTTCCACACCTAGATTGCGGCCGTCTTGGAACTGTTCTGTGTGGGTATTTCCTCCACTTCAGGGTACGACCTTGATAGTTATGTGAGTCTGGTGACCGATCATTGAGGAAATTAGTGGAAACATCCCTCTCCAGTAATGAAAGTGGCATACCACATTTGTTGGCAAACCCACTCGCATCTGAGGGTCCACTGGGAACTTGCATAAGATGGCCTGGTTCTCTCATAGGAACCCAGTTAAAATAAAATGTTTGTATGATGATAGTACTGTATCCCAAGGGCTAAATGTACTATTGTTTCTCGATTCAGTGATTGAAGTTGTGGACTTATAAGGGATGCTTGTTTCCCCGGACTCAGTTGAGATCTCCCTGAGTAGTACATAATGCCAAACCGATTCCCTGATTTGGTCATTAGCTATTTCTCAAAAATGGTGGACATATTATTTCTATTCGGCTTTGAGAGTCCGTGATGTTGAACCAAGTAGCACACCCGTGAGATGGGAGGGGTTTACAAGTTTGCAGGAACCCTAAAACTTCCAACATACCCACTTTTCCAGTATTGGTCAGTATTATGATCTGGTTCTATGGTTCTTGGTTCTGAGTTCCAGGATTTCTGTTAAGAGAAACTATTACTGTGATTGTCGTTGTGACCCTGCACAGACACTTGAGTATCTTATTGGCACAACACAAACACTTAACTAATCACATGCCTTGCCTTGTATAAGCATCATCGTATCATTAATCATTTGTGTTCTTTTTCATTTCTCAGGGTTTATACTATTCCGGGTTCCTGGTCGGCCTTTTGCTTCAGAAATGGAAGATATCAGAAAGAAGAATGTGCACTACAAGTTCTTTGATACCAAACTGGATCTATATAACCAGATGGTGTCTCTTATTACCCCGGGTCATGTGGGTTACTTCAAAGAGAATTATGGTGATATTCTGGATCTGGTAGTCAACCTGGATAGTTCTCAAAGAAGTGTGATCCATACCTTGTTGCAGTATTACGATCCTCGGCTCTGATGCTTCACTTTTCATGACTTCCAATTAGGTCCTCTGCTTGAAGAGTATGTTGTGATGTTGGCTATCCCGCTCAAAGACCAGATCCCCTTCAACTCAGAGATGACCAGACCAGCTTATCTTGACATTGCCAAAGCTCTTTATTTGAGCTCATCTGAACTGGAGGCTAACTTAACAGCTACCAGAGCCGGGGTACTTGGATTTTCTCTTGACTTTATGGTTAGAAGAGCTGGAGAACTTGTTGTGGCTGCTCAGTGGGATTCAGTTTGTGCTATCTTGGCCTTATCCATCTATGGGATCTTCCTGTTTGCTGATATGGATAAATTTATGGATATGAATGTCATCCACTTGTTTGTGCTGAAAAATCTCGTGCCCACTCTTCTGGGTGATCTATACTACTCAGTACATTACAAAAATGAGAAGAAGTGGGGTGGTCTAGTCGGGTTATGTGCTCCTTTATTCTACAAATGGTTTATGAGACACCTACCCACTACTGAAGTCTTCATCGATCCCAATGTAATTTGGGCCCAGAAACTGAGCATGTTGTCTGCTAAGGACATCAGGTGGTTTACCCTAAGGCTAAGGGGGAAGGACTTCATCTCCAGCTGCGAAGTTTATCCCAATGTTCCATTCTTAGGAGTAGTAGGGGGCATCATTTAAAACCCTATTCTCTTAAGGAGGCAGTTAGGATATGCACTCAAAGATGTTCTTGAGGAATCAGAGCTGGTCTAGACTTTCTATTTCCCTATAAAGGATAATCTTCCTTTGGTTCGAGAAGCTGTAGGTGCCTAGAAGCTTATCATAAGAAAAGCTATAGCACGCTTGGGAAAAAGCAATAATTAGATGTTTCTCGAGTATGAAGCTTGGTTAAGAGAGAAAGCTTAAGTAGTTCTGATCCCATTCTCTACACCGGTTCTACTTCCAGGGGTTGAACCAAAAGCCCCTGCCATTAAAAGATTATCAGAAGTTGGAAGCTTCGGTCCAACAACTTAGAGCTGAGAATCTAGAGGCCAACAATGCTTGTTAGAAGCTGATGATCCACAACAAGAAGCTAGAGGAAAGAGCTCATAAAGCTGAAGAGATAGTACAACTCAAGCAAAAGGACATCGAAGAAAGAGAGCTCTACTTCAAGAAGAAGATGTTGGCCAAAACCCACGAGGCAAGTCGGCGCTGGAAGGATAATAAATCTTTAGACGAAGCCAGCGAATCTGTGACCCTTTGACAAGAAAAATGGGATGCTAATCTGAAAAAGAAAAAGGAGGTAGAGGCTGAGTATCAGCTGAAGATCGAAAACCTTCAAGAGCTCCTAGATGAACAATGAGAGCTACTTCAGAAATCCCATGAGAAGCATAGAGATCACCTTCAGAAGATATCCCAAGGTCAACAAGCAGTTAAAAATTTCTAGAAAGAGGTAGAAGAGCTGAAACTCTGGGCCGATGTCAAGAAAGTCAAGACTGAGCCAAGCAAAGAGAATGAAGAGGTGTTCCTACAACAGATCAATGAACTACATGCTTCATTCGATCAGAGGGATCTCCTTATTCAGAAGCTCTTCCAGGAGCCAGGTCATCTGGACATAGCTCAGTTGTTCCAGGTGGTCAAGCGTCTCAAATGGAGGTTGAAGGACATGGAGCTTCCTAGAGCTTAGTTTAATTATCTTGTACCTGGATTACCCACATGCCTGTTGTGGGATTCCTCTTTACTTTGTGCTTTGCTATTACTGTATGAATTGGCACCCTTCAGGGAATTTGTTATCTTCAGATTTCAGTTTATGATATTTGACTTGGTTGGAATCTCTAATTGTTATCCTTGCACTGACATGGGGGTTTAAGCCCATTTCTCCATAGTTATCGGATCTAAGCTTTACGCTGGGTCTTCTTCCCTAAAATCTGAATTTTCAAAGGCTATATGAATTCTCTAAAATACCAGAACGGGAATGTAAAAAAACCTTGAGAATGAAAAGAACACAACATTGCATGCATTCATATCATTTTCATTTTTCTTTTGCAGGTTATCCAGATTTCTTAACTTATCTGTTTATTCAGGAAATATTGTGAAGCCGCAACGACCCGTCTCTCCCAACACGACACTCCTCTGCACCGGTATGCTACTCGTCGTAACCACAGAAACATCATGGATACAATACAGGCTGAGCTGAATGAGTTTCGCACCAGGATGGCAGAGTTTATGACTATGATGCAGGGCATGACCTAGGGGCAGCAGGAGCTAAGAGCTGTCGTTCTCAGACTTGATCCACCACAGGCGGACGCTCCCATTGTCACTTTGGATGCTCAGGGAAATCTAATCAACAACACTATTATTCCTCCTAGGGGTAACAGACCTCCAACTCCAGAGGGTGGTGGCCCTATTCCTATTCAGGTGGAAGACCATCAAGAAGACCAGTTCACCTTGGTCAATAATGACATAGGCTTTGGCACTGGTGGTAACTCCCAAGACATTCAGATGTTGGCTGAGAAAGTTAGGGCTTTGGAATGCAGGGATACTCTAGGCAATGATGTTTCTGACATGGGCCTAGTCCAAGGGGTGGTCATCCCTCCAAAGTTTAAGCCTCCAAGCTTCGACAAATACAATGACAACTCTTGCCCAAAAACTCATCTGCAAGCTTTTTACCGCAAGATTGTTGCGTATACCAAAGATGAGAAGCTTTGGATATGCTATTTCCAGGAAAACCTGTCTAGGGGCTCATCAGGATGGTACATGAAATTGGAAAGAACCGTTGTTCCTAATTGGAAAGAGCTCGGGGAAACTTTCCTCAAGCAGTACCAATATAATATTGATATGGCTCCAAGTCGGACCCAACTGCAAAGCTTGTCTCAAAAGAGTTCCGAAAGCTTCATGGAATATGCATAGAGGTGGCGCGAGGTTGCAGCTAGAGTTCAACCCCCGTTGCTAGAGAGAGAAATGGTTGACCCTTTCATGGATACCCTCCCGGGGCACTTGATGGAAAGATTGGCAGGCTGTTCATCTAGCGGCTTTTCTGACATCATCCTAACTGGCGAAAGAATTGAAAGTTGGATGAAGAAAGGGAAAATTCAAAATAGAGGAGCGTCGACTTCTGGGGTCAAGAAACCTTTCGGGCAGAGAAGAGAATGTGAAACCAGGGCTGTGTACACCTAAAGGAAGAGGGGGAATCAGAACTCATATCATCAGGCAGCTCCTTTTACCATTTATGCTCCCGCGAATCAACAATAGGTTCAACAACCATAACAACAGCGTCAACAGAACTACCAGCAGCAGAGAGCTCCTCGTCAATACTATCCTCCCATACCAAAGGATAGGCATCTTGAGATGCCGTCAGTGTCTTATTCCTAGCTCTTGCAAAATCTTCTTCAACTTCAAATGATCCAGTTGAGAACCCTTCAGCCTCTGAGGTCGGGGCAGTTTCCTGAGGGCTATGACGTTAATGCTCACTGTGAGTTCCATTCTAGAGCTCCAGGCCACAGTACTGAAAATTGTAAAGCCCTTAAACACAAGGTGCAAGATTTGATAGACTCCAAGGAAATCAATTTCGCTCCAACCCCGAACGTGTTGTAAAACCCTATGCCTCCGCATGGAAGGACCGTAGGAGCTATTGATGATGGTGAGGGATTAAATCTGATATACAATGTCGATGATTTGAAAACTTATTTGTTAGCCGTGAAGGGTTGCCTAGCCAAGAAGGATATATTTCCGAGCTGCGAAAAGGGTTGTTCAGATTGTGAGAACTCCGTTGATGGTTATGACCAATTGAGATCGGGTATACAAAAAATGATTGACAAGGGCAGTATCCAGTTTGACAGAATCATGAAGGAGGATAAAGTCTCAACAGTAACTATCTACTACAATATAATACAAGTTCCATCACCAGCTAAGGTGACACCTGTGACATTTACTACTCCTGGACCAATTCCGCACCAAAGCGAGAAGGCTGTCCCATGGCACTATAGGGCCGAAGTTTATTGTAATGGTCAGAAGCAAGATTTGACCTCTTCCTTCTCAGCTTAGCACCAAGTTAAAAATGTTGTAGTTGGAGGGTTCACAAGGAGTGGGAGACTATTCGCGCTAGAAACACTAAGAAACAGTGTGGTGCCACCAAGGGATAATGAAAAGGCTCAAGCCAAAGCCAGGGGAAAGCAGCCTGTGACGAATGATGCTCCTGAGCCAACTCTGGATCCTGATATCACCTTCGATCAAGAAGTGGAGGAATTTCTGAGGATCACTAAAAAGAGCGATTACAAAATAGTTGATCACTTGCAGCAAAATCCCTCCAAGATTTCAATCTTGTCCTTGTTGATGTGTTCAGACTCACACAAGAAAGCCCTGTTGAAGATTTTGAACAACGCCTACATACCGTAGGACATATCAGTAAATCAGCTTGAGTTTGTGGTGTCAAGTGTGAATGCCAGACATGGTTTGGGGTTTACGGATATGGACCTGACCACTGAGGGACGTAGCCATGTCACTCCCACCAAATGACACCTGGTCAGAAGGGGTATAGACGCGAACGGTCGGCGAAAGAGGAAGAGAACACACAAGGGTGAACTCAGAAAGAAAAGAGCCGCCAGCTAGGCATTTTTATCCCGAAGGAAAGGTAAGGCTGCATAGACCTAGAAAGATATGGATAAGACGGTTGCGAACCAGAGAAACTGAGAAAGGGGGTTGGTTACAACCTGGCAAGGTATTAGCACCCAGATTGTCTGCCGTACTCGACGGGATCCACGCTTGAAAGATTTGTGTTTTAAAGGGGTAGTGTCAGTGCAATTTGTGTATCAAAGCTGGAAAAGAATGCAAGTGTCAGTGTAAAATAAATGTGAAGTGTATAAGAGAAGTGTCAGTGTAAGAACAAGAGTGGGAAGCTCAAGACTATGAGGCTTAAAGAATAATGCTGGAAAGAGGGGGAATATACAGAGACTTTTGTTCGATAACTGTTAAGTTATGCCTACGTATTCTCTCGTGCAAAGAGGAAGTTAGAACACCGTAGTTCGACCCAAAGAGACTGAAAGATAAGTTGACTTGTGAACTGCTTACTTGTCTATGCTCAAGTGTATGACCTGTCTGGCTCAGGTGCAAACTGTCTTGCATTAGACGGAAGAAGTGAGTTCTCGTTTATGAGTGAATGAGGTGAGAAAAGAATCCCGGAGGAGACGATTATTGTTTGTTTTTTGTGTTTTCAGTCTTTTATTGCCTTTTTAAGTTTGTCATAAGTTAATGATCTTAAGCCTAAACCAAGGGTTAGTAAACTCATCACATCTTCCCTCTGATTAGGGGTAATGAGAATACCTTAAGTATGAAGTAAACACCTCAAACTTAATCACCATGATGTAGGATTAAGATCATTAACCTACTTGCATTTATTTAGATGTTTTTGGTATTTTCGTTTAGTGTTAAGTAATGAGTTTAAGCCATAATCAAGGATTTAATGGACCCATTACACCATCCTAATAGAAGGATAATAGATGAGAACATTTAAGCTGAGGAAGGCTCCTCAACTTAATCCATGATTAGGGATTAACCTCATGACAAAACAAAGCCTTTATTAAGGTGGATTTTAGTTAATGATAAGATTAAGAAGTGAGTTTTATGGTTTGTAAGACAACTTGAGGTGGACTTGTCCATTAACACTAGGGTTAGTCCTTCTTAACCAATTAAGGAAGAATTAGAACCCTAATGCAAGGCCCAAGTTACAAGCTTGATGTCTTAGTGATTATTAAAGTGGATTGATTAAAGGATTTAAACACATTAAGGGTTTAACACTTAGGATTAAAGTTATACACCCCATCCTAATAGAAGGATGCAGGCACAAGCTTAATCACAAAGCCTTAAAACCTTTAAGGTTTAGTCCTTGATTATGAGAAGAGAAGACTCAAAGATGACACAAAGGCAAAACTAAATGGGGAACTAATCAAGCCCTAATTGTTATCATACTTGGAGATCCTAGGGTTTATGAGGCTTAAGAGAGAAAGAATCTTCAAAGAAGCCACCAGGAAAGGGACATATGAAAGGAGCAAGAAGCAAAGAGAAGCAAAACAACTTGCTTCACTTAAGAAGACAAGTTGCTTGAAGAAAGAAAGTAAGATGAACATGGATGAGCAAGCTCAATCCAATACACAAGATAAAATTCAGCAAAGATGCAAGAGAGATGAAGAGAGATTGTGAGAAGTGAAGGCAAATTCACTTCTCAAAACAACTTACCACCTGAAAAGTTAGCCCAAAGAAATGAAATGCAATGCAAATGAGATGAAATGTCATGATGCAAACCAAAGTCAGAAGCATAATCATGATGTTAATGATGCTAAGATATGATACAAACATGAGGCAAGACATGAGAATGATTATACAAGGATATGGATGCAGATGAAGCATGCTTTGAACCATGAATGTACATGAAAAGTTATGAAATACAATGGACATGTAACATGGCAAATGAGAGATGCAATGATCAAACATGATTCTAATATGTCCTAAGATGTATTATGAATCATGTGGATGCATAAAATGTCATGGCAAGTCATTGGATGCAAGCAAATGAGAAATGGATTCAAAGGAAGGCACAAATTAGGGTTACATACATCATGCAATGCAAAAATCCAAAACCAGAAGCAAATGACATGATAAAAAATTGAAAATGCAATCAAAGATACCCTAAACTTTTACAAGCTCATTGCCCAAAGGAGGGGATCCAACTCTTAACCTAGTGCAAGTTATGAATTTCCTAAGATTACTAGGGTTTTGGGGTACCTCACCAAGAAAAATGCAAAACAAAATGAAAATGCAAAATTAATTCAAACCAAATTTATCCTATAAACTAAATGCCATGAAGGATGCAATCCAAGAAGAACCATCATCAAACTCTCAATGGTTAGGCAGAATGGATTTTTCAAAGTTTGCACAAAAATATTGCCTTAAAATGAAATTAATTCCAATGAAAATGATCAAAAGGCATCAAGATCAAAAAGGAAATTTGTTTTGAGGGTTTGATAATGTTTCTAAATGTTTCTAAATGCAATATGAATTTTTTGGTGATTTTTAAATACCTAAATGTATTTTTAATTAATTAATTTTCATTAACTAATTAAAAATAAACATTTAAATGATTTAAAAATGATTTTTAATGCAAAAAATAAAAATAAAAATATTTTTGGTTTCTAAAAATTAATGAAATCTTTGACAAAAATTTTCATAATTTTTAAAAGATTTTAGCTATTTTAAATAATTCGTACAAGTTAATTATAAAATAAATGAATAAAAATTGAATTATTGAGAAGTATGCAAAATGAAAGGAATCAGATTGAGTCTGGGCTAGGAGAGGTTGACTTGGCGCCACATCCAATGGCCCAAGTTCAAACCTGGCTAATTTTATTTTATAATGAATTAATCCTAGGTTAATTTAATTAAACACTGATTAGGGCTTAATGACAAGATCTAGCTCATTCATTCACGCGCGGGAAGGCAGATCCAAGGGCCTAAATTTAAAGTTGCTAATTAATCACACTTAGCCCTAATTAACCTCAGGCGACCGGAGATAAGCTCCGGTCGTCTTCTCCGGCCATCTCTCTCACCTGAATCACCCAAAACGCACCCCTAAGACCCCCAAATCTCCAGAATCAATCCCCCAACACTGGGTAACAAGAATCTAGGGCCAAAAACAATTTATATTAACCACACAGTGAGAATCGAAGAAAACAAATTCTAGGGCAAAAGTTTCAGAGCAACACAAAATGCTCATTTCTGGCTCATTTTCAAAAATAAATAGATCCTCATGACCAGGGCAACATATAGAACAATATTCTAACAAGAAATCAGGGTTCTGGAAAATTTGTTCATCATGTTACCTGAGGTTGAGCTTTCAATCCAGGAGCTTTCTGCCTGCTTCTTTGCTTCAAAATGGCTCCAATGATCCCCTTGATGAAGCTTTGAAGCTTGGTTGGAGTTTAAAGTGGATGGTTTGTGAGTTTGATGAAGTTTTGTTCAGTGAGGGGTGAGAATCGTGTTTCTGATTGAGGTGGTTTCAGGGACAAATGAAGGTTGGGAAATGATCAGGGGAACATGTTGAGTGATTCTATGAAGTTTGTTTTGATGTTTGATGCTTGTGTGCTGAGATTCGAAGGAAAGTGCATAAGAGGTGAGTTTTGAGAATGCTGGCTTGTGAGATGTTTCAGGCTTAGTTGTGTTATGTGTTGAGTCTCATTTGGTACATGTATCACACTTGGATAGGTCAGAGGATTTGGTGTGGCCTATGCTGATTGGTATGGGCCATTTTGCATAAAGTCAATGTTTTGTGTAAGAGAGGTATGGGTCAATGGCAGGCCAAGGACAAAGGGGTGTCCTGCGCAGCAAGGATTGAGGAGAGCCATAGAATCAGTCTTGAGGACAATTAGCAAGTGGATTAGGGTTTGTGAGAGGTTTTGCAACTTTGTGATCTTTTGGCCCTTTTGTGATTACTTGAAGCATAAGTCATGAAAATGGGAGGTTCTTTGGTGCATTCTGATTTTTAGGCATTGGTTTATGTTTGTGCAAAGGTTAGAAGTCCATTTGAAGTCACATTTTGCCTTGGCAAGAGGTTTTGCAACTTTGCCTCTTTGGTGCAAAACTTGAAATTATGTGATTTTTCCCAACTTTGACAAGCCATAACTTTTGATCCAAAATGAATTAGAATGAGTTCTTGTACTTTTTGAAAAGGGAATGATCCATTCTACAACTTTCATGACCAAAGTTTTCTCATTTGAAGCATTTTTGAATCAATTTGAGGAGGTTGAAAAACTTTCCCAAAATGGCAAGTTTACATTACAAGTCACTTTCCCAAAAAGGCAATTTTGCAAATGGCTTGGAATTCTTCAATTTTGTGAACTTCTAACATCTTCCATGATCAAATAAAGATCATAAACATTCAAAATGATGAAGAACACCCTTTGGTTGGGTCATTGAGGGCCTCAGATGCCCTGATTTTGCACTGCCTTGCCCAAGAAGTCAACTCTTGATCAGATGCCTTCCCTATGGAATTTCTTCATGAAACTTGATATGCATGATCCTTGTAACATATAGAGACCAATTGAAACAAGAATGACCAAAAAATTTGGAGTTATGGCCTTTGAAACCAAAACCCTAATTTTAGGTCATCTGTGCAGTTAAACCTGACTCTGCTTCCATGCCTTTCTCAGTTCTTGTGATTCTTTGACTTCTTTGATCTTGTGAGGGTATATTATGATGTTTGAATACACATGGACCCCTTTGAAGTGATTGATGACCTTTGGAGTGGCTCAAATGGCTCAGGGATGGCTCAGATCACAAACCCTAGATGCAGATGACTTTGGATCAATGCAGTGAAGCAAATATGCAATATGAGATGCTATGATTGAACTTATGCACATGAAAAGATCACAAGCCATGGTGTGAATGGGTGAGGGAAAATTTGGGGTGTTTACAAGCCATAAATGAGCTCTACACATTTCTATGGAATGTAAAGGAGTTGATCTCTCTCACATACTCATGGACACAGGATCTTCCCTGAACGTACTTCTGAAGAAACTGCTGATTAGGTTGGACTATGACGGGGTAGTGCTTAGACCGAGCGACTTGGTGGTCTATGCATTTGATGGCTCAAAAAGGTCTGTCTTTGGAGAGGTGGAATTACCAATCAAGGTAGAACCACAAGTTTTCAATACTACCTTTTATGTTATGAATATCCAACCAGCTTACAGTTGTTTGCTAGGACGACCCTTGATAGATACAGCAGGGGCTGTGTCTTGAACCCTCCACCAGAAGCTCAAATTTGTCTAGGAAGGATAGATCGTTACAATGTGCGAGGAAGAAGATATCTACATCACTCACATGGCTTCATTCAAATATGTAGAGATGGATGGAGAGATTGTTGAGACTCCCTGTCAAGCCTTCGAGCCCGTCAGAATCGAGGGTACATCTTCACCAGTTGCCTTGTTAGAGGATAGGAAGAAAGGAGCGTCCATAGCATCCTACAAGCAAGCCTTGGAGGTTGTAGAATCAGGTACAAATGGGGGCTGGGGAAAAATGATTGAAGTACCGAAGAAAGAAGACAAGTTTGAGATTGGCTATAATCTTGACCAGTCGATGCCAGATCAGAGCTCTAAAGGTCGGAAAGGCCCGATTGCCTTCACCAGTGCAGGGTGATTTGATCATGGTAGCATCTATGCAGCGCAAGATGAAACAGTTGATAGTGATTGTGAACTGAACGAGTGGATAAAGCCTTGCGTCCCGGGTGTACAACTCAGCAACTGGTCGGTTGAAGCAATCATCTCTGTCACTCAACCAGAAGAGTAATTGTCTTGTGTTTCTATTCTTATGTATGAAAGCTCTATGCCTTTCCCGGGGCATAGCAGCTTATTGTGAGGGTTCATTATTTCATAATGCAATAACATCATCATTAATAAAGTGGACATTTTGGAATCCATTCATGGTTTTCCTTGTCTTTTATTTTATTTTTGTTTTAAACAAAATGACAATGATTTTCCATGTCTCCCACTTTTTCTAAATCTAGGATGAATCATCATTCATGAAAATATATATCATCGGGTCTCATCATTGACGACCTTGTTGTGGCTCAATATGACTTCGACAATCCAATTTACCTAGGCGACGAGGAAGGTGAAGAAGATAGTGAATTACCCGAAGAATTAGCCAGAATTCTCAAGCAAGAGGAGAGGGTGATTTGGACACACGAAAAGGCCATTCAAGTAGTGAACCTGGTTACTGAAGAAAAGGAAAAAGAGGTCAAGATCGGGGTTGCTTTGGAAGAATCTGTCAAGATTCGCTTGATATCCATGCTCCGAGAGTATGTTGACATCTTTGTCTGGTCTTACCTGAACATGCCAGGGTTGGACACCGATATCGTAGTGCACAAACTGCCGCTCAGAGAAGATTTCCCGCCAGTAAAGCAGAAACTGAGAAGAACTCGATCCGACATGGCTATAAAAATCAAGGAAGAGGTTCAAAAGCAGTTTGATGTCGAATTTTTGGCTGTGACAAGTTATCCTCCATGGGTTGCAAATATTGTTCCAGTTCCTAAAAAGGACGGTAAGGTCAGAATGTGCGTAGATTATCGAGACTTGAATCGGGCGAGCCCCAAAGATGACTTCCCGTTTCCACATATTGATGTGCGGGTTGACAACACTGCCCAATTTTCCGTGTTTTCCTTCATTGATGGCTTTTTAAGCTATAATCAGATCAAGATGTCGCCAGATGACATGGAGAAGACTACTTTCATTACCACATGGGGAACCTTCTATTATAAAGTAATGTCGTTTGGTTTGAAAAATGCTGGAGCAACATACCAACGGGCAATCGTGACTTTATTCAACGACATGATTCATCACGAGATCGGGGTCTACGTCGATGACATGATCGCAAAGTCAAAACCAGAAGAAGAACATCTAGTCAACCTAGCCAAGCTATTTGACAGGTTTTAGAAGTTTAGATTGATATTGAACCCGAACAAGTGCACATTCGGGGTGCGCTCCAGAAAGCTGCTGGGCTTTATTGTCAATGAAAGGGGGATTGAGGTCGAACCTGCGAAGCTGAAAGCAATCTAGGAGATGCCTGAGTCGAGAACCGAGAAGGAAATACGTGGCTTCTTAGGGAGGTTGAACTACATTGCATGGTTCATCTATCACCAAACAGCCACGTGGGAATCCATTTTCAAACTTCCGAGGAAGAATCAGGCCATCAGATGGAATGATGACTACCAATTAGCTTTCGACCGAATCAAGGAGTATCTGTAAGAACCTCCGATTCTCATACCTCTGGTGCCAGGGACACCTTTGATCATGTACCTCACATTCCTTAAGGGATCAATGGGCTGCGTACTAGGTCAGTAGGACGAGTCTGGTCGAAAAAAGCATGCAATCTATTACCTTAGAAAAATGTTTACTGACTATGAGACACGATACTCACTGCTCGAGAAAACTTGTTGTGCTTTGGCATGGGCTACTTGCCGACTAAGACAGTACATGCTGACTCATACCACTCTGTTGATTTCTAAGATGGACCCTGTTAAATACAACTTTGAAAAGCCAGTTCTGACCGGAAGAGTAGCCCGATGGCAGATGATTCTGACCGAATACGATATCTAATATACTTCACAAAAAGATATCAAAGGAAGTTTATTGTCTGATTATTTGGCCCAACAACCAATTGAGGATTACTAGCCAATGAGGTTCAAATTCCCGGATGATGACATCATGTTCCTCAAGTCGAAAGAATGTGAGGAACCACTCTAGGAGAAGGGGCCGAACCCCAAATCCAAATAGAGTCTGATGTGACGGAGCCGTTAACATGAACGGTAGTGGAGTTGGTGTTGTTAATAATGAAGAAGAGTATGAAGCCTGCATAATAGGGATCGAGGAAGAAATTGGTTTGAGAATCAAGAACCTCGATATCTTCGGAGATTCGGCTTTAGTTATCAATCAGGTTAACGGAAAATGGCTGGTTCATCAACCTCATCTAATTCCATACAGGGACTATACCAAAAGGTTTCTAACTTTCTTCACGAAGGTCAAGTTGCATTATATACCTCGAAACGAGAACCAATTTGCTGATGCTCTAGCAACCTTGTCCTCCATGATCAAGGTCACCAAGAGAACTATGTGCCCAGAATCGATATATCTCGTCTCGTGAGACTGACATACTTGTTTGCAGTATATGGGGCTAGTGATGACAAACCTTGGTACTACGATATCAAGTGCTTTCTGAAATCTCAGGAATACCCAGCAGAGGCATCCAATAAAGACAAGAAGACCCTTAGGAGGTTGGCAGGCGGGTTCTTCTTAAATTAGGATGATGTGCTCTATAAACGGAACTTCAACATGGTCTTGCTCAGATGCGTGGATAGACACGAAGCAGACATGTTGATGCAAGAATTTCACAAAGGCTCCTTTGGTACCCATGCTGGAGGACATGCTATGGCAAAGAAACTTCTAAGGTCGGGGTATTATTGGATCACCATGGAATCCGATTGCTGTAAGTATTCCCGCAAGTGCCATAAGTGCCAAATTTATGATGATAAGGTGCATGTGCCTCCAAGTCTTTTAAGTGTCATGTCTTCACCTTGTCCCTTCGCCATGTCGGGCATTGATATGATTGGCAAGATTGAGCCAACTACTTCTAATTGTCACCGCTTCATCCTAGTTGCCATAGACTATTTCACGAAGTGGGTCGATGCGGCGTCTTATGCCAATGTCACCAAACATGTGGTAGCCCGATTCGTCAAGAAGGATATCATCTGCCGATATGGAATTCCCGAAAGAATCATTACTAAAAATGGTTCTAATCTCAACAATAAGATGCTGGCAGATATGTGTCGGGATTTCAAGATTGAGCATCACAACTCTTCGCCGTATCGCCCGAGGATGAATGACGCCGTCGAGGTGGCCAACAAAAACATCAAAAATATTATGCAGAAGATGGTTGTGACATACAAATATTGGCATAAGATGTTTCCGTTTGCATTGCATGGCTACCGAACATCGGTGCGCACCTCGACCGGGGCAACCCCGTTCTCGCTTGTGTACAGTATGGAGGCAGTTCTACCAGTTGAAGTCGAGATCCCTTCGTTGAGGTTAATGATGAATGTCAAGCTTTACGAAGTTGAATGGCTCCGATCCAGGTACAATCAGTTGAACCTCATTGAAGAGAAACTCCTAGCAGTTGTATGCCATGGACAGTTGTATCAACAACGAATGAAACATGCATTTGACCAGAAAGTACACCCTCAACGGTACATACCTGGTGACCTAGTGCTGAAAAGGATCCTTCCTCCTCTGACAAATAACAGGTGAAAGTGGACACCCAACTATGAAGGTCCATTCGTGGTTAAAAAGGTCTTCTCGGGTGGAGCCTTGATGTTAACAACCATGGACGGCGAAGACTTCCAGTCCCTCGTCAACGCAGACGCATATAGAAAATACTTTGTATAAAGAGACCCACTGGACAAAAAAAGAATAAAAGTCCAGGAAAAAATAGGCATCCCAGCGAGCCAAAAACAGAATAAAAGGCTCGGGAAAAAATTAGGGAAATAAACCAAAAATGTACACCCGCTGAGCTGAAAAGCCACATCGGACGACTCAGGAAAAAAGGGTATCCTGGTGTATCGAAAACTCGAAAGGGCGATCCACACAAAAGATGGACTAAAACAAAAAACTGCAGTCTGCAAGATCTGTGATGCATCATCAGCAATCAAGGACAATCCGAGGGTTAAGGATCAATCCAATCGTCTTCCTCAAAGGCGAAGCATGTGGAGAGTCTTGTGGACATACAAGTCATAGCCGGGTCGGAGATTGATGAGATCTGATTTCCACATTGCCATTAGAATAATTTACTTTCCTTTTGTGCGATTTCCTTTTTCCAGGGATTGCTTCCCGGTGTAATGCCTATTCATGGCCCCTTTTCAATCAATAAAAGTGAAATTTCATTCAAATTTGCTTTCGTATATTGTTGTTTGTCATCTACCGTTGATTGATTGCAAAAACGTCCAAACAATTGTGATAAATATTGCATTGCGAATACATGAATGCTTTATAACACATGCGTGAGAGTAAAAATACTCGAAAATGAATCTGGTGTTTTGAGTAACTAGGATGGTAACTCAGACCATGACCCTGGACATGCAGGCCAAACTAACTCCCCTTTTCGCAGGTACTATCAGTTGTGTTCATTAACATGCAAGTACAGGTGTTGCAAGCAAAGCCATTGTTAACACAGAGCTTCAGGAAACTTTTCCTCAACAGATCTTGAAGCATGACTCCTCAGCAAGTCTCATCAGACCACCCCTTCTCCAGTAAAGCAGCAAAAAGAAGGATACCACTATCTCTCATCCCCAGCATGAGATGCCTGAGACAATTACCTCTCATCCCTAGCAGAGGGCGATGTAAAACTCTTATCTTTAGCAGGAAGCCTCCCCAGCGGTGTCCTCCATCATCCCTAGTAGATGTGGGAATTGAGATCCTCCCCAATTTGATAGCAGAGGGATGAGGAGGTTCTCCCCAAGCAGAGAGCCCTCCTTCAATAGAGGAGTATCCCCAACCAGAGTCTTCATATCTCTAGTAGTACGGGATAATTCATCATTCCCCAGCAGAGATGAAGAATAGTGTGTATCTGAGAGAATCCCCAGTAGGTTCCTGACTCACCAGAGTATCAACACGTCTTCTTCACCAGCGAAGGAAGAGAGTCCTCCTTCAGCGGAGAAATATTCCCACATCAGAGTCTTCACTACCTCCAACAGTACGGGGAATTCATCATTCCCCAACAGAGGTGAAGATAGGGTAGAACCTGAGGGTTTTCTTTCTAGCACGGTAGCTGTTCACAGTTTTCCCCAGTGAAGTCGCTAATCGAAGTTCAATCCTCATTGGCATCTCTTCCCCAAGCAGAATATTGTGTATCTGAGGGATTCCCTAGCACGTTTCTTCCTCAGCAGAATACCAACACATCTGATTCCCCAGTCGAGTCAGAAGGGCATCACTTCCCCAACGGAGTTCAACGGGTAGTGTACCTCTTGAATCAAGTTCACCCCCAACAGGGTCTTGGGCTCTCCAATCTCAAAGTCCAATTTATTTTTGGCAATGGAGGTAGTTTAGAGCCAATATCATTAGCATCTTCCCCTGTAGAGTTGCTCTTCCCAAAAAGGATTCATCAAATTAATTCAGTGATTATCTTTCCCCAACAAAGCTACCTGGGATACCTGTTATCTCCTCATCAAGAGATCCCTTTGCATTTGAATTTATTAATCATCATTACATTTTCATCCTCAAAAAGCGTATCATTTCCATCATTATGGAGCATTACGCCATGGAAAAATTCAAACATGCATACAAAACATATGCTAGTTTTGGGGTACCCGGCACAAAAGCCTGAAACGTCATTTCTTTAATCAGACCGAAGCATCCCCATAGAGAGTGCCAAATTCATTCTTCAATGTGGATGCTCATACTAGAATTTATTATCTCCAGTTGAGTCTCCGTTTAAGTACAACAATCTCATTTTTTTCGTGTCTTCGTTTAAGTACAACGGTCTCGTGTCGGGTTATCATTTAAGTACAATGATCTCGTTTCTCCGATTTCATCTAAGTATGATGATTTCTTTTCTTTGATTCCATTTAATTACAATGTTTTCGTATCTTTGATTCTTCGTTTAAGTACAACGGTCTCTCATTCTTTTTCTCATTTCCATTTCAGTACAACGGTCTCCTGTTGGGTTATCATTTAAGTACAATGATCCCATTCCTTTCGAATCCATTTCAGTACAATGGTTTTGTATCTTTGAGTATCCATTTAAGTACAATGGTCTCATTTTTCCATGTTTCTGTTTCAGTACAACAGTCTCGTGTGGGTTTTCATTTAAGTATAATAATCTCGTTTCTTCGATTTCATCTAAGTACGATGATTTCGTCCCTTCGACTCCATTTAAGTACAATGGTTTTGTCTCCTTGAGTCTCTGTTTAAGTACAGCAGACTCATTTCTCTCATTTCTGTTTCAGTACAACGGTATCGTGTCGGGTTATCATTTAAGTACAATGATCTCGTTCCTTTGTTGATTCTATTTCAGTACAATGGTCTCATCTTTCTGATTCCATATAAGTACGATGGTCTCGTTCTCTCTTGAGTTATCATCTAAGTACAATGAGCTCGTCCCTTTCGATTCTGTCTGAGGTCAGTTTCATGTCTTAAATCGTCATCCAAGAATGGCGTTTTTCTCTAACTATATTTCATTTCCCACAGAGTACAAATTTTCCGGTTTATTCGAGTATTCAATCCCTCTATACCTTGAATGTCTGAAAGCCATTGCTATCATCCCTTTAGGTATGCAGTTGATTGAATAGGGGCAACTGTAATACCCCAAAATTTTCTCTCTCATTTTCCTGGCATTTAACTCTTCGCATTGCATACCCGCTCATACATTGCATAAAAAATAAAATAATTCATGCAACTTTGGTCGGCGTGCAATGCATGTGATCAGAGTTTACTCAGTGGCAAAATTAAATATCAGAACCTAAGGTGAAACCTAGTTCAGAACGGTTGGTGGAGATAAATCCTAAGGGTTTCCCACCAAAAGGAGGGAAATTTGAATTTTTCATTCGTTAACAAGTTAACGCTGGCAAATTTGGGCAAAAATTTCAAAAGTTAGTTGGTGCTTCCCTCTTTCTTCCACCTTTCCACTTTGTTTTGTGTTTCTACCCAGTTCTAGATCCTTCTACCACTTTCCTATGGAATATTCCAAGGAATATTCGAAACCCTAACTAACTCCTAAGCTAGCTCCTAACCTCATTTCCCTAACCTAATGCCTAAGCTAACTCCTAGCCCAAAGCTTGCTCTAAACCTAGCTCCTATATAAATAATCTTCACTCCAAACCAAATAAGAGGAACCTCATTTTCACAATTTCACTCCACATCTCTCATTTTTCTCTCAATTTTTCTCTCATCTTCAACATTTCACCAAAGCTTCATCATCAAGATCTTTCAAGCTTTCACATCAAACCTTGAAAGATCGGAAGCTTAGCCTTCATCATCTTCAGCAATTCAGTGGTTGATCGAAGATTAATCATGGTTATGGTGTTTATTTCACCGCTCGGAAGCGCTTTAGATCAATAGCATTTATTTTGCACTCTTGCGGATCGAAGCTTGGAACCTCCGGTATTCTCTTCGTTTTTGCATCGATCAACTCGCAACAATCACCAAAGCAAGCCCCCTCTTTGTAGGTTGGTGGATCCGAAACCGTTTCTTAATTTAATTTATTTCTCTTCATCTCGCTGTAAGGCATTCTTTGATTTGTTGATTGCTTTTGTGATGCGGTATTCGGTTTAACTGTTAGTAGCTAGAATTGTAGCTCGTTCTTGGTGCTAATAGGTGTTAGAAGGCTGTATGTAGGTAGAAATTTCGTGCTAATATGTTAATGGTTGTATTAGGAGCTTTTGGAAGTAAGTTGATAGCTATAAGTGCTTGTTTCCTCACTGTTTTTGCATTCTGGTTCAGTGTTAACCGGTTAACACCCAGGGTTAACCGATTAACACATTGTTTTTTCCCTCTGAAATTGGTTTTTAAAGACGTTAACCGGTTAACCCTGGGTGTTAACTGGTTAACGCTGTGCAGATTTGCATTTTTGAGTTGTTTCATTGCATAACTGTGCATCACTCGTTCTTTTATCATCATAGATTGATAGATCTTGATTTTAGGGAATTTTTTGGAGCTGGTTTAGCACAAGTTTATGGAGTTTCGATGACTTTCGACATGTGTTTCATTAGTTTCTGATTTTATGCATAAATGTTGCATGCATGTTCATAGCTTTGATAGGCTCATTGTTTGCATTGTTTAACATCCTTTATAGCATAATAATAAATGTTTGAAATTCTGTTTTTGCATCACATTTGAAATCCGTTCATGTTTCGGTTCAATCATGTGCATAAATGAAAATTGCATAATGTAAAAAATCATATAAATCATTTATTTTGCATCCATTAATTGCATGATGATGTTGCATTCCGTTGTTAATAATCCATTACATGTTGTTGCATCAATTTGTCATAATATTTGCACTCCATGATTTGCATTAAAATTCATGTTTGTGCATTTTGAAAATAATGAAAATTTTGTCTTGTTTTCATAGCTGCATTTTGAAACAGGAGATGTAAAAAACATGTTGTATGCATTCTGTTTTGGTTTTTTTACACCTATTTGCATGTTGTTTGGTAGCTGTAATAGGTTGTTTGAGTCTAGATTAGGATATGTTTGGTACTCGTTTACTTTCATTCCTCTCATCGTTTCACTTTATCCTACTAACCTTTGTTTTGTAGGGAGGTGGATGTAAGTTCATTCACAACTTCTTCCTTTTAAATTCCTTATGCTTTCTAAGTGTGTTTGCTTTAGCATTTTGTGCTTAGTTTGTACAACTTCATATGCTAAATCCACTTTAGAAACAACTTAGCTTCCTTAAGAAGTAAGTTGATTTCTAATTCCATTTCTTTTTCTTTTCCTTTCCTTATTAGGATTATAAAGCCGCATTAATCTAGGTTCATTCATGCATGAGAACACTTAGGACTACTAGTCTCTCTTTAGACTTTTACCTTTGGTTCGCTTTGCTTTCTTTCTCATCTCAAAGAAAAGTAAAAAACACCTGATAAAGGTTGATCTTCCCGTACGCCATGAGACTTTGCCATGGGTTACTTATGCGTGTCCCATTTCGGGGAGAGGTGTAAGGCATCTATCACGATGAACAAGTCATTGTATGAGAAGGTTCACAAATAAAAACAATCAAAGCACTTCTCTAAAAGACAATTAACAAACAAAACTCGTCTTTTCTTGCAGAATTTCTTCTCTCACCTCACTCACTCTTAACGCGAACTCGCTTCGATATGTCTCTTTGCAAGACGGTAAACACACTCGTACCATACGAGCCTACAACACATGAGCATATGTATAAGCAGTTCAATTTGTAAAAAACACAAACAAGTTCCTTCCTTAGTTAGGCGAACTACGTCGACTTTGATCCTCATTTTCCCGATGAGGTACGTAGGCAGCGGGGTAGGGCACGTTCGAGCACACTTTTTTATTTTACCTACATTTCCCCTTTTCGATTTCTTTTCCACTTCCCTTTCTTATCCCATTCCAGTTAGCGATTTTTATTCAGCAGCATCTTATTTCTCACCCTTTGAAACAGACTAACAAGCGTGGATCCCGTCGGGTACGGCGGACGATCTGGGGTGCTAATACCTTCCCAGGTCGTAACCGACTCCCGAACCCAGATCTTTGGTTTGCAGGACCTTGTCCTTTCCTCCTTCCTTAGGTTTGTGTATCATTACCTTTCCCATTCATTCGGGATAAAAATGCCTGGCTGACGACTCTACCATTTCCACGCCACTTTCGCGTTTGTACTAGGATAAAAATCCTGTGAGCGACACCTTCTTCTCTTTGATTCTCTCAATTCCTCAAGCCTTTTCCACATTTTTTTGTTGATCTGAGATCCTTGAACTCTTAGGAAGCTATTGCAACCATCATTGGAAGATGAACCTACGTTTGATCCATAACCGAATTTGGAAGCAACTTCAAAGCTTCAGATTTAGATCATTTCAAGCTTCTATTTGCATTTATTTTGCAAATAGAACTCAAAAGAATAAGAGTTGCATGTGTACATTGGATTTCTGAAGGTTATAAGCTCAAGAACATTTTTCAGGTGAGTTCCAAATCACATCTTATTTCTTGATTTTTTTTGACTTGCATGATAATCTATGATGTTCACTGATGATGCTGATGTGTTTGGATTAAAATTGGACGTGTGAATTGCTTGAATTTTGTGATTGAAGTTTTTCATATCTACTTTGTTTCCTTCGATTCTATCAATTCATGATAGATATTTGATTTTTGTTTGTGGATTTGTGATTTGGAGGTCTCTCTGATTCAAATGGTATATGTTTCATAGGTTTTTGGAAATTTTGCTTGCCTGAGTTTGTTATAGGAGTCGGAGAAGGTGACTGGAGCTAGGGCTCCAGCCACCTGAGATTCTCCATGTGATTTGCAGGTTCAATGAAGGAGACGAAATCCTGACCGTGTTTTATTTTGATCCAAGCGCTCATGTTGTGACAGCACATTAAAATGTCACGTGATTCACACACACACACACACATTTTATTAATTCAGTTATAATGTGACCATTAGATCTGAATACTGATTTCTTAACTCTGTTATGTGTGTTGGATTGTGATACTTTTGGTTGACCATGTTTATGTGCGTTGGATCTGAATACCGAGTGCTTGACTCATTGGTGTGCGTTGATCTCACATACTAGGGTTTTTGTTGACTGCACGTGGATCATTTGATTGATATGATGGCTTCTGATTAAGTCAATTATGTTGACTTTCTCTTTTAATAGAAGCGCCTTTGGGCCTTTGTGCTATATGCACCCTAGTTTATGGCTTGGTCCAATTTTCAACATGGTTTCCTTACTAATTTCACCCCTGGCTTGTGTTTGTTTCATTTTATTTTCATTCAAATACGTTTTTCATTTGCATTTTTTAAAATGAGTTAAATGCATTAAAAAATTCTGAGAAAATTCATGAATCATTCTTTGTCATTTATAAAATTTATAAAAAATTTATTTTTCATTTATTTTTTATTTTGGAATCTGCATTAATTGTTGTTTGAATTTCTTTTTTCATATGGTTCATCATTGACACTTTGGCTTGCTGATTTTATTTCTCATCATCCATACATAGTTTGATCCTCATTCCTTTTTCATATTTCAGAGGATACTTTAAGGTATCTAATGCATTTTTTCACATTTTTAAGGTCATATTTGAATACTTTTTGAAACTATTCTTTGTGCATGATAATGAGAAACCCTAATTGCAATTAAATGCATGTTTGATTGAGTTTCTTTGTGATTATTTGCACGAGATTTTGGTATGTTGTTTACCCCTAGTTGAGGTCTCTTGAGACCTATTTGGGTTATTTTTTAATATGGTTTACTAATTGTTTGATAACTTTTGTTTGAGGTCTCTTTTTGTGAACTTCTTTGATCATACTTGAATTGCTGGTATTAGAAGGCACTAGTGCCATTGTATGGGATTATTTCTTTGACTTATTGAGACATGTTTAGATCATTATAGGTCTTTTGAATGCAATTATATCTCATTGGTTTGAAGTTTATGCTTGCTTTATGTACATGTTCAATACTTGTTTCACATGTACTTTTTGACCTAATTCCTCATCCTTTCTTATATATGCTTCTTCTTGACTTGCAATTGGTTTGTTTATGCCATGCCATATCATCCATTTTCATTTCATATGAGTTATGCCTCTGATATCAAATCACTTCATTCATTCCACCTGCCATTCATATCTTACTTTGTATACTTGAAGATGTTTAATCTAAATGCATACTTCTTCTTCTCTCAACTTCAAAGTGACTTGTAATTTCTCAAAGTTGATTAACTTGTGCATCTTATCTTCATCTTAACATGTCATCTTTCTTCTAACCTTAATTATTGACCTCTCATCTTTCATGTTTCGTGTTTGACTTGTATGATAAGTAACTCTTCTTCCATGTATGATCCATGTTCACGTCTTCTCACTTCTTCTCCTATTGGTTCCTAATGCTTGGATACTTGATTGTATGCCTTATGTAACATTTGAATATCAAATTTTGGCACATATTTAGGTCATCCCCGTTCTGACTTTGACATTATTTGAAGCATTAATGCTTGATCACTTTGCATATCCACTCATTCAACATCTACTTCTTTATTGATCTTAGTTGTTTTGCCACTTGTTTTCATTCTTCTTGTTTTATTTTGTTTGGTAAACATCATAGGTCACTTCTAAAGTGTTCATTCTATCTTGGTTGACTTTGTTTGGTTTATAAACTTTTTCCTTTGAGTTTGGACTTGCTTGAGTCTTATTTACTTTACCTTTGCTTATGCTTGCTTTTGCTAACCATATAGAGGCTAATGGTAAGTCAAAGGAATGTGGATGTGCATCCACATTCCAACTTCTCCTTTTCTCTCTTATGCATTCAATATGTGTTTGTCTAAGCTTCTAGTATGCTTGTTTTTACAACTTAGTGACTTCCCTTCTTGGAAATAACTTAACTTCTTTTGAGAAGTAAGTTGATTTCTTTTCTTATTTTCTCTCATTTTCTTCATTAGGGTATAGTTCTTTAAACCACACTGACCTAGGTTTATCCAAGCATGACAACTTATTTAGGATTGTTTGGTGCCCATTATACTTTTACCTTTGGCTCTCTTTTGGTGCTTCTCTCTCTCATTCTTCAAACAATAGCTAAAAACATTTAATAATAATTGAAGTGACTTTGTGTGTACGAACTTATGTCATGGGGAATTTGCATCTATCTCATCTTGGGGTAATGTAAACTTGTTTAGCAAGATGTACAAGTCTAATCACAAAGTCATTTTTCACAAAGAAAAGCCTAAAAAGCATTTCTTCACTTCAAAAGGAAAAACACTTAATAAATACAAGTGGGTTAGTATACTGAAGCCCTAATCTTTAAAACCAAGTCTTGGGGATATTCTCCTTACTTGGAGCTCTAAGGAATAAGGCTTTAATATACTATCCTGTGCAAACCTTAGATAAAACACTTCTAAAAGACATTGAACAAACAATAAACGACTTTCCTATGGTAATTCTCTTCTCATCTCCTTCACTCGTAACGAAAGAACTTGCTCCTACTTGTCTCTTTGCAAGATAGTAAATGCACTTGTGCCATACAAGCCTACAACACTTGAGCATATACATAGGCAGTTTAATCGCAAAAACACAAACAAAGTTTTCATCCCTAGTTAGGGGAACTACGACAACTCTGATTCTCATTTCCCATGAGATACGTAGGTAGTGGGGTAGGGCCCATTCGAGCACATTCTTTATTTTCCCTACACTTTTCCCGTACCTTTTAGTTCTCTTTTCTAGTTCAAAAGCAGTTCACCAGTTTATTCTTACCCTTTGAAACAATTCAAGCAAGTAGGGATCCCGTTGGGTACGACGGATGATCTGGGGTACTAATACCTTCCCAATTCGTAACCGACTCTCGAACCCAGTCTCTTTGGTTCTCAAGACCTTGTTCTTTCCTTATCTGCGGTTTGTGAAACATTAACTTTCCCTTTCCTTGGGATAAAAATGCTTGGTTGGAGACTCTTCTTTTCTGCGCCACTTTCGCGTTTGCATTAGGATGAAAATCTCGGGAGCTACAACTACTAACTCTGTTGGGGACTGAGACCTAGAATCTCTGGTTTCCCCTATGATATTTAATCCTAGCACTTGTTTGTTTCTGTTTCTTTGGGTGTTTATCTGTTTGTTACTGTGAGTTTAGTTTACTATTTTTATTTACAGTTTTACTTTACAACTTTATTTACTGCTTTCAATATTTACTTATCATGCATCATTATTATTACTGTCTGGGTTGTGCTGATTTTTTCTGTTTGGTGGGATGGGGGTTACTGTGAGATGAGCCAAGTACCAAGGCTCAAGTGCACCCTAGGTTTGTTTAGCATGGACAATCATTTTGGCTTCATGATATCTTGTCATGTGGGTAGTAGTGAGTTCCACACCCTGATTGCGACCGTCTTGGAAATGTTTTGATATAAAGGTCTTCCTACTTCATTACACGACCTCGATAGTTATATGCATCTAGGGAGCGGTCATTGAGGACCTTTGTGGAAACATCCCTCTCTAGTTGTGACAGTGGCATACCATATTTTGTGGCAAACCCATTCGCACCCGATGGTCCACTAGGAACTCACATAGGATAGTCTGGTTCTCTCATAGGAACTCACTTAAAGCACTTTTTGTATGGCGATAGTATTATACCCTTCAGGATGAATGTACTATTGTTTCTCAATCTCAGTGCTTGAAGCTGGGAACTTATGGGGATGCTTTGTTTTTCAGGACTCAGTTGATACCTCCTCTTTTAGTGTATAATGCTAAACCGTTTCTCGGAAATGGTGAACGTATTATCTCTACTCGACTTGAGAGTCCGTGATGTTGACCCATAGTAGCATACCAATGAGTTTATGGGTGTTTACAGGTTTGCTGGAACCCTTGAACCACCATCATACCCATATCATCAGTGATTGTCCTTTGTTTTGATTCAGTTTTATGAGACTTTATGGTTCTTGGGTCTTGATTCTAGGGTTATACACAGAGATAATAGTATTATGACTCTCCACAGGCCCTTAGTTCTCTGATTAACACCAACACAAACAGACATCACTGATCACATGCCTTGCATTTCATTGCATTATATCATCATTTACACGTTGTGTTTTCTCATTACTTAGGTCGTTTCTATATTCCCAATTCTGGTAGTTTCCGGTATTCTCATATTCAGATTGCTGAATTTAGAAGTATCCCTAGAAAGAACAACATACATTATACCTTTCCAAGACCAAAAGCTGAAGAGGTTCAAGACTTGGTAGGGCTGATGGATGACCAGATATTAGAGGCTTTCAGAAAGAGATAAGGTTTGATTCTTAGCTACATGGATAAGCCTTCTAAAGAGTAAAAGGATAGTCTTCATACTCTGCTACAGTTTTATGATCCACAATTGTGTTGTTTTATCTTCCCTGACTATATTTTGACTCCTTGTCGCTCACCGGATTTCTATCCTGGTACAAACGCGAAAGTGGTGCGGAAAAGAATAGAGTCGCCAGCCAGGCATTTTTATCCCGAAGGAACGGGAAGGGTAATGCTGCACAAACCAGAAGGAAAGAAAAGGAATGACACGGGTCCTGTTGTCGCTCCCACCAAATGACAACCCGGGTCATAAGGGGTACAGACGCGAACGGTCGGCGAAAAGAGGAAGTGAGAACACACAGGAGTGAACTCACAAGAAAAGAAAAGAGTCGCCAGCTAGGCATTTTTATCCCGAAGGAAAGGCAATGCTGCATAGACCTAGAAAGATATGGATAAGACGGTTGCGAACCAGAGAGACTGAGAAAGGGGGTTGGTTACAACCTGGGAAGGTATTAGTACCCAGATTGTCCGCCGTACTCGACGGGATCCACGCTTAAAAGATTTGTGTTTTAAAGGGGTAGTGTCAGTGCAATTTGTGTATAAAGAGCTGGAAAAGAATGTACAGGTGTCAGTGTAAGAGAAGTGAAGTGTATAAGTGAAGTGTCAGTGTAAGAACAAGAATGAAATGCTCAGGATCATGAAGCTTAAAGAATGATGCAGGAAGGAGGGGGGATATACAGAGACTTTTGTTCGATAACTGTTAAGTTATGCCTATGTATCCTCTCGTGCAATGAGGAAGTCAGAACACCGTAGTTCGACCCAAAGAGACTGAAAGATGAATTGACCTGTGAACTGCTTACTTGTCGGTGCTCAAGTGTATGACCTATCTGGCTCAGGTGCAAACTGTCTTGCATTAGACGGAAGAAGCAAGTTCTCGTTTATGAGTGAGTGAGGTGAGAAAAGAATCCCGAAGGAGACGATTATGAGTGAGCCAAGTATTAAAATAGAGGAGCACAACATCTCACTAACCTCCCTCTTTGCTTCTCATTTCTTTGGTGAACAGAATAATAGAAGTCTCCCAGCAAGGTGGGCACTGGGTTCCTTAAAAGGAAGAGGTGAATAGCATTATTGCTAATAAACTTGGGCTCATCTACAAAAAGTATAACCCCATATATACTGAGGGCTAACAATGCACAAACTTCCTTCCATTCTCCCAAGGAGGCCTTCAGGATAGCCTGAGAAGTGAGAAAATCCAAATGTAAGCCAGAGATTCCAGCCTTTGTAGTCATGTTTTGCTCAATCAGAACAGGTTCTAAATACAGTGCCTTTGCCACCTCCTCATTGCTAGGAGAAACCATTTCTGGGTTGAAGGGGATACCACCCCTGACAGGTACCCCAATCAGTGATGAAAACTCCTCCAACAAAGGCCCCAACTGAAAATCCTGGAAAGTGAAGCATCTCAAAGGAGGATCATAGAACTGTAGGCAAGTGTGAATCAAACTCCTCTGAGAGGGGTCCAAGTCCATAACCATATCAAGGATGCTTCCATAATGTTCTCTGAATAATGGGATATGGTCTGGAGTAATGAGTGCCTGGACCTGTCTGATGCCAGTCAGCACAGGCTCAAAGAAGTGATATGAAATGTTGCTCTTTTTGGGTGCCATGACTGCTGATGAAGAGCTGAAAGTAACTGCTGATGAAGACTAACACTGATGGTGGGCCACTGACAGGCTGAGACTGGTGATAACAGTAGCTGAAGCAGGCAACTGATGTAGATGGTTGAAGCAGATAGCTGATGAACAAGGGTCTATGCAGGTAAAAGGGGTCAAAACCAAGCCAAATGTATAATGTGGATACCCTGAAAAACAAATAAACAAATGTTAAAATGATGCAATGATGATGTATGCAAATGATATGCAAGGGTTTGTGATCAAGCTGGATCTGATCAAATGTCTTGATATATGCCCATGTATGTTCAAGAAGTCCAGATGGAGGTTCAGAAATCCAGTAACCAAGGTGGGGGGCTCAAATAAAGAGTCACATGTCCTGGGTTGAATCACAAGAACTGTCCAAAGTGAAGCAATCTTAAACACAATAAGAAACAGGGTATGATGTGGCCAAGGGTTCCTGCAAACCTGTAAACAGCCCAAACCCCTCACAGGTGATGTTCTAAAACAAGGATCCTCAGACTTGGATCGGTTATGAGAAGTGTAAACACTTCTAATCCGGAGGTACAGTGTTTACAATAACCATAAAAGATCCTCCTCTAATTCACCTCAGTTTCTGAAGGTCATAGTAAAGGTCATCCAGACTTAGCAGGCTTCCCAGATAGCCCTAGCACTAAAGGAGATCTGTAGCACAGAGTTCTCAAGAAGAAACCCATATCTGAACCGTGTTTCATATTCCTGCACCAGACCGAAATGGAATGGGAAAGAATATGAACCACTCTAGCCTAGGTGTCACTCAGGTCCCAGGTATAGGACCTTAAACTCTCAATAGAACCCCACCCACCAAGACAAAAACAGATCCAGCCTGAACAGCAATATGACAGTATGATGCATATAAAGCTATAAAGAAAGCAGTAAACAAAACTGTACATAAAGCAATAAAAGCAACTATATAAACACAATTAGCACATAACACCCCAGTAAACACAAATCAAACAAGCGCTAGGAGGAACCCACAAAAAGAACCAGAAGCCCTGGTTACAGTATAAGGGTCCCCAGCAGAGTCGCCAAGCTGTCGCTCCCACCAAATGACAACCCGGGTCAGAAGGGGTACAGACGCGAACAGTCGGCGAAAAGAGGAAGTGAGAACACACAGGAGTGAACTCACAAGAAAAGAAAAGAGTCGCCAGCTAGGCATTTTTATCCCGAAGGAAAGGCAATGCTGCATAGACCTAGAAAGATATGGATAAGACGGTTGCGAACTAGAGAGACTGAGAAAGGGGGTTGGTTACAACCTGGGAAGGTATTAGCACCCAGATTGTC
This sequence comes from Lathyrus aphaca, assembly GCA_963966055.1. Taxonomy (NCBI): domain Eukaryota; kingdom Viridiplantae; phylum Streptophyta; class Magnoliopsida; order Fabales; family Fabaceae; genus Lathyrus; species Lathyrus aphaca. The sequence continues at coordinate 310,029,802 of OZ014523.1, forward strand.
CGCCGTACTCGACGGGATCCACGCTTAAAAGATTTGTGTTTTAAAGGGGTAGTGTCAGTGCAATCTGTGTATAAAGAGCTGGAAAAGAATGTACAGGTGTCAGTGTAAGAGAAGTGAAGTGTATAAGTGAAGTGTCAGTGTAATAACAAGAATGAAATGCTCAGGATCATGAAGCTTAAAGAATGATGCAGGAAGGAGGGGGGATATACAGAGACTTTTGTTCGATAACTGTTAAGTTATGCCTACGTATCCTCTCGTGCAATGAGGAAGTCAGAACACCGTAGTTCGACCCAAAGAGACTGAAAGATGAATTGACTTGTGAACTGCTTACTTGTCGGTGCTCAAGTGTATGACTTGTCTGGCTCAGGTGCAAACTGTCTTGCATTAGACGGAAGAAGCAAGTTCTCGTTAATGAGTGAGTGAGGTGAGAAAAGAATCCCGAAGGAGACGATTATTGTTTGTTTTTTTGTTTTCAATCTTTTATTGCTTTTGTAAGTTTGTCATAAGTTAATGAGCTTAAGCCTAAACCAATGGGTTAGCAAACTCATCACATCTTCCCTCTGATTAGGGGTAATGAGAATACCTTAAGTGTGAAGTCAGCATCTCACACTTAATCATCATGGTGTAGGATTAAGATCATTAACCTACTTGTGATTATTTAGATGTTTTTGTTGTTTTTGTTTAGTGTTAAGTAATGAGATTAAGCCATAATCAGGGATTAAACAGACTCATTACACCATCCTAATAGAAGGATAATAGATGAGAATGTTTAAGCTGAGGAAAGCTCCTCAACTTAATCCATGATTAGGGATTAAACTCATGACAAAACAAAGCCTTTATTAAGTGGATTTTAGTTAATGATATGATGAAGAAGTGAGTTTTATGGTTTGTAAGACAACTTGAGGGGGACTTGTCCATTAAAATTAGGGTTAGTCCTTCTTAACCAATTAAGGAAGAATTAGAACCCTAATGCAAGGCCCAAGTTACAAGCTTGATGTCTTGATGATTATTATGTGAATTGATTAAAGGATTTAAACACATTAAGGGTTTAACACTTAGGATTAAAGTTATACACTCCATCCTAATAGAAGGATGCAGGCATAAGCTTAATCACAAAGCCTTAAAGCCTTTAGGGTTTAGTCCCTAATTATGAGATGAGGAGAGAAGACTCAAGGAGACACAAAGGTAAAACTAAGTGGGGAACTAATCCAACCCTAATTATTGTCATGCTTGGTTGTTCCTAAGGTTTGTGAGCTTTGAGAGAAAGTTCTTCAAAGAACCACCAAGGAGGGAAGCAGATGAAAGGAGCAAAGAGAAAGGAGAAGCAAAACAACTTGCTTCATTCAAGAAGTCAAGTTGCTTGAAGAAAGAAGGTGAGATGAACAAGAAAGAGCAAGCTCAATCTCAAACACAAGACAAAATGCAGCAATGATGCATAAGAGAGATGACAAGAGATTGTGAGAAGTGAAGGCAAATTCACTTCTCAAAGTAACTTACCACCTGAAAAGTTAGTGAAAGAAATGCAATGCAATGCAAAATGAGATGAAATGGCATGATGCAAACCAAAACCAGAAGCATGTGTGTGATGTTAATGATGCTAAGTGATGAGGCAAACATGAGGCAAGGCATGAGAATGATCATACAAACATATGGATGCAAATGAAGCATTCTTAGAACCATGAACATACATGAAAAATTATGAAATGCAAATGACATACAACATGGCAAATGGATGATGCAATGATCAAACATGATCTTACTATGTCTTAAGATGTGTCATGGATCAAATGAATGCATAAAATGTTATGGCAAGTCATGGTATGCAAACAAATGTAAGATGAATGCAAAAGGAAGCCCAAATTAGGGTTTATGAACAATGCACAAAACAAAAATCAAAACCAGAAGCAAACATCATGATAAAAAATTGAAAATTCATTCAAAGGAACCCTAAACCTATACAAACTCACTGCCCAAAGGAGAGGATCCAATTCTTAACCTAGTGAGGGTTATGAATTTCTTAAGATTTCTAAGGTTTTAAGGCACCTTGTCAAGAAAAATGTCAAACAAATTGAAAATGCAAGATCAATTCATGCTAATTTAATCCTATAAACTACATGATATGCAAGATGCAATGCAAAAAGAATCAAAGTCCAACTCTTAAAGACTAGGCAGAAATGAATTTTTAAAGTTTGGATCAAAATAATGCCTTGAAATGAAATTAATTCCATGGAAAATTATCAAAAGTCATCAAGATCAAAAAATAAATTTGGTTTGAAGGTTGGACAATGTTTCTAAATGATTTTAAATGTCTCATGAATTTTTTTGTGATTTTTAAATACCTAAAAGTATTTTTAATTAATTAATTCTCATTAATTAATTAAAAATAATCTTTTAAATGATTTAAAAATATTTTTTAATGCAAAAAATAAAAATAAAAATGTTTTTGGTTTCTGAAAATTAATAAAAACTTGAATAAAAATTTTCAGAATTTTTCAATGATTTTTACTATTTTAAATAAAATGTAGAAAACAAATGAAATAAAAAGAAAATAAAATGAATTTAAACTGAAAAATAGAAAAGTCAACATAATCAAAGGCTGAGGTTTAAACTAGCACGCGCGGGAATGGACTTGGCGCGCATCTGGACGGCCAGCATTCAAAATCCCCTAATTATGATTAAACCCCAATTAAATGCCCTAATGACTTTCAGATGACCGGAACAGTGTTCCGGTCATCTTCTCCGGCGGGCCAAAACTTCTATCTCTCTGAATACGCAATGAAAATGAAATCTAATTGCCCAGAATCCATCCCCATTCAACACTGAATCAAAACCCCCAAACAAACATCATTTTTCATCCATTAATCAAGCAAATCGAAGCAAAACACATTTAGGGCAAAAAGTTTCAGACAGCTCATACATGCTCAATATTCCACCATTTTCATTTTTAAACACATCATGATGATCAGGATAACATATAGAATCAATTTATAACAAGTAAAATGAGTTCTGGAAATTTGTTCTTGATGGATACCTGAACTGAAGTCCTTCGAACAGGAGCTTTCTGACCCTTTCTCCTATGCAAACTCACTCCTTTGGTCCCCCTGAGCTCAATGAAATGCTTCACAACTCTTGTTGATGGCTGGTTTGAGAGATGGCAGAAGTTCTGTTCAAGGGAGGGTGGTGATCGTGTTTTTGTTTCAGTGGCTTTCAGGCTATGGTGATGAGTGGTTTTTGATCAGTGAAGCATGCTGAGTTTGTTTGTGAAGTTTGTTTGTGTGTTTGAGGCTTGTGCTGAGAGTTTCAAATGCTTTTGCAAGTTGGAGCAAAAAGTGATAACTATGGCTTGGGTGTGTTTCAGCTTGGAGTGAGTGGTGTGTTATGCTGGCTTTGGTCCATGTATCAAAAGGTGATAGGTCAGAGAGTTGTTGGTGGCCTATGGTGATTGGTATGGGTCTTTGGCCAAAATGTCAAACTTTGTGTAAGAGAGGTATGGGCTCATAGCTAGCCAAGGACAAATGGGGTGTCCTGCACAGCAAGAAGTGTGGAGAGCCCTAGGATTGGTCATGAAGTCAGCAAGCAAGTGGATTCATCTTTGAGTGAGGTTTTGCAACTTGCTTCATTCTTGGCCCTTTTGAAATTTCTTGTTCCATAAGTCACAAAAATGATCAAACTCTTGGTGAATTCTGATCTTTAGGCATTGGATCATGTTTGTATTAAGATTAGAAGTCCATTTGATAGCCCAATTTGCTTTGGCAAGTGATTTTGCAACTTTGCCTCTTTGGTAGAAAACTTCAAATTTTGTGATTTTAGCCAACTTTGACAAGCCATAACTTTTGATCCAAAATGAATTAAGTCATGTTCTTGTACTTTTTGAAAAGGGAATGATCCATTATACAAATTTTATGACCAAAGTTTTTCATTTGAAGCATTTTTGAATCAAAAAGCAAGGGTTGAAAAAGTTTCCCAAAATGGCAATTTTCAATATAAGTCAACTTTCCCAAAAAGTCAACTTTGCAAATGACTTAAAATTATTCAATTTTATGAACTTCTAACATCTTTTATGATCAAATAAAGATCATAAATAACCAAAATGATGATGAACACCCTTTGGTTGGGTCATTGGGGGCCTCAGATGCCCTGATTTTGCACTGACTTGCTTAGAAAGTCAACCCTTGATCAGATGACTTCCCCATTGAATTTCTTCATGAAAATTGATATGCATGATCCCTATACCATATAGAGACCAATAGAAACAAGAATGACCAAAAAAATTGGAGTTATGGCCTTTGAAACCAAAACCCTAATTCTAGGTCATCTGTGCAGTCAAACCTGGCTCTGCTTCCATGCCATTCTCAGTTCTTTTGATTCTTTGGTATTCTTGACTTTGAGAGGATATAATATGATGCTTGAACATACATGGACCCCTTCGAAGTGATTGATGACCTTTGGAGTGGCTCAAGAAGCTCTTGGATTGCTCAGATCACAAACCCTAGATGTAGATGACTTTGAATCTATGCAGTGGATCAAAAATGTAATATGAGATGCCATGATTGAACTTATGCATATGAAATGATCACAAGCCATGGTGTGAATGGGTGAGGGAAAATTTGGGGTGTCTACACCTGTGAACCAAAGAGACTGAGCTCGGGAGTCGGTTACGACCTGGGAGGGTATTAGCACCCAGATCGTCCGCCGTACCCGACGGGATCCACGCTTGCAAAAGAAAATGTTTCAAAGGGTGAGGGTATGAAAGCTGCTGCAAAGAAAATGAAAATGAAACTGGAAAAGAAAACTGAGAAAGGAAATGAATGATAAAACAAAGAGAAAAAATGTAGGGAAAATAAAGATTGTGCTCGAACGGGCCCTACCCCGTTGCCTACGTACCTCATCTGGACAATGAGGATCAGAGTCGCCGTAGTTCCCCTAACTAGGGGTAGAAAAGAAATTTCTTGTGAATTAAAGCTTGAACTGCCTATGCCAATGCTCAGATGTTGCAGACTCGGACGACGAGTGCGTGCCGTCTTGCAAAATGACAAGTAGGAGCAAGTTCGCGTACAGAACGAAGGAGATGAGAAAAGAATTCCCAAAGGAAAGACGCTTATTGTTTGTTCAGTGTTTTTTAGAAGCTTTTATGAGTGCGTCACAAGGAAGTGAACTCAAGCTCTTTTCCATGGAATGTGCACTTGTCACTACATTCCAAGATGGAATAATAGAGCAAGCAAACTCAAGTAAGAGAAAATCACCAAAACTTGAACCCAGAGATTAGGGCCTAAGCTCACTAACTCATTAACTTATTAAGTGTTTTTGGTATTTATAATGAAGAAGTGTGTTTTATGATTTTCTTTGCGAAGATGATACCTTGATCAGACTTGTGCATCACAAGACAAGCTTGTACTATCCCAAGATGGGATGACTACAAGTGTCTCATGGGATAAGGCTATTGCTCAAGGTATCACTTCAAACTTTATTAAGTGTTTTCTTTAGAGTTTTGAGATGAGAATAGAAAAGAAACCAAGATCTTAAAGGTAAAATCTAACGGGAAAAGTCTAATCCTAATATTCACATGCTCGGATGGTCCTAGGTTAGTGTGGTTTACTATCCTAAAGAAGAAGAAGAAGAAATAAGAAGACAAGAAGAAAGAAGAAGAACCATGGTGGACCAAGCACACCTAGAGTTAGAAAGAATAAAAAAGGATGAGGAAGAAGAATTAAGATGAATAAGAAATAAAAAAGAGAGGAGAATGCGATATGGAAATAATCAGACAATGCACAAACAGAGCCTACACCAGTAGGACTTCCAGATGCAGCAGCATGCAATAAGTAAGATCGAGCCTCAGCGGTACCTAACGGAGAAGGTCCGTTTCCTCTTCAATGCGTACCAAAATGTCCAAGAATACTTGTCAGAAGTTCAAACAAGCAAAGGGATCCAACAGTTAAATACAAGTATCGGTCATCAAGTCCAAACAAATTAGTGTATCAAGTATAAGCGTAAGCATCCAACATCCAGGACGACCAACAAGAGGAACCAAAGTTAACACCAAGAAACGGTCCGCGCAAAGTCAAATTCTAAGCGGAATTGTATCCAGAGATCTCGACAGTCCAAACAAGATTATGAACACAATTAGTCCTAAGGCCCTCATCAAGCAACATCCTCCATCATTAAAATCAAGTAAGAATCCTACAAAACTTTAAACACAAACTAAAACCAAGGTTAGACACAATCCTAAATAATTAATCGAAATTAAAGTCCAAAATAAATTGAAATTAAATAACAAAGCTCACAAAGTTATATTAACATTCTATTAAAAAAAAGTTCTAACACCTCTAAACACAATAAAACTTCAAATAGCAAATCAACTAATTGCAAATCAAATAAAATTCTATTAAATTAATTTAACAAAACTAAAGGTAAAATAGTAATTGAATCTAATAAAAATATAGACCAGAACTCTAATCAACTCCTAAACATTAATATTAGTTAAGAATTCATTACCAAATGATTAAGAGAGAATTTAAATAAAATCAAAACAAAAAACACAAGAGAAAGGGAGTGCATCGCTAGCTTCTGGTGATGGAGATAAGGATCACTTGGGCCTAGCCCATCAGCAACCAAAACTATGAAATCTCTTAAGAATTAAAAAAATGATTAACAAAAGATGTCAACAATTTAAGATGAGAAAGAACAATAAAACAAAATAATAAAAAACAAATTCATATTTTCTATTTTAAAATAATATTAATAATAATAATAATAATAAATTAAAAAAAAGAAACAAAAAAAACACAAGAGGAACAAATAGAAATCCCTCAGCACAACGGGAAAGAAAGACGACGCTTGTTGACGGTGCCCTCGGTCAATCAAAATCCAAACACCGAAGCTCATTCACATGTGACGCTTCCGCCGCCTCTGCCGCAACGTCGTCCTCAAGCTTCTACTTGTCAAGTCTCGACCGTGGTTCTCTCTGACTTCAGATCTCCGTTCTTCTTCTCGCGGTGGCTACATGTTCTTCCCCATTTTGCTTTCACGATTACATCCCGCCGCGGTGACCATTTTGGAAGATTTCATCTCCAAACCCTTTGTCAACAACTTCTTCCGTCTCACTCTCGTCTGGATGGCGCGAGGTTTGCTCTCCACTTCCTCCCTGTTTCAGATTTGTTTTTCAACATCTCCCTCCATCTCTTCTCTGATTTCTGGATCTGTTTATGTATGGAGTTTGTGTGATTTGAGGTGAAGGATGGATTTGAAGAGGATTGATGAAGATTATTGTTGAAGGTTGGTCTTTTTGGTGTTCCACGGTGAGGGTTGTTTGGTGGGTTGGAGGCGAGTGATGATGGTTATGAGATGTGGTTTAGGTTGCAGAAGGGTTCACAAAGGGATTTGAAGGATGAGTTCAGAGGTGCGGTGAAGATTCCAAGGTGAATGGATAATGATTTTGGTTGTTGTTGAAGATGGTGCAGTGGGTTTGATGATTTGAAGTGGTGAAGCCTCAAGACCGATTTGCAGTGAGGGTCGAATGGATGTTTGTGAGGATTCAGTTAAAGTGAGTTGTTGGTGTGTTATTTGCTGCGGTTTGTGGTTTTCAAGAGGAAAAAATGTTGTTGCCAAGTTTTGTGAGAAAGAGTGGAGATTTTTTTGTGTCAATTTCTGCTGTGTGTGCATGTTGCTACCAGTTTTGTGGGAGTGGCTGTTGTGAAGAAAAAAAGCTTTTGTTTTTGCGTATCGTCGTACGGATTTTATTGTGAATGTGGTTTATGAGTGGAGTGAAATTTGCAGCTGGAGTGGGGTCCCGTGAAAAGAAATTTTGCTGGCAGCTGGTATGAAGGAGTGGGGCTTGTGATAAGCTGGCGGAAAATCTTTCAATGACGTTTCTTTTTTCTCTTTTTTTTAATATATTTGTGTAATTGTTCCTCTTTGTGACAAAATTAAGGGAAACGGGCTGGGTTAATTTGTAGTGTATGGACTTTGTAATTGGTGGTAACTTAGACATAAATTATCGAAAATAGTAATTAAAAGGAAAAACAATGGAACTTGAACAAGAATGAATACTTGAAATTGGTTTATAAAGAATTTGTTTTAAAATGGGTAATCAAAATATGGAAATGAAGTGAATATAATAAAATAATTAAAAAAATGATATGATGGATTAGAGGTTTAAAATGAATATGAAATGGTTTATGAAAGGAATTCGGATAAAAAATGGATAATGGACGATGAATTGATTTATGAAATAAGTCCGCTACCATCATTGTGCATACTGCCCAGAAACAAACCAAAATAATCCACACACTCTTGATAAAACAAAAAGTACTACCATTGCAATCGAACCACATCACCTGTACTAATCGACCTCTGAGTTTCTAATCCAATGAAACCTTAATCTTTTCAAGATCGTCTGGATCATTCTCTTAGGGAAATAAATCCACAATTGAACACAACGGATACATGAATAGACAAACTGACCCATAACATCCTATGAATCACAACTTGCCCATCTGATGAATTTCACACCACAACCTTGGATACGTACTGCCTGAGAAATCAATCCCTGAAACCCCTATCTTGTACTTGAAGCAAACTCTTGATAGTTTGACCACGATTAGGTCAAACATCCCTCTGGAATGGATCGTGATTGAACAAACACACTTGAACTGAAATCATAGCTTCTGAGATGTTGAGAAGAGAAAAAAAAAATAGCCTTGCAACTTGATGAAGGAGAAAATAGCCTGATGATGAGCCAGATGCATAATGAAGAATCCTTGCGAACGTGAAATTCTTGAAGACTGCTAAATCAGGGAAATAAACCCTAATTATGTGACAAAAGCATGACAGAATGATTCCACTGAGGGTTGTATAGCCGAGAACTTGAATTTGTTGGATAACCACAAATAGGAACGTGAAACCCTAATTGCTCAGATGACGTTGATCCCATGTCTCAGGAGCCTATGCAAATGGTATGCAAAATGCGTATGAATGCAAAACGAAAAGCTGACAAAGATAGAAAACCAGAGGGAAAATTTAGGGTGTCTACAGCTGCCCTTATTCAATCAACTGTTAATCTGAAAAGGACGGTAGCGACGACTATCAAACGTTCAAGATAAACAGTGATTGAATACCAAAAATAACTAGAAATTTGCACTCTGGCAGAGATTGCAGAAATGGGAAATAAACCAATCACTCTGGGTGACTGAAAAGGGGGGAGAAAACAGACGAGCTTCGTCCAAGTTGAAACTGATATCTGGAATCAAAATACTTTGACAGACGAGTCTTCTTCGAACAATCTTGTTACGCCAGGAACTGGACATACGAGTCCTCATATACTCTGCAAGAAATATGACTTGAGACAGACGAATCTCCTTCGGATATACCTGTTACGCCAGGACCAGTAACCATTTTGACATTTATTCCCACAGTCAGGATTTAAAACCTCTTCAATACAGACGAGTATTGGATGATCATCAAGATAACACAGACGAGTGCCATAAGTCATTGATACAAACGAATATCAGACGACGATCCAAGAAACACAGACGAGCGCTTCGAGCAATGATACAGACGAATATCAGTCACTGGTACAGATGAATACCAGAAATTCAAACACAGACGAGCATTCGGAGTAGCAAACCAGATGAGTATCAGGATAATTAGCAAATCAACACATATGGATATAAGCTAACACAGACGAGTGTTAGAGATAATACAGACGAGTATCTAAATAGTGGAGATGAGCTTCAAACAGATAATACACAGTCGAGTGCTGGAGAATGCAGACGAGCAATCACAAATATTACATATCAAACACAGACGAGTGTTTGGAGGTGCAGACGAGCAATAATAAAGATCAAACACAAACAAGTGTTGAGCAAATGCAGACGAGCAACAATAACGTGCCCTGACTGGCTGTAAAAATCTCAATTCTGTAGGGGATGATCAGGTTAAGATGCTTTGACACTTAACTCTGGCTGGGGAGATGAACAACTGTCTGTATCACTACCTTGGCCAAAAATAAATTGGCGACTTCTCTGGGGAATATTCCAATGATGGTAGTGAATCCCTATCATGAAGCTCTGTGGGGAAAGATCATCTTCAGAGTTGGTTGGGGAGATGATTCAACAATGCTCTAGCCGGGAAAACTTCACTGTGGAAAGATAACTCCGCTTGGGGATGAGAACGATTCAATTAGCCTTGAAGTTCTACTGGGGATATCATCTACTCTACCTCAGCTGGGGAAATGTCAACCCTCTGGCCTGACTGAGAAACAAATTTGACAATGCTCTGCTGAGGAGAGACTTTGCTGGAGAATCAAAATATGCCCCAAGTATAGCATGACGACTGTGTTGGGATGATATGCCAATGAAAATTGGACTTTGAATGAGTGAGAATAACCAACTCCTCATGAGTAAGCCTTGTCGACTGAAGTAAAGTCTTATGCTCGGGGAAGAAATAAACCTCCAATGCCCTGCTAGTAAAATAAATACTAGACATTCCCTGAAAATTAAGCCGGTGCCTCAAGCTTCTGAGTTCAACAATTTCATACTGATTGTCATGAGTGAACAAACATCCATTACTCCTGAAATTGTGCCCCAGACTGCATCGTCTATGAAGAGGTCGTCTCCAGAGGATTTTACAGAAGACATGGCGTCCAGAATTTCCCCAATGCCTTCAAACTCTCGCAGAAATTCATCAGATCTCGAGATAACTGCCCCAGGTTGCGTCTTGTAATGATCCTTGCTCCACATAAAGAAACGAAAACCATGAAGAATGAAGATGTGATGCAAATGATGCAAGATGCAGACGCATGTTCATGATGATGAGGATATGAATATGCAAGCTACAGGTGATGAAACCAGGATGATTGGGCACTAGGGCCAAGTTGGTAGTTGATTTTTGTTTGGTTGCCAAGCAATTGGACTTTAAAGGTGAATTACCAGGCCAAAACTAGTTTATTGAAGGTAGGCCAACAGACGAGAACTGATGGGCAAAGAATAAGTCGTCAGACGAGAACTGACTCCTTGGGTTCATTGTCAAATGAGAATTGACTCCGAAAAAGAATGACTACCAGACGAAAACTAGTGTTCAACAGGCTAAATGAAAAGGTGACCAGACGAGAACTGGACTTTGGGTTTGTTTGCCAGACGAGAACTGGACTTTGAAGCAGTTTGCCAGACGAGAACTGGACTTTGAAAATGTTTGCCAGACGAGAACTGGACTTTGAACTGTTTGGAAGTTGGGGTTACGAGGCCCTGGGTGAGATTGATGTTTGTTGGGAGGTAGGATGCCCAATGCGCTTATGATGCATATGATCTAGCGAAACGACATGAATAATGTATGCAAATGATTTATGCAATGATTATGAAAATCTCCCGAGGTGGGAAGAAAGGTCTTAGTGACAAGGCTTCTGGTTGAGAAGGGTGACAAAGGCGAGGGTGGGTAGCATGATTCCCCGACACTCATCTTGAACTCGGAGATTACTAATATAACTTGCTTTGTGTAGCTAAAGTTTCCCCTGTATGGTGAGTCTCTGAACAGACTGTCACTGATTATCCAATTCCTGGTATGGCAGACTTGGATGTCCTCCCGAGGAGAGTTGCACTTAGCAAGCTCTGGAGATGTCCTGCCCCGATATGAGCGTGGAAGCGACTTGACTCATTCTGATTGAGCATTAGAAGAATATATCCTTGGTCAACAAAAGTTTCCGGGAGACCTGCCCCTGTTTGGTAAATTCACTTCTGATCAACAGACTCTTGGATGATGTTCCTCAATCCACTGATGCCTGGGAACTTGCATTAGACTGACTGATTCCTTGGTTGACAAAGCCACTGGATAACATGCCCCTGATTCATATGCTAACAAGATGCTCTTAATTCTAGTCATCATTGTTGAATGATCAAGTCCTCTCGTGATTGCTCTTTGTAGGAACTTCCCTGGTGTCACAGACTGACTTGTAATTAACACTGTTCATTTGAAAATGGTAATTTTAATGCAGTGCACATGCAAGTTTTGAAAATTTATTTATTTTAATATTGTGACAGTGTGTGACGAATGGACGGTTAGTCCAAACGTAGTACTGAGTTAGCAAATCGTTAGGAGTCAGCTTACGCAACCTTGTCACAGTATGCTTCCAGAATTGAACCTGATTCACTTAGGACTTTCAAGGGTTATAACGTGGCCTGGTTCACGGTTTTTAGAAAGAAATATTATGGCTCAAAGTTTATCTGTGCCCACCCATTCTCCTTGATGTTCTCCATTCCTACGTTCATCTAATTTTCCTTAAGAGCTCGCCTTTCGAAAGGGCTTTGTAATGGTTGAGGAACCAATGACGTTGACGGTTTAAGCACCAATGAGATTTCTTGGAGTAACAGTCACCCCTTCTGACTTTGTGTCTGGTCACACGATTTTGTTCTAATGGAAGATTTTTCTTTCTGATGTTTTTTTTTACTCCCTAATTTTTGCCTGGACTAATTTTTTTTTTTAAAATTTCTTCGATTTTGGAGTCCAGCGGGATGCCCTAACTTTTGCCTAAGTTGTTTGTTCTCATTTTTGTATTTCTTCGACTTAGCAGGCTTTATTTCCTTTTTTCTTATTCTTTTCTTGAACAAATCGTGTGACACTGGTTATCTGTCTTGCTGAAAGGGTTGTGACTGCCTCATTCCTTTGTTGTTGAGGGGTAACCATTGTGGTTTCACGTCCCTTGACCTCTTGAGGTGTAATGAATAAAGGTAATGGATCCTCGGGTGCACACTCCTTTGGAAATTTCAACGCTCGGTCAAAATAACTGATAACTACCCTGCCCCGGGTTGAATGTGAGGGTTTTTCTGTTTAGAAAAGAAACTCCTACTTCAAGGCTCAAAGGGGTTGACGAAGGTCTATCTCCCTTATATCTCCGGTGTTTGGGAATTGAAACAATGCCTGTACATTGTCAGCAGGTTCTACTCTGAAAGCATACCTTCAAAAATTATGGGTATTCAGTTGTCATCATCCTCCCCCGGACCTGCTAAACAACAGTGAAATAAATGGGAGGTAAACAGATGCAATTTTTTTGTTTTTTGTTTTTCAATGCAAGTAACGAAAAAATGAGCGAATGCGACGTAATTGATTCAAAAAGTGCAAGATTACTACATTAACGTTACCATTCAAAATAACAACGCTTAAAAGACAAGTAGTTGCTAACAGGAAAGAAACTACTATTGCAAATGATAAAAAGGATAAAATGATCACCAGCTCTGATGACATCTTCTTGTATGGACCACTGAAATTAGGAGACGCTCCTTCGAAATCCTCGAATTCAATCAGGCGAGAGGTTGACGTGCACAACCAAGCTTCCTTCTGGGAAGGATATGTACCCCTTGTCGATCAACTGTTGTACTTTGGCTTGAAAAGCTTTGTAATCTTCAGTTGAATGTCCGATCGATCCATCGTGATACCCACATTGCTCATGAGGATTATACCCTGGAGGGTACGGCTCTGGAAACAGCTTGAGAGGCTTAGGAATAACCAATGAGCTCTGAACTAGATGTGGCAAGAGTTCACTGTACGCCATGGGAACTGGATGAAGAGGAGCATTCCTTCTTTCCAGATTGTTGCGAGGCCTAGGCTGGCTCTGAAATTGATTCTGAGGTCTTCGACCCTGAGCTTGCCAATTTGGTCGAGGAGGAGTCCAGGGTTCCTGATATGGTGCTCTGAGCATTGCTGATTGTCCATAAGAGTAGCCAGACCTAGGAAAAGATGATCTCTGAGAAGATGCTGGTCCAGAATATTCAATATTTTCCATGACTGCATTGATGTCATACCCTTCTTCCCCTTGAGAGCTACCAACAGATTCATCTTCACTAGCTGGGATGTTCGAAAAGTCTTGGATCTTTCCACTTTTGAGCAGGCTCTCGATGTGTACTCCAACGTTTATCAAATCAGAGAAGCTTGATGTCCCAATGCTACTCATTCTTTCCAAGTACGGACCTTGTAACGTGCCCACGAAAAGGTCCACTAATTCTCTGTCTGAAAGTGGTGGTTGCACTTAGGCTGCCAACTCTCTCCACCGTTGTGCATATTCTCTGAAAGATTCACCAGTTCTCTGAGAAAGGCTCTGCAAGTGCATGCGACTGGGCGCCATGTCCACAATGTACTGGTATTGCTTTATGAAAGCTCTGGATAAATCATTCCAAGATCGGATGCGACTGCTTTCCAAATCCATATACCAACTTAAGGATGCCCCGCTTAAACTGTCCTGAAAACAGTGAATCATCAACTCATCATTGCGGGCATAAGAAGTCATTTTTCTGCAGAACATCACCAAATGACGCTTCGGGCAACTGACACCAGTGTATCTCTCGAACTTCGGAGTTTTGAAATCTTAAGGTATGACAAGACCAGGCACCAAACACAGGTTTATATCATCAAAACCAAAGGCATCAGGATTCGCTAAAGCTTTGAGTTGCTCATCCAACACACGAAACCTTTCAGCAGGATCAAAAGTTGGTGGATCTTTAGCTTTCACAAGAGGGATTTCCCCTTGGAAGTTTGGCATAGGGAAAGCAAAACTCTGATAATTTGTAGTATCAGAAGAAGATGAAGGTCCACCTCGGACAACAGATGGTTCAGGTACATTGTGATTCACGATCGGGGTCTGTGCAAGCCGAGCTTGAGTAAGGTTATTCACTTGTGGAAGATCCTCATCAGGAGATAGACCATACAAAGGATTGGTCATCGAAGTGAAACAAGGTGGAAACTCAACATTCTGACGGTTGCTTTCTGACATAGCTACTGACGGCTTCCAAACTGACCTTTACCTCTTGACACTGCTCAGTCTAGCTTCAAACAACTTTATCGTCTTCCAATGGTTAACACTTGTTCAAACTGAGTACCGGGAAATCAGCTGGCTGGTCATGGACAAAAGAGGAAGGATGAGCTCTCTGGAAGAAGGATATGCAATGTAGATGCAAATGCAAAAATGCAATATGATGATGCAAAGATGCAAAGACATGGGATCAAAATCTGGAAACTGCCTGGAATCTGGAATACTGAGCCAAGAATCGAGTGTCTGTAACCACAAGATCTCTGTATAATAACCCTAAATAGTAGTCGAGAACCAAAGGTCAAGAACTTCAGGATCATAGTGACCGGATTGAAACATAAGACTGCACTGGTAATGAGGGTATGTTGAGGTCAATGGTTCCTGCAAACCTGTAAAACCCTCCCAATAACACGGGTGTGCTCCGGGTCAAACATCACGAACTCTCAAGGTCGAATAGCTATAATACTTTCACCATTTCTGAGAAATGGCACATGACCAAATCAGGGAATCGGTTTGGCATTATATACTACACAGGGAGGCCTCAGCTGACTCCGGGAAAACAAGGTCATCCTATGTGAGTTCCAGGTGGGCCCTCGGTTGCGAATGGGTTTGCCACACAATTTGGTCTGCCACTGTCACCACTAGAGAGGGATGTTTCCACAAGGTTCTCAATGATTGGTCCCCAGCTGCACATAACTGTCAAGGTTATGAAATGAGAGAGGAAGATCCCCAAATCAAGACATTTCCAAGACGGTCACAAATCTGGGAATGGAACTCACTACTACCCTCATGAAAAGATCTCATGAGGCCAAAGTGGAACCACTCTAAGTCCTAAGGTGCACTCGAGCCTTGGTAATGAGCTCATCTCTCAGAAACAGTAACACCCAAACCCACCAAACAGAAAATCTACTCCAGACAATCCAGTAATAATATGATGCAGAAAATAAATACTGAAAACTGTAAATAAAGCTGTAAATAAAGCTGTAAATAAACAACAGTAAAATACAACACACAACAACAAACATCTAACACCCAAAGAAACAGAAACAAACAAGCACTAGGAGAGATTCATAGGGGAACCAGAGATACTCTGGTTAGGAATCCCCAGCAGAGTCGCCAGCTGTCGCTCCCCGGATTTCTATCCTGGTACAAACGCAAAAGTGGCACGGAAAAGAATAGAGTCGCCAGCCAGGCATTTTTATCCCAAAGGAACGGGAAGGGTAATGCTGCACAAACCAGAAGGAAAGAAAAGGAAGGACACGGGTCTTGCGAACCAAAGAGACTGAGCTTGGGAGTCGGTTACGACTTGGGAAGGTATTAGCACCCAGATCGTCCGCCATACCCGAAGGGATCTACGCTTGCAAAAGAAAATGTTTCAAAGGGTGAGGGTATAAAAGCTGCTGCAAAGAAAATGAAAATGAAACTGGAAAAGAAAACTGAGAAAGGAAATGAATGAGAAAACAAAGAGAAAAAATGTAGGGAAAATAAAGATTGTGCTCAAATGGGCCCTACCCCGCTGCCTACGTACCTCATCTGGACAATGAGGATCAGAGTCGCCGTAGTTCCCCTAACTAGGGGTAGAAAAGAAATTACTTGTGAATTAAGACTTGAACTGCCTATGTCAATGCTCAGATGTTGCAGACTCGGACGACGAGTGCGTAACCGTCTTGCAAAATGACAAGTAGGAGCAAGTTCACGTACAGAGCGAAGTAGATGAGAAAAGAATTCCCGAAGGAAAGACGCTTATTGATTGTTCAGTGTTTTTTAGATGCTTTTATGAGTGTGTCACAAGGAAGTGAACTCAAGCTCTTTTCCATGGAATGTGCACTTGTCACTACATTCCAAGATGGAATAATAGAACAAGCACACTCAAGTAAGGAGAAAATCCCCAAAACTTGAACCCAGAGATTAGGGCCTAAGCTCACTAACTCATTAACTTATTAAGTGTTTTTGGTATTTATAATGAAGAAGTGTGTTTTATGATTTTCTATGCGAAGATGATACCCTAATCAGACTTGTGCATCACAAGACAAGCTTGTACTATCCCAAGATGGGAAGACTACAAGTGTCTCATGGGATAAGGCTATTGTTCAAGGTATCACTTCAAACTTTATTAAGTGTTTTCTTTAGAGTTTTGAGATGAAAAGAGAAAAGAAACAAGATCTTAAAGGTAAAATCTAAAGGGAAAAGTCTAATCCTAATATTCACATGCTCGGATGGTCCTAGGTTAGTGTGGTTTACTATCCTAAAGAAGAAGAAGAAATAAGAAGAGAAGAAGAAAGAAGAAGAACCATGGTGGACCAAGCACACCCCGAGTTAGAAAGAATAAAAAAGGATGAGGAAGAAGAATTAAGATGAATAAGAAATAAAAAATAGAGGAGAATACGATATGGAAATAATCAGACAATGCACAAACAGAGCCTACACCAGTAGGACTTCCAGATGCAGCAGCATGCAAGAAGTAAGATCGAGCCTCAGCGGTACCTAACGGAGAAGGTCCGTTGCCTCTTCAATGCGTACCAAAATGTCCAAGAATACTTGTCAGAAGTCCAAATAAGCAAAGGGATCCAACAGTTAAATACAAGTATCGGTCATCAAGTCCAAACAAATTAGAGTATCAAGTATAAGCGTAAGCATCCAACATCCAGGACGACCAACAAGAGGAACCAAAGTTAACACCAAGAAACGGTCCGCGCAAAGTCAAATTCTAAGCGGAATTGTATCCAGAGATCTCGACAGTCCAAACAAGATTATGAACACAATTAGTCCTAAGGCCCTCATCAAGCAACATCCTCCATCATTAAAATCAAGTAAGAATCCTACAAAACTTTAAACACAAACTAAAACCAAGGTTAGACACAATCCTAAATAATTAATCGAAATTAAAGTCCAAAATAAATTGAAATTAAATAACAAAGCTCACAAAGTTATATTAACATTCTATTAAAAAAAAGTTCTAACACCTCTAAAAACAATAAAACTTCAAATAGCAAATCAACTAATTGCAAATCAAATAAAATTCTATTAAATTAATTAAACAAAACTAAAGGTAAAATAGTAATTGAATCTAATAAAAATATAGACCAGAACTCTAATCAACTCCTAAACATTAATATTAGTTAAGAATTCATTACCAAATGATTAAGAGAGAATTTAAATAAAATCAAAACAAAAAACACAAGAGAAAGGGATTGCATCGCTAGCTTCTGGTGGTGGAGATAAGGATCACTTGGGCCTAGCCCATCAGTAACCAAAACTATGAAATCTCTTCAGAATTAAAAAAATGATTAACAAAAGTGTCAACAATTTAAGATGAGAAAGAACAATAAAATGAAATAATAAAAAACAAATTCAGATTTTCTATTCTAAAATAATATTAATAATAATAAGTTAAAAAAAAAGAAACAAAAAAAACACAAGAGGAACAAATAGAAATCCCTCAGCACAACGGGAAAGAAAGACGACTCTTGTTGACGGTGCCCTCGGTCAATCAAAATCCAAACACCGAAGCTCATTCACATGCGACGCTTCCGCCGCCTCCGCCGCAACGTCATCCTCAAGCTTCTACTTGTCAAGTCTCGACCGTGGTTCTCTCTGACTTCAGATCTCCGTTCTTCTTCTCGCGGTGGCTACATGTTCTTCTCCGTTTTTCTTTCACGATTACATCCCGCCGCGGTGACCATTTTGGGAGATTTCATCTCCAAACCCTTTGTCAACAACTTCTTCCGTCTCACTCTCGTCTGGATGGCGCGAGGTTTGCTCTCCACTTCCTCCCAGTTTCAGATTTGTTTTTCAACATCTCCCTCCATCTCTTCTCTGATTTCTGGATCTGTTTATGTATAGAGTTTGTGTGATTTGAGGTGAAGGATGGATTTGAAGAGGATTGATGAAGATTATTGTTGAAGGTTGGTCTTGTTGGTGCTCTACGGTGAGGGTTGTTTGGTGGGTTGGAGGCGAGTGATGATGGTTATGAGATGTGTTTTAGGTTGTAGAAGGGTTCACAAAGGGATTTGAAGGATAAGTTCAGAGGTGCGATGAAGATTCCAAGGTGAATGGATAATGATTTTGGTTTTGTTGAAGATGGTGCGGTGGGTTTGATGATTTGAAGTGGTGAAGCCTCAAGACCGATTTGCAGTGAGGGTCGAATGGATATTTGTGAGGATTCAGTTGAAGTGAGTTGTTGGTGTGTTATTTGTTGCGGTTTGTGGTTTTCAAGAGGAAAAAATGTTGTTGCCAAGTTTTGTGAGAAAAAGTGGAGATTGTTTTGTGTCAATTTCTGCTGTGTGTGCGTGTTGCTACCAGTTTTGTGGGAGTGGCTGTTGTGCAGGAAAAAAAAGCTTTTGTTTTTGCGTATCGTCGTACGAATTTTATTGTGAATGCGGTTTATGAGTGGAGTGAAATTTGCAGCTGGAGTGGGGTCCCGTGAAAAGAAATTTTGCTGGCAGCTGGTATGAAGGAGTGGGTCTTGTGATAAGCTGGCGGGAAATCTTTCAATGACGTTTCTTTTTTCTCTTTTTTTTTTATATATTTGTGTAATTGTTCCTCTTTGTGACAAAATTAAGGGAAAAGGGCTGGGTTAATTTGTAGTGTATGGACTTTGTAATTGGTGGTAACTTAGACATAAATTATCGAAAATAGTAATTAAAAGGAAAAACAATGGAACTTGAACAAGAATGAATACTTGAAATTTGTTTATAAAGAATTTATTTTAAAATGGGTAATCAAAATATGGAAATGAAGTGAATATAATAAAATATTTAAAAAAAAGATATGATGGATTAGAGGTTTAAAATGAATATGAAATGGTTTATGAAAGGAATTCGGATAAAAAATGGATAATGGACGATGAACTGATTTATGAAATAAGTCGGCTACCACCATTGTGCATACTGCCCAGAAACAAACCACAATAATCCACACACTCTTGATAAAACAAAAAGTACTGCCATTGCAATCGAACCACATCACCTGTACTAATCGACCTCTGAGTTTCTAATCCAATGAAACCTTAACCTTTTCAAGATCGTCTGGATCATTCTCTTAGGGAAATAAATCCACAATTGAACACAACGGATACATGAATAGACAAACTGGCCCATAACATCCTATGAATCACAACTTGCCCATCTGATGAATTTCACACCACAACCTTGGATACGTACTGCTTGAGAAATCAATCCCTGAAACCCCTATCTTGTACTTGAAGCAAACTCTTGATAGTTTGACCACGATTAGGTCAAACATCCCCCTGGAATGGATTGTGATTGAACAAACACACTTGAACTGAAATCATAACTTCTGAGATGCTGAGAAGAGAAAAAAAATAGCCTTGCAACTTGATGAAGGAGAAAATAGCCTGATGATGAGCCAGATGCATAATGAAGAATCCTTGCGAACGTGAAATTCTTGAAGACTGCTAAATCAGGGAAATAAACCCTAATTATGTGACAAGAGCATGGCAAAATGATTCCACTAAGGGTTGTATAGCCGAGAACTTGAATTTGTTGGATAACCACAAATAGGAACGTGAAACCCTAATTCCTCAGATGACGTTGATCCCATGTCTCAGGAGCCTATGCAAATGGTATGCAAAATGCGTATGAATGCAAAACGAAAAGCTGACAAAGATAGAAAACCAGAGAGCAAATTTAGGGTGTCTACACTCCTACTTTGGAGGAGATCTCTAGCATGCTGAGGATTTCGATTTGAGATAGTCTTCCGTTTTATGGTTCAGAAAGAGACCCTCTAGATGAAGACATTCCTAGGGCTACTCATCTGAACTTGGCTCAAGTCAAAGGAAACATCAAGACCAACAAAGAACACAAGGTTTTATATAGATTTCTTGATTAGTAAAGCTAAAGTGTGTGTTTTGGAGAAAAGATAGATGGGCTTCATTGCCTTAATAACATTGATGGTGTACGAGATTGGTCTCTTCCCGGGCAGGAAAGAATTTTTAAGTATGGATGCCATATCCATCTTCATCAAAAGAAACCATGTTCCTACATTGTTGGGAGACTTTTTCTACTCTGTGCACTATATGAATGAAAGGAAAAGAGGAGGCTTTGTGAGTTGCTGTGCACCTTTGTTTTCCACCTGGTTTGCTCGACACCTGCCGAAATCAAGACCTTTTATAGATCTAAAAGGTGATGCTAAATGGTCTAAAAGATTAATGGGTATAACTTCTGAGGATATTACGTGGTGCTATAACAGGGAATTAGCTGGAAGGGAATTGATCACTAGCTATGGAAACTTCCCTAATGTGCCCTTACTTGCGAGAAAAGGAGTAATCAATTACAATCCTGTGTTGGCAATAAAACAATTTGGGTACTCGCTAAAGACTCCACACATTGATAAAGAGGTGGCAGGGTCTTTGTATTTCCCTATTGAGGGAAATGAAAGATTAGACATACATATTTCTCAAGCTTGGGAGCCGAGGGTCAAGAAAGAAAAGAAGGAATTTTGGAGAGTAGACCCAAAAACCTATGAACCCTATGTTGCATGGTTGAAAGATCGTGTAGAAGTCTTACTTCTTCCTTTCTCAGTGGAACCTCCCTTATACCCAAAAATGGTTGTGACATAGACCATAATATCACTTGAAGAGTATCAGAAATTAGAAGTTGAAATGCACAAAGTCAAGGTTGAGATTTCCGAAGTCAACAATCTTTATCAACACCCGGTCTACATTAACAAAGCCTTAGAAGAGAAAGTTCAGCGTCTCCAGAAGAGCATGGAAGACAAGGATAAATATTTTGCTGATATAGAACTTTACTTCAGGAAGAAAGGTTTGGCAGATGCCAGAAAAGCCAATTCCTGAAGGCAGATCAAAAAGTCTCTAACTGAAGCAAACAAGGCCATTACCCTCTAGTAAGAAAAATGGGAAACCAATCAGAAGAAGCAGACAAAAATTGAAGTTGAATATAAGAAGAAGATAGAGGACTTACAAGTACAGTTGGATAATAGGAAAGAAGAACTACAGATAACCCACGAGCAGCGTAGAAGCTACATCCAGAAGTTAACACAAAGTTAGAAAGAAATGGAGGATGTTCAGAAAGAAGTAGAAGAACTCAAAGTCCATACAGAAATTAAGAGGGCTAGGTCTGGGTTTAGTCCTAGCATGGAAGATGAAGAGGTTTTCTTAAAGCAGATCAGTGAACTCCATGCTTCTTTCGATCAAAGGGATATTCTCATTCAAAAGCTCATCGAAGACCCAAGTCATCCAGATGCCGCCAGATTGTTCAAAAGTGTCAAACATCTTAGTTGGAGGCTAAAGGATCTAGAGTTCCATAGGGGCTAGTTCTTTTGTTTGTGTTGGATTACCCACTGACTTGTTGTGGGAATCCTTTATACTCCTGTTGTTTTGATTATTGTAAAAATTTGTGCCCTTCGGGGAGATCTTTTGTTATTCTCATGGTTTCATTTATCTTATATGGTTCAAATTTCTGATTGCTTTCTATGCACCGACACGTGTTCCAGACACTGGTTCTTCACAGTTATATTATCTGAAATTTGCGAGAATATTCTCTTCCCAAGAGTTAAAGTCCTGAAGGCCATATGGATTTTCATATTCTTGAATACCGGAATAGGGACGTAAGTGACCTTCAGAATGAAAGAACACAACATTTGCATGCATTTATATCATCTTTGCATTTTTTCTTTGCAGGTTATCCAGGTTTCCTAACTTATTTGTTTATTCAGGAAGGATTGCGGACCATCATCTTCATAGGTATGCCACCCGTCAAAATCAACGAAACCTCATGGATATTGCTCAAACCGAATTAGATGAACTTTGTGCACGTATGGCTGAGTTCATGAACATGATGCAAGGGGTTGCCTTGGGGCAACAAGAGCTACGGGTTGTGGTTCAGAGGCTTGACGCGCCTCATATGAAGACTCTAGGCGCCGAAGTCAATGTGGATGCATAAAGGAATCTTATTAACGCCACTAGTGCGCCAACAGGAGTTGAAAGACCTCTTACCCCGGCGGGTATTCCTATTATACTTCATCATTTGGAAGACAATCAAGCTGACCAGTCCTCTTTGCTGAACGAGGATCTGGGATTTGGTGTTGGGGGCAATCTTCATGATTTCCAGGTGCTGGCTAAAAAGGTCAGGGCTCTCGAGTGCAAGGATACCTTGGGAATTGACATCTCCTACATGGGATTGGTGCAGGCTTTGATCATCCCACCAAAGTTCAAGGCTCCTAGGTTCGACAAGTACAACGGAAATTCTTGTCCCAAGACTCACCTTCAAGCTTACTATCGTAAGATTGTTGCTTACACAAAGGACGAGAAGCTCTGAATGCACTTCTTCTAGGATATCTTGTTTGGAGGATCACTGGAGTGGTATATGAAGCTGGAATGAACTGTTGTTCGTAATTGGAAAGAACTTGGAGAGGCGTTCCTCAAACAATACCATTATAATATTGATATGGCCCCTAACAAGACTCAGTTGCAAAGTCTGCCGCAGAAAAATTCTGAGAGCTTCAAGGAGTACACACAAATATGGCACGAGTTGGCTACGATAGTCCAGCCATTCCTGCTCGAGAGAGAGAGAGAGAGAGAGAGAGAGATGGTAGACTTATTCATGGATACCCTTCCGGGACATTTCATGGAACGTTTGGCAGGATGTTCATCAAGTGGTTTCTATGACATCATACTGACCGGTGAAAGGATCGAAATCTGGATGAAGCAGGGTAAAATCCAGAACAATGGTGCTTCTACTTCCGGGACCAAGAAGCCGTTTGCGAATAGACAAAAGAGAAGAGATGGGGAAGTTGGGGCAGTGTATACCCAGAGAATGAGAGGAAATCAGAATTCTTACTATCAAGATGTAGCTGTCACCACCCCCGTTGCCACCAATCAACAACAATAACCACCACAACAACACCAACAAAGTTATCAACAACAAAGAGCTCCCAGGCCATACTACACACCAAGGCCAAAAGACACACAGTTTGAGACACCACCAATGTCGTACTTGCAATTGTTACAGAACTTGTTACAACTCCAAATGATTCAACTTCAAACTCTAACTCTACCAAAGCCCGGGCAAATTCCAGATGGGTATGATGCCAATACTCATTGTGAGTTTAATTTTGGAGCTCCAGGTCATACTACAGAAATTGCAAAGCCCTTAAGCATGTAATTCAAGACATGTTGGATTCTAAAGCCATCAATTTCGCTCCCACTCCCAATGTCCTTAAAATCTCATGCCTCTGCATGGAAGATCTATGGGAGCTGTAGGTGATGGAGACAGATTAAATCTGGTTTGCGATTTTAATTCTTTGAAGACTCCATTACTAGAAGTGAAGAGTTGTTTGGCAAAGAAAGGTCTTTTCCCCGGTTGTGGGGAGGTTTCCTGGAATACAAAGAATCTGCTAATGGATGTAAAAGGTTGAAGACGGACATTCAGAAAATGATTGATGATGGAAGTATTCAGTTTGACCGAATGGTTAAGGAAGAAGACAAAATCTCTACAGTTACTATCTATTTTACCCCAGTTGAGGTTTCGGTGCTAGTAAGAATAACACCAGTCACATTTACTACTCCGGGGCCCGTTCCATATCAAAGTGAAAGAGATGTCCCATGGCATTATAGGGGCAGAAGTTTATTGCAATGGCCAAAAACAAGATGTAACCACCTCTAGAACAACTTAACATCAGGTCGAAAATGTAGGGGTTGGAGGGGTTACAAGAAGTGACAGGTTGTTCATGCCTCAAACGCTAAGGAATTGTGGGGTGCCCGGCTAAGGCTAAGGGCAAGGAAGCTGTGACAGATGACGTCCCTGTTCCTGATCCTGACATCACTTTTGATAAAGAAGTTGAGGAGTTGTTAAGGATCAACAAGAAAAGTGACTACAAGATAGTCGACCACCTTCAAAAAACTCCTTCTAAGATCTCTATTCTATCTTTGTTGATGTGCACAAAATCCCACATAAAGGCTTTGTTGAGATTTTAGAATAATGCTATGTTCCACAAGAGATATCTGTGAATCAACTCGAGACAGTTATTTTTAGCATGAATGTCAGTCACGGGTTAGGGTTTATATATCTAGACCTGACCATAGAAGGCGCAATCATAATCGGGCACTACATATTTAAATGGAATGTAAAAGGGTTGTGATTTCCCATGTACTCGTCGATACGAGGTCCTCTTTAAATATGCTCCCAAAGAAAGCCTTGATTAAGCTAGATTATGAGGGAGTGGTGCTCAGGCCTAGTGACTTGGTAGTCAGGGCGTTTGATGGTTCCAAGAGGTCAGTTTTTGGAGAGGTGGAACTACCGATCAAGGTAGGCTCACAAGTGTTCAACACGACATTCTATGTCATGGATATTTAGCCTGCCTACAGTTGCCTGCTCGGACGTCCTTGGATTCATGCGGTTGGGGCAATATCCTCTACTTTACATTAGAAGCTAAAGTTTGTCTTGGAAGGGCAAATTGTTACAGTATGTGGAGAGGAAGACATCTTTATAAGCCATCTATCTTCCTTCAAATACGAAGAGATTGATAGTGAGATATACGAGACCCCATGCCAAGCATTTAAGCCGGTCAAGACCGAAGCAGCATCGTTAGCAGCCCTTTCTAAATAAAATAAGAAGGGGTTTATCGATTGCATCTTATAAACAAGCACTAAAGGTGGTGGAATCAGGAGTTAATGAAGGCTGGGGCAGGATGATAGAGGTCCCCAAAAAGGAAGACATGTTTGGAATTGGTTACAATCCTGCTCAAATAAAATTAGCACAACAAGCCAGAGGTCGTAAAGGCCCAAATCACTTTCTCCAGTGTTGGATTGGTGGATCACAGTCGTATCTGCGCCATTCAAGAGGACATAATTGATAGCAACTGCGAAATTGACGAGTGGATCAAGTCGAGTGTCCCGAGAGTGGAGCTCAATAATTGGTCGTCTAAAGAAATCATCACTGTTACCCAGTGTAACACGTTGGGAGAAGTGACTTGGTGTTTTTGTTTGACAAAAACATGTGCGGATAGCAAGAGTATCCACTGACTTTTATTTTATCCAATAGGAAAGGGTATAAAAGACCATGAAAGACCTTTTAAAAATTTTGAGTTCGGGGGAGTAGGTTATATAAAGGGAAGGTGTTAGCACCCTTTATATCCATGGTTATCCATTGGCTCTTAGTTACTTAGTTCACTTGTTTGTTTGAAAAAGTAATGTGAAGTGTGTATTTAGAAATTTTCATAAGTCTTTGTAATGATCCTCGTATGGATGTATACAAAGCTTTGAGTTTTTGAAAATTTTTTGAAAGTGAGGTGTAGAAAAGAATTTTGAAATATGAGAAAGTAACTAGAACTAACTACCCTAGACTGGTCTTTCATGTTTCTTTATTTCCTTTCAAGGGTAAGACATTCCTTACTATTAAGGAGTAAGTAGTCATTTACCTTGGATTTAGTTAAGGGACGGACGTAAGGTCATCATATAGTCAACGAAGGCAACTTATAGGGGTGTCTTTAGAAATTTGTAGGGACTATCATCATTTGTTTCGTAGGGTCATTGAGGGAAAAGATCATTTATTCCGTAGGAAACTTCGAATGGCTATGATCTTTTTAACTTTGGAGGGACTTAATGATTTATCTGTTTGAAGGGACATTGCTTAAGACACCCCCACTTTCGAGGGACTTGACCATTTATTAAGGCAACCAAAAGGGTAAACCCTAGGAGGTGCAGATAGCGATCGTAGAACGACCGACTTACGTGTGTGAATATCAGTTTCAGTTATTTATCTTATAATTAGTGGGTTAAGTCCAATTGATTAACATACAAGTCTTTTCCACTCCCTAGGTTTACTAACCACACATTTAATATTTAACAGAATTTAAAAGTGGAAAAATAAAGTCCTATGCTATTACATCATGGGAGAGGGGTACATTTGTCTTTTAGGGGGATTGTGGAAAGTAAAATACGTAAATTTAAACCTAAGCTATTACATAAGGAAAGCAATTACATAATTGAACGGAAAAAATAAATTATATAATCGGACATCATATACAAATTCTCTAAGAAAATAAGTGTAACACCCCAAATTTGCCCTCTTCATTTTAAGCATCATATCACATCATATTCATCATGAACATATCATTTCCTCAGCATCTTAGCATGGAAAGATGAGGCATAACATCCTTCATGTCCTAGCATCAAGCATATGGTCATCTGTGGAGGTTCTTGAAGCACTTCAAGCCATGAAAAGGGTCCCAATGCGTTTGTACAAGTCTTATGGTGAGTCTACACTCCATTTACAAGATCAAGTCCATTGGCCAAATCTCAGAAGATTGCATGATCATCAGAGGTCTCAGGACAAGGCAAGGCTCCTATACAAGGCACCCAAATTAGGGTTTGAGATTCAAGCACCATAATCTCACAACTTTGGCCATTTCATTTGGGCAAAGTCTTCTA
The DNA here is from genome assembly GCA_963966055.1 of Lathyrus aphaca. NCBI lineage: Eukaryota > Viridiplantae > Streptophyta > Magnoliopsida > Fabales > Fabaceae > Lathyrus > Lathyrus aphaca. The sequence goes on from OZ014523.1 coordinate 310,056,999, forward strand.
TATATTAAGAGGATCCTAGGTGTCAATTTTCATGAGAAAATTCCATGTGCAAGTCAGACAATGCCTCAGTTGCTTGCAGATGAAGGAAAAAGTCAATTGTGCCCTTAAAAAGTCAACTGTGCAATTTCAAGGGGTCTAACCCAAATTTTTTGGCCAAGAGGGGTCCTTACAATGTTATAAGAGGTTTGGAATGCCTAAAGTTCAAGAATCATGGAGATTTGAAGGGTTTTGCAAAAATGGTACAAAGTTGGTTTTTGAAGTTTTCCAAATTTGGCAACTTTTGCCCTAATTTTCAAGTGGCCTTAACATGATCAAATATTCTTCAAATGGACCAAAGTCAAACATGAAAGTTGAAGAGTAAGGGCTCCCATTTTCAAAAAGTACAAGTAAATTTTCATAGGATTTGTGGATCTCCCTATAAGTCCTTCGAAAATTGGTTGTTTCTAGGGCAAATTTCACTTTTCAAGCATGCAACCAAAAGCAAAATGCTCCAAAACTTAATTGTGAGACTTGGTATTGGTTCAATTGTGTTTCAAACTTAAAATGCATTGTATTATGACCAATTTGCTCCAAAGAAAATCACATTTTCGTGCACAATGAGAAAGTTGCTAATAAAGAAGATATTTTGCAAAAATCATGAAACAAGTGTGAGGGCTTGATCTAAAGGCCAGGATTGATTGGATTTGAATCAAGGGTGGTAAATGCCTTGCACATGTGCTGAGGGGACCAAGGAAGCATGAGCATAGCATTCTTATCTCACATGTTGCCAATTATGCAAATTCACACTTTTCTCATGATTCATTCGTGCATTTCATTTCATTCTTTCAGCATTGCCTTATGAGGTCACACAAAAAGCAATTAGGGTTTAGCAAGCCTCAGATCTATCTCATTCTCTCATTCACAAACTTCATGCAAATTTGCATTTTCACACAAATCTCTTCATTCTCTCACATTCTTCACAAATTTCTTCCACATTCTTGATCAGTGAGTGATATAGATCAAGATTCTACCATTCATTTGAGCTAAAGGCACAAAAATAGAAAGGTACCATTGAGAAACAACTTGCTTTGAAATCTCAGATCCAGCTTGTTTCAAGACCTTAGATGCATTTATTTTTCATCTAGGGAGTAAGAGGAGTGCATTGCATCTATTCTTTGGTCTTATAGCTCACTGAATCAGGATCTACATCTCAGGTATACCTTGAAACTTTGTGATTTGGAAATGGAATTAATGTGTTGCTTTGTGTTATTTGATGTTTGCTGATCATGCTGCACTCTTTGGATTTGAATTTGGTGCATCATAGTGAGAGAAATCTTGATTTCAGTTTTCATGGTCAGTTAAGTTTTGTTTCGATCCATTCAATTATTTGAGATTTAGGTGTTTTTGAGGTCATTTTTGAAATCAGTGATGTTCAATTAGTCAATCTGGATAGTTTGATACATTTTAATGGTGTTTTGCTCATGGTTTGATGTTTCCGGTGTCGGAGCCCTAGCTTCGGTCACCGGAATTTGTGTTCTGATCAGCTAGGGTTTCCATGGAAGAAGACAACCCTATAGTCGTTAGATCCAGCCATCATGCGCACCATACGCTGCCACGTTGCCCTAGCCAGCACCTTTTTCTTCACGTTTTCATTTATTTCATTTTAATGCCCAATGTTTTGCAACCCACCGTAACTACCATACTCCAGCCACTCATAAACCACCAAATTGTCAGCTCAATTAATGAGAGGCCAAGTTCACGCGTAGGATCAATCCTGTGCTCCTCATTTTTTTTCCATTTTTTTTCATAAAACTCCACACTAAAACTCATACACCAGCGCAACAAATGGGCCCTCTGATGGCTATTCGCACCCCATATCCCCTTGGCCCATCTCATTTACACGCAACCTCCTTACTCTTCACACCTCCTCACCAATTTCATTTTAATTTCCTTTTCCATTTCATTCTTCTTTTATTCAGTTTAGTTTCCATTTAATTAAAATAGTTTCCTTCATCTAAAAAATCTCAAAAAAGTCATGAACACTATTTTGAGTCTCTTTTATTTTCTCATATTTTTATTTTATTTTTTTCCATGTCCACGTGTCTGAATTAAATCATTGTTTCCATTGACTTCTTTTGAATCCTTTCTTGACCACACTGCCTTGTCCATTTTCCATACTCTTCAATACTTTGAATTTTGATCCCAAACTTTTTTCTCTGGATTCTTTAGACCTTTTACTTCTCATGTGATTTTTCTCTTGATTTTTAGAAACTTATTTCTTGAGTCTTAGTCCTTTGACCTTGTGTTCTTGCCTCCTCTTGACCTTGTTTGCTTCTGAATCTTTCCAAATCCTTTTGGCCCATTGTTATATTATGTTTGAAGATAATTTGGCTTGAATTGTGGAATTTTTAGATGTTTGGTTGATTTGTTGTGGATTTTTGTTCTCACCTTGTTCCATTTTGATTCCTTTGAACCTTTAGCTCTCATATAAGCCAAGAAGGGCACTTGTGCCAACTTCTTCTTCTCATTTGGGGTTCTTTTGGGGTGTGGGTACCTTCCTGGTCCTAGGATAGGGTTTGTGTCTTTGGAATTTTGTGTCTTGCTTCTTTCTTAAGTCATTTATTTCCTTAAGTGCTTTCACTTCATCCCATTGCTTCTTTCACTCCCATTTGGTAATTGTTTGGTCTTGTACCTCTTTTCTCTTCAACTTGTTGGCTTCTTAAGCCTTTATTCATCTTGTTTTGGTTCTGGTTGTGAGCATTGTGTTCATGTATTGTGCATTTTGCTTTGCATTCTCCTTAAATGTGCATTTGTTCTCATATGTGTTTCATGTTGCATCGTTTGTTTTATAAGCTTCATGTCTCATTCCTTTGAGTTGAATTTGCATTGAGCATATGTTCATATCATTTCACTTCTGATTGTGTGATGTTAGCATGTTATCTTGCTCATTTTGTTTCACTTGTATGCATGATACTAACCTTGCAGGGGCTATGGTAAGTGTGAGGTGTGGGAATTGAGTTCCACATCTCCAATTCTCATCATCTCTTCTTATTTCTTTATTGAGCTAACCCTTTGTTTTTGGGATTAGGCCTTGCTCATCCCTTCTTCTATCTTCTTCTTCTTTTCTTCTTTCCTTCTTCATTAGGATAGAAACCTCACTAACCCTAGGACATCCATGCATGTTAACACTTAGGATCTTTTAGTCCCCCTTTAGAATTTTTCTTTTGAGATCCTTTTGGTTCTTCTTCTCTTCTCATCTCATAACTTTAAAAAACATCTTAATAAGTATGAAGTGATGTCTTGATCCATAGCCTTATCCCATGAGGTATGCTTGTAGTCTTCCCATCTTGGGATAGTACAAGTTTACCTTGTGATGCACAAGTCTGATCAAGGTATCGTCTTCATAAAGAAAAGCATAAAAAACACTTCTTCATCTGTAAATACCAAAACACTTAATAAGTAAACAAGTTAGTGAGCTTAGGCCCTAATCTTTGGGTTCAAGTTTTGGGGATCTTCTCCTTACTTGAGTGTGCTTGTTCTATTATTCCATCTTGGAATATAGTGACAAGTGCACATTCCATGGAAAAGAGCTTGAGTTCACTTCCTTGTGACACACTCATAAAAGCTTCATAAAAAACACAACCAAACAATAAGCGTCTTTCCTTCGGGAATTCTTTTCTCATCTCATTCGCTCCGTACGCGAACTTGCTCCTACTTGTCACTTTGCAAGACGGTTACGCACTCGTCGTCCGAGTCTGCAACACCTGAGCAATGGCATAGGCAGTTCAAGCCTTAACTCACAAGCAATTTTCCTTGTTACCCCTAGTAAGGGGAACTACGGCGTCTCTGATCCTCATTATCCTGATGAGGTACGTAGGCAGCGGGGTAGGACCCGTTCGAGCACAATCTTTATTTTCCCTACATTTTTCTCTTTGTTTTCTTATTTCAGTTCCTTTCCAGTTCCATTTTCTTTTCATTTCTTTGCCGCAACTTTCATAACCTCACCCTTTGAAACAGTTTTCTTTGCAAGCGTGGATCCCGTCAGGTACGGCGGACGATTTGGGTGCTAATACCTTCCCAGGTCGTAACCGACTCCCGAGCTCAGTCTCTTTGGTTCGTAGGACCTGTGTCCTTCCTCTTCTTTCTTCTAGTTTGTGCAGCATTACCATTCCCGTTCCTTCGGGATAAAAATGTCTGGCTGGCGACTCTATTCTTTTTCCACGCCACTTTCGCGTTTGTACCAGGATGGAAATCCGGGGAGCGACAGCCGGCGACTCTGCTGGGGACTGCACACCAGAATCTCTGTTCCCCTGTGAGTCTCTCCTAGCGCATGTTTGTTTTTGTTTCTTTGGGTGATGTTTGTTTGCTGTGGCTTATTGTATTTTACTGTTGTTTGTTTACAGCTTTATTTACAGTTTTCAGTATTTATTTTCTGCATCATGTATATATACTGGACTGTCTGGACTGGTTTTCTGTTTGGTGGGATGGGTGTTACTTGTTCTTGAGAGATGAGCCAAGTACCCGGCTCGAGTGCACCATAGGACTTAGAGTGGTTCCACTTTGGCCTCATGAGATCTTGTCATGGGGGTAGTAGTGAGTTCCACACCCAGGTTGCGATTGTCTTGGAAATGTCTTGATTTGGGGATCTTCCTCTCTCATTACATAACCTTGACAATTATGTGCAGTTGGGGACCGATCATTGAGAACCTTGTGGAAACATCCCTCTTTAGTGATGACAGTGGCCGCCCACATTTTGTGGCAAACCCATTCGCATCCGAGGGCCCACCTGGGGATCACATAGGATGACCTTGTGTCCTGGACTCAGCTGAGGCCTCCCTGCGTAGTATATAATGCCAAACTGATTCCCTGATTTGGTCATGAGCCATTTCTCGGAGATGGTGACAGTATTATTGCTATTCGGCTTTGAGAGTCCGTGATGTCTGACCCGGAGCCTACTACCTGTGAGATTGGGAGGGGTTTACAGGTGTGTAGGAACCCATGGCCTTAACATACACTCATTATTCAGTGGTTCTTGTTATGATTTGTGGTCCTATGGTTATGATCTTTGGTTCTATGGTCCTATGGTTCTGGAGTTCTGGTTTTCTTGTTCTGGTGTTCTTGGTACAGTGGTTCTGAGATCTTCAATCAGAGAGTTGTGATTATTCAGAGAGTTATGACTCAGAGGACTTTTGGTTTGCCAGTGTTCAGAGGGGCCCTTGTCAGTGTCCAGTTCAGATGGTCCCAGTTGATCATATGCCTGCATTGCATTGCATTTGCATCATCTTTGCATTAACTGTTTATGTTTCCCATTTTTCAGGTCATTGTTCTTAATCTGCTCCCAGTTCTGGTAAACTTATCTCCATGGCAGAAATCAGAAGAGTTCCAAGGAAAAAGAATTTGCACTATACTTTTCTTCAGCCTGAAGTTAGAAGTGTTCAGAAGTTAGCAGGTCTGATGAATGACCAAGTCTTGGGCAGTTTCAAGAAAAGATATGGCCAGATACTGAAGTTTGTGGACAATCCCACTGCAGACCAGAAAGACAGTTTGCATACCTTGTTGCAGTTTTATGATCCTCTGTTGCGTTGCTTTGTTTTTCCAGGTTACATCTTAGCTCCCACATTGGAAGAGATCTCCAGCATGCTGAATGTTCCAGTCAGAGAGACACTGCCATTCTATGGGTCTGAGGTTGTGCTTAAAGATGAAGACATAGCCAAAGTTTGTCGTCTGCCAGCTGCTACCGTCAGGAAGGCTCTGCAAGAGAGTGAAGGCAAAGGACTCCCCTGGAGTGTGCTCATCCCAGAGGCAGAGAGATATGCTACAGAGGCTAAGTGGAATGACTTTGGTGCTTTGCTTGCTTTGATGGTATATGGGTCCAGCCTGTTCCCAGGAGAGAAGGAATTTGTCATCTTGGAGGTGATCTCAATCTTTGCAAAAGGCAATCCAGTGCCTACTCTATTGGGGGACTTCTACTACAGTGTTCATTACAGAAATGAGAAGGGTAGGGGTGGTCCAGTAGTTTGTTGTGCTCCTTTATTTGCTGAGTGGTTTTCCAGACAACTGCCAAAGTCAGGTGCTTTCAAGGATATCAGGGATGAGTGGAGATGGTCCAGAAGACTGATGGGGTTGACTGTTGAAGATATTGCCTGGGGATACGACAGAGATCTGCTAGGTAAAGAGTTGATGGTCAGTTGCGGAAGATTTACTGGAGTGCCTTTGCTGGGAAGGAAAGGTGTCATCAGTTACTATCCAACATTAGCCAGAAAATAGTTTGGCTACCCTTTGAAAGATCCTCCTCAGATGGAAGAGTTTGTTGAATCTTTGTACTTTCCGGCTGAAGGAAACAAAGAGTTAGTTCAACAAGTAGTCCAAGCCTAGGCTCACAGGATAAGGAAGGGTAAGAAAGACTTCGGCAGAGTTGATCCCAAGACGTATCCACTATATGCTACATGGTTGCAAAGACATGTAGAAGCAGTTCTCATGCCTTTCTCAGTTGAGGCTCCACTTTATCCCAGAGTAGTGTCTAGTCAGAGTAGTACTGTCTCCCTTGAAGAGTACAAGAAGCTGGAGGCTCAGTTGCATGAAGTTAGAGTGGAAAATGCTGAGATGGTAAGTTTGTACCATCATGCCAACATGGCCAAGAATGAAGCTGAAGACAAGCTGCAGAAGCTCCAAGCCTCCTTGGAAGCCAAAGAGAAGGACTTTGCCGGAAGGGAAGCCCATTTCCACAGGTTGGGTCTGATGGAATCCAAAAGAGAAGCTGAACGCAAAAAGACTTTAAAGACTCTCAAGGATGCTCGTCAATCTATTGTTTGGTTGCGAGGCCAAAGGGAGGAGGAGCAAAAGAAATTTAGAGAGAAAGAAGAGTTCTTTGAAGTTCAGATGGCCTTCAAGAAGGAAGAGGTGAAGCAAGTCCACACCATACGGAGGGAAAAGACACAACAGCTAGCACAAAGCCAGTTAGCCCTGGAGGAAGCAAGGAGAGAGATTGAAGAGCTCAAGCTGAGAGCGGGTGTCAAGAAGAGTAGAGCAGAGGTGGCAGAGCCTGGGTCCAAAGCTTAGTTTATTTTTCATACTACCTACAGACTTGTTGTAGGAGTCTTGTTTTTATTTCTTTTGTCTTTTATTTATGTACTGGATTGTAACCCTTCGGGGATTATTTCTGGTTGTATTCTGACTTTTAGCCAGCAGTGGTTTGTCCATATCCAGTATTAATGTGCAAGTTATCATTTTGAATGTGCAAGACTCGTTTGTCTGATACTGCTAATGTCTGAACACTCATCAAAGAGAAAGTTTGAAAGTTAATCCTCAAAGTGATTGTCTGAGAATAGATGCCAGAACTGGGGCATGTAAATGCTTAAAAACTTGGGAACATGAGCAGTTACATTGCATTGCATATAACCTGTTTGTTTGTTTTGCAGGTAGTGTCTCAGTTGCTAAGGTGTTTTGTGTTTCAGGCACTATAGCTCCCCGGAAAGTTCGGGAACAACCAGTCGCACACAGATATCCAACGAAGATTAACAGAGAGTGAGTCATGGACCAGATGCAAGCTGACTTGGCAGATCTGAGACTAAGAATGGATAACTTTATGACATTGATGGCAGGCATGGGTCAGAACCAAGAGCGTCTGCGGGAGATGATTGAGAATCAGACCAGGAACACTACTGCTGCTTGGTTAGAGCTTCTCTGGAATGTACTATTTCCAAGACAGCTTGGTTAGAGCTTCTCTGGAATGGTATATGAAGCTTAGTAGAGTCAATATCAAGAGCTGGAAAGACCTAGCAGAAGCTTTTGTGAGACAATATCAATATAATTTGGACATGGCTCCAAACCGCACGCAATTGCAGCACATGGCTCAGACGGCTAAGGAGGGTTTCAAAGAATATGCACAGAGGTGGCGCCAGCTCACTGCCAGAGTACAACCACCGCTGCTAGAGAACGAAATGGCTGACATGTTTATGGGTACTTTGCAGGGTGTGTTTCTTGAGAGATTGGCGTCCAGTTCCGCCACCAAGTTCAATGACATTGTTATTGCTGGAGAGAGGGTTGAGACCTTGCTGAAGATGGGGAAGATCCAAGATCCAAGTGCTAGCAGCTCGAAGGGAGCGAGGAAAGCTTTCAGTGGACCTCCTAGAAGAAGAGAGGGTGAGACAAATGCTGTATTTGGCCGAGGCCGGGGCCGTGGTTATAGAAGACCGTATGAGCATGTGGCAGCAGTCACAATTCCTTCTGCTCCAGTGCAACAGATGCAACCTCCTCCTCAACAACAACAACAAACTCATAACACCTATCAGCAGAGACCGTATCAGCCAAGGCAAACTCGCCCGGCTAATAGGGTGATTGAGGCTATCCCTATGACTTATGCTGCTTTGCTTCCAAGACTGTTAGATTTGAATCTGATTCAACTGAGAACTTTGGCACCACCACCTCCTGGAGAGCTTCCAGTAGGTTATGATGTCAATGCACGATGCACTTTCCACTCTGGAGCACCCGGGCACTCGACTGAGAAGTGCAGGGCTTTGTATCACAAGGTTCAAGATCTTGTAGACTCTAAAGCAATCAACTTTGCACCACCGCCGAATGTTAATTCGAACCCTATACCGAATCACAGAGGGGCAAGAATCAATGTTGTTGAGGGTGGTGAAAGGTTGAGTCTTGTGCTAAGTATCAAAGAGGTGAAGACTCCTTTGAGGGTAGTAAAGGAGAGACTGCTGAATGGTCAAGTATTTCCTGGTTGTAGTTTTGATTGTGACGAATGTTCAAATGCTGAGAATGGTTGTGAGAAGTTGAAGATGGGTTTGCAGGGTTTGATTGATGATGGATCCTTGCAGTTCAACAAAGTTGGTAATGAAGTAGTTGATGATGTGTCAACAATTACCATTTTCTATGATGAAGCTGACATGCCTGTCAGAAGAGAGACTGTTACAATCTATGCTCCTGAGATTAGTCATGTGACTATCACCGTACCTGGGCCTGTTCCATACACAGACGATAAAGCCATTCCCTGGCATTATGGCTCAGATGTATATGTGGCTGGACAGAAGATTGAGAGCAAGTCTATTGTTGTGGACCCGACTGTAGAGAATGTCGGAGGAGTTGGGGGTTTCACCAGAAGTGGTCGTTTATTTGCTCCTCCTGTGCTGAGAGGGGATCCTGAGGCTGAGGCTTCATCCAAAGCCAAAGGAAAGAAAGTTGTGACTGATGAATCAACTACTCCTGTGGCTGGGCAGGGTACATTTGAAAAAGAGGTCGAGGAATTCATGCGGATTATCAAAAAGAGTGATTATAAGTTGGTTGATCAGCTGAACCAGACACCTTCCAAGATATCCATATTATCACTGCTGATGTGTTCTCCCGCACACAGAGAGGCCTTATTGAAAGTGTTGCAAATGGCCTATGTTCCTCAGAAAATCACTGTCAATCAACTTGAAGCTGTTGTAGGCAGTGTTAATGCAAGCCATGGCCTAGGCTTTACAGACAGAGACCTCACGTCAGAGGGCAGAAACCACAACAAAGCACTACATATCACTATGGAGTGCAAGGGTGTTGTGTTGTCACATGTTCTTGTAGACACAGGCTCTTCCCTGAATGTTCTTCCAAAGAAGGCATTGATGAAGCTCAATGTTGATGGGATAGTCCTAAGACCAAGTGATCTGATTGTCAAAGCTTTTGATGGTTCGAGAAGATCAGTTTTTGGAGAAGTTGAGTTGCCCGTCAAGATAGGTTCTCAAGTTTTCAAAAGTGTTTTCTACGTCATGGACATCCAGCCTGCGTATAGTTTCCTGTTGGGACGCCCATGGATACATGCTGCTGGAGTTGTTACTTCAACCCTACATCAGAAGCTCAAATATGTGGTTGACGGCCAGGTAATCACAGTCTGTGGAGAGGAGGACATCTTCGTAAGTCACTTGTCAACATTCAAGTATGTAGAGACGGATGGAGAAATCCATGAGACCCTATGCCAAGCCTTCAAAGCAGTCAACGTCAGCATCTTGACTCCCATGGAGAAGAGCAGTGAGAAGGAAGGCATGTCTATCCATTCCTACAAAGAAGCAAAAGAGGTTGTTCAATCAGGCAGTGCCCAAGGCTGGGGCAAGATGTTAGAGCTAGAAAAGAAAGACGATAAGTTTGGCTTAGGATATCAGCCTGGTGGATCTACTCCAAGTGGTAAGGCTATCACGTTTACAAGCGTTGGGCTGCTCGACCGCAATCAGATCTGTGTGACAAGCCAAGATGGGGACATTGACGGTGACTGGGACAACTGGATTCACCCGTGTGCGCCCGGCGAGGAGCTAACAAATTGGTCTGCTGAAGACATTGTTCAAGTCACATGGCACTCAGAGTAATTATTTTGTTTCCTTTTATTATCATACTGCATTGTCAAATCCAGCATTCTGCCCAAGATTCTAAGATCCATTGTATTGGGCCACCATGTTTTGTATTGCATCTTATGTTTGCTATGAAATAAAAGGACATTTTTCAGACAAACTGTGTTCTCTTTCTTTGTTTTTAAACTTTTTCACAAAAATATAAAAAATGGCAATGTGTTTTTCCTTTTTGTTTTTGTGTTAGCATCTCTTTTTCAAAATAAGCAGACTCTGAATAAGCACATCATCTGTGCAGTGTTGATCATCCGGATTCCATTGATAACGTTCCTGCTATGACTACGCATGACTTTGATAGTCCAGTCTACCAAGCTGATGAAGGGGTTGAGGAAGACTGTGACCTCCCTGAAGAATTGGTCAGATTGTTGAAACAAGAGGAACGGGTTATTCAACCTCATCAAGAAGAAATTGAGATCATCAACATTGGCAGTGAAGATGTGAAGAAAGAGATTAAAATTGGGGCCAGTCTGCAGGCCGACGTCAAGAAAGAGCTGATCAGTATGCTGAAAGAGTATGTGGATATCTTTGCTTGGTCATATCAAGATATGCCAGGGTTGGATACCGACATTGTTGTGCATAAGCTACCTTTGTGAGAGGACTGTCCTCCTGTAAAACAGAAATTGAGAAGAACTCGTCCTGACATGGCGATGAAGATCAAAGAGGAGGTTCAGAAGCAATGGGATGCCGGTTTCCTTGCTGTAACTAGTTACCCACCTTGGGTAGCTAACATTGTACCTGTACCAAAGAAGGACGGCAAGGTCCGGATGTGCGTTGACTACCGGGATTTGAATAGAGAAAGCCCAAAAGATGATTTTCCGTTGCCACACATTGATGTGTTGGTAGACAATACTGCTCAATTCTCGGTATTTTCCTTCATGGATGGCTTCTCCGGATATAACTAGATTAAGATGGCGCCGGAAGACATGGAGAAGACAACGTTCATTACCCCGTGGGGTACATTTTGCTACAAAGTCATGCCCTTCGGTTTGAAGAACGCCGGGGCAACTTATCAGCGGGCAATGGTCACATTGTTCCATGACATGATACACAAGGAGATTGAGTATTATGTGGATGATATGATTTCTAAGTCCCGAGACGAAGAAGAGCATCTGGTCAACCTGAAGAAGCTGTTTGATAGACTGATCAAGTACAAGCTGAGGTTGAATCCAAACAAGTGCACTTTCGGAGTGCGTTCCGGGAAAATGTTGGTTTTCATTGTTAGTCAAAGAGGAATTGAGGTAGATCCTGCTAAAGTAAAAGCTATTCAAGATATGCCTGCACCGAGAACAGAAAAAGAAGTGTGCGGGTTTTTAGGGAGGTTGAACTACATTTCTCGGTTCATATCTCATCAACGGCCACGTGCGAACCAATATTCAAATTGCTAAGAAAAGAGAAAACGGTCAGGTGGAACGATGACTGCCAAAGAGCTTTCGACAAAATAAAAGAATATTTGCAGGAGCCTCCAATTCTAATGCCTCCAGTGGAAGGAAGACCTTTAATCATGTACTTGACTGTGCTAGAATGGTCAATGGGGTGTGTGTTAGGCCAACATGACGAGTCTGGTCGAAAAGAGTACGCTATTTATTACCTTAGCAAAAAGTTTACCGACTTTGAATCCCGTTACTCACTGCTCGAGAAAACTTGCTGCGCTTTGGTATGGGCTGCTCGCCGACTGAGGCAGTACATGTTGACTCATACCACACTGCTCATTTCCAAAATGGATCCTGTCAAGTACATTTTTGAGAAACCAGCGTTAACCGGAAGGGTTGCTAGGTGGCAGATGATTTTAACTGAATATGACATCCAGTATACTTCTCAGAAAGCCATAAAGGGAAGTGTATTGTCAGATTACCTTGCAGAGCAACCTCTTGAGGATGATTATTAGCCAATGAAGTTTGATTTCCCTGATGAGGACATCATGTACCTCAAAGCAAACGATTATGAGGAACCACTTCCGGAGGAAGGGCCAGACCCTGAATCCAAATGGAAGCTGATGTTTGATGGGGTAGTCAATATCAATGGACGTGGAGTTGGTGTCGTACTCATTACTCCTGAAGGTGTTCACTTACCCTTCGCTGCCAGAATTACTTTTGGCTGCACCAACAATGAAGCGGAATACGAGGCATGCATAATGGGAATAGAGGAGGTTATTAATCTTCAGATTAAGAACCTCGATATATTCGGAGATTCAGCCCTCGTCATTAACCAAGTTACCGGCAAGTGGTATACGCATCAAGAGCATCTAATTCCATACAGGGATTATGCTAGAAAATTGTTGACGTTCTTCACGACAATTAAGCTTCAACACATACCACGTGATGAAAATCAGTTTGCCGACGCATTGGCCACTCTCTCTTCGTCAATCAAAGTCTTGTGTTGGAATTATGTGCCCAGAATTGACATCTCCAGGCTCGATGCTCCAGCTCATGCCTTCTCTGTAGACTCCGTGTATGACGAGAAACCTTAGTATTTTGATATCAAGCTATTCCTGGAAAAGCAAGAATACCCAACCGGGGCATCTTCCAATGACAAGAAGACCTTAAGGCGACTTGCTGCTAGCTTCTTCTTGAACACAGACGGGGTTTTGTACAAGAGAAACTTTGACATGGTCTTGCTCAGATGCGTGGATAGACACGAAGCAAGCCTGTTAATGCAGGAAGTCCACGAAGGATCTTTCGATACCCATGCAGGAGGGCATGCTATGGCTAAGAAATTACTGAGATTAGGGTATTACTGGATGACAACGGATGCAGACTGTTGTTCATTCGCTCGTAAGTGCCACAAGTGCCCAATATATGCAGACAAAGTGCATTTTCCTCCTAGCCCACTCAACGTCATGTCATCTCCTTGGCCCTTTTCTATGTGGGGCATTGACATGATCGGGAAGATAGAGCCAACTGCTTCAAATGGTCATCGCTTCATCTTGGTCGCGATTGATTACTTCACCAAATGGGTAGAAGCAACATCTTATGCCAACGTCACTCGTCAAGTGGTGGCAAGATTCCTGAAAAGAGATATCATGTGCAGATACGGAGTGCCCGAAAGGATCATTACTGACAATGGTTCTAATCTCAACAACAAGATGATGGCAGACTTGTGTCGGGACTTCAAGATTCAACATCACAATTCTTCTCCTTACCGACCAAAGATGAATGGTGCGGTAGAGGCAGCAACCAAGAATATCAAGAAGATTGTGCAGAAAATGGTTGTCACCTACAAAGATTGGCATGAGATGTTACCATTTGCATTGCATGGGTACCGAACGTCAGTCAAGACGTCAACAGGGGCAACTCCTTTCTCTCTGGTGTATGGTATGGAAGCAGTCCTGCCTGTTGAAGTAGAGATTCCTTCATTGTGTGTGATGATGGATGTTAAGCTTGATGAGGCTGAATGGGTGCGTGCTCGTTACAATCAGCTATGTCTAATTGAGGAAAAGAGATTAGCGGCTATCTGTCACGGTCAGCTTTATCAGAGGAGAATGAAGCGTGCATTTGACCAACGAGTACGTACTCGAGAGTACCAAGTGGGAGAGCTTGTGTTGAAGAGCATCGTTCCTCCAGGTTCAGATCACAGGGGCAAGTGGACCCCAAACTACGAAGGACCATTCATAGTGAAGAAAGTCTTCTCATGAGGAGCACTGATGCTCACCACTATGGATGGAGATGACTTCCAATCCCCTGTTAACTCGGACGCAGTTAAAAAATACTTTGCATAAAGAGACCCGCTGGACACAAAAACAGAATTATAGTCCAGACAAAAAAAGGGCATCCCGGCGAGCTAAAAACAGAATAAAAAGCTCGGGCCAAAGTTAGGGAAATAAAAAAAATGTACACCCGCTGAGTTGAAAAGCCACATTGGACAACCCAGGAAAAAAATGGTATCCCGGTGGATTGAAAACCCGAAAGGGCGATCCACGCAAAACAAGGGAATAAGCGAACAACTGCGATCCGAGTAATCTGAACCACATCATCGTTTCGTACAACTTGACAATATCAGAAGGATAGGAAACAGTCCCCTCATCTTCTCAGAAAGCCAAAGCAGAATGGAGAGTCTCGAAGACATGCTGGTCATAGTAAAAATGGAACTCCTTGGAATGCCGTGTACATTGCCATTAGGATAGTTTCTTTTCTCAATTTTATGGTGGCTACCTCTTTCCAGGTGGTTGCTTCCTGATGTAAATCTTTGCCTATTCAGAGGCCATTCAATAAAAAGAATATTCAATCAAAAAGTTGTGTGTGTTTATTTTTGTTTGCAAAATGTCTTGAATTTTCGGCAAAAATAGCATTGCATCTAAACATGGTGAATTTTAAAAGGAAAATGACATGCAGGGAAACTGTAAACCCTCTTTGAGTGTCGGGTGACTATGGATGAACAGATCATACCATGCAAATTCCCGGGGCACACTTGTGTTTTCTGTTGTTGCAGGTTAAAGGATGGCGTCACATTATCCCAAGCAAGTTTACTCTCCCCAGCTAGAGTATTGTTTGAAGCATCTTTCCTTGCCAAGTCTGAAGATGATCCTGTCCCCATAGAGTTCATATTTGATTCTTCACTTCCGTTAGTGAAATATTCCCCAGCGAAGGTTGCCATACTTTTGGGTAATTTGATGATACAGTCAGATATTCATCACCCCAGTCAGAGTGAGATGTCCAGACCTCTTGACTTGTCTTCCCCTGCAGAGTTGTAACTCTTGTGGCCAATCAGGCATTTGTCTACCGCTCGTCTGTGTTTTTCAATACTCGCCTGTGTTATCCCTAAGCAGAGTGTTCCCCAGCAGTGATATATTATTGCTCTATTAGTGCTTGTCTGCGTCTTTTAACACTCGTCTGTGTTATCCCTTTGGTATTGCTCGTTTGCTCTCCCCAGCAGTGGTCCATGATTACTTTTATGTGGCTCGTCTGCAATTCCCAACACTCGTCTGTGTTGGGTACCCAGTTTGTTGTTGCTCGTCTGCAAGTTCCAACACTCGTCTGTATTTGGCATGTAATCCCTGATGTTGCTCGTTTGCAATTTCCCAGCACTCGTCTGTGTTTGGTTATCTCTTTGTTGTTGCTCGTCTGCAATTCTCAACACTCATCTGTGTTGTGATACCTAATATGCTTTTATTCGTCTGCGACTCCCAACACTTGTCTGTGTTTGGTATTGGATCCTTTGTTGCACTCGTTTGTGCCTTGATATGTATTTTCAGCTATTGCTCGTCTGCACTTTCCGGCACTCGTCTGTGTTTGGTATGCCTGATATTTGTGGATACTCGTCTGTATCATTTCTAGCACTCGTCTGTGTTGATTACCTGTTGAAGCTCGTCTACTTTGTTTGGATACTCGTATGTATCATCCCCAGCACTCGTCTGTGTTAAGCTTACATCTGTATGTGAGGATTTGCTGTTTATCCTGGTACTTTTCTATGCTACTCCAAATGCTCGTCTGTGTCTGAATTTTTGGTATTCGTCTATACCAGTTGCTGATACTTGTCTGTATCATTGCCTGAAGCGCTCGTCTGTGTTTCTCAGATCATCGTCTGATACTCGTCTGTATCATTGACTTATGGCACTCGTCTGTGTTATCTTGATGATCATCCAATACTCGTCTGTATTGAAGAGGTTTCAAATCCTGACAGTGGGAACTAATGTCAAAATGGTTACCGGTCCTGGCGTAACAGGTAAATCCGAAGGAGGCTCGTCTGTCTCAAGCACCAATTATGGTTGCTGCACCTGGCGTAACAGGTTTGCTCAAAGAAGACTCGTCTGTCTTATACCATATATCTATGGATAATATATGAAGAAGGTTCGTCTACCTTGATTGCATGTCTATCCCACAGACTTAAGTGCATTGCCGGTCCTGGCGTAACAGGTAAATCCGAAGGAGACTCGTCTGTCTCAAGTTATTTGTTAAGTGTTTTGAGGACTCGTATGTCCAGCTCCTGGCGTCACAGGATTGTTTGAAGACTTGTCTGTCTCAGTTATATGTTTCCATTGTTTGAGGACTTGTATGTCCAGCTCCTGGCGTCACAGGATTGTTTGAAGACTCGTCTGTCAACGTGTTCTTATTCCAGATATCAGTTTCAACTTGGAAGAAGCTCATTTGCTTTTTCTCTCCTTCATATCCCTAGAGTGTCATCTGGTTTGGTTTATTTCCCAGTGTTTCATTCTTCGTCAGAGTACAAATTTCTGGTCTTCTTGGTATTCAACCACAGTTTATCTTGAATGGTCGATAGCCCGTACTATCGTCCTTTTCAGATTAACTGATGATTGAATAGGGGAAGCTGTAACACCCCAAATTTTCCCTCTTCATTTTAAGCATCATATCACATCATATTCATCATGAACATATCATTTCCTCAGCATCTTAGCATGGAAAGATGAGGTATAACATCCTTCATGTCCTAACATCAAGCATATGGTCATCTGTGGAGGTCCTTGAAGCACTTCAAGCCATGATAAGGGTCCCAATGAGTTTGTACAAGTCTTATGGTGAGTCTACACTCCATTTAAAAGATCAAGTCCATTGGCAAAAGCTCAGAAGATTGCATGATCATCAGAGGTCTCAGGACAAGGCAAAGCTCCTATACAAGGCACCCAAATTAGGGTTTGAGATTCAAGCACCATAATCTCACAACTTTGGCCATTTCATTTGGGAAAAGTCTTCTATATGTTAAGAGGATCCTAGGTGTCAATTTTTATGAGAAAATTCCATGTGGAAGTCAGACAATGCCTCAGTTGCTTGCAGATGAAGGAAAAAGTCAACTGTGCCCTTAAAAAGTCAATTGTGCAATTTCAAGGGGTCTAACCCAAATTTTTTGGCCAAGAGGGGTACTTACAATGTTATAAGAGGTTTGGAATGCCTAAAGTTCAAGAATCATGGAGATTTGAAGGGTTTTGCAAAATTAGTACAAAGTTGGTTTTTGAAGTTTTCCAAATTTGGCAACTTTTGCCCTAATTTTCAAGTGGCCTTAACATGATCAAAAATTCTTCAAATGGACCAAAGTCAAACATGAAAGTTGAAGAGTAAGGGCTCCCATTTTCAAAAAGTACAAGTACATTTTCATAGTATTTGTGGATCTCCCTATAAGTCCTTCGAAAATTGGCTGTTTCTAGGGCAAATTTCACTTTTCAAGCATGCAACCAAAAACAAAATGCTCCAAAACTTAATTGTGAGACTTGGTATTGGTTCAATTGTGTTTCAAACTTAAAATGCATTGTATTATGACCAATTTTCTCCAAATAAAATCACATTTTCATGCACAATGAGAAAGTTGCTTATAAAGAAGATATTTTGCAAAAATCATGAAACAAGTGTGAGGGCTTGATCTAAAGGCCATGATTTATTGGATTTGAATCAAGGGTGGTAAATACCTTGAACATGTGCTGAGAGGCCCAAGGAAGCATGATCATAGCATGCTTATCTCACATGTTGCCAATTATGCAAATTCACACTTTTCTCATGATTCATTCGTGCATTTCATTTCATTCTTTCAACATTGCCTTGTGAGGTCACACAAAAAGCAATTAGGGTTTAGCAAGCCTCAGATCTCTCTCATTCTCTTATTCACAAACTTCATGCAACTTTGCATTTTCATACAAATCTCTTCATTCTCTCACATTCTTCACAAATTTCTTCCACATTCTTGATCTGTGAGTGATATAGATCAAGATTCTACCATTCATTTGAGCTAAAGGCACAAAAATAGAAAGGTACCATTGAGAAGCAACTTGCTTTGAAATCTCAAATCCAGCTTGTTTCAAGACCTTAGATGCATTTATTTTGCATCTAGGGAGTAAGAGGAGTGCATTGCATCTATTCTTTGGTCTTATAGCTCACTGAATCAGGATCTACATCTCAGGTATACCTTGAAACTTTGTGATTTGGAAATGGAATTAATGTGTTGCTTTGTGTTATTTGATATTTGCTGATCATGCTGCACTCTTTGGATTTGAATTTGGTGCATCATAGTGAGAGAAATCTTGATTTCAGTTTTCATGGTCAGTTAAGTTTTGTTTCGATCCATTCAATTATTTGAGATTTAGGTGTTTTTGAGGTCATTTTTGAAATCAGTGATGTTCAATTAGTCAATATGGATAGTTTGATACATTTTAATGGTGTTTTGCTCATGGTTTGATGTTTCCGGTGCCGGAGCCCTAGCTCCGGTCACCGGAATTTGTGTTCTGATCAGCTAGGGTTTCCATGGAAGAAGACAACCCTATAGCCGTTAGATCCAGCCATCCTGCGCACCATACGCTGCCACGTTGCCCTAGCCAGCACCTTCTCCTTCACGTTTTTATTTATTTCATTTTAATGCCCAATGTTTTGCAACCCACCGTAACTACCATACGGCAGCCACTCATAAACCACCAAATTGCCAGCTCAATTAATGAGAGGCCAAGCTCACGCGTAGGATCAATCTTGTGCTCCTCATTTTTTTTCCATTTTTTTTCATAAAACTCCACACTAAAACTCATACACAAGCACAGCAAATGGGCCCTCTGATGGCTATTCGCATCCCATATCCCCTTGGCCCATCTCATTTACAAGCAGCCTCCTTACTCTTCACACCTCCTCACCAATTTCATTTTAATTTCCTTTTCCATTTCATTCTTCTTTTATTCAGTTTAGTTTCCATTTAATTAAAATAGTTTCCTTCATCTAAAAAATACCAAAAAAATCATGAACATTATTTTGAGTCTCTTTTATTTTCTCATATTTTTATTTTATTTTTTTCCATGTCCACGTGTCTGAATTAAATCATTGTTTCCATTGACTTCTATTGAATCCTTTCTTGACCACACTGCCTTGTCCATTTTCCATACTCTTCAATAATTTGAATTTGATCCCATTCTTTTTGCTCTTGATTCTTAAGACATTTTACTTCTCATGTGATTTTTATCTTGATTTTTAGAAACTTATTTCTTGAGTCTTAGTCCTTTGACTTGTGATGGAAGTTTGTAACCCTAACTTGTGTTCTTGCCTCCTCTTGACCTTTTTTGCTTCTGAATCTTTCCAAATCCTTTTGGCCCATTGTTATATTATGTTTGAAGATCATTTGTCTTGAATTGTGGAATTTTTAGATGTTTGGTTGATTTGTTGTGGATTTTTGTTCTCACCTTGTTCCATTTTGATTCCTTTGAACCTTTAGCTCTCATATAAGCCAAGAAGGGCACTTGTGCCAACTTCTTCTTCTCATTTGGGGTTCTTTTGGGGTGTGGGTACCTTCCTGGTCCTAGGATAGGGTTTGTGTCTTGCTTCTTTCTTAAGTCATTTATTTCCTTAAGTGCTTTCACTTCATCCCATTGCTTCTTTCACTCCCATTTGGTAATTGTTTGGTCTTGTACCTCTTTTCTCTTCATCTTGTTGGCTTCTTAAGCCTTTCTTCATCTTGTTTTGGTTCTGGTTGTGGGCATTGTGTTCATGTCTTGTGCATTTTGCTTTGCATTCTCCTTAAATGTGCATTTGTTCTCATATGTGTTTCATGTTGCATCTTTTGTTTTATAAGCTTCATGTCTAATTCCTTTTAGTTGCATTTGCATTGAGCATATGTTCATATCATTTCACTTCTGATTGTGTGATGTTAGCATGTTATCTTGATCATTTGGTTTCACTTGTATGCATGATACTAACCTTGCAGGGGCTATGGTAAGTGTGAGGTGTAGGAATTGAGTTCCACATCTCCAATTCTCATCTTCTCTTCTTATTTCTTTATTGAGCTAACCCTTTGTTTTTGGGCTTAGGCCTTGCTCATCCCTTCTTCTATCTTCTTCTTATTTTCTTCTTTCCTTCTTCAATAGGATAGAAACCTCACTAACTCTAGGACATCCATGCATGTTAACACTTAGGATCTTTTAGTCCCCCTTTAGAATTTTTCCTTTGAGATCCTTTTGGTTCTTCTTCTCTTCTCATCTCATAACTTTAAAAAACATCTTAATAAGTATGAAGTGATGTCTTGATCCATAGCCTTATCCAATGAGGTAT
This sequence comes from Lathyrus aphaca, assembly GCA_963966055.1. NCBI lineage: Eukaryota > Viridiplantae > Streptophyta > Magnoliopsida > Fabales > Fabaceae > Lathyrus > Lathyrus aphaca. The sequence goes on from OZ014523.1 coordinate 310,077,322, forward strand.
GCTTGTAGTCTTCCCATCTTGGGATAGTACAAGTTTACCTTGTGATGCACAAGTCTGATCAAGGTATCGTCTTCATAAAGAAAAGCATAAAAAACACTTCTTCATCTGTAAATACCAAAACACTTAATAAGTAAACAAGTTAGTGAGCTTAGGCCCTAATCTTTGGGTTCAAGTTTTGGGGATCTTCTCCTTACTTGAGTGTGCTTGTTCTATTATTCCATTTTGGAATGTAGTGACAAGTGCACATTCCATGGAAAAGAGCTTGAGTTCACTTCCTTGTGACACACTCATAAAAGCTTCATAAAAAACACAACCAAACAATAAGCGTCTTTCCTTCGGGAATTCTTTTCTCATCTCATTCGCTCCGTACGCGAACTTGCTCCTACTTGTCACTTTGCAAGACGGTTACGCACTTGTCGCCCGAGTCTGCAACACCTGAGCAATGACATAGGCAGTTCAAGCCTTAACTCACAAGCAATTTTCCTTGTTACCACTAGTTAGGGGAACTACGGCGTCTCTGATCCTCATTATCCTGATGAGGTACGTAGGCAGCGGGGTAGGGCCCGTTCGAGCACAATCTTTATTTTCCCTACATTTTTCTCTTTGTTTTCTTTTTTCAGTTCCTTTCCAGTTCCATTTTCTTTTCATTTCTTTGCAGCAGCTTTCATACCCTCACCCTTTGAAACAATTTTCTTTGCAAGCGTGGATCCCGTCGGGTACGGCGGACGATCTGGGTGCTAATACCTTCCCAGGTCATAACCGACTCCCGAGCTCAGTCTCTTTGGTTCGTAGGACCTGTGTCCTTCCTCTTCTTTCTTTTGGTTTGTGCAGCATTACCATTCCCGTTCCTTCGGGATAAAAATGCCTGGCTGGCGACTCTATTCTTTTTCCGCTCCACTTTCGCGTTTGTACTAGGATGGAAATCCGGGGAGCGACAGCTGGCGACTCTGCTGGGGACTGCACACCAGAATCTCTGGTTCCCCTGTGAGTCTCTCCTAGCGCTTGTTTGTTTTTGTTTCTTTGGGTGATGTTTGTTTGCTGTGGCTTGTTGTATTTTACTATTTTTTGTTTACAGCTTTATTTACAGTTTTCAGTATTTATTTTCTGCATCATGTATATATACTGGATTGTCTGGACTAGTTTTCTGTTTGGTGGGATGGGTGTTACTTGTTCTTGAGAGATGAGCCAAGTACCCGGCTCGAGTGCACCATAGGACTTAGATTGGTTCCACTTTGGCCTCATGAGATCTTGTCATGGGGGTAGTAGTGAGTTCCACACCCAGGTTGCGATTGTCTTGGAAATGTCTTGATTTGGGGATCTTCCTCTCTCATTACATAACCTTGACAGTTATGTGCAGCTGGGGACCGATCATTGAGAACCTTGTGGAAACATCCCTCTTTAGTGATGACAGTGGCAACCCACATTTTGTGGCAAACCCATTCGCATCCGAGGGCCCACCTGGGGATCACATAGGATGACCTTGTGTCCTGGACTCAGTTGAGGCCTCCCTGCGTAGTAAATAATGCCAAACTGATTCCCTGATTTGGTCATGAGCCATTTCTCGGAGATGGTGACAGTATTATTGCTATTCGGCTTTGAGAGTCCGTGATGTCTGACCCGGAGCCTACTACCAGTGAGATTGGGAGGGGTTTACAGGTGTGCAGGAACCCATGGCCTCAACATACACTCATTATTCAGTGGTTCTTGTTATGATTTGTGGTCCTATGGTTATGATCTTTGGTTCTATGGTCCTATGGTTCTGGAGTTCTGGTTTTCTTGTTCTGGTGTTCTTGGTACTGTGGTTCTGAGATCTTCAATCAGAGAGTTGTGATTATTCAGAGAGTTATGACCCAGAGGACTTTTGGTTTTCCAGTGTTCAGAGGGGCCCTTGTCAGTGTCCAGTTCAGATGGTCCCAGTTGATCATATGCCTGCATTGCATTGCATTTGCATCATCTTTGCATTAACTGTTTATGTTTCCCATTTTTCAGGTCATTGTTCTTAATCTGCTCCCAGTTCTGGTAATCTTATCTCCATGGCAGAAATCAGAAGAGTTCCAAGGAAAAATAATGTGCACTATACTTTTCTTCAGCCTGAAGTTAGAAGTGTTCAGAAGTTAGCAGGTCTGATGAATGACCAAGTCTTGGGCAGTTTCAAGAAAAGATATGGCCAGATACTGAAGTTTGTGGACAAGCCCACTACAGACCAGAAAGACACTTTGCATACCTTGTTACAGTTTTATGATCCTCTGCTGCGTTGCTTTGTTTTTCCAGGTTACATCTTAGCTCCCACGTTGGAAGAGATCTCCAGCATGCTGAATGTTCCAGTCAGAGAGACACTGCCATTCTATGGGTCTGAGGTTGTGCTTAAAGATGAAGACATAGCCAATTAGTTAATTAATAATTAATTAAGAAATTAGTTAATTAATAATTAATTAAGAAATTAGTTAATTAATAATTAATTAGAAATTTTGTTAAAACAAATAAAGAAAGGGAGGGGAGGTTGGAATCGAACTCGCCATTCCCAGCTTCACAGGCGCGCGCCTTAGCCACTAAGGTGTGTGTCATGCAACGCAAATAAACACAAAACAAAAATTATAAAGTAACTTGAAATTTGAAAACCAGAAGCGCGCGAAGAGCTCTTCTTCTTCCTCATCCGCCTGGTTTGGTATAGCTACAGTTGCCATCCGTAGCAAAAACTTACAGTGACGGTTTTCATCCGTCACTAAAGAACTTGCGAGTCAAAAACACCAAAATACTCAAAAAAAATTTGTTTAAATATGTAGATCAATCAAAGGAGGTCTTGTGAGTCTGATCACACTAAAATTCACCGTATTTCTGACTCCGATTTCGCATGCATTCATAGCATTTATTGTTATTTTGTTATGTTATTACTTTGTTTTTCTTTGTTTTCAGGTTTTTTATGTAATCGGGGCTTAAATCGAGAAAAGGAGCGAAAAAGGAGTGGAAACGGACGAAAACCTAGAAATTCAGCGTTTTACACTTACGGCATCCACCATGGCGGGCGCCATGGGGTCAGCCATGACGTGGCCACGTCTCAAGACCACTCCACAACTGCCAAGACCCACGATCCCCACTCTTCCATTCCCTGTTAGCACCATGGCGGGCACCATAGGCCTTTGGCAGGCGCCATAAGGCAAAAAGCAGTTCCCTCCACTTTTTAGTGGAGGGGGCATCCTGGTCTTTTCCTGCATTTAGTTTTCCTATAAATAGGACTTTAGATTTTTGTTTTTCTTCATCCAAACTTAGAATCTCTTAGGCATATATCAGTTTTAAAGCAGTTATCATTCCACATCGGGGTGTTTCTGCAATCGAGTGATCGAGTCTGTAATCTGTCTGTGTGATCGAGTTTTGGAGCACTCTGGAGGAAGTTAATCCTGCCGCCATTTTAATTCCAGTTCGTATTTTACTTTTCTGCATTGCTTTACTTTCATTTATTTCCCGCACTCGCACTTTATTTTATTTATTTCCTGCACTCGCTTTATTTTCTTTATTTCCTGCACTCGCACTACTTTCGTTTATTTTCCGCACTCGCACTAAATTACTTTATTTCTCGCACTCGCACTACTTTTATTTACTTTCCGCACTTGCACTACTTTACTTTTATGAAAAATTATAAAAAGAACTTTTACTTTATCATGTCTAACTAAATCTATAAAGGTTAGAATGTAAGGATCGTAATTAAACCAGTAATCCGTACAATTGTTCGTGGAAATACTTAAGGGCTATTTTATCTTTCAATTTAAGTAATTGTTTTTAACTATTTCAAAAACAGCCAAAAGCGCTTTATCTAGTTCATTAGGAGTTTTTAGATTAAAAAGAAAAGAGATTTTAAAACGATTTTCGGACGCGTTATGAAGTTTAGAGTCTGGTTCGTAAGAACCTCTTTTTGCTAAGAAATCCAGGTTAAAATACTTTCCAACTTAGTTAAGATACTATATTTCTTAAAAATAGGTTTACTACTCTAACGCAGTACGCACCTTTTTATCCGTGACAATAGGAGGGGTTAATTAGAGAGTACAACTCGGTTCTGAATACGCGAAAGCGATAATTCCTGTTAAATTAGTTCTTTTCAAAGGAGAAAACATTGCCCATAAGTAGTTCCATTAGCAAGTACCGGATTATCAATTGATTACGTGAATTACATTCGAACCTGTCTTTGTTTATTGTTTAAAATTATTATTTTATTTACCATTGCGCATTCCCTAAAACCCTTATATTTAGTTGCCTTAGATACACACCATAACAACAGGTACGATAGATTGACACTTGGTCTCTGTGGATTCGACAATCTTTTATATTACTCTGACGTGTTCGTACACTTGCGAAAAACACGCATCATAGTCCAATTATGCCATTAATTTGTTCTAAAATCATCTCTAGCCATGACCTCCAATTTGGAAGCTTCGAACCCTAAGAATGGTGGATCACGATACCTGCATAGAAAACGCAATTAACCAGCCCAAGAATATTCTAATCATCATTCAAAACAACATTGCATAATAAAATTGAAGTAAAATCGACTGTATAACCGAAATTGAAATCCAAGAAAACAAGAAAAAAAAACACGATCGGTATATGCAATTTTGGACGAGTTAGAGGATGTTGATGATTGCAATGCGTTCAGGAAGTCTCAAGGAACGTAATGGGGCCTTTCAAACCTGTGAAAACCTCTTAAAATAATAAAACCTAAAAATCAATTTTTATTAAACTTTTTTGAATGTGAAAGTGTTTATCTTGCCTCTGAATTCGTGGGCAGTCCTTGTCTCCTTGTTATGCTTATGTAATAGAATGTTTTTAGGTTACAATTTGGGCCTTTTGGCAATGGATTGGAGTTGCTTGATTGTGAAAAAACCACCTTGCCAAATTTGTCAAAAAATCAAATATATCCATGCTATAATGGTCTTGCACAAATTTTGAATGATTTCAATCATCTTAATCACAAAATATTTGATCCAAAAATAGGTATTAGATCAAATATTTGATTTTCATAATTTATTTCAATTAAAATTGAATTTTAATGATTAAAATCCAAAATAATATAAAATAAATAATAAAAATAAGAACAATTGATCATTGGGTCGTGCATGACCTCATCTTTAAGTTTGGATTGGAATATTATGGGCCCATTTGACAAAATCTCGAGTTTAGACCCTTTTTGCTTCATAAACCTCCTCAAAATTGTCAAAATTTCACAATGCACAACTTACTAAATTTTGATCCCATGAAGGTGATCTAGGAATTTTTAGAAATATTATAGTGTCCTTTAATCAACCCTTTTGGTCCCATGTCCATATCATTTACCATTTTTAAATTATGAGCTTTGGAAAAAGTTGACTTTTGTTGACTTTCAAAAGACCTATAATGTTTTAGCACATATCTTTCAAATGAAGCATTTTTGGACTTGGCTTGTGAGACACAAAGTTGTAGAGAATTGGATTTTATAAAAAATAAGCTTTGGAGGGGAAATTTTTTATGAAGTATGTGAAAGTTATGGCTGGTCAAAGTTTAGTTGACTTTTCCTACACAAAACCCTAATTTAGTAACTCCTGATTTTTGATGATTCCGAGGTTTCCTTGATGAATCATGATCAATACTTGATCAAATGATAAATTCTACCTCATAATCTTGTTGTTGACCAAAAATCTTGAAGTTTGACTTTAAGTTGACCACAGTTGACTTGTTGACCAAGTTAACTGATTTTTGGGTATCTGAGCATCTGACTGGCCAAACTTGTTGGGAAATATTTGAAACTTGTCATAAGGATTCTTTAAGATATGTGGGATGTTATGAAGTCCACTTGAGGCTTTGGAAGTCCATTTTTCTTGGGCAAACTCAAAACTCTAGTTCTAAGATTCATTGTTCAGGAGGAGGCTTTGTCTGGTGAAACCTTCAATTCCTTTGACCAATTGAGAATCTTGTGACTATTGATAGACCTCTTGAGACACATTATCTTGAATATGGGAGGTCAAATTTTGGGGTACAACAGCTTCCCCTATTCAATTTTCTGAAAACTGAGAAGTTAGATTGACATATACGCCATTTGTGACTTGAAGGTTGAAGGGAATTGAACACTAAAGCCTAAAAATTTGCACTCGCTGGTGCGCAGAGTAACACTGTTGGTTGATTATATTGCTTGAATGGGCTTAGAGATGCCATTCGGGGTATTCGAAAATGGGCTTATAGATGCCATCCAAAGTACTAGAAGGTATGAGTGTATGTATGTTGTTACTGTACTAAGTATCAACACTAGATCTTCGTATAAATCGTCTATGAACTGTCTCTGTAACATGACTGAGTTAAATATCAGCACTAGATCTTCGTGTAGATCGTCTCTGAATTGTCTATGGGGGAAAAAGATATTCTGAACTAAGTATCAAGAATAGACCTTCGTATAGATCGTCTCTGATCTATCTTGGGAAAATATCTTGATTGAAGTGTCTGAAGTAGATCTCTGAAAATATCCTGCACTAAGTGTCAGCATTAGATCTTCGGATAGATCGTCTCTGAACTGTCTCATGGAGAAAAAGATGTCCTGCACTAAGTATCAGTATTAGATATTCATATAGATCGTCTCTGAACTGTTTTAGGGATTTGGTAATGTTTATCTGACTGTAAACTATCCCGAAAAAGAAAGATTAGTTTATGCAGGATTGCATGTCATGAAACATAAATGAAGATGTCATATGCATTATGTATATGCCATGATATGATATGAATGATGTATAAATGAGTTATGTAGTTGAATCTTATTAGTAGCTTCATGTAACAATTGCTAGCCGGGGAAAATAAATCTCGATTCGTTGCTGGGGAATATGAAGACTTCGTTCCCGTCTTGTTTTGGAATATCGTACTTAGGATCTTCCAATTTCTGTTCGTCGTACTTCTTGTTGAAGGATTAAATTCCTGAATACCCTGACTGAGGATAAAAGAGATGGACATTCCCCTAGGAGACTTATCCGGCTAAGTATTAATTCTTCGGAGGATATTAGATTTGAAAGAAATCAGCTTGAAGATTTCGTAGAGTTGAAAGTATAAAGGGCTACTTGAAATATTTCGTTAGAATATATTCGTAAAGATTACTCTATGGGGATGAACCAACGAAGATTCGTTGGATTCCTGCCTCCGATCGTCCATAGTAAATGCTATTATTGTGTAAGTGATCCTATTGAGTTTCAATTCTACTATTGTCATTATCTTCAAGTATCCCATCCCTTGTTGTCGGAATAGAAACAATTGGACTGATCTGCACCTGTTTGAACTTGATAAAGGTAGTATAACTAGTTGAGATTACATGGGTGATCCAACGAGACATAGTCGTACGCTTTAATCCCTAGCTTTTTCCTGGACTGCCCTTTCAGGTTTTTAGTCCACAAGGATACCCTTTTTTGCCCAAGCCTCCCTTTCGGGTTTTCGACTTGTCGGGTGTACAATTTTTTTAATATATATCCCTAATTTTTGCCCGAACCCTTTTGGTTCGCCGGGATGCCCTTATTTTTTCCTAAGCCAGACAACCTAGCGGGTCTCTTTTTATGTGTAATATCTTTTGAATATGTCTGCTATTACAGGTTGTGGGAAATCTTCACCATCCATAGTAGTAAGCATCATAGTACCTCAAGAAAACACCCTCTTGACTACAAATGGCCCTTCATATGTGGGAGTCTATTTTGCCCTAGGATCACCCTGTGGTAATATGATACGCTTGATTACCAAATCTCCAACCTGATATACTGGTTGCTGGACCTTCTTATTAAAGGCCTTAATCATACGCTTCTGATACATCTGACCATGAGAAAATAGTTGCAAGCCTCTTTTCATCATTCAAGTTTATCTGGTCAAGTCGAGTCTGAATCCATTCATCTTCATCTAAGTCTGCACCCTTCATAATTCTCAAGGAAGGGGTCTGAACTTCAATGGGTAAAACTGCTTCCATACCATAGACAAGAGAAAATGGGGTTTCCCCAGTTGAAGTACGTATTGTGGTACGATAACCATGAAGAGAAAATGGTAACATCTCATGCCAATCTTTATATGTAACTGTCATCTTCTGCAAGATCTTTTTAATATTCTTGTTGGCGACTTCCACTGCACCATTCATCTTTGGTCGATATGGAGAAGAATTGTGATGCTTAATCTTAAACTGCATGCAAAGGTCAGTAATCATAGTATTGTTCAGAATAGTACTGTTGTTTGTGATAATCCTTTCGGGGATGCTATACCTACATATAAGATTATGCTTGATGAACCGATCCACACCATTCTTGGTAACAGAAGCAAATGATGATGCCTCTACCCACTTTATAAAGTAATCAATAGCAACAAGAATTAAACGATGTCCATTGGAAGCGGTAGGTTTGATCTCACCAATCATGTCAATGCCTCACATGGAAAAACGCCAAGGAGTAGTCAGAACATTCAACGGAACTGGAGGCACATGTACTTTATCAGCATAGATCTGGCACTTATGACACATTTTGGAGTGTTGATAGCAATCAGACTCCATGGTAGACCAATAATAACCTGCTCTCAGAATCTTCTTAGCCATTGTATGCCCACTAGAATGAGTACCAAAGATCCCATTATGCATGTCTTCCATAATTTCTCTTGCTTCCTTCTTATCCACACAGCGGAGCAAAGTCGAATTGTGATTGTGCTTGTACAAAATTTCATTACTCAGGAAAAACTTGGCAGAAAATCTCCTCAGAAACTTCTTGTCATTGATAGATGCCCATTCAGGATACTCCTGAGCTTCGAGATATCTTTTTACTTCATGGAACCAAGGCTTTTCTTCTACTCCCTCAGTATCAACCTCATAATAGTATACTGGTTCAGAAAGTTGATCAATAATAATTCTAGGAGCTTCATCATCCCAACTGATCTCAAACATAGATGAAATGGTGGCTAACGCATCTGCCAACTGATTCTCTTCTCGTGGAATATGTCCAAAAGTAATCTCTTCAAAAATGGAATTAAAGACAACACATGCTCTCTATAAGGAATGAGATTTTGATGTTTTGTATCTCATTCACCTTTAACCTGACTAACTACCAGGGCTGAATCTCCATACACATTCAATAACTGGATCTTCATTTCAATGGCAGCCTTGATACCCATAATACATCCTTCATATTCAGCCATATTTTTGGTACAATCAAAACAAAGTCTAGCAGTAAATCGTGTATAACAACCCTCAGGAGATATAATCACAACACCAACACCATTACCGAGAGCATTAGAAGCTCCATCAAAAATCACATCCCAAGCCATAGCGCAACAAGTTTTCTCGAGCAGTGAGTATCTTGTTTCACAGTCGGTAAATGTTTTGCTAAGGTAGTATATTGCTTGCTCTTTTTGACCAGACTCGTCATGTTGCCCCAACACACACCCCATTGAGTTATCCAAAACTGTCAGGTACATAATCAAGGGTCTTCCTTCAACTGGTGGCATCAGTATTGGAGGTTCCTGGAGGTATTTCTTGATCTCATCAAAAGCTACCTGGAACTCGTTGTTCCATTCCATTACTTGATCTTTCTTCAACAACTTGAAGATTGGCTCACAAGTAGCAGTTGATTGGAAAATAAATCTAGAAATGTAATTCAAGCGTCCCAATAAACCTCTGACTTCTTTCTCAGTACGGGGAGTGGGCATATCTTGTATAGCTCTTACCTTTGTAGGGCCAACTTCAATACCTTTACCACTAACAACGAAACCCAACAGTTTACCAGATCTAACTCCAAAGGTACATTTGTTTGGATTTAATCTCTGTTTGTATTTCTTCAACCTCTCAAACAACTTGTGCAGATGATCAAGATGTTCTTCTTCAGTTTGGGATCTGGCTATCATACCTTATGTTGAGCATTGTTGTCTACCAGAACATCAATATGTGAAAATGTAAAATTAGCTTTGGGGTTGGCTTTGTTCAAATCCATGTAGTCTACACACATACGTACTTTACCATCTTTCTTAGGCACCGGTACCACATTTGTAATCCATTGAGGATAGGAAGTGACAGCTAGGAACCCTGCATCAAATTGTTTCATCACTTCTGCTTTAATCTTTTCTGACATCTCAGGACGCATACGACAAACTTTCTACTTTATTGGGCGACAACCTTCCTTCATTGGTAGACGGTGAACCACAATATCAGTTTCAAGTCCCGCTATATCCTCACGAGACCAAGCAAAGATCTCAACATAGTCATGTAACATTTGAATCAATTTGTTCTTAACATTGTCTTCTAATTCAGCTCTTATCTTAACCTCTTTCATGTCTTTCTCAGTTCCCAAATTCACAACTTCAATTGGTTCTTCATGTGGCTGTATAACTTTCTCTTCTTGTTATAGCAACCTAGCAAGCTCTAGAGTCACTTCACAATCTTCCTCATTTCCATCCTCTGCTTGATAGATTGGATTCTCGAAGTTATAATAGGCAATAGAAGAACTGTTATCAACAGAATCCAGAGTGGATGATGATCTTCATTTTAGTGACGTGGGTGTGTGTAAGAACACATAGCTTTTGATAAAGAAAAAATAAAAGAAATACAAAGAGCGCAATATTTACGAAAGCGAAAATGTCCATAGATTTTATTGAATGAAAATATGCAAATGAAATGACATCCCTAACAAGTATACCATTGTGCCCCGGGCAAGGCACAAGGCTTAAAAGTTAAATTGTTCAAAATTACAAACTTAAAAATAAGAAAAATAGTAATAGCATTTACTCCTGACTAAAGGAGATAGGAATAACATCTCCAACTTTCCCATTATTGATCCCACTGCCAATGGTAGGAAAGATCCAGCTATCCAAGTTGTAGTCTTCACCAGAATCCTCCACAACATTGACTTGATCCTTCTGAACTTCCTTGTTGGTAATACGAATATCACAAGCACGACGAACAAATTTCTGAGATTCTGCAGTAAAACCCAAACCAAACTTGTTAGACTTGTAAGGAATGTCAGGAAGCTGACCCCAAATACTACAACCACCTTATTCAACTACAACTCTAGCATCATTCAGAGAAGCCATTGTAGGAGGTACTCTAGTAGCAACATGAACTGATTTAGCAGTAGTAGGAACAACTTGAGGAACCACTTCGAATATTTGGCAAGGAGTCTCAACAAATTCACCCTCCATCTCAACATACTTGAAAGTGTTTACATGACTGACCATATACTCTTCTTCACCATAAACAGTGACAATCTTGCTTTTCACTGGATATTTCAGCTTCTGGTGTAAAGTGGAAGTCATAACACCTGCCCCATGTATCCAGGGACTTACAAGAAGACAGGAATAGGAAGGATGAATATCCATCACATAGAATGTAGAATCAAAGACTTGAGAACCCACTTTAATTGGGAGGTCAACTTCTCCGTGCACCATTCTTCTTGATCCATCAAAGGCTTTCACCACCACATTACTGGGTCTTAGCACAATATCTTCAAAGTTGAGTTTGTCCAGAACATCATTTGGTAACACATTCAAAGAGGAACCATTATTCACCAAAACATGAGACAGAGTAGTTCCCCTACACTCAATGGAGATATGTAGAGCTCTGTTGTGGTTTCTTTTGGCGGGAGTTAGATCAGCATCAGAAAAGCCAAAGCCACTATCAGTTGTCACGTTAGCAACACAATTTTTGAACTGGTCCACAGAGATTTCATGTGGTACATGGGCAAAATTCAGGAACTTTACTAAAGCCTTAGCATGGGCTTCAGAACACAATAATAGAGACAACATAGAGATTTTGGAGAGAGTATGCCCCAATTGTTCAACAATATTGTAATCACTCTTGCGGATGATCTTTAGTACTTCATCCATCTTCTTAGAAAGGTCTTCAGTAAATGGTGTTTCATCCTGGATAGGCTCAATCAATGTTCCTTTGCCCCGAGCTTCAGTACTAGGCCCAGGATTGGAGGTATGAACTGTAGCAGCATCAGTCTTTGAAGTGTCTTATGGAGAGAAAATTCTTCCACTCCTAGTAACCTTACTAGTCCCAACAATATTGTCGATATCAGGATTAGTATCTGCAACAGATATATCAGTTAGAGGCTCTTGCTTGATACCATGGATATAAACATCAGAACCATAATTCCAAGAGATAACTTTTTCAGAAGAATATGGAATTGGACCAGGAGTAGTAATAATCAGGGGAGCCACCTTTGGCTTAGTAGTAATCTTCACAGGACCTTTAGAAGTAATCCTCACCGGACCCTTAGAAGTGATCTTCACAGGAGTATTAGTAACCACATACACATCTTCAAGCTTCAAATCTTAAGACATGCCTTCACATAAGCTTTCTACATAAGGGGTCTTCTCAAACAATATAGTTTGGTTGTCCATTAAATGCTGAATACCTTCTTTCAGCTTCCAACAATCATTAGGTTGAGAGGCACAATAAAAACAATCTTCATTGCAACCTGGAAATAAACTGGCTTGCTGCAGCTTCTTCTTAATGATGGATAGAGGAGTAGTCAAGTCAGTCATTGTAGAAACATAAGAAACATCATCAAAAAAATTAACAGTCTTCTCATGCTTGGGCATAGGAGCAATAATCACATTAGGGGTCTCAGGAGGATCAAACTCAATTTCTCCAGCATCAATCATATCCTGAATCTTATTCTTCAACGTCCAACAATTATTAGTATCATGGCCTGAGCAGTTGGAGTGATATGCACACCTTGCATTGGGATTATAACAGGGAGAGGTAGTATTAGGATTTTGAGGAGGATCCCTCAAGGTAATCAAATCTCCTTTCAACATATGTTGCAGAGCCTGAGCCAACGACATATTGATCTTTGTAAATCGCCTCCTAGGAGTACCTTGCTTAGGCTGACTGTTCTGTTGCTGATCATGTTGTACAGGTGCAGGATTAGAGATTAGGACTGCTCCCACATATTGGTTATTCCTATTACGACCCTATTGGCCATACACAACATTAGATTCTTTTTTTCCATTAGAAGGCTTCTTGGTGGTACTTGAAGAGGCAACTATTTGTATCTTACCACTTCGTATTTCACTCTCTATGTGTTCTCCAGTCATTATCAGCTCAGTGAAACCAGATGATAAACTTCCAATGAGATGACTGTAGAAAGGACCAGTTAGTGTACTCATGAACATATCAACCAATTCCTTGTCAGTTAAAGGAGGTTGAACTCTACTTGCAAGATCTCTCCATTTCTGGGCATACTCCTTGAAACTTTCTTTAGAACCCATAGACATGCTTTGAAGTTGCATGCGAGTTGGTGCTAAATCAGAGTTATATTGATATTTCCTATAGAAGGCCTCAGCAAGATCATTCCAAGTACGAATATTGGTACTCTCAAGTTGATAGTACCATTCCAATTGAGCTCCAGATAAACTCTCTTGAAAGAAATGAATCCACAACTTTCTATCAGCAGTATGTGGCTAGATCCTTCGGACATAAGACCTCAGATGCAACTTAGGACATGACACACCATCATACACCATAAAAGTAGGAACCTTGAAACCAATAGGGATGACAGCTCCAGAAATCAAACTCAAATCTTTAAAATCCAATCCAGAAGTCTTCTATAATTCCATAGCATTCAAACGGTCCTCCAATAACTTATACTTCTCATCACCAGTTGAATCATGGTAATAATTCTCCTTGTAATCAGAATTCGCAGTTGTACCAGGTAGACTTTCTTCTTCTTTTGCATTCATCTCCGGGGTTTTCAACCTCATCACCTGTCTTGATTGGAGCTCTGAATCTTCTACCCAAATTGATGAAGCCAACTGGTTTTTTGGTCTTCTTCTTTTCTTGGCCAAGAGTGCCTTCAGCTGTTCTTGTCCCTTGGACAAGTTCAGGATCATCTCTTGGAATTGGGCATCCTGAGCTTGAAGATCTTTGACAGATTGTTCGAGAGCCATTTCTGCTGAAATAAACAACGATAAGATGAGAAACCTGTTGTGAAAACCTGTCATGCAATGATATGGTATGTAGATGCATATGCAATGTTTTCAAGGACCGTAAGGTTTAAATTTGTTAAAACAAATAAAAAACAAAAACTTTTATTAGTAGGTTTGAAATAATATTCCCCCTTGGGCTTACAAATTAAAACAAACAAAATTTATAAAGAAAATAAAACATCTTGAAGTTTAAGTCTCCCATGCACGCTTCCTCTTGGTGTTGAGATATGTATTGAGATTCTTCTCCTCGTGAAGTTGCTTTGTCAGCTCCAACACTCTTTCTTAGCTAATCCTGAATTGAGCTTCAAAGGTATTTATTTGCTTCTTCAGTTGGATCCAGGACTTCTGCAGCTCTTCCAAATCGGTAGGCATATCTGAATGAAAGATGGTATAAGGAACATCTCCTTCAGTAATGGGCTCCATAGTAACCGATAGAATAGCAGGATATGGCATCATAAGAGTTTGAGCACAAGACTGCACCCATCTGAGGTAAGGTTCCATAGGAATGGAGTATTTTGGTTCTAAAGTCTTACTATCAACCTTGTTCACCTACTCCAAGCTCTTATAAACCTTTTACAGTAAACTTGAAGATCGTTGTCATAATCCAACACAATACCCTGAATAAGCATGTCATGAGGACCATCACTCAGAGCATAACCAAACTGACGTAGTGCTAAGGATGGATTATAAGTAATGCCCCTCTTATTCCAAGGAGTGACACATTATGGAACTATCCACAATGGTCAATAATAGTGACATTTTCCATAGATCGGGAACACCAGTGAATATCTGATTGAGAGAGTGACATTATCCTTTTAGACCACCTCAAACCTTGTTCATTCTTCATCACAGATCGAGGAAGGTGAGAAATAAACCACCTAGATAGTAGAGGTATGCAACACATCAGAGTTCATCGTGCCTTCGTAGTTCGAGTGAAAAGAGAGTGTAACATATCTCCCAACAATATAGGCACAAGATTGTGTGTCAGAAATATGTTGATGGCATGTACATCTATGAACTGGTCTGGATAAGGGAGTAGCACCAAACCATAAATTAGCATGACTAAGGTCTCCTTAAAAGAATCATAACTCATAGCATCCAAGAACACCTGAGTGTAACACCCCAAATTCGCCCTCTTCTTTTTAATCATCATATCCATATCATATTCATCATAAGCATATCATATTCTTGGCATCTTAGCATGGAAAGATGAGGCATAACATTCTCATGACCTAGCATTAGACATATGATCATCTGTGGAAGGATTTGAAGCATTTCAAGCTATAACAAGAGGTCCAATGGATTTTTTCAAGTCCTATGAGGAGTCTACATTGCATTCACAAGCCTAAGACCATTCACAAAAGCCTAGAAGGTTGGAAGATCATCAGGGAATTCAAGCTAGGGCAAAGCTCCTACACAATGATCCTAAATTAGGGTTTGAGTTTCAAGCATGAAAACCTTGTGAATTTGGCCATTTCATTTGGGCAAAGTCTCTTGCATGTTAAGAGGATCCTAGGGATGAAATTTGGTGAGAATATTCATTGTGGAAGTCAAGTATTTCTTCAGTTGCTTGTAAATGAAGTAATTGGTCAACTGTGCATTCTGAAAGTCAACTGTGAGTTTTCAAAGGGTCCCACCCCATTTTTCTAGCCAAGGGATGTTCTTATAACATTAGAAGAGGTTTGGCAAGATCAAAGTTCAAGAATCATGAGGTTTTGAGGTGTTTTGCAAAATTGGCATAAGTTTGGTCATGGAAAATTCCATTTTTAGTAAGTTTTTGCCCTAATTTTCAAGTAAGCATAACTTGGTGAAAAAAGCTTCAAATGAACCAAATCCAAACATGAAAGTTGAAGATTAAAGCCTCCCATTTTCAAAAAGTACAAGATAATTTTCACAGACCTTATGGTTAGAGAGATAAGGCCCTCGAAAATTGGTGTAAAACTAGGGCATGACTTGAAATTCCAAGCTTCCACAAATGCAAAAAGTCTTGAAACTTATTCTTAAGTTGTTTTATGGGCCAAGTGAGGTCACAATATTCCAAAGCAATGCAAATGATCCATTTTGCTCCAAGAATAGTGTCAATTTTGTGCATGGCATGAGGGGTATTTCACAAAGTGCAAAACATGCATGATCATGAGAAAGGTGTGATCCCCACATCCAAGGGCCAAAATAATTGTTGATTTAAATCAAGGGTGAGATTTTGAAAGCACATGGGCAAGGAATGAGTGGAATGCACGAGTATAATGCCTCATCACACCAAACTTGCCAAATTTGCAAATTCTCTCCCCCACTCCCATCTCACGTGCATTCTCCCTCATTCTTTCAGCATTGTTTCTTGAGACCATATAAAAGAAGCTAGGGTTTTAGTTTGCCTCAGATCCATCTCATTTTCATCACTCCATATTTTTTGCACTAGAAGCAACTTCCTTCGAATCTCCTTATTTTCTCACTCTCTTCACAAACTTTCTCCATATTCTTGTTCAGTGAGTCACAAAGATCATTATTCCATCATTCATTTAAGCTAAAAGTGCAAGAATAGAAGGGTGCCATTCAAAGGCAGGTTACTTTGAAGCTTCAAATTCAAGTTCTCTCAAGCATCCTCTTGCATTTATTTTGCAAGAGGAGATCAAAAGGGTTAGATCTGCAGCATTTGGAGCATTTTCTTGGTGGTTTTGAGGTGTCTCCATCTCAGGTAAGCTTCTGAATCCATGGATCTAGAATTGGTTTTTGATGTGTGCATTTTGATCTATGAAGTATGCTGATTACACTGCACGTTTTAATTTTAAAAATGCTTGAGAATTGAGCTTTGTATGTTGATTTAAAGTTTCATGGTGGAAACTGTTTTGCTTCGATTTTTTTGCTCCTTTGATCTATGGTGAATTTCATGGTCATTTTTGGACTCAGCGTACCTTGTTTATTCAATCTGGAGAGTTTCATTTATTTTTATTAAGATTTGTTCATAGCTTGCATTTTCCAGTGCCGGAGCCCTAGCTCCGGTCACCGGATTCTGGGTTTGATTGTTTAGGGTTCAGAGGAAGAAGAAGATGCCACAGCCATTGGTTCTCCAATCTGGACGTCCACCATCATGCCAGCACATAAATGAAGGACCCTCCTGGTCACGTGTTTCCTTTTTTCTTTTTTTATTCTGAATAATACAAATTGTTTCTCACCCCATAATAATAACATGTTCCCTCTCATGCCAGCCAATCATTTGATGACTTTAATTAATGAATGGACTAATCTCATGCGTCCATTAGATCTGATGGCTCTTGATTTTTCCTGAATTTTTAATTATCCACCCTAATTACCATGCTGCGCTGACTATTTGGATGGGCTTGACCTTCTATTTGCACCCCCTTGCGTATGGGCCCAATGTTTTGAACTGGGAAGCCTTGCTGTTCACACCCCCAGCCTTCATCCATTTATTTTCATTTCTTTTTATCTCCATTTTTATTTCAGTTTGGATTTTAATTTTTAAAATTAGTTTCAGGCTTCCAAAAATTTTAAAATAATTCATGAATGTTATTTTTAGTTTTCTTTAATTTTTGACATTTTTATTTTCCATTTATTTTATTTTGACACGTGTAAATTAATTCTCCCTTTTAATTAATTCATTTTATTCCATTATGAACCTTGCTAACTTGCCCATTTTCTATATTGATGCTCATTTTGAATTTTTGTTTGGTTCTTTTTGCTCTGGATCAATAATAGAGTGTACTTTATGTGTGATTTCTGTTCTGATTTTTAGAAGCTTGTTCAATTGATTTTGGTCCTTGACTTGTGAGTGAAGCTTCTTAACCCTAGTTCATGTTTGTATCCTCATTTGACTTGTATAGCTTCTGAATTTCTTCATCTCCTTTTGGCATGTTGTTTTGGTATGATTGAAGGTCTCTTGTCCAAGGTTGTGGAATTTTTGGGTGCATACTTGATTTGATTTGAATTTTTGTTCTTGACTTGTCCCATTTTGCTTCTTTTTTATCATAAGTCCTCTCCTTAGCTTAGAAGGGCACTTGTGCCAACTTCTTCATCTTGTTTGGAGTCTTTTTAGGGCATTGATACCTCTCTAATCTTGGGTTGGGGTTTGTGTTTTGAAAATCTTGTAATTTGTTTGCCTTTGGAGTTCTTCCCTCCTTATGTACATTCACCTCACTTCCTTTGTTCCTTCCTTCCCCTAATGTGATTGCTTGACCATATGCTTCTCTTCTCTTCATCTTTCTTGCTTCTTAAACACTTTTCTAACATGATTAGGGTTCTGATCTTGCACCTTGAAGTTGTGTTTTGTTTATTTTGCTTTGTATCTTATCAATTTTACTTTGCTTTGCTATGTGATTCATGTTGCCTCATGTTGATTTATGTGCTTCTTTTCTCATTCTTGTGACTTGTATTTGCATTGAGCATTTATGTGTATGACTTCACTTCTGTTTGTATGATGTTGGTATGGAATTGTGATCATTTTATATTTCCTTTATACTTGTGTTACTAACCATTTCAAGGGCTTTGGTAAGTGAGAGGTGTGGATGTGATTCCCACATCTCCAAATCTCATCTCTTCTCTCCTTATCATTATTTATTCTAACCTTGTGATTGTTGGGCTTAGGCCTTGCCCATCCTCTTCCTCTTCTTTCTTCTTATTCTCTTTTTCTTTCCTTCTTCTTCATTAGGATAGAATGCAAACCTCACTAACCTAGGTTCATCCATGCATGACAACATTTAGGGTTCTAGTCTCCCTTAGATTTTTCACCTTTTGAGATCCTTTTGGTGCTCTCTCTCTCTCTCTCTCTCTCTCTTCTCATCTTCAAACTTAATTTTAATTCACTTTAATAAATGTCGAGTCTTTTCATGTGACATGAGACTTTGCTATGAGATACTTGCACGCGTTCCGTTTCGGGGCGAGGTGTAAGTCATCCCTCGTGGTGGATAGGTCTTAGCATGAGATTACTTCACAAAGAAAAAGCATAAAAAACACTTCTTAATCAAAAATCACAAAAAAACACTTAATAAATGCCAGTAGGTTTGTGTGTCTGAGCCTTCACTTGTGGGACTAGATTTGGGGATTTCCTCCATAGATAGGTGTGCCTCTTGCGCATTCCATTTCGGGAAGATGTGAGACGTATACATCCCAATGAGTAAGACTTAGGTACACTTACCTATGCAAACTTCACCCCTAAAAAGCTTCTAAAAAACACAAATAAATAATAAGCATCTTTCCTTCGGGAATTCTTTTCTCATCTCCTTCGCTCCGTCCGCGAACTTGCTCCTACTTGTCATTTTGCAAGACGGTTACGCACTCGTCGTTCGAGCCTGCAACACCTGAGCATTGACATAGGCAGTTCAAGCCTTAAGACATAAGCAATCTTTTCCACCCCTAGTTAGGGTAACTACGGCGTCTCTGATCCTCATTGTCCAGATGAAGTACGTAGGCAGCGGGGTAGGGCCCGTTCGAGCGCAATCTTTATTTTCCCTACATTTTTCCTTTTCATTTCTTTTTCAGTTCCCTTTTCTTTTCTTTTATCCAATTCAGTTCCTTTTCTTTGCAGCAGCTTTCATTTCTTCACCCTTTGGAATAATTTCTTTGCAAGCGTGGATCCCGTCGGGTACGGCGGACGATTTGGGTGCTAATACCTTCCCAGGTCGTAACCGACTCCCGAACTCAGTCTCTTTGGTTCGCAGGACCCATGTCCTTCCTTTCTTTTCTTCTGGTTTGTGCAGCATTACCATTCCCGTTCCTTCGGGATAAAATTTCCTGGCTGGCGACTCTATTCTTTTCCGCGCCACTTTCACGTTTGTACCAGGATGGAAATCCGGGGAGCGACAGCTAGCGACTCTGCTGGGGACCGAACCCAGAATCTCTGGTTCCCTTGAGAGTCAATCCTAGCGCTTGTGTGTTTCTGTTTCTTTGGGTGTTGCTTGCTTGTTGTTGTGTGTTGTATTCTACTGTTGTTTATTTACAGTTTTATTTACAGCTTTATTTACAGTTTTTAGTATTTATTTTCTGCATCATACTCTATACTGGACTGTCTGGACTGGTTTTCTGTTTAGTGGGCTCGGGTGATACTGTTTTTGAGAGATAAGCCAAGTACCCGGCTTGAGTGCACTATAGGATTAGAGTGGACATATTGTACTCACATGTGACATGATGAGTGGCAATGTGTTTCACGCCCAGATTGCGACCGTCTTGGAAATATCTTGTGTGGGGATTTCCTCCACTTCGGGATAGGACCTTGATAGTTATGTGCATCTGGAGACCGATCATTGAGAACCTTTGTGGAAACAACCCTCTCCAGTGGTGGCAGTGGCAGACCACATTTTGTGGCAAACCCATTCGCACCCGAGGGTCCACTGGGGACTCGCATAGGATGGCCTGGTTCTCTTATAGGAACTCAGTTAAAGCATCTGGTCGTATGACATTAGTACTGTATCCTACGGGATGAATGTACTATTGTTTCTCGATTTCAGTGCTCGAAGCTGGGAACTTATAAGGGATGCTTGTTTTTCCCGGACTCAGTTGAGGCCTCCCTGCGTAGTACATAATGCCAAACCGATTCCCTGATTTGGTCATGAGCCATTTCTCGGAAATGGTGAAAGTATTATTGCTATTCGGCTTTGAGAGTCTGTGATGTTTGACCCGGAGCATACCCGTGAAATTGGGAGGGGTTTACAGGTTTGCAGGAACCCTTGACTGCATCATACCCTTGTTATCAGTGCAGTTTCATGATCTGATAGTTATTTTGGTTCTAGATTTCTTGAGTTTATCTGGTTCTTGATTGGGTGTATCTGAGATTATCTGAGTGTTTATGGGTTGTTATCCAGAGGATTTGGATTTCTGATCACTTGGCCTTGGCATTCAGATTCCAGACAGTCCCAGATTGATCATATGTCTTTGAATTTGCATTGCATCATTTCATCATTAATCATGTTTTGTTTTCATTCACAGGTTCATATCCTTGCTTCCGGTTCCGGTATCCTGTTCAGAGATGGAAGATCCTCGCAAGCAGAATATTCATTTCAAGTTTTTCGACACTAAGGTTGGCATGTTAAAGAAGATGGTGAAGCTGATCACACCCAATCATGTAGAGAGGTTCAGGAAGGCTTTTGGGAGTATTCTGGATGTGGTGGTAGAGTTAGATCCTTTTGAGAGAAGTGCCATTCATACCCTGCTTCAGTACTATGATCCTCAGCTTCGATGTTTCACTTTTCCTGATTTTCAGCTAGGTCCTTTGCTGGAGGAGTATGCTTTGATCTTGGGAGTTCCTGTTCGAGACCAGATTCCATTCAATGCTGAGATGAGTAGACCTATACCTGAGGCTATTGCCAAGGCTCTTTATTTGAGCACTTCTGCTGTGAATTCTATGACTATCATTAAGGGAGGTGTATCTGGGTTTTCTTTAGAGGCTTTAGTAAAGAAGGTGGAAGAGTTGGCTGTTGAGGAAGAGTGGGATTCTGTCTGTGCTATCTTGGCTCTTTCTATTTATGGCATTGTTTTATTGCAGATATGGAGAAGTTCATAGACATGAATGCCATACATCTTTTCTTGCTGAAGAATCCTGTGCCTACGTTTCTTAGAGATTTGTACTACTCGGTGCACTACAAGACTGAGAAGAAAAGGGGAGGTTTAGTTCGTTGCTGCGCTCCTTTATTTCATATGTGGTTCATGAGGCACCTGCCTAGTACTGGAGTATTTAGTGACCATGCCTTGGTGTGGGCTCAGAAGCTGGAAAAGTTGCTTGCCAAGGATGTCAGGTGGATTACTCAGCTGTGGGAGCTATCTTAGTGTACCTTTATTGGGAGTGACATGAGGGATAAATTACAACCCGATCTTGTTGAGAAGACAATTGGGATATGCCTTGAGAGAGGTACCAGAAGAATTGAAGTTGACCCCTATTTTCTACTTCCTAGTAAAGGACAATATGCCTTTAGTGAGGAAAGTTGTTGGAGCTTGGAAGTGCATCAAGGGATAAGGGATGGCTAGCTTTGGAAAGTGCAACAATCAAACCTTCCCGGAGTATGAGGCTTGGTTGAAAGATAGAGCCAAAAGGGTATTGCTGCCATTCTCACCTCCAGTTCCTCCAGCTGCCGAGTCTAATGATATTGTGTCTTTAGAAGAGTTCAAGAAGTTGGAAGCCCAGCTGCATGAAGTCAAGGTGGAGAACACTGAAATGGTTAATTTGTACCATCTTGCCAACCGGGCCAAGAATGAAGCAGAAGAGAAATTGATGAAGATGAAGATCACCTTGGAGGCTAAAGAGAAAGAGTTTGTTGGAAAGGAAGCTCACTTTCAAAGACTAGGTCTGATGGAATCCAAAAGAGAAGCAGAACGAAAGAAGAATTTGAAGACTCTCAAGGAAGCTCGTCAGTCTATTGTCTGGTTGCAGGGTCAGAGAGAACAGGAGTTGAAGATATATAAAGAAAAAGAAGAGTTTTTCAAAGTGCAAATGACTTTCAAGAAGGAAGAAGTGGAACAAGCCCACCAGATTCGAAGGGAGAAGACTCAACAGTTAGCAGATAGTCAACAAGCCTTAGAAGCAACACTTAAAGAGATTGAAGACCTCAAGTTGATGGTTGGAGTCAAGAAGGCTAGGTCTGAGTTGGGACTTAGTGAGGGAGGTTCAGGGTCCTCAGGCAGTGGTCTTGCTTCTTAGTTTGTTTCCCTTGTATTTGGATTACCTATAGACATGTTGTAGGAATCCTGGTTGTTTGTTTTTCCTTCTTAGAAACTTGTACCCTACGGGGAATTTTGTTATTTTGCCTAATAGGCTGATTTTATGTTATGCAGTTGTTTAGTTCACCATTTTTTCTGTGCTTGATGTTATGGTTTGAATGTGGTTTCCATGCGAAGGTTTCTGAAAGTCGAGGATCAGTATCCATCTGGTTTTCTTTGCTAAATACCGGAACCGGGGCATGAATGACCTGGGATTGAAAACATAAACAACGGCATTGCATACATATCACATGTTTTCTTGTTTTGCAGGTTTGGCTACAAGTTCCTAATGTCTTTTCAATTTCAGGCATTATAGCTCCCAGGAAAGTTCGAGAACAGCCAGTCATACACAGATATCCCACAAGAGTCAACAGAGAAAGAGTTATGGATCAAATGCAGGCTGATTTAGCTGACTTGAGACTGAGGATGGACAATTTTATGACCCTTATGGCTGGAATGGGTCAGAATCAGGAACGTCTGCGTGAGTTGGTAGAAAATAGTCAAGCCAGTAACAACGGTGCTGCTGATGGAGGTAATCGTAACGGTGCGGGCGCCCGTCAGGTTGAAATCCCTGTAGCACATCCAGGGGTTACCATTATCAATGATGGATTGAACAATGTACAGATGGACGGTCAAGACGAACAGTTTACGTTGCTGGACGAAACTGAAGGCCAGGGGGCTGAAATGAACAGGAAATTTGAAGAGATGGCAGAACAGATCAGGGCCATTCAATCTCAGAACTCTTTGGGGTTCGACATTGTTGACTTAGGCTTGGTTCCAGGGGTTAGAATCCCTTACAAGTTCAAGGTCCCGACTTTCGAGAAATACAACGGCACAGTGTGTCCAAAGACTCGTCTTCAGTCCTTTGTAGGAAGGATTGCTGCCCACACTGATGATGAAAAGCTATGGATGTACTATTTCCAGGACAGCCAGGTTGGGGCTTCCTTGGAATGGTATATGAAGCTAAGTAGGGTGAACATTAAGAACTGGAAGGACCTGGCAGAGGCTTTCGTGAGGCTATACCATTACAATTTGGACATGGCTCCAAATCGCACTCAATTGCAAAACATTTCTCAAACTGCTAAGGAGGGGTTTAAAGAATATGTTCAAAGGTGGCGTCAGCTCGCTGCCAGAGTGCAACCACCACTATTGGAGAATGAGATGGCTGATATGTTCATGGGGACATTGCAAGGAGTGTTTATCGAAAGATTGGCGTCTTGTTCGGCTACCAAGTTCAATGATATAGTAATTGCTGGTGAGAGGGTTGAGACTTTGTTAAAAATGGGAAAGATTCGGGATACCAGTGCGAGCAGCTCGAGTGGAGTAAGAAAAGCTTTCAGCGGACCCCCAAGAAGAAGGGAAGGTGAAACCAATGTTGTGTTTGGCCGAGGACGGGGCCGAGGATATAGAAGATCATATGAGCAAGTGGCAGCTGTCACAATCCCTTCCAATCCTGTGCAGTAGGTACAACCTCAACCTCAACAACAACAACAACAACAGCCACAACATAACAACTATCAACAAAGACCTTATCATCCAAGACAAGCTCGTCCGACTAATAGGGTACTTGAGGCAATTCCCATGACTTACACTGCATTGCTGCAGAGATTGCTAGACCTGAATTTGATACAGCTGAGGACTTTGGCACCACCACCACCTGGAGAGCTTCCAGTGGGGTACGATGCAAATGCTAGATGCGCTTTCCATTCAGGGGCACCCGGGCACTCAACTGAGAAGTGCAGGGCGCTACAGCACAAGGTTCAAGATTTGATCGACTCCAAGGCGATTAACTTCGTGCCACCGCCGAAAGTTACTTCAAACCCTATTCCGAACCACGGAGGGGCTAGAATAAATGCTGTTGAGAGTGGTGAGAAGTTAAGTTTGATTATGAGTATAGAAGAAGTGAAGACTCCGCTGTTGGTAGTGAAGGAGAGGCTGTTGAAAGGAAAAGTGTTTCCGGGATGCAGTTCTATTTGTGAAAAGTGTGTGAATTCAGTGAATGGTTGTGAAGACTTGAAGATGGGGTTGTAGAATCTGATTGATGAAGGGTCATTGCAGTTTGACAAAGTTGGTAATGAAGTTGATGATGTGTCCACTATAACCATTTTCTATGATCCAGTTGAGATGCCTGCTAGAAGAGAACCTGTGACTATTTAT
Organism: Lathyrus aphaca; assembly: GCA_963966055.1. NCBI lineage: Eukaryota > Viridiplantae > Streptophyta > Magnoliopsida > Fabales > Fabaceae > Lathyrus > Lathyrus aphaca. The sequence goes on from OZ014523.1 coordinate 310,102,123, forward strand.
GCTCCTGAAGTTAGTCCTGTGACTATCACTGTGCCTGGGCCTGTTCCTTATACAGATGATAAAGCCATCCCATGGCATTACAGCTCAGATGTGTACGTGGAAGGACAGAAAGTAGAGAGTAAGTCAGTAGCTATTGACCCGACTGTAGTGAATGTCGGAGGGGTTGGAGGTTTTACAAGAAGTGGTCGTCTATTTGCTCCCCCAGTTCTGAGAGGAGATCCTGAGGCTGAGGCTTCAGCAAAGGCTAAAGGAAAGCAAACAGCGACTGAAGAAACAACAACTCCTACTGCTGGACAGGGTACCTTTGAGAAGGAGGTGGAGGAATTTATGCAGATAATTAAAAAGAGTGATTATAAGGTGGTCGAACAGTTGAACCAGACGCCGTCCAAAATATCAATTTTGTCTTTGCTGATGTGTTCTCTAGCACATAGAGAAGCTTTGTTGAAAGTGTTACAGATGGCCTATGTTCCTCAAGAAATAACTGTTAACCAACTGGAAGTTGTAGTGGGCAGTGTGAATGCAAGCCACGGGCTAGGCTTTACAGATAGAGACCTTACTTCACAGGGTCGTAACCATAACAAAGCACTGCATATTACTATGGAGTGTAAGGGTATTGTTTTGTCGCATGTCCTTGTTGACACGGGCTCTTCTCTTAATGTACTTCCGAAGAAAGCATTAATGAAGCTCAATGTTGATGGTATCATCTTAAGACCCAGTGATTTGATAGTCAAAGCTTTTGATGGGTCGAGAAGGTCAGTGTTTGGAGAAGTTGAGTTACCTGTGAAAATAGGGTCTCAAGTATTCAAAAGCACCTTCTACGTCATGGACATTCAGCCCGCGTACAGTTGCTTGTTGGGACGTCCATGGATTCACGCTGTCGGAGCTGTAACTTCCACTCTGCATCAAATGCTAAAGTATGTGGTTGATGGCCAAGTAATCACTGTGTGCGGAGAGGAAGACACCTTTGTGAGCCACTTATCAACTTTCAAATATGTAGAGATGGACAGAGAGATCCATGAGACTCTGTGTCAAGCCTTTGAAGCGGTTAATGTCAGCATTTTGGCTCCAGTAGAGAAGAACAGTGAGAAAGAAGGTACCTCCATTCACTCCTACTAGCAGGCGAAGGAAGTGGTTCAGTCAGGAAGCGCCCAAGGCTGGGGCAAGTTGCTGGAATTAGAAAAGAAAGACGACAAGTTTGGTTTGGGTTATCAGCCTAGTGGGTCTAACTGGCCTCAGGGGTGGTAAAGCTATTACTTTTACAAGCGCTGGGATGCTTGACCGCAACCATATCTGTGCAACTAATGAAGAGGGAGACAGTGATGGTGACTGGGACAACTGGATTCATCCGTGTGCACCCGGAGAGGAGCTGAAGAACTGGTCAGCTGAAGACATCATCCAAGTTACCTGGCAATCAGAGTAATTTATTTGTTTCCTTTTCTTATCATGCTGCATTATCAATCCTGCACTCTGCCCAAGGTGCTAGGATCCATTATACGGGCCACCATGTTTGTATGCACTTATTTTACCATGAAATAAAGGACATTTTCAAACAAATTGTGTTCTCTTTCTTTCGTTTTAAATTTTTCACAAAAAAATATATAAAAAAATGGCAATGTGTTTTTCCTTTTTGTTTTTGTGTTTGCATCTCTTTTGGAAAATAAACAGATTCTGAAATAAGCACATCATCTGTGCAGTGTTGATCATCCGGATTCCATTGATAACGTTCCTGCTATGACCACGCATGACTTTAACAATCCTATCTACCAAGCTGATGAAAGGGTCGAGGAAGACTGTGAACTCCCTGAAGAATTGGTCAGATTGTTGAAACAAGAGGAACGAGTTATTGAAGGAAAATTGCGATCTAAACGCAGCGGAAAACAAAAATTTTCCTTTAGTGATCCTTACGAATGAGCATGGTCAGTGATAGAATCGTTACCTTTTTGTGGCGATTCAGATCTTTGATGCAGCGATCACAAGCGTTGATGAAGTGCAACGCCTCTACTCAGTCCACACGAACAGCTTCCGGTCACAGTGCTAGCTGCTTACGAACGGAATTATTTGAGTGAGAATCAAAAACGAAATTGCATCAAGTGAAAGCTTCATCACAAGGGTTCCTTTTATAGACTCTCTTGTGGGCTGCGGGCTAAAAGCCCAATTCACATGATCCATAATAATATTATATATTATTATAATAACTATTATTATAATAAATATATTTATTTTATTATTATTTTATAACCATTATAAAATAACAATAATTATTATTATATTATCCGAATTTCTATTTTCACTTAAGTGCACCGTACCTTACGGTGTTCCTTTGATTTCTCTATCTCTCATCAAACTGTCCTTATGTGTGTGACCCTGTAGGATTTCGTAACGTTGGTAATTATATTAAATTATATATTTAACATAATAAACAGTGAGCGGTATCTAGCAACACATCACTGCTACCCAAGTCACGAAAATGTCATGTGATCTGACAAAACCTTTTTCGTGATAATATATGTTTGTACAATTACCCTTTTGCCCCTATGTCTATATTGAACACAAGGCATACATTGTGTCATCCTTGTCCAGTTCAATATTGGGCCCTTAGACATTTCTCCTGTTATGCAGGATTGGCAAATTCCATCTAGGACACTCATGTCCCTCAGCATGCTTCGTGGAGTGCCCATCAACTATCTTTATGATCATCCAGTTACGGATAATGTTTGATCAGCAATAAAGCACCCGACTCTACATCTAGGGTCCATAGTGGTTTCAGGTCGAAGGGTGGTAATACACCATTATCACCATGAGAATAACTTATGACACTTTGCATAACATACTATGTAGTATTCTCATAGCGGGTCAATCCGGTATAAATATTACTCCTAATATTTATACCTATGTCAAGACTTGATAACTCTTTATCCATGATCCATGAGATGTGATCATCAGTCTATCTTCATAATAGTCTCAATGCTTTAATGTTATCCCACTTTGCAATAAAGCTTGACTACGGATATTTTAAGAATAATGTCTTTATGTTTAATGGGATCTCATGATTAAGTCACACTTAACATTTCATTAAACAGACTAACTATTCTAGGGACTTTATTATTCTGAAAGACAAACATAATAAAGAAATGCCTTTTATTATTAAACGAATAATCCGATACAAGTACCAAAAAGTATTGGCCTCTAGGGCTTACACCAACAATCTCCCACTAGCACTAGAGCCAATTAGGCATACCCTTAATACCCATAGATCTAGTATGACCATCATGCTTCTGTTGCGCAAGAGGCTTTGTTAATGGGTCAGCGATATTGTCAAGTGTAGGTACTCTGCATATCTTCACATCTCCCCGATCGATTATCTCTCGAATGAGGTGATAACGCCTAAGTATGTGTTTGGATCGTTGGTGAGATCTAGGCTCCTTAGCTTGTGCGATAGCACCATTGTTATCACAATATAAACCAATGGGATCCACAATGCTTGGGACTATGCCAAGTTCACTAATGAACTTCTTGATCCAAACAGCTTCCTTTGCTGCATTTGAGGCAGCAATATACTCGGCCTCAGTTGTAGAATCAGCAACTGTTTCCTGCTTTGAACTTTTCCAGCTCACAGCGCCACCATTGAGACAGAATACATAACCAGATTGTGATCTAAAATCATCCTTATCTGTCTGGAAGCTAGCATCAGTGTAACCAATTACATCAAGCTCTTCCTGACCTCCATATATCAAGAATGAATCCTTAGTCATTCTCAAGTACTTAAGGATATTCTTGACAGCTACCCAGTGAGCATCACCGGGATCAGATTGGTACCTACTCGTTGCACTTAATGCATACGAGACATCTGGTCGAGTACATAACATGGCATACATGATAGATCCTATTGCAGATGCATATGGAATCTTATTCATGCGATCCCTTTCTTCCTTAGTTGAAGGGGATTGTGTTTTTGATAAACACAGACCATGTTGCATAGGTATGAATCCTTTCTTGGAATCATGCATATTAAAGCGTCTCAACACTTTATCTATGTATGTACTCTGACTTAGGCCAAGCAGTTTTTGTGATCTATCTCTATAGATCCTAATTCCTAATATATAGGCTGCTTCACCTAGGTCTTTCATAGAAAAACAATTCCCTAACCAAGTCTTCACTTGTTGCAAGGTAGGGACATCGTTTCCAATGAGTAATATGTCATCTACATATAATACCAGAAACACGATCATGCTCCCACTAACCTTCTTGTAGACACAAGGTTCATCTTCATTTTTTATGAATCCATATTGTTTTACAGTTTCATCAAAACGAAGATTCCAGCTTCTGGAAGCTTGCTTCAATCCATAGATTGATCGCTGTAACTTGCATATCTTTTGGGCATCTTGTGGTATGTCAAATCCTTCAGGTTGTGTCATGTACACATCCTCAAGAAGATTCCCATTAAGGAAAGCAGTTTTGACATCCATCTGCCATATTTCATAATCATGATATGCAGCGATGGCAAGTAAAATCCGAACAGATTTAAGCATTGCAACTGGTGAAAAGGTTTCATCATAGTCAACCCCATGAATTTGTTTATAGCCTTTTGCAACCAGTCTTGCTTTATAGGTATGTACCTTACCATCCATGTCAGTCTTTTTCTTGAAGACCCACTTGCATCCTATAGGGTTAACTCCTATAGGAGGTTCTACCAAGGTCCAAACCTGGTTTGTGTACATGGAATCCATTTCAGATTTCATGGCTTCTAGCCACTTCTCAGACTCAGGACCAGTTATGGCCTCTTTGTAGGTCACAGGCTCATCTTGATCCATGAGTAATACATCACCCTGATCACTTATGAGATATCCATATCTCTCAGGTTGGTGACGTGTCCTGCTTGACCTACGCTGGTCTTGTTCTACTTGAGCAGGTTGCTCTTCCACAACTACTTGTGTTTCCTGCTCTAGTTCCTCCATAGGTGTTTCAATGTTTTGTGATTCTTGAATTTCTTCAAGCTCTATTTTCCTCCCACTGTTTCCTTTGGAAATAAAATCCCTTTCCAGAAAGACTCCAGTTCGAGCGACAAACACTTTGCCCTCAGAAGGATTGTAGAAGTAATATCCTCTTGTTTCTTTAGGATACCCCACAAATAAGCATTTGTCAGATTTGGGCTCAAGCTTGGTTGAAATTTGTCGTTTGACGTAAACTTCGCAACCCCAAATCTTCATGTAAGACATATGTGGTTTCTTACCACTCCATATCTCATATGGTGTCTTATCAACCTTTTTGGATGGAACACGGTTAAGTGTGTAAGCTGCTGTTAATAATGCATGTCCCCAAAAGGAGTTTGGAAGATCGGCGTGACTCATCATGGATCGGACCATGTCTAACAAGGTTCGATTTCTTCTCTCAGATACACCATTCCATTGTGGTGTTCCAGGAGGAGTAAGTTGGGATAGAATCCCATACTCTTTTAGATGGTCATCAAATTCTAGGCTTAAATATTCACCGCCTCGATCTGATCGAAGAACTTTAATATTCTTCCCTAGTTGGTTTTGTACTTCATTCTTGAATTCCTTGAACTTTTCAAAGGATTCAGATTTGTTTTTCATTAAATACACATATCCGTATCTACTGAAGTCATCAGTGAAAGTGATGAAGTACTGAAAACCTCCTCTGGCTGGTATGTTCAGTGGTCCACATACATCAGTATGTATGAGTGCCAAAAGATCATTAGCCCTTTCACCTTTTCCTGTGAATGGGGACTTTGTCATCTTTCCAATTAAACAAGATCTGCATGTCTCATATGATTCATAATCAAAAGAGTCCAAGAGTCCATCTTTATGGAGTTTGGAAATGTGTTTCTCATTTATGTGGCCTAATCGACAGTGCCAAAGGTAAGTTGGATTCAACTCATTAGGTTTCAACCTTTTAGTATTAATGTTATAAATTGGCATTTCAAGATCAAGGACATATAGTCCATTATTCATTTTTGTAGTAGCATAGAACATATCATTCAAATAAATGGAGCAACAATTGTTCTTTATTATGAATGAAAAACCAAACTTGTCCAAACAAGAAACGGAAATAATATTCCTGCTAATTGCAGGTACATAATAACAGTTCTCTAACTGAATTATTAAACCACTAGGTAAAGTTAAAACATAAGTTCCTACAGCTAAAGCAGCAACCTTTGCTCCATTGCCAACTCGTAGGTCAACTTCACCTTTTGCCAAATCTCTACTCCTTTTTAGCCCCTGCACATTAGTACAAATGTGAGAACCGCATCTAGTATCCAATACCCATGATGCAGAAGTAGATAAATTAATTTCAATAACAAAAATACCTGAATTTGAAGTCTCTACTCCATTTTTCTTATCTTCCAGGTACTTTGGGCAATTTCTCTTCCAATGTCCGGTCTTACCGCAATGGAAGCAAGTGCCCTCCTTTGCTATTCCTCCACTAGGCTTCAAAACAGGAGGAGTGGGTTTGGGTTTGGCAACTTCCTTGCCTTTCCCTCTACCACCCTGTTTGATGGGCCTCTTGTTCTGTTTCTTTCCATTACTGACCATCAGAATGGATTTCCCTTTTGTCTTCATATTCTGCTCAGCAGTTCTCAACATGCCTAGCAGTTCTGGAAGACTTTTGTCCAAGTCATTCATATTGAAATTCAGGACAAACTGACTGAAGCTCTCTGGCAACGATTGCAAGATCAGATCAATCGCAAGTTCTTTTCCAAGGGGAAACCCTAATCTGTCAAGGTTCTCCACATACCCAATCATCTTGAGTACATGGGGATTTACAAGGGCTCCCTCAGCTAACTTGCTGTTAAAAAGGGACTTTGAAACCTGAAACCTCTCATTTCTTGCTTGCTCTTGATAAAGCATTTTCAGATGTCCGATCATATCGAACGCAGACATGTTCTCGTGTTGCTTTTGCAACTCAGAGTTCATGGTAGCAAGCATGAGGCAAGCGGTTTCATTGGCATCATCGAAATGCTTCTTATAAGCATATCTTTCTGCCTTTGGTGCAGAACTAGGAGGTTCCTCCTCAGGAACTGGTGTCTCCAAGACATACAGCTTCTTATCGTGCTTGAGGACAATCCTCAGATTACGGTGCCAATCCAGGAAATTTGTCCCAGACAATTTTTCCTTATCTAGGATGGATCGCAAAATATTGTTCGATGTGTTTGTTGTCATGGTAATCTACAAGAGAAATATGAAAATATAAGTATCATTAAAACAACATATTTAATTAGGCCTTTAATCAAATATGCTCCCACTATTTTATTCAAAACAAATGACCCTCATCATTTGATTCGGAAAATCCCGTTGGAAGACTTTCTAGTGGGTCGAGATCCATGTTTCACTTTGTTTTAAGTCAGCGTTAGGCTGATTACACAAAACTAAGTTATTTAGGTAGGAACTCCTTCCAATTGTATCTCATACAACTCTCGAATATTTTCAATTGGGTGAATAACTCCTTATTCTGATCCATCACATGAATCATTCCCAATTCTTGCTTCTAAACATGTATAATCTTATTATAATTTGTTTAGTTAAGTTTGACCCATTGTTTTAGCAATTGGATATTACAATTATCCCATCACACCTTACTAATATAGAACATGCACCTCGCGTAGGCGAAACCTACAATGCTCGATACTAGTCTTGATGAGTTCTAAAAATTGGAAAGCATAAACTTAATATTTAATTTTGAGGGAATTTGTTATTAGTTTGATCTCACCGGCTTAACATGCAAAACGTCTCTCACATGCATCAACATACAATTACATGCATCAACATACATATAAAAAGATACAATTATGGCCCCTAACGCAATTGTTCTCTCAAGCCAATGAGAGAACCTAAGCTAACCTAATAACGATCTAAGCTTCTCCAAGCATGATCTCCAAGGTTATCCTCCTTTAATATTGAATACTTCCTTTTTCTTCATAACATAATATTACATTACATATAAGAAAACTCGTTTTACATACGAGGGAGTGAGATGAGAAAAGAAGTTACATAAAGAGATTGAGAGAGAGGCACGACTCGCAGGCCGTATTTAAAAATCCCAAAACAATAATAAAGGATAAACTAAGGCCATAACTGATCACCACAAATAAATAATAATAAACACACTTTTATTATTAGTTTAAAATTCCGATAATTAAATAAACTAAATTAAATTTCGGCTGATTGAACACTTCATTGTATTTCACGTCGTTTCCTGCACAACTTTTGTGCATTTACAACCCCAACCGGAAAAGTCTGCGGCAATACAACACTTGTACTGCCATTAATCCTAATGCAACAATTTCATGCCGTCAAACACAACTCGATTGATAACTCAATATGATAGATCAACATGTCATTGCTTCACCATACTAACGTCGGATTCCGAAGCGAATGAAAATGATGATCTTTCAAAAGAATTACAATCCTTATGTGATTGAATGGATGAAATCAAAACAGTATATCCCATATACCATCTTTGCATCAGAATTTCTTATATCTTATATAAAAGTGATCGATCTAATTGTGTAACCTATGGATGATCAATGTATCGCACAACTTCACCATACTAATGTCGGTTTCTGAAGCATAATCAACATCAATCATCCAAATCGTACACAACAGATGCCAAATTTAATTAATCGTTTATTGTTAAATTCATTCTGTGTTTTAATCGAATCAAATACAGAAAAGACAGAAATTTAACAGCTATCAGATCCATGGTTTCGTAAGTGGCTCTGATACCACCGAAGGAAAATTGCGATCTAAACGCAGCGGAAAACAAAAATTTTCCTTTAGTGATCCTTACGAATGAGCATGGTCAGTGATAGAATCGTTACCTCTTTGTGGCGATTCAGATCTTTGATGCAGCGATCACAAGCGTTGATGAAGTGCAACACCTCTTATCATGCTGCATTATCAATCCTGCACTCTGCCCAAGGTGCTAGGATCCATTATACGGGCCACCATGTTTGTATGCACTTATTTTACCATGAAATAAAGGACATTTTCAAACAAATTGTGTTCTCTTTCTTTCGTTTTAAATTTTTCACAAAAAATATATAAAAAAATGGCAATGTGTTTTTCCTTTTTGTTTTTGTGTTTGCATCTCTTTTGGAAAATAAACAGATTCTGAAATAAGCACATCATCTGTGCAGTGTTGATCATCCGGATTCCATTGATAACGTTCCTGCTATGACCACGCATGACTTTAACAATCCTATCTACCAAGCTGATGAAAGGGTCGAGGAAGACTGTGAACTCCCTGAAGAATTGGTCAGATTGTTGAAACAAGAGGAACGAGTTATTGAAGGAAAATTGCGATCTAAACGCAGCGGAAAACAAAAATTTTCCTTTAGTGATCCTTACGAATGAGCATGGTCAGTGATAGAATCGTTACCTTTTTGTGGCGATTCAGATCTTTGATGCAGCGATCACAAGCGTTGATGAAGTGCAACGCCTCTACTCAGTCCACACGAACAGCTTCCGGTCACAGTGCTAGCTGCTTACGAACGGAATTATTTGAGTGAGAATCAAAAACGAAATTGCATCAAGTGAAAGCTTCATCACAAGGGTTCCTTTTATAGACTCTCTTGTGGGCTGCGGGCTAAAAGCCCAATTCACATGATCCATAATAATATTATATATTATTATAATAACTATTATTATATTAAATATATTTATTTTATTATTATTTTATAACCATTATAAAATAACAATAATTATTATTATATTATCCGAATTTCTATTTTCACTTAAGTGCACCGTACCTTACGGTGTTCCTTTGATTTCTCTATCTCTCATCAAACTGTCCTTATGTGTGTGACCCTGTAGGATTTCGTAACGTTGGTAATTATATTAAATTATATATTTAACATAATAAACAGTGAGCGGTATCTAGCAACACATCACTGCTACCCAAGTCACGAAAATGTCATGTGATCTGACAAAACCTTTTTCGTGATAATATATGTTTGTACAATTACCCTTTTGCCCCTATGTCTATATTGAACACAAGGCATACATTGTGTCATCCTTGTCCAGTTCAATATTGGGCCCTTAGACATTTCTCCTGTTATGCAGGATTGGCAAATTCCATCTAGGACACTCATGTCCCTCAGCATGCTTCGTGGAGTGCCCATCAACTGTCTTTATGATCATCCAGTTACGGATAATGTTTGATCAGCAATAAAGCACCCGACTCTACATCTAGGGTCCATAGTGGTTTCAGGTCGAAGGGTGGTAATACACCATTATCACCATGAGAATAACTTATGACACTTTGCATAACATACTATGTAGTATTCTCATAGCGGGTCAATCCGGTATAAATATTACTCCTAATATTTATACCTATGTCAAGACTTGATAACTCTTTATCCATGATCCATGAGATGTGATCATCAGTCTATCTTCATAATAGTCTCAATGCTTTAATGTTATCCCACTTTGCAATAAAGCTTGACTACGGATATTTTAAGAATAATGTCTTTATGTTTAATGGGATCTCATGATTAAGTCACACTTAACATTTCATTAAACAGACTAACTATTCTAGGGACTTTATTATTCTGAAAGACAAACATAATAAAGAAATGCCTTTTATTATTAAACGAATAATCCGATACAAGTACCAAAAAGTATTGGCCTCTAGGGCTTACACCAACAGTTATTCAGCCTCATCAGGAAGAAATTGAGATCATCAACATCGGCACTGAAGATGTGAAGAAAGAGATTAAGATTGGGGCCAGTCTGCAGGCAGAAGTAAAGAAAGAGTTGATTGGTATGATGCGTGAGTATGTGGATATCTTTGCCTGGTCATATCAAGATATGCCAGGGTTGGATACCGACATTGTTGTGCATAAGCTACCATTGAGAGAAAGATGTCCTCCTGTGAAATAGAAGTTGAGAAGAACTCGTCCTGACATGGCGATGAAGATCAAGGAGGAAGTTCAGAAGCAATGGGATGCCGGATTTCTTGCCGTAACTAGTTACCCACCTTGGGTAGCTAACATTGTGCCTGTACCAAAGAAGGACGGCAAGGTCCGGATGTGCGTTGATTACCGGGATTTAAATAGAGAGAGCCCAAAAGATGACTTTCCATTACCTCACATTGATGTGCTAGTAGACAACACTGCTCAATTTTTGGTATTTTCCTTCATGGATGGCTTCTCCAGATATAACCAGATCAAGATGGCACCGGAGGACATGGAGAAAACAACGTTCATTACCCCGTGGGGTACATTCTGCTACAAGGTGATGCCCTTTGGTTTGAAGAACGTCGGGGCAACTTATCAGCGGGCTATGGTCACATTCTTCCACGACATGATACACAAGGAGATAGAGTGCTATGTGGATGATATGATTGCTAAGTCCTGAGACGAAGAAGAGCATCTGGTCAACCTCAAGAAGCTGTTTGATAGACTGATAAAGTATAAGCTGAGGTTGAATCCAAACAAGTGCACTTTCGGAGTGCGTTCTGGGAAACTGCTGGGTTTCATTGTTAGTCTGAAAGGAATCGAGGTAGATCCTGCAAAAGTAAAAGCAATACAAGATATGCCTGCACCGAAAACAGAAAAAGAAGTGCGCGGGTTTTTAGGGAAATTGAACTACATTTTGCGGTTCATATCCATCTAACTGCCACGTGTGAACCAATATTCAAATTGCTAAGAAAAGAGCAAACGGTCAGGTGGAATGAGGACTGCCAAAGAGCCTTTGACAAGATAAAAGAATATTTGCAGGAGCCTCCGATTCTAATGCCTCCAGTTCCAGGGCGGCCGCTTATCATGTACTTGACTATGCTAGAAGGGTCAATGGGGTGTGTTTTAGGCCAACATGATGAGTCTGGTCGAAAAGAGTACGCTATTTATTACCTTAGCAAAAAGTTTACCGACTGTGAATCCTGTTACTCACTGCTCGAGAAAACTTGTTGCTCTTTGGTATGGGCTGCTCGCCGACTGAGACAGTACATGTTGACCCATACCACATTGCTAATTTCCAAAATGGATCCTGTTAAGTACATCTTTGAGAAACCAGCGTTAACCGGAAGGGTTGCTAGGTGGCAAATGATCTTAACAGAGTATGACATATAGTATACTTCTCAGAAAGCCATCAAAGGAAGTGTATTGTCAGATTACCTTGCCCAACAACCTCTTGAAGATGATTATCAGCCAATAAAGTTTGATTTCCCTGATGAGGACATCATGTACCTCAAAGCAAAAGATTGCGAGGAACCACTTCCGGAGGAGGGGCCAGACCCTGAATCTAATTGGAAGTTGATGTTTGATGGGGCAGTCAATATCAACGGACGTGGAGTTGGTGTTGTTCTTATTACTCCCGAAGGTGTTCACTTTCCCTTCGCTGCCAGAATTACTTTTGGCTGCACCAACAATGAAGCGGAATACGAGGCGTGCATAATGGGAATAGAGGAGGCTATTAATCTTCGGATTAAGACCCTCGATATATTTGGAGATTCAGCCCTCGTCATCAACCAGGTTACCGGCAAGTGGTATACGCATCAAGAGCATCTAATTCCTTACAGGGATTATGCCAGAAAATTGTTGATGTTCTTCAAAACAGTTAAGCTTCAGTACATACCACGTGATGAGAATCAATTTGCCGACGCATTGGCTACTCTTTCTTCGTCTATCAAAGTCTTGTGTTGGAATTATGTGCCCATAATTGACATTTCCAGGCTTGACGCTCCAGCTCATGCTTTCTCCGTAGACGCCGTGTCTGATGAGAAACCTTGGTATTTCGATATCAAGCTATTCCTGGAAAAGCAAGAATACCCAGCCGGGGCATCATCCAATGACAAGAAGACCTTAAGGTGACTTGCTGCTAGTTTCTTCTTAAATACAGATGGAGTTTTGTATAAGAGAAACTTTGACATTGTCTTGCTCAGATGCGTGGATAGACACGAAGCAAGCCTGTTAATGCAGGAAGTCCATGAGGGATCTTTCGGTACTCATGCAGGAGGGCATGTTATAGCTAAGAAGTTGTTGAGATCGGGGTATTACTAGATGACAATGGATGCATACTGTTGTTCATACGCCCGTAAGTGCCACAAGTGCCAGATTTATGCAGACAAGGTGCATGTTCCTCCTAGCCCGCTCAATGTCATGTCGTCTCCTTGGCCTTTTTCTATGTGGGGCATTGACATGATCGGAAAAATTGAGCCTACTGCTTCCAATGGTCATTGCTTCATCTTGGTCGCGATTGATTACTTCACTAAGTGGGTTGAAGCAGCATCGTATGCCAATGTCACTCGTCAAGTGGTAGCCAGATTTTTGAAAAGAGACATCATTTGCAGATACGGAGTGCCCGAAAGAATCATTACTGACAATGGTTCTAACTTGAACAATAAGATGATGGTAGAATTATGTCGGGACTTCAAGATCCAGCATCACAATTCTTCCCCTTACCGACCAAAGATGAATGGTGTGGTAGAAGCGGCAAATAAGAATATCAAGAAGATTGTGCAAAAGATGGTTGTCACTTACAAAGATTGGCATGAGATGTTACCATTTGCGCTGCATGGGTACCGAACGTCAGTCAGGACGTCAACTGGGGAAACTCCCTTCTCATTGGTATATGGTATGGAGGCAGTTTTTCCCGTTGAAGTAGAGATTCTTTCATTGCGTGTGATGATGGATGTGAAGCTTGATGAGGCTGAATAGGTGTGTGCTCGGTACAATCAGCTATGTCTAATTGAAGAAAAGAGATTAGCGGCTATCTGTCATGGTCAGCTTTATCAGAGGAGAATGAAGCGAGAATTCGACCAACGGGTACGTACTCGGGAGTATCAAGTAGGAGAGCTTGTGCTCAAGAGGATTGTTCCTCCAGGTTCCGATCACAGGGGCAAGTGGACCCCAAACTACGAAGGACCATTCATAGTAAAGAAAGTTTTCTCAGGAGGAGCACTGATGCTCACCACTATGGATGGAGAAGATTTCCAATCCCCTGTTAACTCGGACGCAGTTAAAAAATACTTCGCATAAAAAGACCCGCTGGACACAAAAACAGAATTAAAGTCTAGGCAAGAAAAGGGCATCCTGGCGAGATAAAAACAGAATAAAAAGCTCGGGCAAAAGTTAGGGAAAACAAATAAAAAATGTACACCCGCTGAGTTGAAAAGCCACATCGGACAGCTCAGGCAAAAAAGGGTATCCCGGTGGATTGAAAACCCGAAAGGGCGATCCACACAAAATAAGGGGATAAGCAAACAACTGTGATCCGAGTAATCTGAACCAAATCACCGTTTCGTACAGCCTGACAATATCATAAGGATAGGAATTAGTCCCCTCATCTTCTCAGAAAGCAAAGGCAAGAATGGAGAGTTCTGAAGACATGCTGGTCATAGCAAGAAGGGAATTCATTGGGATGCCGTGTCCATTGCCATTAGGATAGTTTATTTTCTCAATTTCATGGTAGCTACCTCTTTCCAGGTGGTTGCTTCCTGATGTAAAAACTTTGCCAATTCAGAGGTCTTTCAATAAAAGAATATTCAGTCAAAAGTTGTGTTGTGTTTATTTTTGTTTGCAAAATGTCCTGAATTTTTGGCAAAAAAATAGTATTGCATTTAAAACATGGTGATATTTTGAAAGAAAATGACATTGTCGGGAAGCATTTGAAATCTTCTTTGAGTGTCGGGTGACGATGGATGAACAGTTCATACCATGTAAGTCCCCGGGGCACATATGTGTTTTCTGTTGTTGCAGGTTTTGCAGGATGGCGTCACATTCTCCCAAGCAGCATTTTCCCTAGCTAGGTCATGGCTGGTGGAATCCCCAAGCAGTTTATCTTCCCTAGTGGAGTATGCACAGCAAGCAGTGGGAGGCTCATTTCCCCACAGAGTTTATCTGTCAAAACTCTTTTCACTAACAAAGGATATTTAAGGAAGCGTATCCCCAGCCGTATTGGAAGATCGTCATTTCCCCGCACCCGTCTGTGTTCATAATTTTTTGCTACTCGTCTGCATCCATCAACACTCGTCTGTGTTATAACATTGGCATTGCTCGTTTGCTTTTCCCAGCAGTTACCCATGGTTGTTATTTGTTGTTGCTCGTTTGCAATTCCCAACACTCGTCTGTGTGTGATATTTGCTATTGCTCATCCGTACTTTCCAACACTCGTCTATGTTTGATGTGTAATATTCGTGGTTGCTCGTCTACATTCTCCAGCATTCGTCTGTGTTTATTATCTATTTGAAGCTCGTCTGCATTGTTTGGATACTCGTCTGTATCAGCTCTCACACTCGTCTGTGTTGGCTTATATCCATATGAGTTGATTTGACAATTACCTTGGTACTTGTCTGTATCGCTACTCCAAATACTCGTCTGTGTTTGAATTTCTGGTATTCGTCTATACTAGTGGCTGATATTCGTCTATATCATCGCCTGAAGCGCTCGTCTGTGTTTCTTAGATCATCGTCTAATATTCGTTTGTGTCATTGACTTATGGCACTTGTCTGTGTTCTCTTGATGATCAGCCAATACTCGTCTGTATTAAAGAGGTTTGAAATCCTGACTGTGGGAATAAATGTCAAAATGGTTACCGGTCCTGGCATAACAGATTTTTCCGAAGGAGGCTCGTCTGTCTCAAGCACCAATTATTAATGTTGCACCTGGCGTAACAGGTTTGCTCGAAGAAGGCTCGTCTGTCTTAGATCATATATCCACGGATAATATATGAGGAGGGTTCGTCTACCTTGATTATGCATGTCTATCCCACAGACTTTAGTGCATCACCGGTCCTGGCGTAACAGGTTTATCCGAAGGAGATTCGTCTGTCTCAAATCATATGTTTTGCAAAGTATGTAAGGACTCATATGTCTAGTTCCTGACGTAACAGGATTGTTCGAATAAGACTTGTCTGTCAAAGTACTCTTATTCCATATAACAGTTTCAAGTTGGAAGAAACTCGTCTACTTTCTCTCCACTTCAGTCACTAAAGCTTCATTTGGTTGTGTTTATTTCCCAGTGCTTGCATTCTCTAGCAGAGTGCAAATTTCAGGTCTTCTTGGTATTCAACCACAGTTTATCTTGAACGGTCGATAGCCCGTGCTACCGTCCTTTTCAGATTAACAGTTGTTTGAATATGGGCAGCTGTAACACCCCAAATTTTCCCTCTTCTTTTTAAGCATCATATCCATATCATATTCATCATAAGCATATCATATTCTTGGCATCTTAGCATGGAAAGATGAGGCATAACATTCTCATGACCTAGCATTAGGCATATGATCATCTGTGAAAGGATTTGAACCATTTCAAGCTATAACAAGAGGTCCAATGGATTTGTTCAAGTCCTATGAGGAGTCTACATTGCATTCACAAGCCTAAGACCATTCACAAAATCCCAGAAGGTTAGAAGATCATCAGGGAATTCAAGCTAGGACAAAGCTCCTACACAATGATCCTAAATCAGTGTTTGAGTTTCAAGCATGAAAACCTTGTGACTTTGGCCATTTCATTTTGGCAAAGTCTCTTGCATGTTAAGAGGATCCTAGGGATGAAATTTGGTGAGAAAATTCATTGTAGAAGTCAAGTATTTCTTCAGATGCTTGGAAATGAAGTAATTGGACAACTGTGCATTCTGAAAGTCAACTGTGAGTTTTCAAAGGGTCCCACCCCATTTTTCTAGCCAAGGGATGTTCTTATAACATTAGGAGATGTTTGGCAAGATTAAAGTTCAAGAATCATGAGGTTTTGAGGTGTTTTGCAAAATTGGCATAAGTTTGGTCATGGAAAATTCCATTTTTAGTAAGTTTTTGCCCTAATTTTCAAGTAAGCATAACTTGGTGAAAAAAGCTTCAAATGAACCAAAGCCAAACATGAAAGTTGAAGATTAAAGCCTCCCATTTTCAAAAAGTACAAGAGCATTTTCACAGCCCTTATGGTTAGAGAGATAAGGCCCTCGAAAATTGGTGTAAAACTAGGACATGACTTGAAATTCCAAGTTTCCACAAATGCAAAAAGTCTTGAAACTTATTCTTAAGTTGTTTTATGGGCCAAGTGAGGTCACAATATTCCAAAGCAATTCAAATGATCCATTTTTCTCCAAGAATAGTGTCAATTTTGTGCATGGCATGAGGGGTATTTCAAAAAGTGCAAAACATGCATGATCATGAGAAAGGTGTGATCCCCACATCCAATGGCCAGAATAATTGTTGATTTAAATCAAGGGTGAGATTTTGAAAGCACATGGGCAAGGAATGAGTGTAATGCACGAGTAGAATACCTCATCACACCAAACTTGCCAATTTTGCAAATTCTCTCTCACACTCCCATCTCACGTGCATTCTCCCTCATTCTTTCAGCATTGTTTCTTGAGACCATATAAAAGAAGCTAGGGTTTTAGTTTGCCTCAGATCCATCTCATTTTCATCACTCCATAGTTTTTGCACTAGAAGCAACTTCCTTCGAATCTCCTTATTCTCTCACTCTCTTCACAAACTTTCTCCATATTCTTGTTCAGTGAGTCACAAAGATCATTATTCCATCATTCATTTAAGCTAAAAGTGCAAGAATAGAAGGGTGCCATTCAAAGGCAGGTTAATTTGAAGCTTCAGATTCAAGTTCTCTCAAGCTTCCTCTTGCATTTATTTTGCAAGAGGAGATCAAAAGGGTTAGATCTGCAGCATTTGGAGCATTTTCTTGGTGGTTTTGAGGTGTCTCCATCTCAGGTAAGCTTCTGAATCCATGGATCTGGAATTGGTTTTTGATGTGTGCATTTTGATCTTTGAAGTATGCTGATTACACTGCACATTTTAATTTTAAAAATGCTTGAGAATTGAGCTTTGTATGTTGATTTAAAGTTTCATGGTGGAAACGGTTTTGCTTCGATTCGTTTGCTCCTTTGATCTATGGTGAATTTCATTGTCATTTTTGGACTCAGCGTACCTTGTTTATTCAATCTGGAGAGTTTCATTTATTTTTATTAAGTTTTGTTCATAGCTTGCATTTTCCGATGCCGGAGCCCTAGCTCCGGTCACCGGATTCTGGGTTTGATTGTTTTGGGTTCAGAGGAAGAAGAAGATGCCACAGCCATTGGATCTCCAATCTGGACGTCCACCATCACGCCAGCACATAAATGAAGGACCCTCATGGTCACGTGTTTCCTTTTTCTTTTTTTATTCTGAATAATACAAATTGTTTCTCACCCCATAATAATAACATGTTCCCTCTCATGCCAGCCAATCATTTGATGACTTTAATTAATGAGTGGACTAATCTCATGCGTCCATTAGATCTGATGGCTCTTGATTTTTCCTGAATTTTTGATTATCCACCCTAATTACCATGATGTGCTGACTATTTGGATGGGCTTGACCTTCTATTTGCACCCCCCCTTGCGTATGGGCCCAATGTTTTAAACTGGAAAGCCTTGATGTTCACACCCCCAGCCTTCATCCATTTATTTTCATTTCTTTTTATCTCCATTTTTATTTCAGTTTGGATTTTAATTTTTAAAATTAGTTCCAGGCTTCCAAAAATTCTAAAATAATTCATGTATGTTATTTTTAGTTTTCTTTAATTTTTGACATTTTTATTTTCCATTTATTTTATTTTGACACGTGTAAATTAATTCTCCCTTTTAATTAATTCATTTTATTCCATTATGAACCTTGCTAACTTGCTCATTTTCTATATTGATCCTCATTTTGAATTTTTGTTTGGTTCTTTTTGCTCTGGATCCATAATGGAGTGTACTTTATGTGTGATATTTGTTCTGATTTTTAGAAGCTTGTTCAATTGATTTTGGTCTTTGACTTGTGAGTGAAGCTTCTTAACCCTAGTTCATGTTTGTATCCTCATTTGACTTGTATAGCTTCTGAATTTCTTCCTCTCCTTTTGGCATGTTGTTTTGTTATGATTGAAGTCTCTTGTCCAAGGTTGTGGAATTTTTGGGTGCATACTTGATTTGATTTGAATTTTTGTTCTTGACTTGTCCCATTTTGCTTCTTTTTTATCATAAGTCCTCTCCTTAGCTAAGAAGGGCACTTGTGCCAACTTCTTCATCTTGTTTGGAGTCTTTTTAGGGCATTGATACCTCTCTAATCTTGGTTTGGGGTTTGTGTTTTGAAAATCTTGTAATTTGTTTGCCTTTGGAGTTCTTCCCTCCTTATGTACATTCACCTCACTTCCTTTGTTCCTTCCTTCCCCTAATGTGATTGCTTGACCATATGCTTCTCTTCTCATCATCTTTCTTGCTTCTTAAACACTTTTCTAACATGATTAGGGTTCTGATCTTGCACCTTGAAGTTGTGTTTTGTTTATTTTGCTTTGTATCTTATCAAGTTTACTTTGCTTTGCTATGTGATTCATGTTGCCTCATGTTGATTTATGTGCTTCTTTTCTCATTCTTGTGACTTATATTTGCATTGAGCATTTATGTGTATGACTTCACTTCTGTTTGTATGATGTTGGTATGGCATTGTGATCATTTTATATTGCCTTTATACTTGTCTTACTAACCATTTCAGGGGCTTTGGTAAGTGAGAGGTGTGGATGTGATTCCCACATCTCCAAATCTCATCTCTTCTCTACTTATCATTATTTGTTCTAACTTTGTGATTGTTAGGCTTAGGCCTTGCCCATCCTCCTCATCTTCTTTCTTCTTCTTCTCTTTTTCTTTCCTTCTTCTTCATTAGGATAGAATGCAAACCTCACTAACCTAGGTTCATCCATGCATGACAACATTTAGGGTTCTAGTCTCCCTTAGATTTTTCACCTTTTGAGATCCTTTTGGTGCTCTCTCTCTCTTTTTAACTTCAAACTTAATTTTAATTCACTTTAAAAAATGTTGAGTCTTTTCATGTGACATGAGACTTTGCTATGAGATACTTGCACGCGTTCCGTTTCGGGGCGAGGTGTAAGTCATCCCTCGTGGTGGATAGGTTTTAGCATGAGATTACTTCACAAAGAAAAAGCATAAAAAACACTTCTTAATCAAAAATCATAAAAAAACACTTAATAAATGCCAGTAGGTCAGTGTGTCTGAGCCTTCACTTGTGGGACTAGATTTGGGGATTTCCTCCATAGATAGGTGTGCCTCTTGCGCATTCCATTTCGGGATGATGTGAGACGTATACATCCCAATCAGTAAGACTTAGGTACACTTACCTATGCAAACTTCACCCCTAAAAAGCTTCTAAAAAACACAAACAAACAATAAGCGTCCTTCCTTCGGGAATTCTTTTCTCATCTCCTTCGCTCCGTCCGCGAACTTGCTCCTACTTGTCATTTTGCAAGACGGTTACGCACTCGTCGTCCGAGCCTGCAACACCTGAGCATTGACATAGGCAATTCAAGCCTTAAGACATAAGCAATCTTTTCCACCCCTAGTTAGGGGAACTACGGCGTCTCTGATCCTCATTGTCCAGATGAGGTACGTAGGCAGCGGGGTATGGCCCGTTCGAGCGCAATATTTATTTTCCCTACATTTTTCCTTTTCATTTCTTTTTCAGTTCCTTTTTCTTTTCTTTTATCCAATTTAGTTCCTTTTCTTTGCAGCAGCTTTCATTTCTTCACCCTTTGGAACAATTTCTTTGCAAGCGTGGATCCCGTCAGGTACGGCGGACGATTTGGGTGCTAATACCTTCCCAGGTCGTAACCGACTCCCGAACTCAGTCTCTTTGGTTCGCAGGACCCGTGTCCTTCCTTTCTTTTCTTCTAGTTTGTGCAGCATTATCATTCTCGTTCCTTCGGGATAAAAATGCCTGGCTGGCGACTCTATTCTTTTCCGCGCCACTTTCGCGTTTGTACCAGGATGGAAATCCGGGGAGCGACACTGAGCCTTCTCTATCAATACCTTAGCAAGAATACCCTTAACTCCAAATGTAGGGCTGTAGAAATGAATTCAGGTTTAGGCTCCTTCTCTAAGCCTGTGAAAGGTTTCTGATCAAGGATAGGTACACCAAGTAACTTGGAGAATTCTTCCATTGTGGGCACCAACTGATAATCGGGAAATGTGAAGGAATGATGTTTAGGATCAAAGAACTGGAACAGGACACTCATCATATCTTCATCAAATCCTGAGGTAACCAAGTCAAGTAGATAACCATGCTTCTTGATGAATTTAATTTTTCAAACAAATGGCATCTCTCCAAGACACGGTGAGAAGTTTGTTGTGAATTTTCGTTTTTTCATCATATGGCATCTCTATCAGAAGGGAAGTGTGATGAAGTTGTTCGTTGTCTGGTTTAACTCGGAAAATTATCGAGTGAATTTTATTCCAGGCTCGTATTATTCCCAATAGAGTCATATTTTCTCTCCCTGTAGATTTTTGGCTTTTATTGTTTCCAACAAGCATTTCCACATATCCTCTTTTACCCCCGGAGTGCAAATTTTCTGGTTCCTTATGTATTCAAACCTCTTCCACCTTTCAGGTTTAAGCTGTTTGAATAGGGGCAGCTGTTGCACCCTAAAATTTGCCCTCATTTTCTTCCGCAACTATTTGGCTTGCGTCTCACACATGTGCGTTGCATTTAAGTTATGTTCATATCATACATATCATAGGGTTTCGCGCTTCATCTATGGTTATCAAGAAGAATCCAGGGTTTTAACTATACAACCTTCATTGGTGCCATCCCCTTATGCTTTTGCCACTGGATTAAGGTTTAACTATATCATAAATGCGATTTGAAAACCTGCAAAAAGCTAAAAAAAAGGGAAAGTGAAAATGACTTATCGATACACAACATGCAAAAATCTGTGAGGTCGTGTCCCCCTATGCACAAGCTAAAGTAATCCTCTGTCCCACTACCTCTGCTACCACTGCAAGTATATACCGAAATGAATAAAGAAGACCTGTAAAAGGAAAACATTGATCACAAAATAGTTACCAAAACAAAATCACTTTATGCTTTAGACGGCCATCAGAAAATGCAGACAGAAACCATAGCCTCAAACACTTCACAAAACTATTCAACCCAAAACAAACTGATTAAGTTAAAACCCAACTGGTTCAGTTCATTTCGAATCAAATCTTTCAATTTACAAACCCTAATTTTTAAGTATAAAAGCGAGGTTTATGGACATCGAAATAGGGGTGAAAATTAAAAAAAAACATCAGAGATACACAAAACCCTAGCCACTCAAACACGATGAAAACCTAGCCGCAAATGCAGAGAAAGAAACCTTAAAGAAAAATTGAGAAGCAATTCCAAAACCCTATTCAGTCAGAGATAAAAAATTATAAGGACTCTTTAGAATCTCACATTGAAATTCTAAAGTAGTCGAGCTAAGCCAACACACTCAATAGAACCTGTAACAAAAACATTCATAAAAGAAGAAGACACAGACGAAACTCGGAGAAGAAGTAGGAGAGGAAGAAATCGAAAATACGAGTAGAAGCATAAAGGAACTTTTTAGAATATACCTTTTTAAGCCCATTGAAGGATCTTTGAGAGGTAATCTTCGAAACCTTGAAATGCGATTTTGACCATGACCATGTTCTGCTTTATCCTTGAACCTGATTGATATTCGTTGCCATGAGTCTGTTTGCTTCCTCAGACTGTTGTTCATTTGTTGCGTAGTATGTGATTTCCGTGAAAATCTGAAGTTTACAATTTGGGGGTTAGGGTTTCCTTTTGTGTGAATTTTGTTTGGTGCTTCTCGCGATGAACTATTTGTTCTTCGTATGTGTGTTTGACTCTTGATGGATATCTGAGGTTTCGATGACGACTTTGCCTAGAAACCCTTGATTTTTTCCGCATAATGTTTTTGGTTTGCAACGGAATGAAAAATAGTTCGTTCCATTCTCGATGGTGGTTTGTAAACTAACATGGACATTGCCCTTTTTTTTCTTTCTGGTTTCTGATTATTTTATGGCTTTTGAGATGAATGGTATATTTTAGATAAAAGAGTGCCACCAAGTGGAATTGAATAACTTATCCCTTCTTTTCCTTTTGACTAACTGAAATGATATAAGGAAGAAAGGAATTAATAAAGTATTCTTTTTGGAAGAGTCATTGAATTTCATTGCTCGGAGCCAGCTTGCATGTTGAAAGGGGTAGGTGTCCGTTTGGAGACTAGGTCTTGTGGGAACTGGCATTTGTTGGTCCCAAGACTGTATCTTTTTCTTTACTTATTTTTTTATGGTAATGTTGGGTCACATAGATGAACCATATTCGTATAGAACCGATTTTATTTTCCTGGACCCAAACCCAAATGATACCTCGGATATCATCTTAATGGGTCGTGTTGCATCGAATTTAAAAGCCCTCATATGTTTTTCTTATTAATGAGCTTAGTTTAGTAAAATAAGGGTAAACGTTTTTTTTATTAAAATATGTTTTTTTTGCTTTTCATTTTCAACTTTTTATATTTAATTTACAAGAATAAATAAGTTTCCATTTTGTAATAGTTTGGTTTGAGTTATTTTTTCTAATACTTGTCTTTTAGGGTTTATGTTTAGAAAATAATCCTCGGATCTACTTGTTTGGAAGTTGTTTTGGTTAAAATTATGTTGTTTGCTTGATTATACAATTGGACTATATGTTTTGTATAAACTTGAATGTTGTTCTCGGTTTACGACTATATTTTGTCAAGTAAAAAATGAATGTGATCACTATAAGACTAAATTTAAAATCTCTAAGCCCAAAGCCAAGTAAATGATTACACACATTTCATATCGCACACATATAAGTCGGTCGTTTTCATGATCACCATCTGACGACTTTATGCACCACAACAGAAAGCATATACAATTTTATCAAATCTCTATAGTTAATCATCGAAAGAACTGAATTCTGGAGTCTAGCATTCCACGGGTTCTTGAGTGAATCATTCCTGAGGCCAGCCCCACGGGACATGATTCATTCGCCCCTTCGTCTCTAAAACACACTCAATAATTAACCTTAAACCAATACTAATCAAGTTTTTTCCATTGCAAACATTCATATATTTTTTTATAACAAAACAATGAAAGAACTGAATTCGGGAGTCTAGCATTCCATGGGTTCTTGAATGAATCATTCATGAGACTCGCCCCACGGGACGTGGTTCATTCGCCCTTTTGTCTATTCAAAACACTTAATTATTACAAATAAAATACGAAGGAACTGAATTCTGGAGTCTAGTATTCCACAAATTTCTTGAATGAATCATTCATGAGGCTCGCCCCATGGGACGTGATCCATTAACTCTTTCGTACTTAAAACACTTAAAACATTCAACTTCCTCGAAAAGATGAGATATGATTCATCTCCATAGGAAAGATGTTCCTCCTATTCCCACAAACACAAAAAAAAAACAATTTTCTCAAACAATTTCTCAAGGAAGAATGTGGCATTGCTTGTCGATCCTTATATCCGACTTTAAAGCTTCTTCCGATTTTATTTTATCCCTCAAAGGAAGAATGTGGCATTTCTTGTTGATCCTTATTGTAAACACCCCAAATTTTCCCTCACTAAGTTCACACCATGGCTTGTGATCTTTCACATTTGCATTGGTTCAATCATATCATCTCATATTGCATTTTGCTTCACTGCATTGGCTCAAATTCATCTGCATCTAGGGTTTGTGATCTGAGCAAACCAAGGGTCATCTGAGCCACTCCAAAGGTCTTCAATCATCTCAATAGGGTCCATGTATGTTAAAGTATCATATTATATCCTCCCAAGATCAAGGAAGTCAGATAATCACAAGAACTGAGAAAGGCATGGAAGCAGAGCCAAGCTTAACTGCACATATGACCTAAAATTAGGGTTTTGGTTTCAGAGGCCATAACTCCAAAGTTTTTGGTCATTCTTGTTTCTATTTCTCTCTATATGTTATAAGGATCCTACACACCAATTATCATGAATAAATTCAATGGGGAAGGCATCTGATCAATAGATGACTTTTTGAGCAAGTCAGTGCAAAATCAGGGCATCTGAGGCCCCCAATCATCCAACCAAAGGGTCTTCTCCATCATTGTAGGTGTACATGATCTTTATTTAATCTTAGAAGAGGTTATAAGTTCACAAAATTTAAGAATTTCAATCCATTTGCAAAGTTGCCATTTTGGGAAAGTGACTTGTAATGCAAACTTGCCATTTTGGGAAAGTTTTTCAACCTCCTATTTCTCAACCAAAAATGCTTCAAATGAAAAATTATTGGTCATGAAAGTTGTAGATTGGATCATTCCCTTTTCAAAAATTAAAAGAACTTGATCTAATTCATCCTAGAACTCAAGTTATGGCCTTGCAAAGTTGGGAAAAATCACTAAATTTTCACTTATGCACCAAAGAGGGAAATTTGCAAAAGCTCATGTCAAGCCAATTTGTGACCCCTAATTAACTTCTAAGAATTACACAAACATGATACATGACCTAAAACTCATAGTTGCCCAAAGAATCACTCATTTTCATGCCTTGATCATCAAGAATTCTCAAAGGGGCCAAAACCTTCACAAATTGCAAAATGCCCCAAAACTCTCCATCCACTTGTGCCAGCTTATCAAATTAGTCTCCATGGACATCCCTAAAGCCAGCTGACTCGAGCCATGCTTCACAGCTAGCCTGTTATGAGCCCATGCTTCTACTTCCAACTTTCTTGACTTTATGCAATTTGAGCCATGCCAATCAAACTGTTCCACAACAACTCTTCTGACCAATCACAGCTTCACATACATGCCTCAAGGGTTATATTTCATAACTTCTTGGAACTCAGATCATCACACACACTCAGTTCTCAAAAATTGGCCTCAAACTTGTCCTCTTCGAAACCCATAGCTCAGTCATCAAAACTCAAAACTTTTTCCACCATTCATCTCCACATTCACCACTGATCATTTCCCACCCTTCATTTTGCCTTGAAAGCCCCCAAATCAAAAACACGATTTTCATTTCCCTTGACCTGAGCTCCACTGAACTTCACATAGAGGCCATATAAACTCCAACCAAGCTTTGCAAACTCTTCAGGGGGATCATTGGGGGTGATTTGAAGCAAAGAACTGGTCAGAAAGCTCCAAAGGTGAAAGCTCCAGTTCAGGTATCACCAAGAACATTTTTTCCAGAAATTGATTTTTATGACATAGAAATGTTGCTTATGCTTCACTGATCACGCTGCACTTGTTGGTTTTGAAAATGGTTGAGTATTAAGCCTGAACCATGCCTCTAAAAGTTTGACCTAAAAACTTGTTTGATTCAATTCTTGTTTATGTTGAAATATAAATGAGTTTTTGTGCTTGATTCTTGCTTAGGGTTGCTAGAAGGTCTGTCTGGAGTTTTAGAGGGTTTAAAATTGCCTAGGGAGAAAGTTAAGTTTTCGACTCGCCGGAGAAGATGACCGGAACCACTATTTCGGTCATCTGAAGGTGATTTGATTAGGGTTAGGGTTTAGGCAACTTTGAATATGAGCCATTGATCTTGCTTTCCCGCACGCCCTGGACGGTCTGGATCTCACACTTAAGCCCTAATCCTTGATTAATTAGGTTAATTATGTTTAAGGAAATTCAAAATCCCAGAATTGATCTGAACCACCCATTTTCGCGCGAGTCAACTCCCTCCAATTCTATTCAAATGTTGGCCATTGGATCTGTTGACTTCTCATTAAATTCATTTATTTTCATATTTTTGTCATTTGTTTTGCATAATTATTTTAAAATACATAGAAAATCCAAAAAAATATTTTCTTTCTGCATTTTTATTCTAAATAATTTTCTTAACATAAAAACAATTTTTATTTTATTTTTTACATTTTTAAACTATTTTAAAAATATTTAAATGTTTATTTTAATTGATTAATGAAGATTAATTAATTAAAATAACATTTAGGTTTCCAAAAATCACCAAAAAAATCATGAACCATCCCAAAACTTGTAGAAACATTGTCATGCTAACCATACAAATTTCTTTTTGGTTTTGAACATCTTTTGCCAAATTTCATGAATTTAGGGTTCATAAAATCCCCATTTTTGAACTCTAACTTCAAAAATTCATTTCTACCTAACCATGGATGGCATTACCTTGATTCTTTTTGCATTGATCTTCATTTAGCATGTAGTTTCAAGCATATTTTTCTCAGAATTTTCTTATGCATTTTTTATTTGATGTGCATTTTTCTTCTTAAGGTACCCTAAAACCCTAGGTAACTTAGAAAATTCACAACTTTCACTAGGTTAGGAGTTAGGTCCTCTCCTTTGGGGTATGATATCATATGGGTTTAGGGTTCTCTTGATTACATTTTCAATTTTTTATCTCATGCTTTGCTTCTAATTTTGAATTTTGCATCCCATGTTGTACATAAACCCTAATTTGCATCTTCACTTGCATCCATCTTGCATAAGCTTGCATACATGAACTTGCCATGACATTTTGTGCATCCACATGACATACAAGAAATCTTAGGACATGTTGAAATCATGTTTGATCATTGCATCATCCATTTGCCATGCATTTGTTTTCATTTCATGTCATATGCATTCATGAACTTTTATGCTTCTTACATGTCTCATTTGCATTTCAATCCTTTGTATGAACATTCATATCACTTGACATGCTTTCATGCCATCTCATAACATCATTTTCATCATGAATATGCTTATGGCTTTGGCTTTCATCTTAGCATTCCATTTCATTTTCATTTCATTTCATTTCTTTTTGCTAACTTTTCAGGTGGTAAGTGTTTGAGAAGTGAATTTGCCTTCACATCTCAGAATCTCTTCTCATCTCTCTTATGCATTCATTGCTACATTTTGTATGTGTATTAGAGTGGGCTTTCTCATTCATGCTCCTTCTTCACCTACTTTCTTCAAGCAACTTATCTTCTTAAGTGAAGTAAGTTGTCTTACTTCTTGCTGCTTCTTTTCCTTCCATTCTGCTTCTTCCTTGGTGGCTTTTCCTTGAAGACTTCTTGCAAGCCTTATAAACCCTAGGAACACCTGTAACACGGTGGGAGAACTGACTTTAGTTATGTTGCGGATATCAAGAGTCGCCACCGACTTTTATTTTATCCAAAGGAAAGGCATAAAAGAACAGGAAAGACCTTTTAAAAGATTTTTGGGTCCGGGGGGTAGGTTATGTAAAGGGAAGGTGTTAGCACCCTTTACATCCATGGTTATCCATGGGCTCTTAGTTACTTAGCTCACTTTAAAATGTTTTTGAAATGTGAAGTGTGTGAATAAAAATTTTCTTAAGTATTTATAATGACCCATGTACGGATGCGTATAAACCTTTGTTTTGAAAATTGTTTGAAATGTGTGAAGTGTTTGAAAAGTTTTTGAGTAGTGAGCAAGTATCTAGGAGGAACCTACCTTAAGCTTTAAGTCTTTTCTGTTCTTGAATCCTTTAAATGGTAAGACTATCCCTATTATTAAGGAATAGGTAGTCATTACCTTGGATGTGAGGGACAAGTGAAGGGACATCTGTTTATTTAGGCAACTGTGGGGTGTATAAGCAATTCGAAGGGACTTATCATCTTTATTCGAAAGGGGCAAGATCATTACGAAGGCAACATTCGAAAGGGACTTGATCTTTTATCTGTTTAGGGACTAGATGATGTGAAATTTGAGGGACTTTTGCTTTATACACCTTACTTGACCTTTTGATTAGGCAACATGAGAGGTATCCCTAAGGAAGTGAGATGGCGATCAAAGATCGACTTACGTGTGTGAGTGTACAATTTTAATATTTATCTTTTAAATTTAATGAGCTAAGTTAATTTTAAATATACAAACATGTTGCACTCCCTATTTACTAACCATGGCATTTAAATAAATATTTAATAATAATATTACAATATTACATAAAGGAAGCAATTACAAAATAATAATTAACAAATTAAGCAAAAATAATAATAATAAATGAATAAGCAAAAATAATAATAATAAGTAATTGGGTTAGTAGAAATAATAATAATAAAATAATACAAAGTTAAATGGGGTTAGTAATGATAAATATCACATAAATATAATTAATAATAATAATAATGAAATAAACAAGAATATTATAATAATTAAAAGTTCAATTTTATAAACAATTATTATTTAATATTAAAATATACACAATTATACTAATTATTATAAAGTTTTAAGTTATATGCAAATTATAAAAATTAAGTTAATTATGAACATATTATGAAAATAAAATTATAATTACAAAATTAAGTTAACAATTTTTAACTATTTTTAAACATATAATAGGAATTATTTACATACGAACAATTTATGTCATATTATTATATTAACAAAATTAAATTAAGAATTTTAATTTTAAGCATATTTATATTAAATTATGAACATAATATATACATGATAGAAAATTATAATAGAATTAAATAAATAGAATTTTGTGAAAATCATTAGGGTTTATAAAAATAAATTAGGTTTTATATATTTAATATGCAAAATTATTAAATAATGTACAATTATATAATATAAGTTTTTTTTTTAAGAGAAAATTTATTTACATATATTGATTTCTTTTTATAAAAGCATTCAAATTAGTTTTAAAAAAAACAAAATAGTATAAAGAAATAATAAGAAAATAACAAAATATCATAAACCAAAAAACAGGACCTGGGATTTGAACCCAGGTCCTTTACCTGGAAAGACAATGACCTTGCCACTGGGCCATGTGTGCGCATGTGGTAGCAAAGCCCTCCAATTGGTTTTGTTGTTGTTCTAAACAAATCCTGAAAAAACCAAAATAAAATAACACAAAAGGCCTGGGGGGGATTCGAACCCAGGACCTTTATGCAGCATACAAACACACTTACCATTCCAGCCGGGAGGGCGCATCTGGTAGCATATTCACAACAATTCATTATATATTATGTTTGACAATTAAAATGGAAAAACAATAAAAACCTGTTGAAGCCAGGATTCGAACACCAGCCTTTAAGCAATACACAAACGCTTCTCACCACCAGACCAACTGCACGTTGGTGATACAAAACAGAAACAAATACAAAAAATATAATACCAAACATTTGAATTTCCAAACGCGCGCGCTGGACTTCATCTTCTTCCTCTGAAATTCGCAGGTTTTCCTGCGAATTTTCTTGCAACTTTTCTTGCGATTTCACCTGCGTGTATAAACCTGCGAAACACAAACTATGCCAAACATGTACAATTTCATCCAATTGAGCACACCATTGTGATCTAAGCAGTTTATTCAATCTATCTACGGTCTCAGAATGTATTTATATGCATTGGATTAAGAAACCCCAATTCAAAGGGATAAACCCTAACTATGGTGATAGACGGATTACACCATGAAACTTCCATGTTTTTGTCCAGAATCAATCCCTAGAACTTCACAAACAATAAAATACAACCAAAACTCATTAGTAACGCATGAAAAGTCATAATCGAAAAATTAAATTTTTAAGAACAAGAGCAATTCGGTTTGAGCTTTTCAACATGGTTTTGATGCAAATGATGATTGGGATGCGATTAATGATGTCCAAGGATCATTCTCATGTCCTTAAAATACCTTAACAAGCCTTGTTATGTGAAAACCGAATTTGACTTTTTGTGAGGTTTTTGAAAAATTACAACTTACTCTTGGAGGCCAGAAATTCGTCCCTTTGCATTAGGTTTGTGTTGTGTACTTATAATAGAGTAGATTAGGTCAAAAATAATTGATTGTTGTGTGGAAAATTTGATTGAAAAAGATTGAAAAAGATTAAGTCTTAAACTTCAAATATTTGAGAATTAGACCTTTCTATTTCAAGCCAATCTCCATGATTCTCATACCAATTTGATTTAAATCACTTTTATGACTTTCTAGAAACAAAATCCCATTTAAATATTTGACTTTTCAATTTTATTTTAATTTAAAATGAATAAAATCAAAATAAATAAAATAAAATAATAAAAAATCTGAATTTTAGAGATTTGGGTCGTGCATGAAGTATTGGTATGGATTGGATCATCATATGGCAAGCCCATTTAGAAAAAATTGGTTTTAAACCTCCATTTTCTTCATAAACCAACCAAAAATTTCCCAACTTTGCAAAGGCACAAATCCTTCAATTTTAATGCTATGAGGGTGTTCTTGGACATTTTGGAAAGCTTTAAGAGTCCTCTAACCAACCCCATTGGTTTCATGTCCATAGCATTTACCATTCTCAAGTTATGCCCTTTTGAAGTTGTTGACTTTTTGTTGACTTTCAAATGGACCTGTAATGTCTTAGCTCATACCTTCCAAATGAAGCATTTTTGGGCTTGGCTTGTGAGACACAAAGTTGTAGAGAATTCAATTTACTTCAAAATTAGCTTTGGATGGAAAATTGGTGATGAAGCATGTGAAAGTTATGGCTGGTCAAAGTTCAGTTTACTTTTCCTGAGGAAACCCTAATTTAGAAACCTCTGATTCTTGATGATCTGAAATATCCTTGATGAATCATGATCAACCCTTGATCAAATGATGAATTTTACTTCATTTACTTGATGTTGGGGAAAAAATCATGAAGTTTGACTTTGGTTTGACCACAGTTGACCTCAATTTGACTTTTTAACTGCTTTGACTGATTTTACTTATCTGATCATCTGACTGAGCAAACTTTTGAGAAAAGTCTTGAAACTTGTCATGGGGATTCTTAGACATATATAAGATGTTATGAAGCTCACTTTAAGTCTTGGAAATCCATTTAGCCTGATTAAAATCAAAACCCTAGTTTTGGATGCACTGCCTAGGAGGATGCATTGTCTGAGGGAATTGTCAAATCTTCTGACCAATGATGAACTTTGTGAACCTTGTGAACCTCATAAGATGTCTTGTGAATCTTGGGAACCTCATGAAAGGTCTTGTGAACCTTGTGAGCCTCATAAAGTGTTTTGTAAACTTCATGAACCTCATGAAAGGTCTTGTAAGTATTGTGAACCTTGTGAACCTCGTAAAGTGTCTTGTAAACTTCATGAACCTCATGAAAGGCCTTGTGAACCTTGTGAACCTCATAAAGTGTCTTGTAAACTTCATGAACCTCATGAAAGGTCTTGTGAACCTTGTGAACCCTCATAAAGTGTCTTGTAAACCTCATGAACCTCATGAAAGGTCTTGTGAACCTTGTGAACCCTCTTAGCCCACAAAGTCTTGTATAGTGAGGGCAAATTTTGGGGTGCAACAGCTGCCCCTGTTCAATTTTCTGAAATCTGAGGGGTTAGATTGGTACATTTTCCAGTCGTGACCTGGAAGGTTGAAGGGGATTGAACACAAAAGCCCAAAAATTTGCACTCACCGGTGCGTAGAGTGATACTGATGACTAGTTGAATATGCTTGAGTGGGCTTAAAGATGCCACTTGGAGAAAAATTCTTCAGGTACATTTCTTGGAGGATAAAGCAGTCCAAAATATGAAGATATAATAATAGCTTTCAGGAAGATAAACAACGTCCCGAGTAATAATATGCTTTCAGGAGGATAAACAACGGCCCAAAGTAATAATATGCTTTCAGGAGGATAAACAACATCCTGAGGGAATGATAGCTTTCAGGAGGATAAACAACGTCCTGAGGTAAGGATATAACCTTTGGGAAGATAAACAACGGCCCAAGGTCGTGATATGCTTTCAAGAGGATAAACAACGTCCCGAGGTAGTGGTATGCTTTCAGAAGGATAAACAACATTCTGAGGAAATGATATGCTTTCAGGAGGATAAACAACGTCCTGAGGTAATGATATGCTTTCAGGAGGATAAACAACGTCCTGAGGTAATGATATAACCTTTGGGAAGATAAACAACGGCCCAAGGTCGTGATATGCTTTCAGGAGGATAAACAACGTCCTGAAGAAATGGGGTAACCTTTGGGAAGATAAACAACGGCCCAAGGCAATAATATGCTTTCAGGAGGATAAACAACGTCCCGAGGTAGTGGTATGCTTTTGGGAAGATAAACAACGGCCCAAAGTAATAATATGCTTTCAGGAGGATAAACAACGTCCTGAGGGAATGATAGCTTTCAGGAGGATAAACAACGTCCCGAGGTAATGATGTGCTTTCAGGAGGATAAACAACGTCCCGAGGTAATGATGTAACCTTTGGGAAGATAAAAAACGGCCCAAGGTCAAGATAGCTTTCAGGAGGATAAACAACGTCCTGAGGTATAACTTTTGGGAGGATAAACAACGGCCCAAAGTCATGATATGCTTTCAGGAGGATAAACAACGTCCTGAGGAAATGGTAGCTTTCAGGAGGATAAACAACGTCCTGAGGTATGAGTATAACTTTTGGGAAGATAAACAACGACCCAAAGTCAAGATATGTTTTCAGGAGGATAAACAACGTCCTGAGGAAATGATGTAACCTTTGGGAAGATAAACAACGCCCAAGGTAATAATATGCTTTCAGGAGGATAAACAACGTCCTGAGGTAGTGGTGTAACCTTTGGGAAGATAAACAACGGCCCAAGGTAATAATATGCTTTCAGGAGGATAAACAACGTCCTGAGGTAATGATATGCTTTCAGGAAGATAAACAACGTCCTGAGGGAATGATAACTTTTGGGAAGATAAACAACGACCCAATAGTTACAAGTTGTTGATGAAGTCTGTTTGCTGGAGAATTAACCTGAAAAACAAGATTATAACATTCTGTATGATAATATTAGTTTATGCATTATGTATGCATGTATTAATATGATGCACTTAAGTATGTATTATGTATTTATGTATATGTATGTTATGATGTAAATGATGCATGTATGCATCATGCAGCTTGAAGCATCTGGATATCCTCGTATAACAACTGCTGGCCAGGGAAAATAAATCCCGATTCGTTGCTGAAGAATATGAGGAACTTGTTCCCGTCTTGTTTGATAATATAGTATTCACAACCTCCCGTCTTCATTCGATAGTAAGGTATACATAACCTTCCTTCTTTGCTTGATAGTATGGCATACATATCCTCCCGTCTTCGTTCGTCGTACTCCTATTGGAGGAATAAATTCCCGATTATCCGTATGAGGATAAAAGAGATGGATATAAATTCCAGGGGATATGTGACTCGAAGTACTTATGAAAATGGATTTGCCCTACCGGGGGACTTGTAGCTGTATGGTGGGGATGAACCGGCGAAGCTTCGTTGAATTCCTTCCCTTGTTCGACCTTAGTAAATACTATTACTGCATTTTCATGCATTTCTGGTAAACATCAATCAATTAAGCATTTATGCATTTCTGGTAAACATCAATCATATTCAAAAGCATACATATATTCAAACACAACCAATGAACGTTTCGCTTATGTAAATAGGGTAAAAGTAAATCTGGATTCAGAGGGAAAAGTAAAGCTGAACGTGAAAACCAGAATCGTTTCAACTTTGAGAGCGTATAACCAAATGGATTTAGAGCTCCTGAGATCCTTAACTTTCCTGAATACCTTCCCAGAACTCCTCATGGTTGAAGATATGATACTGACACCATCTGATACTACCGGCGTTAGACAATTAATTCCCACAATGACTTCTGCTAAGAACTCTAAATCAGGGTAACATAACGAGAGGAATGTGTCTTCAAATTGTAATGGACCATATATGCTCCGACTACTAGATTTGAAAAGAAAGCATTGCCCCTTGGTTGAGGATGAATTGTCCCAAAAGGGAAGTATCTGAATGTAGTTACCTCAGGAGAACTGAGCAGAATGCCCCATAATAATATGCCCTTGACATCATGAACTTTGCAGTGTTACCTTTGGTACTTCAAATATATGAGAAGAGCTGCCCCTGGCTATTAAGCACTGTTGGATCTGGAACTGATTGCCCTGAATGATTCGAACAGTAACTTGGTATGCCCCCTTGATTAGGAAACAATGACCATGCCCCTGGCATTATGTTACCCTTGGCACTTCAGATAGATGAGGAGATCTGCCTCTGGCTGCTTAAACATAATTGAATCCTGTCCTGATTGCCCCACATGAGTTAGGCAGTATCATGGCCTGCCCCCTTGATTGGGAGATAATGACTATGCCCCTTTGTATACATGGACTTTGATCCAGGAAGCAACTTTGTTCATCGGAAGGACTTTGGTTCATTGAACAATCATCCTGTAAGTTTCTCCATTTGTCAAACACTCAGGTATATGCAAACAAATATATTCAAAATGCAATGCTTATGTCTGTCTTGAAGTTTTTGAAAAAGAAAAAAAAATTTTTTAGAAAACTGTGATATTAACTCAAGTTTTATAACAAGCCCTAAAGGAGTCAGGATACCTTTTTGTAGCAGTACGCTTTCGAACTAACCATGCTTCAGTTAGGACTTTTAAAGGGTTATAACGTGGCCTGGTTCACGGTTTAAGAAACAAAGGATAAAGGCTCAAATTTTATTTGTACCCAACCCAATCTCCATGATGTTCTTCAGTCCTATACTCAGTTAACTTATGCATTGAGGCTCAAAGGAGTTTGGAATTGTAACACTGACATTTGTGATGGTTCAGAAACCAAATATTTATTTGAACATTCAGTCATCTTTCTTTGTTGAGGATTCATAGTGATCTCTTTTTTATTTTTAACTTTGTTATCCCTTCTTTTTGCCTGAACTGTTTATTTCGAGGTTACAGTCAGTAGGATATCTTAATTTGTTTTTACTAAGTCTCCTTCATAGGTTTTGACTTAGTGAGCTTTTCTTCGGATGGATATTGACTGTCAAGTTTTAATGATTACAGAGAACCATCATTAGTTGTGTACAACACAGATAATTGGCATATTTGAGTTAACCGAGTAACTACCCTGCCCCGGGTTATGAATAAGGGTTTTAATTTGTGCGAGAATAAAAACTCCTACTTCATAGGCTCAAAAGGGTTGACTAGGGATTAACTTCCTTATATCTCCACTGTTTAGGAATTGAAACAATGCCTGTACATCGTCAGCATAGTCTGTTCAAAAGCATACTGCCTAATATTATGGTATTGTTTTCGTCATCCTCCCTCTACAGGCTTATAGCTTTATCAGGAGTTAAACATCACAAGATAAAAATAAGAAGCATAGTTCAAAATATAGTGAAACGAATGGATTAATTCAAGACAAACATATGCAATGCATTAATGAAAACAAAAGTTTAACATAATAGTAAGTGTTTAAACAAACAAAAGAAATTACAAATGAAAATTCAAATGTTGTCCCATCCAGTTGGCTGAATGTCCTCAATTGCAATCAGTGAACTTTGAGGAGCAGTATATTTCACCATGAAATCAAATTTACCACTTGGATGTCCCAAGGTGCCCCATATCTCAGCAGGAATAGGTAGGCTTCCTTTCTTGCTACACTGGGAAACTTGTCTTGCAGCTTCGGTGTTTGATGGAAGATAGTAGAACTCAACTTGACCCTCTGGAGTAACCTCTAGGATTCCTTCGTCAATCAGGTCTTGAATCTTTTTCTTCAATGCCCAACAGCTATTAGTATCATGTCCAGGACTGTTGGAGTGATACTCACACCTTGCCTTGGGATTATAGCGAGGAGAGGAAGTTTTAGGATTTCGAGGAGGATTCTTCAAGGAAATTAGCTTCATCTCCAACAAGCATTGCAGAACTTGTGACATTGGAGTGCTGAATTTGATAAACTGTCTTCTACATCCCTTGTCTGGAGGTGGATTAACTTTACCAGGTCTTTTTTCTTTAACTGAAGAACAATCAATGGCAACCTGTTTCTTACCTTCTTTTATCCTCATCTTCCTTTCAACCAAATCAGCTTGTTTTAACGGAGGTTAACTGACAATTAGATCCCTGACTCTATTATTTTGAAGTTTGTGGACAAAGGTTCTTAGCTCTTCTTGTCCCTGAGCTAAACTTTGAATAAGAGCCACCTGGTCATTCATCTAGGTCCTCATTCTTGTCATCTCAGCTTGTAGTTGTTTCAGTTGATCATCCTTGTTGTCCTCAAGATTCTTCTTCTTAGCCAGCAGTGTCTTCAATTCATCCTGCCCCTTGGACAAGTTCAGGATTAGCTCTTGGAACTATGCATTTTGTGCCTGGAGATCCTTAACTGTTTGCTCAAGAGCCATTGCTGAAATAAACAGCGAGAAGATAAGAAACCTGTGTACAATAAACCTGTGATGCAATGATATGGTATGTGAATGTATATGCAATGTTTTCAAGGACCGCAGGATTTAAATTTGCTTAAACAAACAAGAAGGTAAACTTTTATTAGTAATAAATTTGTTTTGCCTCTTGGGCTTACAGAAAATGAAATGTAATAAATACAAGAGATGGGGTTTTAAGTCTCCCATGGACGCTTCCTCTTTGTGTTGAGGTATGAGTTGAGATTCCGCTCCTCGTGAAGTTGCTTTGTTAGTTCCAGGATCTTTTCTTGGCTTGCTTTGTAATGAGCCTCGAAGGTATCCCTTTGCTCCTTCAATTGGATCCAGGATCTCTGTAAGTCTTCCATGTCAGTAGGCAGGTCTGGGTGAAGGATGGTATAAGCAGTATCTCCTTCTACAACAGGTTCCATGGTAACTGGCAGGATAGCAGGATATGGCATCATGAGAGTCTGAGCACGAGATCGCACCCATCTGAGATAAGCCTCCATAGGAATAGTATACTTAGGCTCCAGAGTCTTGCTGTCAACCTTGTTCACTTTCCCCCATGCTCGTATGAATCTCTGACGGTAACCTTGAAGATCGTTGTCGTAGTCGAACACAATGCCCAGAATCAACATGTCATGTGGGCCATCACTCCGAGCGTAACCAAACTGTCGTAGAGCTAAGGAAGGATTGTAGGTAATGCCTCCTCTTATGCCTAAAAGTGGCACATTAGGAAACTCCCCACAACGGTCAATGATAGTGACATTCTCCATAGACCTGGGGCACCAATGGATGTCTGAATGAGAGAGTGACATGATTCTCTTGGACCATCTGAACCCCTGTTCATTCTTCATCACTGAGCGAGAAAGGTGAGAAATAAACCACTTAGATAACAAAGGTATGCAACACATCAGAGTTCCTCGTGCCTTTGTAGTACGGGTATGAAGAGAATGCAGAATGTCTCCAAGCAATGTACGCACTGGATTGTGACTCAGGAATATATTGATGGCATGAACGTCTATGAACTGATCAGGATTAGGGAACAACACTAAGCCATATATCAACAAGGCTAAGATCTCCTCCAAAGCATCATAGCTCATAGCTTTCAAGAACACTTGAGCTTTCTCTATCAACACCTTGGCAAGAATACCCTTAACTCCGCTTCTCGTTTCTAGAACAATGTCAGACTTCTTTAGATGTAGAGCTGCAGCAATAACCTCAGGTTTAGGCTCTTTTTCCAAGCCTGAGAACGGTTTCTGATCAAGTACAGGTATACCCAGAAGTTTAGAGAACTCTTCCATTGTAGGAACCAGCTGATAGTCGGGGAATGTGAAGCAATGGTGCTTAGGATCAAAGAACTGAAATAGAACACTCATCATGTCTTCATTGAACCCTGAGGTGACTAGATCCAATAGGTTACCATGTCTCTTGATAAACTGGGAGTGATCAGACACTTGAGAAATCAACTCTTTAAGCTTAGCAGGTATGCCCACAAAGTTGATCCTGATAGTGTTTCTACGAGCAGAAGCCATGACCTGCAACAAAGAACAACGATAAATCCTTTGGTCCTTGAAATGGTTAGTGAAAATGCTATGCTTATGATGCATGATGATGTCATGATGTTATGTTCAATCAAAAACATGTGGCACACACAAACAAGTCACACAATAGCCCTAGGTTTGAAGGCTTGCATGAGGTTTAAAGGTAAGTACCCTCCCCTGAAGTTAGTTGGTTCATCCTGTCCTATAAAGTAACCAGGTTCTAAGGGATCTCAATATCATTGATCCTTCACAAGGGTGGTTGTTCAGAAGGCAACTTACTTGCCAACCAAAACCCTCCAAGTTTAAGATCTCAATGAGCGTAGCATCGAGTATCAACCAACTTCAGTCTGCACCAAAGCCGGTTATCTCACTACTTTTCTAAAGGCCAAGATGGGATAACTAGGGTTCTAAAAGTTAGTTAGTGCATTGACAACATATGGCAGCCTCATATTATCCTCAACTTGACTTAAGGAACATAAGCACCAACCAAGAAGTCACACTAACTATGGCCACCAGATCAACCATATCGGTATACGCCGTACAATTTCCTTGGTCTATTGCCATTTACCTAAGGTACACTAGATCCAGGTTAGGATCTTTCACACATAAGAGCCCAACAGATAAGTATAAAGCAAACAAGGCAAACAATTTTAAATTGATCTAATTCCTAAGGGTACCCCTCTTTTATTAAATCCCCAGCAGAGTCTCCAGTTCTGTAACACGGTGGGAGAACTGACTTTAGTTATGTTGCGGATAGCAAGAGTCGCCACCGACTTTTATTTTATCCAAAGGAAAGGCATAAAAGAACAGGAAAGACCTTTTAAAAGATTTTTGGGTCCGGGGGGTAGGTTATGTAAAGGGAAGGTGTTAGCACCCTTTACATCCATGGTTATCCATGGGCTCTTAGTTACTTAGCTCACATTAAAATGTTTTTGAAATGTGAAGTGTGTGAATAAAAATTTTCTTAAGTATTTATAATGACCCATGTACGGATGCATATAAACCTTTGTTTTGAAAATTGTTTGAAATGTGTGAAGTGTTTGAAAAGTTTTTGAGTAGTGAGCAAGTATCTAGGAGGAACCTACCCTAAGCTTTAAGTCTTTTCTGTTCTTGAATCCTTTAAATGGTAAGACTATCCCTATTATTATGGAATAGGTAGTCATTACCTTGGATGTGAGGGACAAGTGAAGGGACATCTGTTTATTTAGGCAACTGTGGGGTGTATAAGCAATTCGAAGGGACTTATCATCTTTATTCGAAAGGGGAAAGATCATTACGAAGGCAACATTCGAAAGGGACTTGATCTTTTATCTGTTTAGGGACTAGATGATGTGAAATTTGAGGGACTTTTGCTTTATACACCTTACTTGACCTTTTGATTAGGCAACATGAGAGGTATCCCTAAGGAAGTGAGATGGCGATCAAAGATCGACTTACGTGTGTGAGTGTACAATTTTAATATTTATCTTTTAAATTTAATGAGCTAAGTTAATTTTAAATATACAAACATGTTGCACTCCCTATTTACTAACCATAGCATTTAAATAAATATTTAATAATAATATTACAATATTACATAAAGGAAGCAATTACAAAATAATAATTAACAAATTAAGCAAAAATAATAATAATAAATTAATAAGCAAAAATAATAATAATAAGTAATTGGGTTAGTAGAAATAATAATAATAAAATAATACAAAGTTAAAGGGGTTAGTAATGATAAATATCACATAAATATAATTAATAATAATAATAATGAAATAAACAAGAATATTATAATAATTAAAAGTTCAATTTTATAAACAATTATTATTTAATATTAAAATATACACAATTATACTAATTATTATAAAGTTTTAAGTTATATGCAAATTATAAAAATTAAGTTAATTATGAACATATTATGAAAATAAAATTATAATTACAAAATTAAGTTAACAATTTTTAACTATTTTTAAACATATAATAGGAATTATTTACATACGAACAATTTATGTCATATTATTATATTAACAAAATTAAATTAAGAATTTTAATTTTAAGCATATTTATATTAAATTATGAACATAATATATACATGATATAAAATTATAATAGAATTAAATAAATAGAATTTTGTGAAAATTATTAGGGTTTATAAAAATAAATTAGGTTTTATATATTTAATATGCAAAATTATTAAATAATGTACAATTATATAATATATGTTTTTTTTTAAGAGAAAATTTATTTACATATATTGATTTCTTTTTATAAAAGCATTCAAATTAGTTTTAAAAAAAACAAAATAGTATAAAGAAATAATAAGAAAATAACAAAATATCATAAACCAAAAAACAGGACCTGGGATTTGAACCCAGGTCCTTTACCTGGAAAGACAATGACCTTGCCATGGGCCATGTGTGCGCGTGTGGTAGCAAAGCCCTCCAATTGGTTTTGTTGTTGTTCTAAACAAATCCTGAAAAAACCAAAATAAAATAACACAAAAGGCCTGGGGGGGGATTCGAACCCAGGACCTTTATGCAGCATATAAACACACTTACCATTCCAGCCGGGAGGGCGCATCTGGTAGCATATTCACAACAATTCATTATATATTATTTTTGACAATTAAAATGGAAAAACAATAAAAACCTGTTGAAGCCAGGATTCGAACACCAGCCTTTAAGCAATACACAAGCGCTTCTCACCACCAGACCAACTGCACGTTGGTGATACAAAACAGAAACAAATACAAAAAATATAATACCAAACATTTGAATTACCAAACGCGCGCTGGACTTCATCTTCTTCCTCTGAAATTCGCAGGTTTTCCTACGAATTTTCTTGCAACTTTTCTTGCGATTTCACCTGCGTGTATAAACCTGCGAAACAAACTATGCCAAACATGTACAATTTCATCCAATTGAGCACACCATTGTGATCTAAGCAGTTCATTCAATCTATCTACGGTCTTAGAATGTATTTATATGCATTGGATTAAGAAACCCCAATTCAAAGGGATAAACCCTAACTATGGTGATAGACGGATTACACCATGAAACTTCCATGTTTTTGTCCATAATCAATCCCTAGAACTTCATAAACAATAAAATACAACCAAAACTCATTAGTAACGCATGAAAAGTCATAATCGAAAAATTAAATTTTTAAGAACAAGAGCAATTCGGTTTGAGCTTTTCAACATGGTTTTGATGCAAATGATGATTGGGATGCGATTAATGATGTCCAAGGATCATTCTCATGTCCTTAAAATACCTTAACAAGCCTTGTTATGTGAAAACCGAATTTGACTTTTTGTGAGGTTTTTGAAAAATTACAACTTACTCTTGGAAGCCAGAAATTCGTCCCTTTGCATTAGGTTTGTGTTGTGTACTTATAATAGAGTAGATTAGGTCAAAAATAATTGATTGTTGTGTGGAAAATTTGATTGAAAAAGATTGAAAAAGATTAAGTCTTAAACTTCAAATATTTGAGAATTAGACCTTTCTATTTCAAGCCAATCTCCATGATTCTCATACCAATTTGATTTAAATCACTTTTATGACTTTCTAGAAACAAAATCCCATTTAAATATTTGACTTTTCTATTTTATTTTAATTTAAAATGATTTTAAATGAATAAAATCAAAATAAATAAAATAAAATAATAAAAAATCTGAATTTTAGAGATTTGGGTCGTGCATGAAGTATTGGTATGGATTGGATCATCATATGGCAAGCCCATTTAGAAAAAATTGGTTTTAAACCTCCATTTTCTTCATAAACCAACCAAAAATTTCCCAACTTTGCAAAGGCACAAATCCTTCAATTTTAATGCTATGAGGGTGTTCTTGGACATTTTGGAAAGCTTGAAGAGTCCTCTAACCAACCCCATTGGTTTCATGTCCATATCATTTACCATTCTCAAGTTATACCCTTTTGAAGTTGTTGACTTTTTGTTGACTTTCAAATGGACCTGTAATGTCTTAGCTCATACCTTCCAAATGAAGCATTTTTGGGCTTGGCTTGTGAGACACAAAGTTGTAGAGAATTCAATTTCCTTCAAAATGAGCTTTGGATGGAAAATTGGTGATGAAGCATGTGAAAGTTATGGCTGGTCAAAGTTCAGTTGACTTTTCCTGAGGAAACCCTAATTTAGAAACCTCTGATTCTTGATGATCTGAAATATCCTTGATGAATCATGATCAACCCTTGATCAAATGATGAATTTTACTTCATTTACTTGATGTTGGCAAAACATCATGAAGTTTGACTTTGGTTTGACCACAGTTGACCTCAGTTTGACTTTTTAACTGCTTTGACTGATTTTTACTTATCTGATCATCTGACTGAGCAAACTTTTGAGAAAAGTCTTGAAACTTGTCATGGGGATTCTTAGACATATATAAGATGTTATGAAGCTCACTTGAAGTCTTGGAAATCCATTTATCCTGATTAAAATCAAAACCCTAGTTTTGGATGCACTGCCTAGGAGGATGCATTGTCTGAGGGAATTGTCAAATCTTCTGACCAATGATGAACTTTGTGAACCTTGTGAACCTCATAAGATGTCTTGTGAATCTTGGGAACCTCATGAAAGGTCTTGTGAACCTTGTGAGCCTCATAAAGTGTTTTGTAAACTTCATGAACCTCATGAAAGGTCTTGTAAGTATTGTGAACCTTGTGAACCTCATAAAGTGTCTTGTAAACTTCATGAACCTCATGAAAGGCCTTGTGAACCTTGTGAACCTCATAAAGTGTCTTGTAAACTTCATGAACCTCATGAAAGGTCTTGTGAACCTTGTGAACCCTCATAAAGTGTCTTGTAAACTTCATGAACCTCATGAAAGGTCTTGTGAACCTTGTGAACCCTCTTAGCCCACAAAGTCTTGTATAGTGAGGGCAAATTTTGGGGTGCAACAACACCCAAGCATGATTACAATTAGGGTTTGATTAGTCCCCCATTAGCTTTACCTTTTGTGTCATCTTTGTGTCTTCTCTTCTCATCTCATAATCAAGGACTAAACCTTAAAGGTTTTAAGACTTTGTGATTAGGGTTATGCCTGTATCCTTCTATTAGGATGGAGTGTATAACTTTAATCCAAAGTGTTAAACCCTTAATGTGTTTAAATCCTTTAATAAATCCATCTAATAAATCACTAAGACATCAAGCTTGTAACTTGGGCCTTGCATTAGGGTTCCAATTCTTCCTTAATTGGTTAAGAAGGACTAACCCTGGTGTT
The DNA here is from genome assembly GCA_963966055.1 of Lathyrus aphaca. Taxonomy (NCBI): domain Eukaryota; kingdom Viridiplantae; phylum Streptophyta; class Magnoliopsida; order Fabales; family Fabaceae; genus Lathyrus; species Lathyrus aphaca. The sequence goes on from OZ014523.1 coordinate 310,145,826, forward strand.
AATGGACAAGTCCCCCTCAAGTTGTCTTACAAACCACAAAATCCATTTCTTAATCTTACCATTAACTAAAATCCACTCTAATAAAGACATTGTTTTGTCATGAGGTTAATCCCTAATCATGGATTAAGTTGAGGAGCCTTTCTCAGCTTAAATGTTCTCATCTATTATCCTTCTATTAGGATGGTGTAATGGGTCCATTAAATCCTTGATTATGGCTTAAACTCATTACTTAACACTAAAAAAAACTCCAAAAACATCTAAATAAATACAAGTAGGTTAATGATCTTAATCCTACATCATGGTGACTAAGTGTGAGGTGTTTACTTCATACTTAGGTATTCTCATTACCCCTAATTAGAGGGAGGATGTGATGAGTTTACTAACCCTTGGTTTAGGCTCAAGATCATTTTCTTATGACAAACACAAAAGCAATAAAAGATTGAAATCGCCAAAAACAAACAATAATTGTCTCCTCAGGGATTCTTTTCTCATCTCATTCACTCATAAACGAGAACTCGCTTCTTCCGTCTAATGCAAGACAGTTTGCACCTGAGCCAGACATGTCATACACTTGAGCATAGACAAGTAAGCAGTTCACAAGTTAATTTATCTTTTAGTCTCTTTGAGTCGAACTACGGTGTTCTGAATTCCTCATTGCACGAGAGAATACGTAGGCATAACTTAACAGTTATCGAACAAAAGTCTCTGTATATTCCCCCCTCTTCTAGCCTTATTCTTTAAGCCTCATAGTCTTGAGTATTGCACTCTTTCCTTGCACTGACACTCTTTCATTTCACTTCACATTTCTTTTGCACTGACACTTGCATTCTTTTCCAGCTTTTGCACACAGAATAGCACTGACACTACCCTTTTAAAACATAAACTTTCAAGCGTGGATCCCGTCGAGTACGGCGGACAATCTGGGTGCTAATACTTTCCCAAGTTGTAACCAACCCCCTTTCTCAGTTTCTCTGGTTCGTGACCGTCTTGTCCATATCTTTCTAGGTTTATGCAGCATTACCTTTCCTTAGGGATAAAAATGCCTAGCTGGCGACTCTTTTCATTTTCTCCTTTCGCCGACCGTTTGCGCTTGTACCGGGATGCAAATCTTTGGGAGCAACACTTATATCCAAGTTTAAGGCTTTCTTCCGATTCTATTTCTCTTCCTCAAAATGTTTGTGGTGGAATAGGCGAGATATCTCCCTTTAAGATGACAACTTATCTCTTTCTTCAAAATACAACTTAAAATATCTACAACAAATACAAAAATCATTTTCCTAATTAATTAACGAAAGAACTGAATTCTGGAGTCTAGCATTCCATAAAGTTCTTGAATGGATTATTCCTGAGGCCCGCCTCATGGGACGTGATTCATTTGCCTTTTCGTCTTAAAACACCTTAATATAGATCAAACATCTTTCTCAAAAGAACTTTGTTTAGATCCTTGCTAACGTGCATATAAACTAATGCTTAAAAATCCTCGAGAGTGGATTAGCCAACGTTTAGCAGTTAGCACGCGAACTAAGTATTTGTTCGTTAAAATCCCCAAAACGTAGTTGCACGAACTACGAAGCTCTTACTTTCCTATTGCACAAGGAAATACGTAGGCACATAGATTTTAATCCTTCGCGAGCCCAATAATAAAAAAATTTAATCATTTCTCTGTCATAAATCACCCTAATAAAAAAATAATCTTTTCTTCATAACAATAATAATAATTTTCATTTCCCTTAAAACAAACATTTTAGCAAACCATTTAGAAGACAAATACATAAATTAACATTTAAGCGCAAATTAGACTAAGAGGTTCCCGTTGAGTACAACGGACGTGAGGGGTGCTTCATACCTTACTTTTACGTAACCGACTCACGAACTTAGATTAGTGGTTTCGTTGACCATTTCTTATCCTTATTAGGTTATGTCTATATCTCCCTTTTCTTTAGTTAGAATAAATAGAATTAGGTGGCGACTCTGTTGTTTTTTTATTCGCGTCCATCGCGAGGATCGTATTTTTCGAGGTACGACAGTTGGCGACTCTGTTGGGGACTTATTGCCTTGTGCATAAGAGAGTTGATCCTAGCTTAGGATAATTTACGTTTGTTTGCTAACTTGTTTTAATTTTCTTCTTTGTTTACTATTGATATTTTATATGCTTGTCTATTGTTTTCTTCTTTATTATAATGCTCATTATTATATTTTCCTGTTGGATCTTGGGGTTACATCACAAGTAAGGCTTTATACCTGAGCTTTGGAAAAAGAATAGGGAACACCTAAGTTAGAATTGGATGTTATTAGTGTTAGTCTCCAAGGGCTCGCCTCTTGAGGGCCTAGCATGAAAGCTCCCCCATAGAGTAGACATATTCGTAGATCTTACCGTAACATAGATAGCCTGTCGCATGACTTGATTAATGAGAGGGCTGTGACTCTGAGGCCCACTTTTAGAACCAGTTTCTATATTGGTTATTGTGTAGTGTTAGTCTCTAAGGGCCCCCGCTTGAGGGCCTAACATGAGAATGCCACTTGAGGTAGATCTTATCGTTATTATCATCATAATACAGCTAGCCTGTGATGGGACGTTAATATGATTAGCATCTGTGACCTTAGGTATCCTTAATCCATCACCATAGAATCTATCCTGTGAGTGGGCTTTATGGGTAAAGAACTTAGATTTCTCCTCTTAAGGCTTACCAGTTAGGAGGTTCTGAGTTACTTGTGATACCTTTGATCCAACATCTTGCCTTCATACTCCAACTCTGGAACTGATTGTATGTGTGACTCTGAGCATTGCATTCATTCACATATCATTTTCATTTCCATTGCATATCATCTCCTAACAATCAAACTCACACGTGTCTTATTCTTTGATCGTCAAACTGTACTCGGTCAGTCACTAGAGAATGATGGACCAACTTGAGCATGAAAACAGAGAGCTTAGAGAAGAAGTCACTACTTTGAGAAACCATATGGGAATATTCTCGACTACTATGAAAAATCTAGTAGACAACCTTGTGCAAGAGAATAATGAACTCCATGAAGAGGTTCATAGTTTGAAGGTTGGTAAAGGACGTCTGATTGATCTTATTAAAGATCTGGTAATTTCTCAGCGTCAGCCAAGTCCTACTTCAACTCATCAACAACCTAGTCGAGGAGAAGTTGAGCTAAATTTTGTTCCGGTGTCTCAGCACCAACATCAGAATCAGCGTCAGAATCAACGAAGATCTCCAAACAATCCAGAGGGAGCGACCCAGCAGTTTGACCCAATCCCAATGACTTATAGTCAATTGTGGTCTTATTTTTCCCGAAACTCAATAATGACACCCAAAAAGACCAGAGCCATGAGATTTCTCCCTCACTGGTTCAATCCAAATACCAGTTGTGAGTTTCATGGTGGAGTACTAGGGCATCCGATTGAAGAATGCAAGGTTTTCCAGGAAAAGGTTCAAGAGATGATCGACTACAAGGTGTTGACCTTCAATGGGGGAAGCCCATTTGTGAATGGAGTGGCTTTATGTTGATGAATATCAAGACTCAAGATGTGTGATCCCAGAGTTCAAAGAAAGTTTCTGCTGGAGCATGGAACAAGTTCTTTTGTGCGCATGGTCGTTCGATGCTCTAAAGTTCATCTTCTCAGATGTCTAGCTCATTTGCTACTTTTCATATGTATTTTTATTTAATTGTTAATGCATTTGTTTTTGGCATGTAAGAACTTATTTGTTTTGAATGATTAATGCAATGAATATGTTTGTCTTGAAGTAATCCATTCGTATTCACTCATAATGCTTTTTGTTTTTATAATGCCAACATTATCCCATTTCTTGCTTAGGCAGAGAATTGGAGGGAGGATGACGAAATTAAAACACAAATTCTCTAGTTGAATGCTTTTGATTAGAACCATACTGATGATGTACAGGCATTGTTTCAAATCCCCAAACACCGGAGATATAAGGAGTTAATCCATTGTTATCCACTTCGAGCCTAGAATTAGGAGTTTCTTTTGGATAATTCAAAACCTTTATGCTTCACCAGGGGCAGGGTGGTGTTCAGTTAATCTAGTTACACATGCAAGTTACAAGATGAAACATCCCATCAGGGAATCCACTACAACCAATGACTTGGCAGTCACAATATTCAGCCTTCCAAAGATTAAAAAAAGAGAGAAAAAAGAAAAAAGATCCCGCTAAGTCGAACACCCAAAAAGGAAACTTAGGGATCGAATATAGAAAGTCAATCGAAAGAGGTCGTCAAATCCTCAACTTCAAGCAAATAAAATTTAGTGACCACCATACCAAAGTCAAAGGGGTCACCGATATCCATGAAGAACAAATAAGATGACTGTCATTTCAAGCGAACCTTGAATCACCATCTTCACTTATACACCATAAAGACAAATGTATATGTAAATTTAGCTGAACATAGGATTGGAGAACATCACGAAGAACGGGTGGGTACTAAATAAACTTTGAGCCTTTATCCTTTGTTTCATAAACCGTGAACCAAGCCATGCTACAACCCTCAAAAGTCTTAATTGAAGTAGGGTTTATTTCGAAAGCATACTCAATGAGATAATGTTTCCTGACACCTATGAGCTATACTCAAAATTTGTGTTGGCTTTGTAAAAGAAAATTAATGTCTTATCCTAGCTAGTGATTCGGTCACGGGTTGTTGTGATATCGTTTCGAAAAGAAAAAAACACAAACAAATTTCGAGACAAACATGTGTGTTGCATTAGCAGTCTCAACATTAACATTTTTTTACTCACTAACAGTGCTTGATATCATAGAAGCTTACATATGAGTAACAGTGATGAAATTAATCTTTTGTGGCTTGAAACTCTGATGAGTAAATGGACAACCATTTCAAAGGATGAGCATTCCCCGGGAAATTTTGCCTAAAGAATTTATTAAGCAGGGGCAAATTTGTCTTCCCAGTTTGTCTGCATAATCTGACCATCCCTAAAGGGCAAATATTGAAGACTCTTTTGTGCCAAATACAGTAAATCTGAGGCAGTTACGTCAAGATTTGGAAAATCTCTCCAAGAGTTTGAAGACACTCGGGCATTTTGAATGTCAGGTCTTCTATAAAATCCTCTTGAGATGATCTCTTCTCATAAACCATTTCATTGGTGCAGGGTCACGTGTCTCCCTAAGCAAAGTGCTCTTGTGATCTATCTTGCAAGTATCTCCAAATGATGGGTCCTTACGCAGGGTTGCTATGACGTGTTAGGTGTATGACTCAGAATTTTCTGGAGGATTTATTTTACTACTTAGTGATTCCCAATGAGGTACTAAGTCCAGTATCCCCGATTGAGCCTAGATTCAAGTTTCTCTAGTTGAATGTGATTTTCTTCCCCAACAGAGAATAAATTTACTTTATTCCATGGCAAACGTAGTTTGTATGGTTGTTTCTTTTTTATGGATATTGAAGTTAGAAGAATTCGGGTTATCCCCAAGTGAAGCATCTTTCTCTCCTCAAAGATACTTGAGCTTTGTAGCAGGACTTTATTCTATGGATGGATTTCTCTATCCTATCCCCAATGATGCTCCCACCTGGTCTTGACTGGTCGAGTATCCAGTTCTTGTGATGTTTATTTCATCACCAGTTTACCTCTTGTGTCTGTTTGGTTTGTTTTGTCAGCATAAACATAACGCATATACATACATATACATCATAATTCATATTCATGTTCATGTTGCTTTCATTGATGATTACTTCCTTCACCTTGGTCGTTTTTATCCCCAAGTGTTGCGTTTCTCCCTCCAATAGAATTGTCAGCCTTAGGCAGAAAGTGCACATTCTTTCTAATTCTCCACTGAGTTTTACTCTCGTGGGAGATTCTGCTTCAGTTCTCCTACCTGCAGTTGGATAAGATGAATCCCCAATTGAGTTCATTCCTCATGGGTTAGTTTCTTGCTTGACAGTTTCTCTCTAGCTTGTTCCTAGATTGAACTCGGTCTTTGGCAATTTGGATAATCGAATTTCTAGATGGAAAGTGCATTTTTTTTGCACCTTTGAATACATTGTATTACCGGGAGGGATATATTGAAGGCTCCCCATTAAAGACAAACTTTGTTCTCCAACAATGTTGTTGCAACATTCTCTTGGAGTACTTATACCTGACAACAAGTGGCAGTCTCTTTATTTGAGAAGCTTGTTATGTCCACAAGTTACCCAACAAATCGAAAAATGGCAGTCTCTCTTTGAGCAGTTTGTCTATCCCCAATGAAGTGATTTTTCTGTCAAACGACGTCTCTCCAAATCTCGGTGAGAAGTTTGAGGATGAATTTTTTCTGTCAACCCTTTGACGAAGACAAGTTCATTTCCCGTCAACCCTTTGATGAAGACAAGTTATTTCTCATCAACCCTTTGACGATGTCACTCCCTAGTGAAGTTTTCTTTCCACCAACCCTTTGGTGTTGATATTTCAAGACAAACTTCTTTCTATCATCTGTATGACAAGGTGTCCCTTTAGTGGAGTTTTCCTTCCTGTCATCTCCATGAAGATGTATTAATTCAGCGAAGTTATATTTTGTCAACCCTTTGATTAGGGATAATGAGAATACCTTAAGTATGAGATAAACATCTCAACTTAATTACCATGATGATGTAGGATTAAGATCATTAACCTACTTGTGATTATTTAGATGTTTTTGAGTTTTTGGTTAGTGTTAAGTAATGAGTTTAAGCTATAATCAAGGATTAGTGAACTCATTACTCTATCCTAATAGAAGGATAATAGATGAGAACACTTAAGCTGAGGAAGATACCTCAACTTAATCCATGATTAGGGATTAACCTCATGACAAAACAAGCCTTTATTAAAGTGGATTTTAATTAATGGTAAGATTAAGAAGTGAATTTTATGGTTTGTAAGACAACTTGAGGGGGACTTGTCCATTAACACTAGGGTTAGTCCTTCTTAACCAATTAAGGAAGAATTAGAACCCTAATGCAAGGCCCAAGTTACAAGCTATTGTCTTAGTGATTATAAGATAGATTGATTAAGAGGTTTAAACAAATTAAGGGTTTAACACTTAGGATTAAAGTTATACCCTCCATCCTAAGAGAAGGATGCAGGCATAACCCTAATCACAAAGTCTTAAAACCTTAAGGGTTTAGTCTCTGTTTATGAGATGAGAAGAGAGACCCAAAAGAAGACACAAAGGTAAAATATAAGGGGGGACTAATCAAAAACATAATTATTGTCATGCTTGGATGTTCCTATGGTTTGTAAGGCTTGCAAGAGATCTTCAAAGAAGCCACCAAGGGAAGAAGCAGATGAAAGGTGGAGAAGTAGAAGAAACAAGTTAACTTACTTCACTGAAGAAGATAAGTTACTTGAAGAAAAAAAGTGAATGATGAAAATGAATGAGAAATCTCACTCTAAGACAAATTAAAATGCAGCAAGAATGCATAAGAAGAATGAGAAAAGAAATGAGAAGTGAAGGCAAATTCACTTCTCAAGTTACTTACCACCTGAAAAGGTTAGCATAAGGAAAGGAAGGAAATGAAAATGAAATGTATGCAAAGATGCAAACCAAAACCAGAAGCATAAACATGATGTAAATGATGCTATGACATGGTTCAAAGGTATGTCAAGTGCTATGAATGTTCATACAAGAGATGGAATGCAAAGGAAGCATGCTTTTAAAGCTTGAAAGTTCATGAAAGTTCATGGAATGAAATGAATGCACATCATGGCAAATGAATGAAGAAATGATCAAGCATGGTTCTAATGTGTCCTAATAGGTCTTAGATGCTATGTGAATGCAAGAAATGTCATGGAAAGTTCATGTATGGAAGCATATAAAAGATGTATGCAAATGAACATGAGAAATTAGGGTTTTAAAACAACATGAGATGCAAAAGTCAAAAACAGAAGCAAATCATAAGTAAAAAATTTCAAATGAACTCAAAGGGACCCTAACCCCATATGATATCACACCCCAAAGGAGAAGGTCTAACTCTTATCCTAAAGAAAGTTGTGATATTTCTAAGTTATCTAGGGTTTTAAAGTACCTTAAGAGGAAAAATGCAAATCAATTTGAAAATGCAAGATAAATTTGTGACAAATATATGCTAGATACTACATGCTATATGAAGATCAATTCAAAAAGAACCAATGTCAAACCCTTCATGGTTAGGCAGAAAAGAATTCTTGAAGTTAGGGTTCAAAAATAGGATTTTTATGAACCCTAAATTCAAGAAAAATGTTAAGATTGAATCAAAACCAAAAAGAAATTTGTATGAATGGTTTGAAAATGTTTCTAAATGTCCTAAGATACAATGTGAATTTATTTGGAATTTTTAGAAACCTAAATGGTATTTTAATTAATTAATTTCCATTAATTAATTAAAATAAACATTTAAATATTTTTAAAATGGTTTTTTAATGCAAAAAATAAAAATAAAAATGTTTTTGGGTGAAGAAAAATATTTGAATTAAAAATGCAGGAGGAAAATATTTTTAGGATTTTCTAAGTATTTTAAATAAATTATGCAAAACAAATGATAAAAAAATGAAATAAAAATATGAATTAAGGCTGGTCAACTGATCCAAGGGACAAGATTCAAATCCGGGGATGGAGGGAAGACCACGCGCGCAATCTAAGGTCACAATTCAAACTGAGTTAATTTTAATTAATTAAATTAATTAAGTGGATTAGGGTTTAATGAACTCATCTCAGCCATCCAATACGCGCGCGCAGACAAAATCCAAGGGCTCACATTCAAACTAACCCTAAACCCTAATTAACCTCTTAATGACTCTCAGGTGGCCGGAGAAGACCTCCGGTCATCTTCTCCAGCCAGCTCTTCACCCTAACTTCCACCCTAAGCCACCCCAGACCCCCTAACTCTCCAGAAACACTCAACTAACAACCCTAAACACAAATCCAGCAACAAAATCCATTTATTTTCACTCAAGATCATTAATCAAAGGCAAACAGAAAAATACGCAGAAATTTCAAAAGCTTCATACATGCTTGTTTTCAACTCATTTTCAAAACCAAATAGATCATGATGATCAGCAAAGCATACAGAACATTTATATAACCTAAAATATCATTTCTGGAAAATTTGTTCTTGAGGTTACCTGAAGTGAAGCTTTCTCAAACTAAGCTATCTGGCCTCCTCTTTGGTTCAAAACGACTCCAATGATCCTCCTGGTGATGCTTTGATGCTTGGAGTAAGATTATAATGGCTGGTTTGGATAGTTGCTCTTCAACTGGCCAGAAACCGCGTTTCAGTTTTGGGGGGGTTTTGGTTGCAATGAAGGGTGGGAAATGATCCTTTGATGAAGCTGAAGTGATTGGTGAAAAAAGTTTGGAGTTTTAGTGTGTGAGCAGAGAGTTTCGAATGCTTTTGCAAATGGGGTGATTTTTGCGAACTTGAGGATTGTGAGCATTCAGGCTTGCTTGTGTTGTGTTATGGCTTGTGTTTGATCCACATAACAAGCTTTGATAGGTCAGAGAAGTGGTTATGGCCTATGGTGATTGGTATGGGCTCTCTTGCAAAAAGTCAACAAAACTTGTACTTGAGGTATGGGCTCTCTTACAGCTGGATTTTTGGCTTGTCCTGGCTCAGCAGAGATCAAGGAGAGCCATAGAATTGAAATTGAGGTGCTGCAGCAAGTGGAGGTATGGTTGTATGAGTTTTTGCAAACTTTGTTCATTTTTCCCCTTTTGTGATTTCTTGATGTGCAAGGCATAAAAACTTGAGATTCTTGGGCCAATTATGACTTTTAGGCAATGCACTATGTTGGTATGATGCATAGAAGTGTATTAGAAGTCACAAAATGACTTGGCAAGTGGTTTTGCAAAAATCCCTCTTTGGTGTATTCCTGAAAATTATAGGATTTTTGCCAACTTTGAAAGATCATAACTTGAGTTCCATAATGAATTAGAACTTGTTCTTGTACTTTTTGAAAAGGGAATGATCCAATCTACAACTTTCATGACCAACAATTTTTTATTTGAAGCATTTTTGGTTGAGAAAAAGGAGGTTGAAATACTTTCCCAAAATGGAAAGTTTACATTACAAGTAATTTCCATTTTTGGCAACTTTTGGTTTAGCTCACTTTTCTTCAATTTTGTGAACTTCTAAGCCCTTCAATGATCAAATAAAGATCATATAACTTCAATCTGATGAAAAATCCATTTTGGTTCCATTGTTGGGGGCCTCAGATGCCCTGATTTTGCTCTGACTTGCTCAAGAAGTTACCTAATGAACAGATGACTTCCACAATGAATTTATTCATCGGGCTTGGTACATATGATCCTTATAACATATTGAGACTATTAGAAACAAGAATGACCAAAAAAATTGGAGTTATGGCCTCTGAAACCAAAACCCTAATTTCAGGTCATCTGTGCAGTGAAACCCTAGCTCTGCTTCCATGCTTTCCAAGTTCTTGTGATTTCTTGACTTCCTTGATCTTTGAGGGATATAAAATGATGATGGAACATATATGGACCTTCTTGGGATGATTGGAAGCCTTTGGAGTGGCTCAGATGGATCCCCGGATTACTCAGATCACAAACCCTAGATGCAGATGAACTTGAACTAATGCAGTGAAGCAAAAATGCCATATGATATGATATGCCTAAACTAATGCAAAGATGAAAGATCACAAGCCAAGGTGTGAAAGTAGCAAGGGCAAATTTGGGGTGTTTACAGAATGAATGAGATGAGAAGTTCCCGCAGGAAAGTCGCTTGTTATTTATTTTTTTGTCTTTTATGAGAAGTGTTTTGAATTTGTTCTTGACCATTCTCATACTAAGACCTATCCATCACGGTAAGTACTTACACGTCGCCCCGAAACAGGACGTGTATAAGTACTCTGAAACAAAGTCTCGTGGCGTATAAGAACATTCAACCTTTATTAGGTATTTTATTATTTTCCTTATGAGGTGAGAAAGAAAGACTCAAGTTGAGAAAAGGAAAAATCTAAGGGACTAAGACTCAACCCTAATTTTGTTTATTTATTTACAAGTGATCCTAATGGTTTATGAGGTTTCTAGACCTAATGAAGGAAAGAATAGAATGCAACTTACTTCCTAGAGAAGTTAAGTTGATTCTACAAAAGAGGGGGAAATCCTACCAAACACAAGTATGAAAAGAAGGAAATGAATTAAATGCATAAAAATAAAATAAAGGATAAGGTAAGGAGACTTACCTCAATCTTCCCCTCTACAAAACAAAGGTTAGTGTTGCATTTTTATTAAAAATATTAAAGCAAACATACCCTAATTAAATCCTAATGACTCTAGGACTCTATCTAAATTCTATTTTAATTCTAAAGAACTAAAAAATGCTAAGACAAAAAAATACAGCACCTACTACAGCCCCTAATACACAAACAGCTATGAAAACAAAGCATAATTCAAAGCAGCTTTTTACAGCCAGCATGCAGCATGAAAAGGTAGGTGTAAAAGGTCAAAAACAGCATGCAAACATAACAAACAGCATACATTTTACAGCACTTATATGCAAAAATAGTTATGAAATGCAAAATCTAGAATTGATTATTTTCATTTTTTTAATGCACAAACTCAATGAAAAATGCACCAACTTCATCATGAACATGCCTTTGAACATGGATCAACATAAATGAAATAACATGGACATTTTTTAGGATTATTCAAGAATGCATCACATGTGGATTATGCAACAAGTAAGCAAAATGTTGCACATGAACATGGCATATGAACATGATGATTATTGATTATGAACATGCAACATGATAGCTCAAACATAATGTCAAACTCAATGCAAAATTCAGAATTGAATTGATGTAAATGCTATGATCAAGCATGCAACCAAATGCAACCAAATGCACATACATACATGATTATGCAAAATGTCACATACATTGATACAATGAAATGCAAAATGATTTAATGCAATGTGAAACATGTAAAAACAGAATGCAACATGATTATTACATACCTAATGATGCATAAACATGGCAACAAAAATGCAAGAAATCAAGCTATACACAAAGAAACACTAAAATGCATAACATGCGACATGAACAGAAACGCGTCGAAACGACTCAAAATGGGGGAATGAGCTACTGGAAATGGATCCAAAAATTCCCTAAAATCAATACCTAAACATGTATGAACATTAGAGGCACTAGAACTTAGGACTAAGCCATGAAATAAGCTAAAAATCCAAAAATCAACAGCGTTAACCGGTTAACCAAATGCGTTAACCGGTTAACGAACCTAAAACAACAACAATTTATGGCTAAAACGCACGTGTTAACCGGTTAACCAAATGTGTTAACCGGTTAACGCTGAACAGAAAGTGAAAAAAAACTTTTGAAAAAAGTGCTTTTGGCCATAAACTCACTTCTAATGATCCCTAACATATCTAGGAACATGCTAACACTAATTTCTACTTAATTGGGGCTTATTTACACATGATAGAACCTATAACTATCAACACCTTAAATCCTAATCCATTAACAATCACAAATCGCAAGCAACACATAACGAAAACGGAAACGATCTCAAGCAAAGCGAAAAAGCAATTAAAGAATGATGAAATGGCGAGATGAAGAGAATAACTTAAAGGAGAAGTGATTTAGATTACCAACCTACGAAGCGGAGAAGTGCTTTAGTGTATGTTGCAAGAATTGGAGCTTGATCGAAGAGAAAACCGAGAAAATCGAGAAACCGCAAAATAAATGTGTTCTTGACGTTTGGACCTTTGTGCACTTCCGATAAGCCGAAATCCTCACAAAAATCAGTAGCTTCTTCTTCTACAATCCACAAAATCAATGGAGGTTGAGGCTAAGCTTCAAGATCTTCAAGTTTCAATGTGAAACTTGAAGAGCTTATTCAAAAAGCTTTAGTGAAAGGAGGGAAAAAGGAGGAAAAGTGAGAGAGAAAAAGTGATTGTGAAAGAGTGAAAAGTTGGAAAATTGTGTGAACCCCTCTCAATGAAGTGATTAATGAATATATAGAGGCTAGGCTTGGAGCTAGGTTTGGGAATGGAATTAGGTTTGGGGCCCAAAAATTAGGCTTGGGATCCAAAATTATGGTTTGGTAGTTAGGGTTGGAAAAGGTAATATTCCTTGGAATATTCCTTGGAATACTCTAGAAGATGGTAGAACATGGTAGAAGTTTCCAAGGGAAATGGAGTGGAATTGAAATGGAAAAACAAGAGGGAAAGAATGAAAGGAATTGTGGAAAGAAAGTGGAAGGAAAAGTGGAGGGAAATGCAAAACCAACCACTTTTCAAATGATTTTTCTTTGATTTTTTTTTATGATTCCTCCATAATTTCTTAACCAAATTTGAACCATAGGATCATTGTAAACCTAATTTCATGATTTAGATCTTAAAAGTCTGGAGTCGGCCCTTTTTACCTAGCTCGGTTGCTTTTTTCCCCGATTCCTCGAGTTGCAGTCGTCTGGCTAGTCGAACCCCTTCCAAAATGAATTTGTGGACGAGATTTGAACCCTATGCCTTTGACATCATATATGAGACAAATGAATCCTCCTTGAATCAAAACTTCATGTCGAAGCCCCGTAGAAGTGAAACCCTAATTTGGCCTTTTCATTTGGAAATATTGCACTGCTTTCCTCCTTTGATTAAACCAAATCTTTCCATGGCTCGTGACTTCAAGTGAAAACTCGTGGGGTATTGTGAACCCTTTGCACAAGGTTGAGAAGCTTTGTGGCTCATTGATTGCCTTGGTATAGCCTTCAGTTGCTCCACCCATTGACCATATGCCTATGCCTCAGCTATGCAATGTTTTTGGTTATTTTATGAATCCATATATGCAAAATGCTACGCAAAATGTTGAGGAAATGAGAGGGAAAATTTTGAGGTATTACACCAGTCACCTGCAATTACCATCAGTATTTCATCAGCAATAAAAAAAACTCACATCCCCTGCAGATATAAGCCAAAGTGTCCCCTTTGCACTCTCAAACAAATGCCTGTTCATATTCATATATACTATTTTCGACACTCGTCCGTGTCATATTATTCCCCGTAGATATAAGCCAAAGCGTCCCCTTTGCACTCTCAAATACATATACCTATACATGCTCTTTTGATACTCGTCCGTGTCATATTCCCCCAGCATGGTTGCCAAAAGACTTGTTGCAAACCAAACACTTGTTTATAACACACCCTTTTCGACACCCGTTCGTGTCATCCTATCCCCACGGGTCGCCAGAACACCTTTACACCCTCACATCCAAATATTTGTTGATAACTTATACATATTTGACACTCGTCCGTGTCATACACTCCCCAGCAAGTTGAACACCCGTTCGTGTCTTGCTCATACTTCACCAACAAACCAATGCCCATTCATACTTATACTGAAGTCTCTGATACTTGTTTGTATCTTGTATATATATCACTCCTCAACAGATTCAATACTCGTCCGTGTTTTTTGTTAACCAGTTGGTACTCATCCGTACCATCATCTCTAAACATGCATCAGCATTTGTTTCTACCGATACTCGTCCGTATCATGGTCCTAAGGATGCTCGTCCGCATCTTTAATCTATACACAGCGTCAAACACTCATACCTTTTATTCTTGAGCGTGAGCACTCGTCCATGTTTACCGTTCCCCAGTAAGTCGTCAAAAAAGAAACTTTCTCCTATCTGACATTCTTCCTATGTCGTGATACTTTCGGCAGCCGTCCCCTGCCAGGTGATCGTCCTTCACCTTTGGATGATCGTCCCTCATCCTTTTTCCAACGGAGTCTCCATTATTGGAACCCTTTTATAACCGACATTCGTCCTATGTCATGATATTTAGCAGCCGTCCCCTGCTAGGTGATCGTTCTTCACCTTTTGAGGACCGTCCCTCATCATTTCATCCGATGGTCGTCCCCATCGTTGATTTTGTTATCCGACATTCATCCTATGTCGTGATATTTAGCAGTCGTCCCCTGCTAGGTGATCGTCCTTCACCTTTTGATGATCGTCCCTCATCATTTCATCTGATGGTCATCCCCATCGTTGATTTTGTTATCCTACATTTGTCCTATGTCATGATAAACCCCCGAGAGCAGTCGTACCCTGCTAGGTGATCGTCCTTCACCTCTTGATGATCTTCCTTCATCATGCTTATCCGATGGTCGTCCCCATCGTTGACCTTTTTCTATCCGACATTCGTCCTATGTCGTGATAAAGAGCAGTCGTCCCCTGTTAGGTTATCGTCCTTCACCTATGATGATCGTCCCTCATCAATATTTCATTTACTCTTTAAACCGATAGTCGTCCCCATCGTTGTTTACTTTACTTTGCAAACCTGATGGTCGTCCCCATCTTTGCCTTTAATTTAATCCCCAGATAATCTTGTTTCTTTACCTGATGGCCGTCCCCGTCGTGGTCTATTTATCTCCCCAGCTTGTCGGCCGTCCCCGTCATTGCTTTACTTACATCTTTATCCCCAGCAGTCGTCCTTTGCTCGATGGTCGTCCTCCATCGTTTTAATTTGATAATCATACTATACTATCTTTTACAATTTATATCCCTTTTCTTCTTCTCCCCAGTGAGTGCAAATTTTGGACTGTCTTTGGTATTCAACCACAAGTTATCTTGTTTGTCTGTTAAGCCATGTGCTTACATCCTGCACAGCTAACTCATGTTTGAATAGGGGCAGCTGTAAACACCCCAAATTTTCCCTCACTCATATCACACCATGGCTTGTAATCTTTCATTTTTGCATTTGCATAGGCATACTATCTCACATTGCATATTTGTTTCATCTGCATAGTTCAAGTTCATCTGCATCTAGGGTTTGTATTCTAAGCAATCCAAGAATCCATCTGAGCCATTCCAAAGGCCTCAAAGTGTTCCAAGAAGGTCCATGTGTGTTCTATCATCATATTATGTCCCTCAAAGTTCATGGAAGTCAAGAAATCACAAGAACTGGCAAAGCATGGAAGCAGAGCTAGGGTTTTCACTACACAGATGACCAAAATTAGGGTTTTGGTTTCAGAGAACTCAAATCCAAATTTTTGGACCATTCTTGTTTCTAATGTTCTTAATATGTTATAAGGATCATGTGTACCAAGTTTGATGAAGAAATTCATTGTGGAAGCCATCTGTTCACTGGGTAACTTCTTGAGCAAGTTAAGTCAAAATCAGAGCATCTGAGGCCCCCAACAATGGAACCAAAGGGGTATTTTCATCAAATTGAAGTTCTATGATCTTTATTTGATCTTATAAGAGGTTGGAAGTTCACAAGATTGAAGAATTTTGAGCCATTTGAAAAGTTGCCAAAAATGGAAATGACTTGTAATGGAAACTTTCCATTTTGGGAAAGTTTTTCAACCTCCTCTTTCTTAATCAAAAATGCTTCAAATGAAAAATTCTTGGTCATGAAAGTTGTAGATTAGGTTTTTCCCTTTTCAAAAAGTACAAGAACATGTTCTAATTCATTATGGAACTCAAGTTATGATCCTTCAAAGTTGGCAAAAATCCTATAATTTTCAAGAATGCGCCAAAGAGGGATTTTTGCAAAACCACTTGCCAAGGCTTCTAATGACTTCAAATGTGAATACTTCATGACATGATAAAACAACTTCAAAAACTCAGAATTGGCCCAAGAATTGGATCATTTCATGCCTTGAATCACAAGATACACCAAAGAGGGAAAATTTGCAAAACACATAGAAACCCTAGCATCAAGTGATCCAGCTGCAATGTTTCAATCCTATGGCCTTCCTTGATCCATGCTGAGGCCAGACATGCCAAAATCTCAGGCCTGCACCATGCCCATACCTCAAGTACACATTCTTGACTTTTTTGCAAATCACCCTATACCAATCACACTATGCCACACCAACTCCTCTGACCAATCACAGTTGCATATACTAACATTATGGAACACATTTCACATAACACATTGGCCTGAAACTCACCCAAGCTCTGATTACACAAAATCCTCTCAAAACTTCATCTCTTCAAATCTCCCAACTCAGCTATCAAAACTTCAAAATTCTTTCACCAATCATCTCCACATAACCCTAGGATCATTTCCCACCCCTCACATTAGCCTGAAACTACCTCAAACAAAAACACGATTTTGACATGCTCTGAACTGAAACCATTAAAGCAGCCTACATAAACTCCTTTTAAGCATTCCAAAAGCATAAGGGGATCAAGGGGAGTGGTTTAGCACCAAAGAAGGGCCCAGAAAGTTCTAGTTTCGAAAGCTTCAACTCAGGTAACCTCAAGAAATTTTTTTCCAGAAATGCATTTTTAAGTTCTTAGATGAATCTTCATGATGTGCTGATGATCCTGATGTGTTTAGTTTTGAAAATGATTGAGTATTAAGCATGTATGAGCTCTCTGAATTTTTTTGACCTTAAACTAATTTGCTTCGATTCAGCTTTAATACGTGAAATAAATTTGTTTTGATGGATGATTCTTGTTGTATGATGTTTGGGGTTTGATTCTGGGCAGAGATTGAGTTTTAGAGACCTAGGGAGAGAATTGAGGTTTTGGTTCGCCGTAGAAGATGACTAGAACACTGTTCCGGTCATCTGAATGTGATTAGGGTTTAATCTTGTAATTAGTGAAGTTTGAATGTGGGCCTTTAGATCTTAGGGTTAGTGCGCAAATGAATGGTTCAGATTCGTCCATTAACCCTAATTTCATTTAATTAACTTAATTAATACAGTTTAGCCCAGATTGAATCCCAGCCACTCAATCACGCGCCAGTCAATTCCCACCATTTTTGTTTGAATCTCAGCCACTAGATGCGTTTACTTTTCATTTTTATTCATTTTATTTTATTTTCTTTCTATTTCTTTTGTAGAATTCATTTAAAATAGAAAAAATGGTTTAAAAAATCTAGAAACTTTTTTCATGACTTTTATTAATTTTCAGAAACCAAAAATATTTTTATTTTAATTTTTTGCATTAAAAAAGTATTTTTAAATCATTTAAATGTTTTATTTAATTAATTAATTAATTTTAATTAATTAAAAATACATTTAAGTATTTAAAAATCACAAAAAAAAAATCAGAGAGCATTCTTAGACATTTAGAAGCATTTACAAACTCACCATACAAATTCCTTTTTGGTTTTGATCACACTTTGAGATTTTTCATTGAATTAGTGTTCCTAAAATGACCTATTTTTTAACCCTAACTTCAAAAATTCATAACTTTTAAACCAAGTTGAGTTTGTGATTGGTTCTTTTTGCATTGTTCTATGCATGTCTTCTGGCATCCAAAAACATTTTTGTTTCATTTTTATCTTGCATTTTCAATTTTTTGGCATTTTACATTGAAGATCACCCAAAAAACCCTAGAAACTTAGAAAATCCATAACTTCTTCTAGGTTTAGTTTCTGACCTCCCCCTTTGGATGGTAACCTAGTATGGGATTAGGGCTTGTTTGAGTGTGATTTCAAATTTTTATCATGTCATATGCTTCTGTTTTGTTCAAGTGCATCTCATGTTTCCATAAAACCCTAATTTTACATGTTCATTTGCATTCATCTTGCATATGCATCAATACATGAACTTGCCATGACATTTCTTGCATTCATATGTCACCTTATACATATTAGGGCATGTTAGAATCATGCTTGATCATTTCTTCATTCATTTTCCATGATTTGCATTCATTTCATTTCATTAACTTTCATGAACTTTCAAACTTCAAAGCATGCTTACATGACATCTCATCTTTGTATGATCATACATATGCACTTTGTATGCCTTTGCATCATCCCACATGACATTAACCTTGCATAAACACTTCTGACTTTGGTCATTTCATTTCATCTCATCTCATTTCATTTCATTTCTTTATGCTTTATACTTTATGCATTCATGCTAACATTTTCAGGTGGTAAGTTACTTTGAGAAGTGAATTTTCCTTCACTTCTCACTTCTTCTTATCTCTTTCATTTGCATTCTTACTTTTCTTTGAAGTGAACTTGTTCACTTGTGTTCATTCTTTCTCACTTTCTTTCTTCAAGTTACTTATCTTCTTCAATGAAGTAAGTAACTTATTCTTCTGCTTCTTCCTCCTTTCTTCTGCTTCTTCCATTGGTGGCTTCCTTGAAGATATTTCTCAAGCCTTACAAACCATGGGAACATCCAAGTCTGATAATAATTAGGTTTGTGATTAGTACCCCTTAGTTTTTACCTTTGAGTCTCTCTTCTTATCTTCATAATTAGAGACTAAACTCTTAAAGTTTTAGGACTTTGGAATTGGGGTTATGCCTGCATCTTTCTCTTAGGATGGAGTGTATAACTTTAATCCTAAGTGTTAAACCTTTAATTTGTTTAAACCTCTTAATCAAATCATCCTAATAATCACTAAGACTTCATCTTGTAACTTGGGTCTTACATTAGGGTTCTAATTCTTCCTTTATGGGTAAGAAGGACTAACCCTAGTGTTTAATGGACAAGTCCCCCTCAAGTTGTCTTACAAACCATAAAACTCATTTCTTAATCTCATCCCTTAATTAAAACCCACTTAATAAAGGTTTGTTATATAATGAATTTAATCCCTAACCATGGATTAAGTTGAGGTATCTTCCTCAACTCAAATGTTCTCATCTATTATCCTTCTATTAGGATGGTGTAATGAGTTCACTAGTCTGTGATTAGAGATTAAACTCATTACTTAACACTAAACAAGAACCCAAAAACATATAATTAATCACAATTAGGTTAATGATCTTAATCCTACATCATCATGGTAATTAAGTTGCGGTGTTTATCTCATACTTAAGTATTCTCATTATCCCTAATCAAGGGAGGATATAATGAGTTTACAACCTTTGATTTAGGCTTAAGCTCATTAACTTATGCAAAACACCAAAAACAATAACAAAACTGAAAACACAAAAACAAACAATAATCGTCTCCTTCGGGATTCTTTTCTCATCACACTCATTCATAAACGAGAACTTGCTTCTTCCGTCTAATGCAAGACAGTTAGCACTCGAGCCAGACGAGTCATACACTTGAGCATAGGCAAGCAGGTAGTTCACAGTCAATTTACCTTTCAGTCTCTTTGAGTCGAACTACGGTGTTCTGACTTCCTCATTGCACGAGAGGATACGTAGGCATAACTTAATTGTTATCGAACAAAAGTCTCTTTGTCTTCCCCCTCTTTCAGCATTCTTTTCTAAGCCTCAGTTCCTGAGCATTCACTCTTTTGCACTGACACTTGTATATTTCTCTTCCAGCTTTTGCACACAGATAGCACACATCTACCCCTTTGAACACAATCTTTTAAGCATGGATCCCGTCGAGTACGACGGACAATCTGGGTGCTAATACCTTTCCAGGTTGTAACCAACCCCCTTTCTCAGTTTCTCTGGTTCGCGACCGTCTTATCCATATCTTTCTAGGTTTATGCAGCATTACCTTTCCTTCGGGATAAAAAATGCCTAGCTGGCGACTCTATTCATCTTCATTTCATTTTCTCCTTTTCGCCGACCGTTCGCGCTTGTACCGGGATGCAAATCTTCGAGAGTGACAGAGGGGAAGATTAGTCAGATGTTGTGCACCTTTCTTCTACTGTTGGCTATTGAGACACTTGCCAAAGACATAAGCTTTCCTGAATCCTCATCAGTCAAGAAATTGGGCTAAGAGAATGATTGCTCTCACTTCAGAAGACATCAGGTGGTGCACTCAAAGCACCAAGGGCAGAGACATAATCACAAGTTGTGGGCAGTATCCCAATGTACCTCTTATTGGAGTGAAGGGTTGCATCAACTACAATCCTTTGTTATTCAAAAGGCAGCTAGGGTATGCCTTAGTACATCCACCAAGAGCGCAGGACTTATCAGAAAACCTTTACTGTGACATTCAGAATAACCATGCAATCGTTCGACAAGCAGCCTGGGCTTGGGATAACATTCAGACAAAAGGGAATGTCATTCTTGGCAAGTGCAACAACATAGCTTCAGCTCAGTATATTGATTGGTCTCGTACCAGAGGACATATCACTCGCATGCCATTCACCCTGGAGAATGTACCTGGACCATCAATAGTAGAGACTATAGCTACAGTCAGTTTAGAGCAATTTGAGAAGTTGAAGGAAAGGAATACTCAGCTTTCTGAAGCTTTAAAGAAGACCCTCTGGTAGAGGAATGATAGTCGTCTGGACAATAAAAGGTTAGAGAAGCTCTGGATCAAGCATATGACCAAGATTGAGAAAACAGATGATTACATCAGAAGGGCCCGAGTAGGGGAGTTGGTATTGAAGAATGCTTGCAGAGAAGCTAAGATTCAGAAAGCCAGAGCTGAGCACTATTTGGAAGAGAGTCAGGCTAGATGGATCAGAATTACTGAGGCTCATTCACAGGAAGATCAGAAGACCCAGGCTAGGATAGAGCAGCTAGAAGCTAATGAGAAGAAGAGTCGGGAAGCCTTGTTAGCAGCGCAGAAGGAAATCTCCGAGTTGAAACTCCGGGCAGGGTTGAAGAGATCAAAATACCAAGACAAGTATAATAAATTGACAAGTGCCATTGCTATCAGGAACCTTCTTTTCAGGACCATCATAGAGCATCCAGTTGGACCAGTGACTGATGCTCTCCTGAAGAAAGTAAAAGAGGATGACTTTGGGCTAGATGTTTGATTTCTTCATACTTGTATTTCATTTTTGTTTGTACTTTTGTTGATTTTGTTGTATTTTGACCCATCATGGGAACTTGTTGTAATTATAAACTATGTATCTTTGCATTTGTAATATATGGTTTGTGTGTTATCCTTTGGGCATTATTTCTCTTCAACATCATCATTCCTCGAGGTCTGGAAGGTCAAAACCAAAGAACCAAACCAGATACCCTTGGAAGACAAATAGATATACTGCATTACATACTAACCTCATTCTTTGTTTTGTAGGTATTTTTGCTGTTGTTTTCTCACTTTGTTGTGGTTTCAGGAAACATTGCTCGTAGGAGGGTTTCCCCATCAACAGAGTTCACTTGTATCCTACAAGAAACAACCTTTTGAGCTTACAGATGGACCAAGTTCAGTAAGATATGACTGACGTAAGAACTCAGATGGCTAATGAGAGAAATGAGACGAGGGCTCAGATGAACCAGTTCATGGAAGTAATGACTGGGTTGGCCCAAAGCCAAGAAAGATTAAGAGAGTTGGTCGAGCGGCAAACTCCTGAAGAGAATCATCCAGGTACAGGAGGTACCAGCAACAATGATCACGTACAACCACGTACTGACCCCCTTGAGTTTTAGCCTCATCTCAACCCTGAAGTCAATGCTATCAGGAATACCCAAGGTAACACTAGAGGGCGTGCCTTGCAAAAGGACCCTCAAGAGGAATAGTTCACTGTCATTGGTGTTGGGGATGAAGTTTATGATCGTCGTCTGGACGAAATAGCAGAAAAGCTGAGATCTCTGGAGTCCCAAAACTCTTTGGGATTTGATGTTATGGACATGGGCCTAGTTGAAGGAGTCGGAATTCCTCACAAATTCAAACCTCCCTGCTTTGAAAGATATAATGGAACCTCTTGTCCTCGTACCCATCTTCAATCCTTTCTGGGAAGATTGAAAGCTTACACTATGGACGAAAAGTTGTGGATGTTCTACTTTGAGGATAGTCTGACAGGGGCATCCCGTGAATGGTACTCTCATCTGACCAGAGCAACAGTCAGAAATTGGAAGTATTTGGCCGAGGCTTTCATACGCCAATACCAAAACAACTTAGACATGGCTCCCAACAGAACTCGCCTAATGGGTATGTCACAATACTCAAGAGAAAGCTTCAGAGAGTATGCCCAGAGATGGAGACAATTAGCTACTGTTGTTCAACCTCCAATGTCGGAAAGAGAAATGGTCGATATGTTCATGAACACCCTGCAGGGGACATACATTGATAGGCTTGTTGATTTCTCTTCCACTAGCTTTGCTGATATGGTCATAGCAGGAGAGATAATTGAAATTTTGTTAAAGATGGGTAACATTTATGATAATGGCGATAGCTCCAGCAGCACAAGGAAACCTTTTGCAGGGCCTCGCAGGTCGGGTGAAACCAATTCAATACACATGGGCAGAGGTAGGCCCCTGTACATGCCGAGATCAATAGCCGTTGTCACTATTCCCACTCCATCACCTCAACAACAATACACTTCACAACCACAACATTTCCCTCAGCAATAACAATTTCCTCAACAAATATCATACAACAACAACCAACAGCAACGTCCTTTCCAGAAAAGGTCATATCAAATCAACAGGGTAATCGATCCTATCCCGATGCACTATGCCATTTTACTACCACAACTTTTGAAACTCAATCTTGTTGAATTGAGGACTCTGGCTCCACCAGATCCTCAGAACCTTCCAAGGAATTACAACGTCGACGCCAGATGTGCCTTCCATTCCAATGCACCTGGCCATACAACAGAAAAGTGCAGGGCCTTACACATGAAGGTCTAGGATTTAGTTGATTCCAAGGCTTTAAATTTTGCACCTCCTACTAATGTCACAAAGAATCCTATGCCTAGCCATGGTGGGCCCAGGATAAATGCAATTGAGGAGGATCAACCAGTGAACCTAATTGAAGATACTGCAAGTATTCAACCACCTTTGGCCGAGGTTAAAGCCCAGCTTTTGAAATGTCAGGTGTTCCCAGGTTGTGAGGCCTGCTCTGAATCTTGCAAAGTTTCCGCCAATGGTTGTGCAAGTTTAAAAAGTAGCATCAATGGTCTTATCATAGAAGGTATCTTGCAGATAACATCAACGGTTTCAGCTTCTACAACATCAACAACTTTTCCTCCTATAGCACCAACAAGCACCCCTCTTACAACTTCAAAAACAATTGTTCCGACAAACTCTTCTACAAAGTCAACAATCATCCCTTCTAATACTGCAGCGGACATTAATTCAATTGCATCCTCCTCTACAACAACAACAACCATTAATAATGACATCTCCACAGTCACCATATACTATGACCCGACAATGGTCCCCGATTCCAACAATTTTCAGCAACAATCTCAACAACAACCCAGCTTCAGTCTTTCACCACCACCATCAGTCAGAAATCCTATTACCATCTATTACGATCCACAGACAATAACAGTTCATACTTCCGCCGCTGTTAGTCCAGTCACCATCACGGTACCTAGACCCATTCCGTATGAAAAAGATAATGTTGTGTCATGGCACTATGGTTCAGATCTCTACTGCAACGGGAAGAGAGTCGCTCTCGATTCTTCAACTTATACACCACAGATCAATAATGTCGGGGGAAGCAGAGGCTTCACTCGAAGCGGACGTCTCTTCGCGTCACAAGTTTCGAGAATTAATGTTGAGGCAGAGGCTTCTGCCAGGGCCAAAGGCAAGAATGTGGTGCCTGAAGAACCAGTTGCAAAAGAAGCTCAGAAGACGTCCTTTGATCAGGATGTGGGAAATTTTATGAGGATAATCAAGAGAAGCGATTATAAGGTTATGGATCAGCTCCACCAGACTCCTTCCAAGATCTCCATTTTATCACTGCTATTGTGTTTCGAAGCTCATCGGGATGCATTACTTAAAGTCCTGCACGCAGCCTACGCGCCTAAGGAGATCACAGTTAATCAGCTAGAGACGGTGGTTTCTAATGTTAATACTAGCCATGGGCTAGGCTTCACCAATGGTGATTTTACTACGGAGGGTCGTCATCATAATAATGCTTTACACATCACTCTAGAGTGTAAAGGGGCTGTGCTTTCACATGTTCTAGTTGACACTGGGTACTCACTCAATGGCTTGCCAAAGAAAGCCTTGGTTAAGCTTGAATATGATGGTATAGCTCTCCGACCAAGCAATCTGGTGGTCAGAGCTTTTGATGGTTCCAAGAGGTCTGTTCTTGGAGAAGTGGAGCTGCCTGTGATAATTGTCCCACAGGTCTTTCAAACTACTTTCTACGTGATGGACATTCACCCGGCCTACAACTGTTTGTTGGGTTGACCTTGGATTCACGCCGCTGGCGCAGTTACGTCGACCCTTCACCAGAAATTAAAATATGAGTGGGAAGAGCAAATTATCACAATCTGTGGAGAGGAGGACATTTTTGTTAGCCATCTGGCTACCTACAAATATATTGAGATGGATGGTAAGATCCACGAGACCATGAGCCAAGGTTTCGAAGCACTGAACGTCAACGAGGCGACAACTGAAGTATTTGTTGCATCCCAAGAGGATAGGATGGGTACTTCAATTGTCTCCTACCAACAAGCTCGGAAGGTTGTTGAAGATGGGAACGCTCAAGGCTGGGGCAAGCTGTCACATGTGGAGAAGAAAGAAGACAGATTCGGTTTGGGTTATAAACCATCCCGACAAGATCAAGCAGAGGCTGCTAAAGAGCCCAAGTTTGTAAGTGGGGGAATGCTGACCCCAGATGTTGTCAATAATGTGGAAGACGAGGCCAAAAGCGACTTTAACCTGGAAGATTGGATTCGTCCAAGAGTCCCGGGCCAACAAGTCCTTAATTGTTCTTCCCAGGAAATTATAAGAGTTACTCCTGCAGAGTAATTATTATTTCCTGCTTAAGCATGCATCAAGTCCTGCATCTTGCCCAAGGTGTCAGGACTCATTTTGTAATAGGGCCATATTTGTATTTTGTGCAAATGGAATATCAATGAACAATGGACATCTTTTTGCAAACAATTTTCTTTTTCGCTCACTGACTTTTCATTTTGTTATTTTCGCACAAAGCAATAAATGGCAATGTTTTCAAAATAATAGCTTCATTCACACTTTTTCTAAACAAGATTAAAATCAATCACTAAAATGAACAAATATCAACCTTTGCAGAGATAATCCTCTAGATTGCACCGACAACAACACTGCTATGATCTTGTATGACTTTGACAATCCAATTAATCAAGCAGATGAAGGGGTTGATGAAGACTATGAGCTGCCTGAAGAGTTGGCCAGGTTGTTGAGACAAGAAGAAAAAGTGATTACTCCTCATCAGGAGGAGGTTGAGACCATCAATCTTGGTACTAAGGAAGATGTGAAAGACGTAAGGATCGGAGCTAGTCTGCAAGCTTCAGTGACAGAACAGCTCATCAGTATGCTTCGGGAATATGTCGACGTCTTTGCTTGGTCCAATCAAGATATGCCAGGTCTAGATACATATATTGTCATGCACATGCTACCATTGAAAGAGGATTTCCCGCCAGTTAAACAGAAGTTACGCCGTACTCGCCCAGATATGGCCATGAAAATTATGGAAGAAGTACAAAAACATTGGGACGTCGGTTTTCTTGTTGTAACTAGTTACCCACCGTGGGTTGCTAACATTGTACACGTACCTAAGAAGGATAGCAAGGTGCGTATGTGTGTGGATTACCGGGACCTGAACAAAGCCATCCCGAAGGATGATTTCCCATTACCTCACGTTGATGTATTGGTAGACAACATAACTCAGTTCTCGGTATTTTCTTTCATGGACGGATTTTCTGGATACAATCAGATTAAGATGTCACCCGAAGACATGGAGAAAACAACTTTCATCACACCTTGGGGAACATTTTGTTACAAGGTAATGTCGTTTGGACTAAAAAATGTCGGTGCAACATATCAACGGGGTATGGTAACATTATTCCACGATATGATCCACAAAGAAATCGAATGTTATGTGGATGATATGATTGCCAAGTCCCTCACAGAAGAAGATCATCTGGTGAATCTGTTGAAGTTGTTTAAGCGTCTGAGGAAGTATCAGCTGAAGTTGAACCCCAACAAATGCACATTCGGGGTACGTTCTGCTAAGCTGTTGGGTTTTATTGTAAGTGAAAAGGGAATTGAGGTTGATCCCGACAAAGTCAAAGCTATTCAGGAAATGCCTGCACCTAAGATTGAGAAAGAAGTTTGAGGGTTCTTAGGTAGATTGAACTACATCTCAAGGTTCATATCTCATCTCACTGCAACCTGTGAACCCTTGTTTAAGCTGTTAAGGAAAGAACAAACAGTCAGGTGGAATGATGATTGTCAGAGAGCTTTCGACAAAATCAAAGAATATCTGCAAGAGCCTCCAATTCCCATGCCTCCAATCGAAGGAAGACCTCTAATCATGTACCTGACAGTATTAGAGGGGTCAATGGGGTGTGTGTTAGGCCAGCATGACGAGTCTGGTCGAAAAGAGTATGCAATATACTACCTAAGCAAAAAGTTTAACGACTATGAACAACGTTATTCACTGCTCGAGAAAACTTGATGTGCTTTAGCGTGGGCTGCTCGCCGACTAAGATAGTATATGTTGACTCACACTACCTTACTGATCTCAAAGATGGATCCAGTCAAGTACATATTTGAGAAACCAACACTTACCGGAAGGGTTGCAAGATGGAAAATGATTCTAACAAAGTATGACATTCAGTACACTTCTCAAAAAGCCATCAATGGCAGTGTATTGTTTAATTATCTGGCTAAGAAACCCATTGATGATTACCAGCCTATGAGATTTGACTTCCCTGATGAAGACATCATGTTCTTGAAAGCAAAAGATTGTGAAGAGCCTATTCACACTAAAGGGCCTGATCCAGAAGAAGCATGGACTATGATGTTTGACGGGGTAGTTAATTGCAACGGTCGTGGAGTCGGTGCAGTGCTTATTACACCTAAAGGAGTTTATATGCCTTTCTCGGCAAAACTCACCTTTGCCTGCACTAACAATGAAGCAGAATACGAAGCTAATATCATGGGTCTCAAGGAAGCCATTGACATCAGGATCAAAACCTTGAATGTATTCGGGGATTCAGCTTTGGTAATCAATCAGACCAACAGAAAATGGTACACTCATCAGGAGCATCTGATTCCCTACCGTGACTATACGAGGAGATTATTGACTTTCTTCACAACAGTCAAACTTGAATACATCCCTCGAGATGAGAATCAGTTTTTGGATGCTTTAGCTACCATTTAATCCATGATCAAAGTACAATCTGCCAATTATGTGCCTCGAATTTTGGTATCCAGACTGGACAGACCGACATATGTATTCTCTATGGACACTGCTAATGACAATAAGCCTTGGTACCATGACATCAAATGCTTCTTGGAGAATCAGACATACCCACCTGGGGCATAGTCAAATGATAAGAATATATTGAGAAGGTTGGCCGACAGTTTCTTCCTTAATACTGATGGTTCATTATACAAGCGAAACATTGACATGGTCCTGCTCAGATGTGTTGACAAGAAGGAAGCAGACCTACTGATGCATGAGGTACATGAAGGTTCTTTCGGCACCCATGTCGGAGGACATGCAATGGCGAAGAAGTTATTAAGATCGGGTTACTATTGGATCACAATGGACGCAGACTGTTGTGCCTATGCCAGAAAATGACACAAATGCCAGATCTACGCAGATAAAGTGCATGTGCCTCCGAATCCTTTTAATGTAATGTCTTCACCTTGGCCCTTCGCTATTTGGGGCATTGACATGATTGGAAAGATTGAACCGACTGCTTCAAATGGTCACAGATTCATCCTGGTAGCCATTGATTACTTCACCAAATGGGTCGAAGAAGCTTCGTATGCAAATGTCACCAGGAAAGTGGTAGCTCGTTTTCTGAAAAGGGATATCATTTGTCGATATGGAGTTCCCGAGCGAATCATTACTGATAATGGTTCCAATTTAAACAACAAGATGATGGAAGAACTTTGTCGGGACTTCAAAATTCAACATCACAACTCCTCTCCTTACAGGCAAAAGATGAATGGCGCTGTTGAGGCCACTAACAAGAACATCAAGAAGATTGTGCAAAAGATGGTAGTCACCTACAAAGACTGGCACGAAATGCTACCATTTGCCTTGCATTGGTACCAAACCTCAATCAGAACATCTACTGGGGCAACGCCTTATCAGCTTATGTATGGTATGGAAGTTGTCCTACCTGTTGAAGTTGAGCTACCCTCCTTACGGGTAATGATGGATGTGAAACTGGATGAAGCAGAATGGGTCCGGTCTCGGTAAAATCAACTGAATCTGATTGAAGAGAAAAGATTAGCTGCCATTTGTCATGGGCAGTTATATCAGAAGCGAATGAAGAAAGCCTTCGATCAGAAAGTCAGATCTCGGGAATACCAAGTGGGAGAGCTTGTTCTGAAAAGAATCCTTCCTCCTCATACAGACCACAGGGGCAACTGGACACTAAACTATGAAGGTCCTTATGTGATAACTAAAGTCTTCTCGGGTGGAGCACTGATGCTCGCAACCATGGATGGTGAAGACTTCCCGTCTCCTGTGAATTCAGATGCAGTTAAAAAATACTTCGCATAAAATGACCCGTTTGACATAAAAACATAATGAAAGTCAAGGCAAAAATAGGGCATCCCGGCGAGTCAAAAATAGAATAAAAGAATCGGGCAAAGAAAAGGGAAAAAAATAAGAAAAATGTACACCCGCTGAGTTGAAAAGCCACATCAGACAGCTCAGGAAAAAAATGGGTATCCCGGTGGATTGAATACCCGAAAGGGCGATCCACACAAAATCAGGGAATAAGTGAACAACTGCATTCTGAATTCGTCTATATCACTCACAACATGGCAAGCTTCGAAAGGATAAAGCATCGGTTAGAATCAACCTCCTTCGGAAAGCAAGATGAGAAGAACGTCAAGGTCATACAGGTCATAGCAAAGGAAGCTCACTGGAGCGTCAAACTTCAACATTGCCAACACTTTTATTTTCTCAATTTACAGCAATCTCCCCCTTTCAGGGATTCACTTCTCAACTGTACTTGCCTATTCAGTGCACACAAATCAATAAAATCAGAAGTTTTAGTCACACTTTTGTTCTGTACATTTTTGTTTCGTTTGCAAAATGTCCAATGTTCATAATATAACACTTGCATAAAACACATGAGCCATTTTAATAAATGCTTGCAGGAAATATGTTGCTCGTAGGAAAATCTAACTCCCATGACGGAATCCGGTTAAGGTTACCTCGGGACACTTGTGAGTTTTCCTTTGTCTTAACAGGTTGCAGGTATTCAAGGTAGACAATCTTTCGCAACATGGGGCACATCAAGCATTAAATCCCCAGCATACTACTTCCCAGAGGTTATCTCCTCCCCAAGCCGAACTTCTCGAGCAATGACTAACAACTCTTCCATAGCAAAGTGGTCAAAGAACTTTCTATTCCCCATCAGAAATGCCATATTTCTCTCATCCTCAGCAGAGTTGGTGGAATTGATTCCACATAGAGTTGCCTCCCCCAGTATAGAAATGCCTGAAGTATTTCCCCAACTGAGTTCTCCCTCCGGACAGATCAATCAATGATCTCTATCCCCAAGCTGAGTTCCCCCTCCAGACATATCAGCCAGAGATCTTTATCCCCGCAGGATCCGGATCTTGAATCGGGTTTTCTCATTTACATAATCATAGAATTCACATTATATTCACCAAAATAAGCGTAGCATTCCGTCTAATACGGAGCATTACGGCAAAAATCAAACATTTGCATGATCATGAGCCAGGTTCGAGCCAGTCACCTGCAAATACCATCATCACTTCACCAGCAATATACAAAACTCATATCTCCTGCAGATAAAAGCCAAAGCATCCCCTTTGCACTCTCAAACACGAATACCTGTTTATATCTATACATGCTCCTTTTGACACTCATATGTGTCATATTTCCCCAGTAAGATTGTCAGATTACCTTCTACAAATATTTGTTCATAACTCGTACGTATTCTTTCTGGCACTCGTTCGTGCCATACTTCCACAGCAAGTCAAAAAAAACACTCGTCCGTGTCGTGCACATATGTACTCAGCATGTCATGCTTATACGTACTTATATAGAAGTCTTTAATACTCGTTTGTATCTTGTATATATCACCCCTCGGCAGATTCAACACTCGTCCGTGTTCCTTGATTAATCGATTGATACTTGTCTGTATCATCATCCTTAAACACACGTCAGCATTTGTTTCTATCGATACTCGTCCGTATCGTAGTCCTGAAGATGCTCGTTCGCATCTTTAGTTTATACACCCCATCAAAACACATATATCTTTTATTTTAAAGGTGTAAGCACTCGTCCGTGTTTACCATTCCCCAGTAAGTCGCCAACAAAACAACTTTCTTCTATCCGACATTCGTCCTATGTCGTGATACTTTCGGCAGCCGTCCCCTGTCAGGTGATTGTCCTTCACCTTTGGATGACCATCCCTCATCCATTCCCCAGTGGAATCCCCATTGTTGGAACCTTCTATCCGACATTCATCCTATGTCGTGATAAAGAGCAGTCGTCCCCTGCTAGGTGATCGTCCTTCACCTTTTGATGACCGTCCCTCATCATTTATCTGATGGCCGTCCCCATCGTTGATCTTTTTCTATTCGGCATTCGTCCTATGTCATGATAAAGAGCAGTCGTCCCCTGCTAGGTGATCGTCCTTCACCTTTGATGATCGTCCCTCATCAAGTATTTCATTTATTCTTTAACCCGATGGTCGTCCCCATCGTGGTCCCTTTTCCTTTTCCTGATGATCGTCCTTCACCAGTTTAGCCCGATGGTCGTCCCCATCGCTTGTTTACTTTAATTTCCAAGCCTGATGGACATCCCCATTAGTGCTTTTTCTCAAACCCCAGAAAATTTTATTTCCCTACCCGATGGCCGTCCCCGTCGCGGTTTCCTTATTTTCCAGCATGATGGTCGTCCCTGTCATTGCTTTGCTTACCGTTTACCCCCAGCAGTCGTCCTATGCTCGATGGTCGTCCTCCATCGCCTTCATTTGATAATCATACTATAGTACCTTTTACTATTTATATCCATTTTCTTCTTCTCCCCAACGAGTGCAAATTTTGGACTGTCTTTGGTATTCAACCACAAGTTATCTTGTTTGTCTGTTAAGCCAAGCGCTTACATCCTGCACAGCTAACTCATGCTTGAATAGGGGCAGCTGTAAACATCCCAAATTTTCCCTCACTTTTTCTCACACCATGGCTTGTGATCTTTCATTTTTTGCATTAGCATAAGCATACCATCTCATATTACACTGCATAGTTCCATTTCATCTACATCTTAGGTTTGTGATCTGAGCAATCCAAGGAGTGATCTGAGCCATCCCAGTGGTCTTGAAGCTTTCCAAGAGGGTCCATTTGTATTCCATGATCATAATATGCTCCCCAAAGTTCATGAAAGTCAAAAAAATCACAAAGCATGGCAAAGGCATAGAGGCGGAGCTAGGGTTTTCCTGCATAGATGACCAAAATTAGGGTTTTGGTTTCAGAGGCCTTAATCCAATTTTTTTTGGTCATTCTTGTCTCTAATGGTCTTAATATGATATAAGGATCATGTGTACCAAATTTGATGAAGAAATTCACTGTGGAATTCATCTGATCATTGGGTAACTTCTTGAGCAAGTAAAGTCAAAATCAGGGCATATGAGGCCTCCATCAAGGGTACCAAAGGGTCATCATCATCATTTTGAGTCTCTATGATCTTTATTTGATCTTATAAGTGGTTGGAAGTTCACAACGTTGAAGAATTTTGAGCCAAATGCAAACTTGCTATTTTTGGAAATGACTTGTAATGGAAACTTTCCATTTTGGGAAAGATTTTCAACCTATTCTTTCATGACCAAAAATGCTTCAAATGAAAAATTCTTGGGCATGAAAGTTGTAGATTATGTCTTCCCATTTTCAAAAAGTACTAGAACATGTCTTGATTCATCCTAGAAATCATGATATGGCCTTTCAAAGTTGGCAAAAATCCTATAATTTTCAAGTTCGTGCCAAAGAGGATTTTTGCAAATTCAAGTTTCAAACCATTTCATGACCTCTAATTGATTGCTAAACATCATACAAACATAGTGCAATGCATTTGAACCAAAATTGTGCCTTGGATTGCAAGATTCATCAAGGCATTTTCACAAAATTCTCAAAGAGGGAAAGTTGCAAAACCTCTTGGAACCTTTCATCCACTTGTGCCAGCTCATGTAATCTGATCCTATGGCCATCATTGATGCAAGTTGAGGCCAAGACACCCCTTTGAGCAGCTCTGACCCGTGCCATACCTCCAAGTACACAAAATTGACTTTTTTTGCAAAACCTCCCATACCAATCAAGTTGTGCCACACCAACTCTCTGAACCAATCACAATTGTTTATACAAACCTCAAACACTCCAAAGCATACAACACATTAGCCTAATACCACACAAAGCACAAATTGCAAAAAAATCTCAAAAACTTTCATCTCTTTGAAACTCTCAACACAAGCATCAAACCTCAAATCTTTTTACACTAATCATCTTCGCACATCATAGGGAACACAAACCACCCTTCACTTTGCCCTGAAAGTCACTCAAACTCAAACACGATTTTCCACCTCTCAGAACTGAACCTTCAAAAGGAGGCCATTTAAACCCTTGCAAAGCTTCTAAATAGCATCAGGGTGATCAAAGGAGGTGTCTAGCACAAGAAGCAGGCTTTGGGGGTCCATATTTGCTCAACTCTAGCTCAGGTATAGCTCAAGAACTTTTTTCTCAGAGCTTTGATTTTAAGTTACAATGTGATAAAGCATGTTTCTCTGATCATTATGTACTTTGAATCACTGAAAATGGTTAAGTATATAGGATGTATTCAACTTCTGAAATTTTTGCCAGTTTTTCATTTGGCTTCGATTCTCTCTTTTGATGCAAAATAAATTGTTTTTGTTTGTGGATTCTTGTTGCTTGATGATTAATGATTGATTCTAGAGATGTTGATGCATTTTTATGCCTAGGGAGGGAGATAGAGATTTGGCCTGCTGGAGAAGATGACCGGAGCTTAGCTCCGGTCACCTGAAAATGATTAGCCCTAATTAGGGTTTAGTTGCCCAGATTGATTTTTGTCCCTTAGATCCTGATTAGGTTAACGCGTGAACGGACCAGATTAGTTCATTAGGGTTAATTTCTGCTTAATTAAATAAATCACAATTAATTAGCCAGGACTGGTCCCAGCCCTTGAAACACGCGCGCGGTCAACTCCCTCCATCCCAGTTTGAATCTTGGCCCTTAGATATGCATACTTCCATTTAAGTTCATTTTATTTTCATTTTTATTGCATTTTCTTTCTCATTTTATTAAAAATAGCAAATCTCATTCAAAAAATCTCATATTTTGCATTTTGGATCTAAATATTTTTCTCAACCTGAAAATGATTTTTATTTTATTTTTTTCATTTAAAAAGTATTTTTAAAATATTTAAATGTTATTTTTAATTAATTAAAGAATTTTAATTAATTAAAAATACGTTTAGGTTTCTAAAAATCACTAAAAAAAATCATGAACCATTCCAATACATTTAGAAACATTTTCAAACTCTTCATACAAATTTCTTTTTAGGTTTGATCATAATTTCACAATTTTCTTTGAATTAGGGTTCTTAAAAATCACATTTTCTAACCCTAACTTGAAAAATTCATTTCTGCCTAACCATGATGAGTTTGAACTTGATTCTTTTTGCATTGTATCACATATTGCATATAGTTTCTAGGTTATTTATCTCATGAATTTATCTTGTATTTTCAATTTGATTTTCCTTTTCCCTTAAGGATCACCCAAAAACCCTAGCAAACTTAGAAAATTCATAACTCTCACTAGGTTAAGTTTCTGACTTTCTCCTTTGGGGTGTGATCTTATATGGGATTAGGGTTTGATTGAGCTTGATTTCAATTTTTTATCATGTTGATTGCTTCTGTCTTGGTCATTTTCATCTCATACATTCATAAAACCCTAATTTCTCATGTTCATTTGCATTCACCTTTGCATATCATCATCATGTGAACTTTCCATGACATTTCAAGCATTTGTATGACATCTTAGACATCTTAAGGCATGCTTGAACATTGCTTGATCATTTCTTCATTCATTTGTTATGCTTTGCATCCATTACATTTCATGAACATCCATGTTTTTTCATGCTTCTAAACATGCTTCGATTGCATCTCATCTTTGTATTATCATTCATATACATCTTGTATGACTTTGCATCATCTCATATGCCCTTTACATTGTATTTTCACTTCGACTTTGGTCTTCACATCTCATTTCATTTCATTTCCTTTTGCTTTATGTCTTATGCATTCATACTAACATTTTTAGGAACTTTTGGTAAGTTATTTGGGAGGTGGATTTGCCTTCACTTCCCATCTCTTCTCATCATTCATATGCATATTTACTTGTCTTTGAAGTTAACTTGTTTCACTTGTGTTCCATTCTTTTTATCTTCTTCAGGAAGTAAGTAACGTATTCTTCTTCTTCCTTCTCTTTTCATCTACTTCTTCCATTGGTGGCCTTGAAGATCCTTTCTCTTAAGCCTAAAAAACAATAGGATAACCAAGCATGATAACCTTTAGGGTTGTGTATAGTCCCCCCTAGCTTTTACCTTTGAGTCTCCTTGAGTCTCTATTCTCATCTCAATAATCAGAGACTAAACTCTTAAAGCTTTAGGACTTTGAATTAGGGTTATGCCTACATCCTTCTCTTAGGATGGAGTGTATAACTTTAATCCTAAGTGTTAAACCTTTAGTTTGCTTACACCTCTTAATCAAATCACATTACTAATCACCGAGACTTTATCTTGTAACTTGGGCCTTACATTAGGGTTCTATCTCTTCCTTATGGTTAAGAGGGCCTTACTTGGGCCTTAATCAAATCACATTACTAACCCTAGTGTTTAATGGAAAATTCCCCCTCAAGTTGTCTTACAAACCATAAAACTCACTTCTTAATCTCATCCTTTAATTAAAATCCATTTAATAAAGGCTTGTTATATAATGAATTTAATCCCTAACCATGGATTAAGTTGAGGCATCTTCCTCAGCTTAAGTGTTATCATCTATTATCCTTCTATTAGAATGGTGTAATGAGTTCACTAATTTGTGATTAGAGATTAAACGCATTACTTAACACTAAACGAAAACCCCAAAACCATCAATTAATCACAAGTAGGTTAATGATCTTAATCCTACATCATCATGATAATTAAGTTGAGGTGTTTATCTCACACTTAAGTAGACTCATTATCCCTAATCAGGGAGGATATAATGAGTTTACAAGCCCTTGATTTAGGCTTAAGCTCATCAACTTATGAAAAACACCAAAAACAATAAAAAACTGAAAACACAAAAACAAACAATAATCGTCTCCTCCAGGATTCTTTTCTCATCACTCTCATTCACAAACGATAACTTGCTTCTTCCGTATAATGCAAGACAGTTAGCACTCGAGCCAAAAGAGTCATACACTTGAGCATAGGCAAGCAAGTAGTTCACAGTTAATTTAATTTTAGTCTCTTTGGGTCGAACTACGGCGTTCTGACTTCCTCATTGCACGAGAGGATATGTAGGTATAACTTAACAGTTATCGAACAAAAATCTCTGTGTCCCCCCCCCCTTTTTCAACTTTCACTTTGAGCCTCAGTTCCTGAGCAATTCACCCTTTTGCACTGACACCTATACTTTCTTTCCTAGCTTTTGCACACAGATAGCACATACACCTACCCCTTTTAAAACAAAGTCTTGTAAGCGTGGATCCCGTCGAGTACGACGGACAATCTGGGTGCTAATACCTTCCCAGGTTGTAACCAACCCCCTTTCTCAGTTTCTCTGGTTCGCAACCATCTTATCCATCTCTTTCTAGGTTTATGCAGCATTACCTTTCCTTCGGGATAAAAATTCCTGGATGGCGACTCTATTCATTCATTTTCTCTTTTCGCCGACAGTTCGCGTCTGCACCGGGATGTAAATCTTTGGTAGCGACACTGTTGCACCCCAAAATTTGCCCTCACCTAGACAAGACATTATGTACTAAGGTGTCCCAAGAGGTTCACAAGGTTCACAAGGTATCTCAAGAGGTTCACAAGGTTTACAATTAGTCAGAAAGCTTGGAAGTTCCCTCAAACAAAGCATCCTCCTAAGCAATGCACCCTAAACTAGGGTTTTGAGTTTCATCGGTCTAAATGGATTTCCAAGGCCTCAAATGAGCTTCATAACATCCTATATGTCTTCAATAATACCTATGTCAAGTTTCAAGGCTTTCCCAAAAGGTTTGCTCAGTCAGATGATCAGATAGGCTAAAACCAGTCAAAGCAGGCAAAAAGTCAAACTGAGGTCAACTGTGGTCAAACCAAAGTCAAACTTCATGATTTTTTTCCAACATCAATTATATGAAGTAAAATTCATCATTTGATCAAGGGTTGATCATGATTCATCAAGGAGATTTCAGATCATCAAGAATCAAGAGTTTCTAAATTAGGGTTTTCATAGGAAAAGTCAACTGAACTTTGACCAGCCATAACTTTCACATGCTTCATCAAATATTTCCCATCCAAAGCTCATTTTGAAGGAAATTGAATTCTCTACAACTTTGTGTCTCACAAGCCAAGCCCAAAAATGTTTCATTTGGAAGGTATGAGCTAAGACATTATAGGTCATTTCAAAAGTCAACAAAAAGTCAACATCTCCCAAAGGGCATAACTTGAAAATGGTAAAGGATATGGACATGAGACCAAAGAGGTTGGTTAGAGGACTCTCTAAGCTTTCCAAAATGTCCAAGAACACCTGCATAGCATTAAAATTGAAGGATTTGTGCCTTTGCAAAGTTGGGAAATTTTTGGGAGGTTTGTGAAGCAAATGAAGTCTTAAAACCAATTTTTGCCAAATGGGCCTACCAAATTCCAATCCAATCTCAAGGATAAGGTCATACACGACCCATTGACTATTTTTCAATATTTTTATATTTTATATTTTTATTATTTTGGAATTTATTTAATAAAATTCAATTTTAATGAAAATAAAATATAAAAGGTCAAGTTAAGAATCTGATTTTGGTTCTAGAATGATTGAAATATCATTTAAAGTTGATTGAGAGGATCAAATTTCGTGTAAAGTCTCTAAGGCATGAAAATATTTGATTTTTCTCACTTTTGGAATCATATCTTTCTTCATGATCAAGATATCCAAAAAGCCCAAGGAAAAGATTGGTTTTTGACCTAATTTGATTCCATTATATGTACACAAGTAATCACAAGCAAGGGAACACGATTTGGCAGCCTCCAAGAACACTTTTCACATTCAAAAATTTCACCAAAATTTCAATTTCCGGTTTCCTATTTGCAGGCCAATTGAAGGTATTCTAAGGACATAGACATGATCATTGGGCTTTCTTGATACTATTTGCACCATCATAAGCATCCATAACCTCATATATAATGGAAAATGAATCACATTATCTTCTTATTTTCAATTTTTCGATTCTCATTATATACATATTATCAATGAATTCTAACTTGATATTGTGAATCTTGATGTTGTTTAGATTGATTCTGCATGTTTTCTTGGAGTTTCGAAGCAGGATGATGTAACTGCCATTGTTAGGGTTTATAGCTCATTTTAGGGTTTTACGTGTGGAGCAATATAAATCCTTTAAAAGACCATGGCTAGATTATATATATCCTGAGGATCACATTAACCCAGTTAATTTGATGAAATTATAGGCCTGGCTATGAGATATGATTTTCGCAGGTTATGCATATGGAAAAATTCGCAGGAAATTTCGTATATAATTTTGTAGGTACATTCGCAGGGACGGAGGAGGAAGATGATGAAATTGGCGCTGAAAATTGAAATTCAAAAACTTGTTTTAACTTATAATGTTTTATTACTGATTATATGTTGAACGCACCCCATGTGACTCAGCTGGTTTGTGTGTTTGTGTGTGATTGTAATGGTCCTGGGTTCGAATCCCCCCCAGGCCATTTTGTTTTTTTTGCATTTTTCTTTGATTTTTTACAGGTTATAACAAAAGGATTGCCACCCACATTTTAAACGCCAAGACGCGCATAGCTTGGTGGTAATGTTGTTGGTCTAGAGGGTGGAAAGCCTAGGGCCTGGGTTCGTATCCCAGCCCCAGGTATGTTATTTTTCTTCAAATTTTTTGTGTTTTTGTTTTATATTTACTTAGTTTATTTAATTTCTAAAAAAATAATTTCTAAACAAATGTTTATAATATTTTCTTCTACAAAAAATTCATATTTTAAAATTCAAAATTTATTTTCGTAAAATCAAGTTGTTTATATTTATTTTATAATGTATTTATATTTATTATTATTATTGTATATATTTTTAAATAAAGTAATTAGGTTTAGATTAATAATCAAAACCCTAATTTAGCTAACCCTAATTTTCATAACCCTAACCCTAATTTTTCTTAACTTTAATATTTAACCTAATTTTTTTTTATAAACTATAATTAATCATTAATCATTTTTTTTTAAATATGTGAGTAATGTATTATTTGTTTATTATTATTAAAACCTATTTTCTTAATTAAATCTAAAAAATCTTTTCTAATATTAATTTGTCTTGCTAATTTCTTTCTTGTATTTTTATTCTAACTTTTATTCTTATTTCTCATTATTACTAATATTATTGCTTATTTATTATTATTTATCTTTATTATATTTCTCGATTATATTGTAATTGTCCCGAAGCATTGTAATATCTTAGGTTTATATTTTTTTGCTTTATTTCTATTATGAATATATTTACTGTGTGGTTAGTAATTCTAGGGTGTGAATAACATATTTGTAATTAAAATTAACTTAGAATAATTAACTTAAATAAGATAAATATTTGAATACGAACACGCACACACGTAAGTCGATCTTTGATCGCCATCTTGCACTTCCTAGGGTTGCCTCTCAGTTGCCTATTTCAAAAGGTCAAGTAAGGTGTCTTAAGCAAAGTCCCTTCACAAATATCATCAAGTCCCTTCATTCTATAAGATCAAGTCCCTTTGAGGTTGCCTACGATAAATGATCTTGTCCCTTCGAATAAAAGATGATAAGTCCCTGCGAATTGCTAAAGACACCTTACAGTTGCCTATATTCAGATGTCCCTACACATGTCCCTTACACATCCAAGGTAATGACTACCTATTCCTTAATAATAGGGATAGTCTTACCATTGAAAGAACATAAGAACAGTAAAGACTTAATATAGGGTAGGTTCCTCTTGATTACTTGCTCACACCTTTCAAAATGCTCTTCACACCACACTTTTCAAACAAATTTTCAAAAAACAAGTCTTTGTATACATCCATAGGAGGATCATTACAAAGTACTTAGAAAGTTTCTAATCACACACTACACTTTTTCAAAACAATTCAAAGTGAGCTAAGTAACTAAGAGCCCATGGATAACCATGGATATAAAGGGTGCTAACACCTTCCCTTTATATAACCTACCCCCCGAACTCAAAATCTTTTAAGGTCTTTCCTGTTCTTTTATGTCCTTTCCTTTTGGATAAAATAAAAGTCGGTGGCGACTCTTGCTATCTGCAACATATATAGAAAGTCAGTTCTCCCACCGTGTTACAGAACTGGCGACTCTGCTGGGGACAATATTAAAGAGGGGTACCCTTAGGAATTAGATCACTTTAAATTTGTTTGCTTTGTTTGCTTTACTTTACTTGTTGGGCTCTTATGTGTGAAAGATCCTAACCCGGATCTAGTGTACCTTAGGTAAATGGCAATAGACCAAGGAAACTGTACGGCGTATACCGATATGGTTGATCTGGTGGCCATAGTTAGTGTGACTTCTTGGTTGGTGCTTATGTTCCTTAAGAAAGTTGAGGATAATATGAGGCTGCCATATGTTGTCAATACACTAACTGACTTTTAGAACCCTAGTCATCCCATCTTGGCCTTTAGAAAGTAGTGAGATAGCCGGCTTTGGTGAAGACTGAAGTTGGTTGATACTCGATACTACGCTAATTGAGATCCTAAACTTGGAGGGTTTTGGTTGGCAAGTAAGTTGCCTACTGAACAACCACCCTTGGGAAGGATCAGTGATATTGAGATCCCTTAGAACCTGGTTACTTTTATAGGACAGGATGAACCAACTAAACTTCAGGGGAGGGTATTTACCTTTAAACCTCATGCAAGCCTCTAAACCTAGGGTTATGGTGTGACTTGTTTGTGTGTGCCACATGTTTGTGATTGAGCAAAACATCATGACATCATAAGCATAGCATTTTCACTAACCATTTCAAGGACCAAAGGATTTATCTTTGTTCTTTGTTGCAGGTCATGGCTTCTGCTCGTAGGAACACTATCCGGATCAACTTCGTAGGAATACCTCTTAAGCTTAAGGAATTGGTCTCTCAAGTTTCTGAAAACTCCCAGTTCATCAAGAGACATGGTTACCTACTGGATCTAGTCACCTCAGGATTTGATGAAGACATGATGAGTGTTCCGTTTCAATTCTTTGATCCTAAACATCATTATTTCACATTCCCCGATTATCAGCTGGTTCCTACAATGGAAGAGTTCTCCAAGCTACTGGGTATACCTATCCTTGATCAGAGACCCTTCACAGGCTTAGAGAAGGAGCCTAAATCTGAAGTCATTGTTGCAGCCCTACATTTGAAGAAATCAGACATTGTCCTAGAAACGAGAAGCGGAATTAAAGGTATTCTTGCTAAGGTATTGATGGAGAAAGCTCAAGTGTTCTTGAAGGCTATGAGTTATGATGCTTTTGAGGAGATCCTAGCCTTATTGATCTATGGCTTAGTTTTGTTCCCTAATCCAGACCAGTTCATAGACGTACACGCCATCAACATATTTCTGACTCGCAATCCAGTGCCTACATTACTTGGAGACATCTTACACTCTCTCCATACTCGTACTACGAAGGCACGAGGAACTCTGATGTGTTGCATACCTTTGTTGTCTAGGTGGTTTATTTCTCACCTTCATCGATCAGTGATGAAGAATGAACAAGGGTTCAGGTGGTCTAAGAGGATTATGTCACTTTCTCATTCAGATATTCATTGGTGCTCTCGATCTATGGAGAATGTTACTATCATTGACCGGTGTGGGGAGTTCCCTAATGTGCCACTCCTTGGCGTAAGAGGGGGCATTACTTACAACCCTTTTTTAGCTCTACGTCAGTTTGGTTATGCTCGGAGTGATGGTCCTCATGACATGCTTATTCAGGGTATTATGTTCGACTACGACAACAATCTGCAAGGTTACCGTCAAAGGTTTATACGAGCTTGGGGTAAAGTGAGCAAGGTTTACAGCAAGACCCTGGAACCAAAGTACATTATTTCTATGGAACCTTATCTCAGATGGGCACGAGCACGCGCTCAGAATCTTATGATGCCATATCCTGATATCCTGCCAGTTACCATGGAGCCTGTTGCTGAAGGAGATACTTCTTATATCATTCTTCATCTAGACATGCCCACTGACATGGAGGAGTTACAGAGGTCCTGGATCTAGTTAAAGGAGCAAAGAGATACTTTTGAGACTCATTTCAAAGCTAGTCAAGAAAGAATCCTGGAGCTAACAAGACAATTTCACGAG
Organism: Lathyrus aphaca; assembly: GCA_963966055.1. Classification (NCBI taxonomy): domain Eukaryota; kingdom Viridiplantae; phylum Streptophyta; class Magnoliopsida; order Fabales; family Fabaceae; genus Lathyrus; species Lathyrus aphaca. The sequence goes on from OZ014523.1 coordinate 310,188,150, forward strand.
GAGCGGAATCTCAACTCATACCTCAATACAAAGAGGAAACGTCCATGGGAGACTTAAAAACCCATCTTTGTATTTATTTCATTTTGTTGTAAGACCAAGAGGCAAACAAGTTTATTTATTACTAATAAAAGTTTACTTTCTGGTTGTTTAAACAAATTTAAATCCTGCGGTCCTTGAAAACATTGCATATGCATTTACATACCATGTCATTGCATCACAGGTTTCTTATGAACAAATATCTTACTTCTCGCTGTTTATTTCAGCAGAAATGGCTCTTGAACAGACTGTCAAGGATCTCCAGGCTCAAAATGCACAATTCCAAGAACTGATCTTGAACCTGTCCAAGGGACAAGATGAGCTGAAGACACTGCTGGCTAAGAAGAAGAAGAAGACTAGGAAATCAGGAGGCCTTATCAACTTGGGCAGAAGGTTCAGAGGTCCTATCAAGACAAAGGAACAGATTGAGGATTCTAAGTCTGAGAATTCTGAGAAGGAGGGAGGTAGTCTCCATGATACTGTGGGAGATTTTTATTCTGAGGCAAACTATTACCATGATCCTGCTAGTGAGGAAAAGTACAAGATGCTGGTAGACAGAATGAATGCTATGGAACTACAAAAATCTTCTGGGCTTGATTTTGAAGATCTGAGTTTAGTTTCTGGAGTGGTTATACCTATTGGTTTCAAGGTTCATGTTTTTGTGGTGTATGATGGTGTCTCATGTCCTAAGCTGCATCTAAGGTCCTATGTCCGGAGGATTCAGCCACATACTGCTGACAAGAAGCTGTGGATTCATTTCTTCCAAGAGAGATTATCTGGAGCTCAATTGGAATGGTACTATCAACTGGAAAGTGCTAATATTCGTGATTGGAATGATCTTGCTGAGGCCTTCTATAGACAATACCAATATAATGCTGATTTAGCACCAACTTGCATGCAGCTCCAAAGCATGTCTATGGGTGCTAAGGAGAGTTTCAAAGAGTATGCCCATAAATGGAGAGACCTGGCTAGCAGAGTTCAACCTCCTATGACTGATAGGGAGCTGGTGGATATGTTTATGAGTACGCTGAATGGTCCTTTCTATAGTCACCTCATTGGAAGCTCATCATCTGGTTTCACTGAGCTGATAATGATTGGAGAACGTGTGGAAAGTGGTATAAGAAGTGGTAAGATACAGGTGGATGCCTCTTCATCAAGCACTGCTAAGAAGCCCCCTAGTGGACAGAAGGAGTCTAATGTTGTGTATGGTCAACATAGTCGTAACAGGAGTCACCAATCTGTGGGAGAAGTTCACATCTCCAATCCTACTCCTGCAGCACCAGAGCCACAACAAAGCAATCAACAGAAACCTAGAAGACATTTCACCAAGATCAACATGTCATTGGCCCAAGCTTTGCAACACATGTTGAAAGGGGAACTCATTACTTTGAGGGATCCTCCTCAGAATCCTAATACATCTTCTCCTCGATACAATCCTAATGCAAGATGTGCTTATCATTCTAATAGTTCGGGACATGACACCAACAACTGTTGGGTGTTGAAAAATAAGATTCAAGACATGATTGAAGCTGGGGAGATTGAATTTGACCCTCCTGGGACCCCAAATGTGATCACTGCTCCTATGCCCAACCATGAGAAGACTATTAATGTTGTTGATGAGGTTACCTATGTTTCCTCAATTACAGATGTGACTACTCCTCTATCCATTATCAAGAAGAAGCTGGTGCAGGCTGGATTCTTTCCAGGTTGCAATGAAGATTGTTTTTACTGTGCCTATAAACCTGATAGTTACTGGAAGTTGAAGGATGGTATCCAACGCCTCATGGAAAATTACACTATATTGTTTGAGAAGACTCCTTCTGTGGAAAGTATGTGTGAACATCTGACTCGAAGTATGAAGCTTGAAGATGTAGCTATGGTTGATAAAGTGCTAGTGAAGATTACCTCCAAAGGCCCTGTCAGGATCACTTCTAAAGGTCCTGTCAGGATTACTGCTGAAGGCCTTGTGAAGACTGTTGTTGAAGCTAGAGTGGTTCCCATGATCATTACCACTCCTGGCCCTGTTCCTTATACTTCTGATAAAGCTATACCCTGGAATTATGGTTCTGATGTTTACATACATGGTGTCAAGCAAGAACCTCTGGCTGATGCACCTATTTCTGATACTAGTCTTGATGTTGATAATATTACTGGATCTAGTAATATCACCAGAAGTGGAAGAATCTTCTCTCCTCAAGCTACCTCCAAAAGTGCAGTTACTCCAACTACTACCTCCAATTCTGGGCCAAGTACTGATGCCCGGGGCAAGGGTCCCGTGATTGAACTGGTACAAGCTAAGGCACCAATTGCTGAAAATCTTTCTAAACAGATGGAAGAAGTATTGAAGATTATTCGCAAGAGTGATTATGATATTGTTGACCAATTGGGGCATACTCCCTCCAAAATCTCCATGTTATCTTTGCTTCTTTGTTCTGAGGCTCATGCTAAAGCCTTAATCAAGTTCTTGAAGACTGCTCATGTACCAAATGAGATTTCTGTGGATCAGTTTGAGAATTGTGTTGCACATCTGACTAGTGATAATGGTTTGGGCTTTTCTGATGCTGATCTAACTCCTGCCAAGAGGAATCATAACAGAGCTCTGCATATCTCCATTGAATGTAGGGGTACTACTTTGTCTCATGTACTGGTGGACAATGTTTCTTCATTAAATGTGCTCCCTAAAGAGGTTCTGGACAAGCTCAGTCCTGAAGATGTTGTGTTAAGACCAAGTGATGTGGTGGTAAGAGCCTTTGATGGTACAATAAGAGTGGTACATGGAGAAGTAGACCTTCCAATCAAATTAGGCTCTCAAGTCTTCAACTCCACTTTCTATGTGATGGATATTCGTCCTGCATATTCTTGTTTACTTGGGCGCCCCTGGATCCATGGGGCAGGTGCCGTGACTTCCACCTTGCATCAGAAGTTGAAATATCCGGTGAAAAACAAAATTGTCACTGTCTATGGTGAAGAGGAGTACATGGTGATCCATGTGAATACTTTCAAATATGTAGAAATGGAGGGTGAGATGGTTGAAACTCCGTGTCAAACATTTGAAGTTGTTCCTTGCTCTGATCCTGTTCCTCAGTCTGTCCCTATTCCTGAAAGAGTTCCTATGGTTACTAGAATACCTCCTGCAATGGCCTCCCTCAAAGATGCTAAGGTTGTGGTTGCAAAAGGTGGTTCTGCTATTTGGGGTCAGCTTTCCAACATCCCTTACAAGTCTGACAAGTTTGGTTTGGGTTTCACTGCAGAATCTCAGAGGGTTGTTCGTCGTGCTCATGCTGTTCGTATCACTAATCAAGGGGTCATAAGAGATCAAATCAATGTTGTGGGTGACTGTAATGAAGACTACAACTTGGATGATTGGATCTTTCCTACCATGGGTGATGGGCTCAACAATTGGAAGACTGAAGACGTTATTCCTATCTCCTTTAGTCAGGAGTAAATACTATTACTGTGTTTTTATTTTAAGTTTGTAATTTCGAACAATTAAACTTTTAAGCCTTGTGTCTTGCCCGAGGCACAATGGTATGCTTGTTTCGGGATGTCATTTCATTTGCATACTTCATTCAATAAAAATCAATGGACGTTTCGTTTTCGTAAATATTGTGTTCCTTGTCTTTCTTTTATTTTTTATTTCTGTTTTACCAACTATGTGTTCTTACACACACCCACATCACTAAATGCAGATCCTCATCCACTTTGGATCCTGTTGATAACAGTTCTACTATTGCCAATTATAATTTCGAGAATCCGATCTATCAAGCTGAAGATGGAAAGGAGGAAGATTGTGAAGTACCTATAGAGCTTGCTAGGTTATTACAACAAGAAGAGAAAGTTATACAGCCACATGAAGAGCCAATCGAAGTTGTGAATCTGGGAACTGAAGAAAATAGGAAAGAGGTCAAGATAGGGGCTGAACTAGAAGAGGGTGTTAAGAATAGACTAATTCAGATGTTACGTGACTATGTGGAAATCTTTGCTTGGTCTTATGAAGATATGCCAGGGTTGGATACTGACATTGTGGTTCACCGTTTACCGGTAAAAGAAGATTTTCGTCCAAAGAAGCACAAGGTTCGTCGCATGTGTCCTGAAATGTCAGAATAGATTAAAGCAGAGGTGATGAAACAGTTTGATGCAGGGTTCTTAGTTGTGACTTCTTATCCTCAATGGGTTGCAAATGTGGTACCAGTACCTAAGAAGGATGGTAAGGTACGTATGTGTGTAGATTACAGGGATTTGAATAAGGCTAGCCCTAAAGATTACTTTCCACTTCCACATATTGATGTTTTGGTAGACAACACTGCTCAGCATAAGGTATTCTCTTTCATGGATGGTTTCTCTGGTTACAATCAGATTAAGATGGAACCCGAAGATATGGAGAAGACTACATTTGTTACACAATGGGGCAAATTCTGTTATAAAGTGATGCCATTTGGTTTGAAGAACGTCGGGGCAACATATCAGCATGCTATGGTGGCTTTGTTTCACGATATGATTCATCATGAAATAGAGGTATATGTGGATGATATGATAGCCAAGTCCCAGAATGAAGAACAACACCTTGATCACCTGCATAAGCTGTTTGAGAGGTTGAAGAAATACAAGCTGAGATTGAATCCAAACAAGTGTACTTTTGGAGTTAGTTCTGGTAAACTCCTGGGTTTCATTGTCAGTGGGAAAGGTATTGAAGTGGATCCTGCAAAAGTAAAAGCTATACAAGAGATGCCTGCTCCCCGTACTGAAAAGGAAGTTAGAGGTTTCTTGGGACGACTGAATTACATTGCAAGATTTATTTCCCAGCTAACTGCTACCTGTGAGCCAATCTTCAAGTTGTTGAAGAAAGATCAGGTAATGGAGTGGAATGATGAGTTCCAGACAGCCTTTGATGAAATCAAAAGATATCTCCTAGAACCTCCAATTTTGATGCCACCAGTTGATGGAAGACCCTTAATCATGTACTTAACAGTATTAGACAAATCAATAGGGTGTGTGTTGGGGCAACATGACGAGTCTGGTCGAAAAGAGCAGGCAATATACTACCTTAGCAAAAAATTTACCGACTGTGAAACAAGATATTCACTGCTCAAGAAAACTTGCTGCGCTTTGGCATGGGCTTCTCGCCGACTAAGACAGTATATGTTGACTCATACTACCTTGTTGATTTCAAAGATGGATCCCATCAAGTACATATTCGAGAAACCTGCTCTCTCCGGACGTATAGCGAGATGGCAAATGATTTTAACAGAATATGATATATAATACACTACTCAGAAGGCCATCAAGGGTAGTGTGGTAGCTGGTCATTTGGCTCATCAGGCAGTGGATGATTATCAGTCAATGAGTTTTGAGTTTCTTGATGAAGACATTATGATTATTACCAAAGAACCTGGACAATATGACGGACCTGAACAAGGATCCCGATGGACTATGGTTTTTGATGGAGCTTCTAATGCGCTTGGTAATGGTGTTGGTATTGTGATCATTTCCCCTGAAGGTTATCATACCCCAATTACTGCAAGACTTTGTTTATATTGTACTAATAAAATGGCTGAGTATGAGGAATGTATCATGGGTGTCAAAGCTGCCATTGAGATGAAGATTCAATTCCTGGACGTATACGGAGATTCAGCCCTGGTAGTTAGTCAGATTAAAGGAGATTGGGATACCAAGAATGAAAATCTCATTCCTTACAGAGAACATGTGTTGTCTTTGATACCATATTTTGAAGAGATTACCTTTGGACATATTCTACGAGGAGAGAATCAATTGGCAGATGCATTAGCCACCATGGCATCTATGTTTGAGATTAGTTGGGATGATGAAGCTCCCAAGATTACTATTGACAGATTTGAGAAGCCTGCATACTGCAATGAGATTGACACTGAAGAAGTAGAGGGAAAGCCTTGGTTCTATGAAGTGAAAAGATATCTTGAAACTCAGGAGTTCCCTGAAGGGGCATCTGTCAATGATAAGAAGTTTATAAGGAGGTTTTCTTCTAAGTTCTTCTTGAGTAATGGAATTTTGTACAAGCGCAATCATGATTCGACTTTGCTTCGTTGTATGGATAAGAAAGAGGCAACATATATTATGGAAGACATGCATGATGGGATTTTTGGCACTCATTCTAGTGGCCATACCATGGCAAAGAAGATATTGAGAGCGGGTTACTATTGGTCTACCATGGAAGCTGACTGCTATCAACATTCCAAAACATGTCACAAGTGTCAGATTTATACTGATAAGGTGCATATACCTCCAGCTCCATTGAATGTGTTGACTTCTCCTTGGCCTTTTGCTATGTGGGGCATAGATATGATTGGTGAGATCAAGCCTACTGCTTCTAATGGACATCGTTTCATCCTGGTTGCCATTGATTACTTTACAAAGTGAGTGGAAGCAGCCTCATTTGCATCTGTTACTAAGAATGTTGTGGCTCGATTCATTAAGAATAATCTTATATGTAGGTATGGAATCCCTGAAAGGATTATCACAAACAATGGCTCTAATCTGAACAACACCATGATTACTGATCTCTGCACGCAGTTCAAGATTAAGCATCACAACTCTTCTCCGTATCGTCCAAAGATGAATGGGGCAGTAGAAGCTGCTAATAAGAACATTAAGAAGATTCTACAGAAGATGACTGTTACGTACAAGGAATGGCATGAGATGTTACCATTTGCTCTTCATGGTTATCGTACTACAATACGTACATCAACAGGGGCAACCCTATTCTCCTTAGTCTATGGTATGGAAGCAGTTCTACCCATTGAAGTTCAGATACCCTCCTTAAGAATCATGAAGGATGCAGGTTTGGATGAAGATGAGTGGATTCAGACTCGACTTGACCAGATAAATTTGATTGATGAGAAAAGGCTGACAGTTGTTTGTCACGTTCAGATGTACCAGAAACGGATGATCAAAGCTTTTAATAAGAAGGTTAAGCAAAAGGTATATCAGATTGGTGACTTGGTAATCAAGCGTATCATATTACCACAGGGTGATCCTAGGGGCAAGTGGACTCCTACATATGAAGGACCATTTGTAGTCAAAAGGGTATTTTCAGGAGGTGCCATGATGCTTACTACTATGGATGGTGAAGATTTCCCACAGCCCGTAAACGCAGACATAGTTAAAAAATACTACGCATAAAAAGAGACCCGCTAGGTTGACTGGCCTAGGCAAAAATAAGGGCATTTCGGCAAACCAAAAGGGTTCGGGCAAAAATTAGGGATATATATATAAAAATGTACACCCGGCAAGTCGAAAACCTGAAAGGGCGGCTTGGGCAAAAAAGGGTATCCCGGTGGATTGAAAACCTGAAAAGGAAATCCAGACAAAAGTTAGGGATTAAAGCGTATGACTATGTCTCGTTTGTATCACTCATGTAACCCCAACAAGTTGTGCTACCTGACTCAAGTTCAAACAGATAAAGCTCAATTCAATCGTTTCCATCTCAACAGCAAAGGATGAGATACTTGAAGATAATGGCAATAGTGGAATTGAAACTCAATAGGATTATTTTTCACATAGTTGTTTTTCTTTGTTTTTGTAAAACTTTTACGACGAATTCCTCTTACTAGGATTTCGGTCTCCTTGTATAAACTTGCATGTGTATAGGTTACTTCCTAAAATAAATAAAATCTCATCTTTGAATCCAGATTTACTTTTACCCTGTTTACATAAACGAAAACGTCCATTGGTTGTGTTTGAATGTATGTATGCTTTTGAATATGATTGATGTTTACCAGAAATGCATAAAATGCAGTAATAGTATTTACTAAGGACGAACGAAGGTAGGAATTCAATTAAGCTTCGCCGGTTCATCCCCACAGGGTAATCTTTTCAGATACTTCAAGTAACATTTCCCCTCGGATTTATGCCCATCTCTTTTATCCTCAGTCAGGATACTCAGGAATTTATTCCTTCAATAAAAGTACGACGAACGAAAGCGGGAGGTTATAAGTACCATATTACTAAACAAGACGGGAACGAAGTCCTCATGTTCCTCAGCAACGAATCGAGATTTATTTTCCCTAGCCAGGAGTTGTTATACAAAGATACCCAGACGCTTCAGGCCACATGATTCATACATATATCATTTACATCATATCATAGCATATCCATAATTCATAAAACATTTACTTAAGAGAATCATGCCATACATGCATACATATTGCATAAACTAACCTTTTCTTTTCGGGATAGTTGCAGGCAGATAAACACTGTCAACAATTTGAAACAGTTCAGAGATGATCTATACGAAGATCTAGTACTGATACTTAATTCAGGGATAATCGCTACGAAGATTCATTTCTGATGATCAATACTCAAGTTGTCCTTGGAAGGGTATGTAAATGATCTATACGAAGATCTAGTGCTTAGTCCAGGATATTTCCAGAGGATATAATCGTTACGAAGATTTATTTCCGATGGTCAACTATCTTTGGGATAGTGTGTAAATGATCTATACGAAGATCTAGCATTTAATCCAAGAGATTCTTTCAGAAGAAGTTCAGGAGTAATCGTCACGGAGATTTAATCCAGATATTCTTTCTATCCTTGGGAAGGTATGTAAATGGTCTATACGAAGATCTATTACCTAATTCGGGATATTTCCAGAAGAGATAATCGCTACGAAGATTTATTTCTAATGGTCTATGCAACAGTTTACCTGTGGGATGGTACATAAATGATCGATACGAAGATTTTGTACTTAGCCCAAGATATTACCAAAAGCAATTCAGAAAAGATCGCCACGAAGATTTGATTCTGATGCTTAAATTAAAGTATGTTCCTAAGATGGTTCATAATCGATCTATACGAAGATTTAAGTACTGACACCTAATGAAGGATATTCTTTTTTCCCCAGAGATAATGCAGAGACGATCTATACGAAGATCTAGTACTGACATTCAACTCAAACATGATTCAGAGACGGCCTATACGAAGACCTAGTACTGATATTCAGTGACAACATAAAGATACTATCACCTTCTGATATTATGGATGGCATCTATAAGCCCATCTTCAGTCCCTCCGAGTGGCATCTTTAAGCCCATTCAAGCAAATACAACCAATCAGCAGTATTAATTTATGCACCGGCGAGTGCAAAGTTTTGGGCTTTTATGTTCAATCCCCTTCAACCTTCCAAGTCACGAATGGCACACAGGCCAATCTAACTCCTCAGGTTTCAGAGAATTGAACAGGGCAGCTGTTGCACCCCAAAATTTGCCCTCACCTAGACATGAAATTGTGTACTAAGGTGTCCCAAGAGGTTCACAAGGTATCTCAAGAGGTTCACAAGGTTTACAATTAGTCAGAAAGCTTGGAAGTTCCCTCAGACAAAGCATCCTCCTAAGCAATGCACCCTAAACTAGGGTTTTGAGTTTCATCAGGCTAAATGGATTTCCAAGGCCTCAAGTGAGCTTCATAACATCCTATATGTCTTCAATAATCCCTATGTCAAGTTTCAAGGCTTTCCCAAAAGGTTTGCTCATTTAGATGATTAGATAGGCTAAAATCAGTCAAAGCAGTCAAAAAAAATCAAACTGAGGCCAACTGAGGTCAACTGTGGGCAAACCAAAATCAAACTTCATGATTTTTTTCCAACATCAATTATATGAAGTAAAATTCATCATTTGATCAAGGGTTGATCATGATTCATCAAGGAGATTTCAGATCATCAAGAATCAGGAGTTTCTAAATTAGGGTTTTCATAGGAAAAGTCAACTGAACTTTGACCAGCCATAACTTTCACATGCTTCATCAAAAATTTCCCATCCAAAGCTCATTTTAAAGGAAATTGAATTCTCTACAACTATATGTCTCACAAGCCAAGCCCAAAAATGCTGCATTTGGAAGGTATGAGCTAAGACATTATAGGTCATTTCAAAAGTCAACAAAAAGTCAACATCTTCCAAAGGGTATAACTTGAAAATGGTAAAGGATATGGACATGAGACCAAAGAGGTTGGTTAGAGGAATCTCTAAGCTTTCCAAAATGTCCAAGAACAGCTTCATAGCATTAAAACTGAAGGATTTGTGCCTTTGCAAAGTTGGGAAATTTTTGGGAGGTTTGTGAAGCAAATGAAGTCTTAAAACCAATTTTTGCCAAATGGGCCTACCAAATTCCAATCCAATCTCAAGGATAAGGTCATACACGACCCATTGACTATTTTTCCATATTTTTATATTTTATATTTTTATTATTTTGGATTTTATTTAATAAAATTCAATTTTAATGAAAATAAAATATAAAAAGTCAAGTTAAAAATCTGATTTTGGTTCTAGAATGATTGAAATATCATTTAAAGTTGATTGAGAGGATCAAATTTCGTGTAAAGTCTCTAAGGCATGAAAATATTTGATTTTTCTCACTTTTGGAATCATATCTTTCTTCATGATCAAGATATCCAAAAAGCCAAAGGAAAAGATTGGTTTTTGACCTAATTTGATTCCATTATATGTACACAAGTAATCACAAGCAAGGGAACACGATTTGGTAGCCTCCAAGAACACTTTTCACATTAAAAAATTTCACCAAAATTTCAATTTTCGGTTTCCTATTTACAGGCCAATTGAAGGTATTCTAAGGACATAGACATGATCTTTGGGCTCTCTTGATACTATTTGCACCATCATAAGCATCCATAACCTCGTATATAATGGAAACCGAATCACATTATCTTCTTATTTTCAATTTTTCGATTCTCATTATATACGTATTATCAATGAATTCTAACTTGATATTGTGAATCTTGATGTTGTTTAGATTGATTCTGCATGTTTTCTTGGAGTTTCGAAGCAGGATGATGTAACTGCCATTGTTAGGGTTTATAGATCGTTTTAGGGTTTTACTTGTGGAGAAATATAAATCCTTTAAAAGACCATGGCTAGATTATATATATCCTAAGGATCACATTAACCCAGTTAATTTGATGAAATTATAGGTCTGGCTATGAGATACGATTTTCGCAGGTTATGCATATGGAAAAATTCGCAGGAAATTTCGTATATAATTTCGTAGGTACATTCGCAGGGACGGAGGTGGAAGATGATGAAATTGGCGCTGAAAGTTGAAATTCAAAAACTTGTTTTAACTTATAATGTTTTATTACTGATTATATGTTGAACGTGCCCCATGTGGCTCAGCTGGTTTGTGTGTTTGTGTGTGATTGTAATGGTCCTGGGTTAGAATCCCCCCAGGCCATTTTGTTTTTTTGCATTTTTCTTTGATTTTTTACAGGTTATAACAAAAGGATTGCCACCAACATTATAAACGCCAAGACGCGCATGCCCTGGTGGTAATGTTGTTGGTCTAGAGGGTGGAAAGCCTATGGCCTGGGTTCGAATCCCAGCCCCAGGTATGTTATTTTTCTTCAAATTTTTTGTGTTTTTGTTTTATATTACTTAGTTTATTTAATTTCTAAAAAAATAATTTCTAAACAAATGTTTATAATATTTTCTTCTACAAAAAATTCATATTTTAAAATTCAAAATTTATTTTCTTAAAATCAAGTTGTTTATATTTATTTTATAATGTATTTATATTTATTATTATTATTGTATATATTTTTAAATAAAGTAATTAGGTTTAGATTAATAATCAAAACCCTAATTTAGCTAACCCTAATTTTCATAACTCTAACCCTAATTTTTATTAACTTTAATATTTAACCTAATTTTTTTTTATAAACTATAATTAATCATTAATCATTTTTTTTAAAATATGTGAATAATTTATTATTTGTTTATTATTATTAAAACCTATTTTCTTAATTAAATCTAAAAAATCTTTTCTAATATTAATTTGTCTTGCTAATTTCTTTCTTGTATTTTTATTCTAACCTTTATTCTTATTTCTTATTATTACTAATATTATTGCTTATTTATTATTATTTATCTTTATTATATTTCTCGATTATATTGTAATTGTCCCGAAGCATTGTAATATCTTAGGTTTATATTTTTTTGCTTTATTTCTATTATGAATATATTTACTGTGTGGTTAGTAATTCTAGGGTGTGAATAACATATTTGTAATTAAAATTAACTTAGAATAATTAACTTAAATAAGATAAATATTTGAATACGAACACGCACACACGTAAGTCGATCTTTGATCGCCATCTTGCACTTCCTAGGGTTGCCTCTCAGTTGCCTATTTCAAAAGGTCAAGTAAGGTGTCTTAAGCAAAGTCCCTTCACAAATATCATCAAGTCCCTTCATTCTATAAGATCAAGTCCCTTCGAGGTTGTCTACAATAAATGATCTTGTCCCTTCGAATAAAAGATGATAAGTACCTACGAATTGCTAAAGATACCTTACAGTTGCCTATATTCAGATGTCCCTACACATGTCCCTTACACATCCAAGGTAATGACTACCTATTCCTTGATAATAGGGATAGTCTTACCATTGAAAGAACATAAGAACAATATTAATATAGGGTAGGTTCCTCTTGATTACTTGCTCACACCTTTCAAAATGCTCTTCACACCACACTTTTCAAACAAATTTTCAAAAAACAAGTCTTTGTATACATCCATACGAGGATCATTACAAAGTACTCAAAAAGTTTCTAATCACACACTAAACTTTTTCAAAACAATTCAAAGTGAGCTAAGTAACTAAGAGCCCATGGATAACCATGGATATAAAGGGTGCTAACACCTTCCCCTTATATAACCTACCCCCCGAACTCAAAATCTTTTAAGGTCTTTCCTGTTCTTTTATGTCCTTTCCTTTTGGATAAAATAAAAGTCGGTGGCGACTTTTGCTATCCGCAACATATATAGAAAGTCAGTTCTCCCACCGTGTTACAAACACACGTGTGAAGAGTGAATTTGAATTCAAAATGCAAAAATGCATAAAGTGTGTGATGGAGTGATTTACTCGTGTATTGCCCTTGTGCCTTGCACATGTTGATCACATCTTCCTTGCTAATCACAAATGAATCAATCTTGGCCCTTGGATCAGATTATGTCATGAGTTCTCATGCTTATGCAAAATTTTCACATGGAGTGATACCATGCGTACCATGCACGATTTCCATGTTTTTCCTTGAGCCAATCCTTCCTCATGACATGTATGATGATGTGGTGATCTTAATTTCCACATAGGATAGTTCATAAATGAGATACATGAGTTTTTGCAACTTGGTAGAAACTTAAATTTTAAGGTAAACCCTAAAAATAAGTGAACTTCCAATGGTCATAACTTTCAAACCATGAGGGATATGATCATGTTCTTATACTTTTTAGAAATGGGAGACAATATCCTACAACTTTCATGTTCAAAGGAATTTGATTTGAGGTCAATTTGGTTGTGAAAGAATGGCTTGAAGATTAGGGAAAAACTTACTAAATTTGGAAAGTTTCAATATAAGTCACATTTCCAAAAATAGCAACTCTTGCCAAAACCCTAATTTATTGACTTTTGACCTTGCCAAACCTCTTTTAAGACCTTAAGAACATCATTTGGGTTGAAAAATATGATTGGAACCCTTGCATTGTCACAGTTGACTTTTCAAATAATCAATTTGACCAATTTCTTCCTGTGCAAGCAACTGATGAATTAACTGCCTTCCTCAATTATTTTGAACACCAATTTCATCCATAGTATTCACATATCATATGCATGACTTTGCCCACATAAAATGGCCAAAGTCATAAGGACATCTTGCTTGAAACTGAAACCCTAATTTGGAAGCCATTTTTGTAGGAGATTGTTCCCTCTAGGATCTTCTGGTGATCTTCAAACCTTCTAGACACTTGTAAAGGATCTTGATCTTGCACATGCCATGTAAACATCTCATAGGACTTGAACAAAGCCACTTGACTTCTTTCTTTGACTTGTAGAGCTTCAAATGCACCAATGATTGATCATATGCCCAATGCTAGGACATGAGAATGTTATGCTTCATTTTTCTATGCAAAGATGTTAAGGATATGCCATGCTTATGATGTTTATGACATGAGGATGATGCTAGAAACAAGAGGATAAATTTGGGGTGTTACAAGAACATGATGGACACCCAAGATGAATTGAAAAGAGAAGTTGTGTTGAAAATGGGATTCCATTTCCTTTCTTTTTATTTATTTTTCTTATTAACTTATTTTTCACTTTGTTCCTTATTAAATCATTGGGCTAAGCTCGCTGAGTTGTTAATATCCACGCCATATATGTTTCTATGTGTACCTGTAATACCTCAAAATTTGCCCTCTCGTTTCCTCAAACATTTTGCATAGCATTTAGCATACATAGGTTCATGAAATAATCAAAAACATTGCATCATATTCATCATGGCTCAGGCATAGGTATGTGATCAATGATTGGAGCAAATGGAGGCTATACAAAGACAATCAAAGGGCCACAAAGCTTCTCAACCTTGTGCAAACGGTTCACAACATCCTACAAGTCTTCATTTGAAGCCACAAGCCATGGAAAGATTTGGTTTAATCAGATAAGGCAATCAGTGCAACACCTCCTGATGAAAAGGGCCAAATTAGGGTTTCATTTCTACTGGGCTTCTCCATGAAGTTTTGATTCAAAGTAGATTCATTTGTCTTATATATGATGTCAAGTGCCTAGGGTTCAAATTTCGTCCACAAAATCATTTTGGAAGAGGTTCAACTGGCCAGATGATTGAAAATTGAGGAATCGGGGAAAAGGCATCCGAGCTAGGTAAAAATGGTCGACTCTTGACTTTTAAGATTAAAATCATGAAATTAGGATTACAATGATCCTATGGTTCAAATTTGGTCAAAAAATGATGGAGGAATCATAAAAAAATCAAGAAAAAAATCATTTGAAAAGTGGTTAATTTCACCTTTCCCTCCACTTTTCTTTCCACTTTCCTTCCACATTTCCTTTCATTCTTTCCCTCTTTTTTTTCCACTTCAATTCCACTCCATTTCCTTTGGATGCTTCTACCATGTTCTACCACCTTCTAGAGTATTCCAAGGAATATTCCAAGGAATATTCCTTCTTCAACCCTAACCCTAACTAACTACAAACCTAACTCCATTCCTAAACCTAATTTCATTCTTAAACCTAACTCCATTCCCAAAACTAGCTCTAAGCCTAGCCCCTATATAATCATTAATCACTTCAATGCAAAAGGTTCCCAATTTTTTGACTCTCTCACAATTTCTAGAATCACTTTTTCTCTCTCACTTTTCCTCCATTTCCCTTTTCACCAAAGCTTTTTTGAAGGAGCTCTTCAAGTTTCACATTGAAACTTGAAGATCTTAAAGCTTATCCTCCAACCTACATTGAATTGTGGATTGTAGAAGAAGAAGCTACTGATCTTTGTGAATATTTCGACTTAACGGAAGTGCAAGAAGGCTCAAGCATCAAGAACGCATTTATTTTGCGGATTCGCAGTTTTCTTGGTTTTCTCTTCGATCAAGCTCCGATTCTTGCAACATTTACCGAAGCACTTCTCCGCTTCGTAGGTTGGTGGTCTAAAATCACTTTTCCTTTAAGTTATTCTCTTTATCTCGCCATTTCGGCATTCTTTAAGTGCTTTTCATATTACTTGTGGTTGGTTATGTTTTCGTTACGTTTTACTTGCGATATGTGGATTTTAATGGATTAGAAGTTAGGTTGTAGCTTGTTATAGGTTCTAGCATGTGTTAATAAACCCTAATTGAGTAGAAATTCGTGTTAGCGTGATTAGATGGGGGTTAGGGTTGTTTATAAGGAAGATTTTGGTCAAAAGCACTTATTTCAAAAGCATTTTTCACTTTCTGTTCAGCGTTAACCGGTTAATGGTTTGGTTAACCGGTTAGCGCATTCGTTTTTGGCCAAATTTAGTGTTGTCTGGGGTCTGTTACGGGTTAACTTTTTGGTTAACGCAGTTATTTTTTGGTTTTTTAGCTTATTTTCTTGCTCAATCTTGCTTCCTAGTGCTTCTAAGGTTCATGTATGTTTAGTTATTGATTTTAGGGAATTTTTTTGTCTATTTCCAATAGCCGATTCATTTGTTTCGAGTCGTTTTGACATGATTCCGTTCACTTTTCCATGTTTTGTATTAAATGTGTATATGTGATATAATTGATTCTTAATGTGTATTACTACACTTTGATCACTTGTTTCACATGTCAATTGCTTGCTTAAATTCAATATGTGCTTCATGATTATTGTCATTGCTTGCTTGATTGCTAAAGTGATTAAATGCCATGTTTTGATTTTTCCAAAAGTGATTAAATGCTTCACATGTTCATGCATGCTTCTTGTGTTTAATGGATCACTTCTTGACATGAATGCAATTCTGGATTTTTATGCAATACATGTGAAATAATTGATGCTTGTAGTGATACTTGTTCAATATCATGATAAATGCTTATTTTGTGCAATATGAAAAAGTGTGGTTATTCTTGTTGATCATTGTTCCTTTTAATCAAATCAATAATGTAAATAAATTCACATATTCAAATTCATTTTATGGTGTATGTAGATCCATGTTAATTGATGTTGATGTGTTGTTTATCATTCACTTTATGCACATAAATAAAAATGAACAAATATGCCTCATGTTTTCATAGTTGTTTGTTAATATAGGTGTTGTGAAATACATGTTGTTTGTTATGTTTGCATGTTGTATGTGACTTTTTACACATACTTTTATGTTGTTTGATAGCTGTAGTATGATGTTTGCTTTGTGTGCTGCATTTCATAACTGTTTGTGTATTAGGGGCTGTGGTAGGTGCTGAATTTTTGTTTTAGCATTTTTTTAGTTCTCTAGAATTAAGATAGAGTTTAGATTGAGTCCTAGAGTCATTAGGATTTAATTGGTGTGAGTTTGTTTTATTATTTTTAATAAAATGCACACTAATATTTGTTTTGTAGGGAGGGAAAGGTATGTTTCCTTACACCGTATCCTTTTATTTTATTTTATGCATTCCCTTTATGCATTTAATTCACTTTTTCCTTCCATATTTGTGATTGGTAGGATTCCCCTTTTGTTAGGACCAACTTATCTTCCTTAGGAAGTAAGTTGCTTCCTTTTTCTTCTTTCTTTTCCTTTTGAAATTTAGGATTAGAAAATCCTCACTAACCATAGGACCACCATTTTAATAAATAACTTAGGGTTGTGTCTTAGTCCCCCTTAATTTTTGTCCTTTTCCGATTTGAGTCTTTCTCTTCTCATCTTCAAACAAAATCAAAAAGACTTAATAAATGCAAGAAAGGATCCCTTGTGTATAGCCTTATTCCATGGGGCACTTACATTAATTCCATCTTGGAGTCATGTAGGCTTGTCTAGCATGATGTACAAGTCTTATCAAGGGGTTGTTTCACAAAGAAAAATTTAAAAGATACTTCTTCATAAAAGCTACAAAAACATGTAATAAAGTTCAAAAAGCTAGTGAACTTAGACCCTAATTCATGGAAACAAGCCTTGGATAAATTATCCTTGCTTGGTGTGCTTGTTCTATTATTCCATCTTGGAATGTAGTAGCAAGTACACATTCCATGGAAAAGAGTTTGAATTCACTTCCTTATGCCAAATTCATAAAAATTCTTAAAAAGCAAACAACAAACAATAAGCGACTTTCCTGCGGGAACTTATTTTTCTCATCTCATTCATTCTGAGCGTGAATTCGCGACGATTTGTCTCGCATGCAAGACGGTAAACACACTCGTACCAGATGAGTCTGCAACACCTGAACATAGATATACGCAGTTCCAGTATAAAAAACACAAACAAATAGTTCCCGCTTAGTTAGGCGAACTACGTCGACTCTGATCCTCATTTTCCCGATGAGGTACGTAGGTAGCGGGGTAGGGCCCGTTCGAGCACATTCTTTCTTTTCCCTACACTTTCCCTCTTTCTTTTCATTTTCTTTTCTAATTCCTTTTCTCATCTCTTATTCCATTCCAGTTCCAGTAGAGGCTTTATTTAGCAGCAGCTTTATTTCTCACCCTATGAAACAGACTAACAAGCGTGGATCCCGTCGGGTACGACATACGGTATGGAGTGCTAATACCTTCCCATGTCATAACCGACTCCCGAACCCAGATCTTTGGTTCGCAGGACCTTGTCCTTTCCTTCTTCCTTATGTTTGTGCAACATTACCTTTCCCGTTTGTTTGGGATAAAAATGTCTGGCTGGCGACTCTACCTTTTCCGCGCCACTTTCGCATTTTTACTAGGATGAAAATCTCGGGAGCGAAAGCTGGCGACTCTGCTGGGGATCAAACCCAGAATCTTTGGTTTCCCTCGTAGAGTTAATCCTAGCGCCTGTTTGTTTTTTGTTTTCATTGGGTGTTTATATGTGTGTGTTGTTGTGTTTGTTTACTGTTTTCGTTTACAGTTTACTTTACAACTTTATTTACTGCTTTCAGTATTTATTTTTACATGCATCATATACTGGACTATGCTGGTTTCATTTTTTATGTGGGATGGGCTTTGTTACTGTGAGATAAGCCAAATACCCGGCTTGAGTGCACCTAGGATTTAGAGTGGTTCCACTTTGGCTTCATGGCATCTTTCTATGTTGGTATTAGTGAGTTCCACGCCTTGACTTGCGACCTTCTCGGAAATGTATTGACGCAAGAATCCTTCTGGGGAAATACACTACCTTGATAGTTATGTGCAGTCAAGGAAGCGATCATTGAGAACCTTTGTGGAAACATCCCTCTCCAGTGATGACAGTGGCAGACCACATTTGTTGGCAAACTCACTCGCATCCGAGGGCCCACTGGGAACTCGCATAGGATGGCCTGGTTCTCTCATAGGAATCCAGTTAAGGCAAATTGTTCGTATGACGATAGTATTGTACCCTTCGGGATGAATGTATTATTGTTTCTTAATTCAGTTCTTGAAGTTGGGGACTTATGAGGGATGTTTGTTTCCTTAGACTCAGCTGAGACCTCCCTGAGTAGTACATAATGCCAAACCAATTCCCTAATTTGGTCATGAGCCATTTCTCGAAGATGGTGAACGTATTATTGCTATTCGGCTTTGAGAGTCTGTGATGTATGACCCGAGTAGCACACCCGTGAGATTGGGAGGGGTTTACAGGTTTGCAGGAACCCTAAACTTCAACATACCCATTATGCCAGCACATTTCAGTGATATTATCTTGTTCTGTTAATTATGGATTGTGAAATCATGAACTCTTGACCAGAAAGATACTTGTGATGATGTTGTGGCCTTGCACAGACAATTGATTACCTGATTCACTACACAGACACATCACTAATCACATGCCTTGCCTTGCATAACATCATAACATCATTAATCATTTGTGTTCTTTTTATTCTCATGGTTCATTACCTCATATTCCTGGTCATATTTGCTGCTTCAACATGGAGATTCCAAGGAACAGAAATGTCCATTATACTTTCCCACATCCAGAAACAGATGGTATTCAGAAGTTAATTAGCTTGATGGGTGACAAATTGCTTGATGATTTCAGAAAAGAGTTTGGAAAGATCCTAGACTATGTGAACAAGCCAACCATTGACCAGAGGGATAACTTGCATTCTCTACTGCAGTTCTATGATCCACAGCTGAGGGTCTTTGTTTTCCCTGACTACATCTTGGCTCCCACGTTAGAAGAGATATCCAGTATCCTTATAATTCCCATAAAAAATGATGATCCTTACTATGGCTTAGAGAAGATGCCTTCATCCAAAGAAATAGCTGACTCCTTTCTTTTGGACTTATCCAAGGTTAGTAGAGAATTGGATGCCACCAAAGGTAGAGGACTTTTCTTAGATTTTCTTATCAAGGAAGCTCAGGATCTGGCATCTGAAAACAAATGGGCTAAGTTCAGTACCTTGCTTGCTTTGATAGTGTATAGGACCAGTTTGTTTCCAGGAGAGAAGGGTTTGATCAACATGGAAGCTATCACTATATTTTCCAGAAGAAATCCAGTACCCACTTTGCTAGGTGACTTTTACTATGGAGTTCACCACAGGAATGAAAAGAGGAAGGGACATGTAAATTGTTGTGCTCCCCTATTTGTTGATTGGTTTGTAAGGCAACTCCCTAAATCAGGACCTTTCCAGGATTTGAAACAATCTTGGAAGTGATCTAAAAGATTAATGGGCTTAACCTCAACTGACATTGCTTGGGGATGCAACAGGGATCTTGTGGGCAAAGAAATATTGGTCAGTTGTGGTAGCTTCCCAAATGTGCCCTTGATATGAATGAAAGGTGGGATTAGTTACAATCTTGTCTTGTCCAGGAAGCAGTTTGGTTATCCATTAAAAGTTGTGCCTTTGATTGAAGAAACAAATGAATCTTTATACTTTCCAGCAGAAGGAAATATCAAGATGAGCATACTAGCATCCCAAGCTTGGGAGGTTAGAGTGATGAAAGGGAAGAAAGACTTTGGGAGAGTAGATCCCAATACTTATGATCCTTTTGCCAGCTGGCTGGAAGATCGTGTAGAGGCTATGTTGCTCCCTTTCTCTAAGGAAACACCTCTCTACCCTAAGGAGGTAGCACCCATAACTTCAGTGCCTCTTCAGGAATATCAAAACCTGGAAGCCTTGGTTCAACAACTCATGTTGGAGAATCAAGAAGCCTACAATTCATGCCAAAAATTGAAGACGCAAAACCAAAAATTGGAGGAAAGAGCTCACAAAGCTGAAGAGATGGTTAAGCTCAAGCAGCAAGACTTTCAAGAGAGAGAGAGAGCTATACTTCAAGAAAAGGGGATTAGCTGAAACTCACAAGGCGGCCCAGCGTCGGAAAGAAAGGAAAGATTTGAATGAAGCTGATGAGGTTGTTACCTTATGGCAAGAGAAGTGGGAAGATAATTTAAAGAAGCAGAAAGAGTTGGAGGTCAAGCACAAGCTAGAAATCAAGAGTCTTTAAGATTCTTTGGATGGACAGAGGGAGCTCCTTCAGAAGGCTTATCATCAAGAGAAGAGTCGTCTCCAAAGTCTAGTAGAAATCCAACAAGTAGTAAAGGAAGCTAAGAGAGAAATAGAAGAGTTGAAACTAAAATCTGATGTCAAGAAAGTCAAAACTGATTCCATTACAAGCCAAGAAAGTGAAAAGGTGTTCCTACAACAAATTGAGGAATTGCATGCCTCCTTTGACCTTAGCGATATCCTAATTCAGAAGCTTGTGCAGGAACCTATACATCCAGATATAGCTCAGATGTTACAAGGTGTCAAGCGCCTTTGTTGGAGGTTACAAGATGTAGATCTTCCTAAGCTTTAGTTTTGTATTCATATGACTTAGATTACCCACAGGCTTGTTGTGGGAATCCCCTCTCTCTTGATGTACTTTTTCTTTCTTGACATATGAATTTGTACTCTGAGGATTTTGGTTATTTCAATTGTCTTCTGATTTACCTGAAGTCTCTGGTTATTATCTGTTGCACGGACACAAAATAAATGCCACCACTTCAAATTTGAATGTCGCACAGGATCTTCTTGCAAAGGATTATTTTCTCAACACCAAAATGGGAAAGTAAACGAAATCTTGAGGATAAAAGGAACACATTTCATTGCATACATATCATTTGCATTTCTTCTTTGTTTTTGCAGGTTTTCTACAGGTTGCTTAACTTATTTGTGTTTTAGGCAAAGATTGTGAGGGCTGCCGAGATCCGGCATCTCCGACAAAATATCCCACACCGTTACATAACTCGCAACAACCAGAGAATAGTCATGGATGCTATGCAAACTGAACTTAATGAGTTTCGCACCAGAATGGGAGAATTCATGGTCATGATGCAAGGGATGGCTCAGGGACAACAAGATTTGAGAAATGCAATTCAGGGGCTCAACCCTCCTCAGACTAATCCTCCTGTAACCACTCCTGAAGTACAAGTGATTCCTCCCAACACCAACAATGGCCCAGGTGGGCCTCAAGTTCCAGAACCTGGCACAACAACCTTCATCTTGGTACAAGACAGACAGGAGGATTAGTTCCCTCCTTTTAACAATGATATGGGGTTTGGCGAAGAAGGAAATCTTCAGGACTTCTTGATGCTTGCTGAGAAAGTCAAAGCCCTCGAGTGTAGAGACACTCTGGGGATAGATGTGTCTGACATGGGCCTAGTCCCTGGGGTAGTTATTCCTCACAAGTTCAGGCCACCTAGTTTTGACAAGTATAATGGTAACTCCTGTCCTAAAACTCACTTGCAGGCGTTCTACCGAAAGATTGTTTCCCATACTAGGGATGAAAAGCTCTGGATGTACTACTTCCAGGATAGTCTCTCCGGAGGATCCTTGGAATGGTATATGAAGTTAGAGAGAAGCTCTGTGAGAAGCTGGAAGAAATTGGGAGAAGCATTCCTCAAGAAATATCAGTATAATATCGACATGGCGCCCAGTCGCACTCAACTCCAGAGTCTGACTCAGAAATACTCTGAGAGCTTCAAAGATTACGCACAGAGGTGGCGTGAAGTGGCCTCCAGAGTGCAATCGCCTTTGCTGGAGAGAGAAATGGTAGACATGTTCCTGGACACCCTCCCTGGGCATTTCATGGAAAGGTTGGCTAGATGTTCCTCAAGTGGGTTTTCAGATATTATCTTGACTGGCGAGAGGATAGAAAGCTGGATCAAGCAAGAGAAGATTCAGAATGGGGGCGCTTCAATTTCTGGTGTCAAGAAACCCTTCCTGAAGAGGAGAAAAGGAGAGACTGGGGCAGTGTACGCACAGAGGGGGGGAGGTAATAGAGGGGTTTATCAGCAAGTGGCCCCTGTCACTATCTCAGCTCAACTTGTTCAACCACAAGTCCAACAACCACAGCCGCAACGCCAACAGGGGTACCAA
Source organism: Lathyrus aphaca (assembly GCA_963966055.1). Classification (NCBI taxonomy): domain Eukaryota; kingdom Viridiplantae; phylum Streptophyta; class Magnoliopsida; order Fabales; family Fabaceae; genus Lathyrus; species Lathyrus aphaca. The sequence continues at coordinate 310,210,939 of OZ014523.1, forward strand.
CAGAGAGCTCCTCGTCCATATTACACCCAAAAGACTAGAGAAAGACACCTCGAAACTACGCCGATGTCTTACTCATAACTTTTGAAGAATCTCCTACAGCTCCAAATGGTACAACTGCAAACTCTACAACCTCCAAGGCCAGACCAACTCCCCGAAGGTTATGATACGAGCGCCCGATGTGAGTTTCATTTCGGAGCCCCCGGACATACCACAGAAAACTGCAAGGCTCTGAAGCATGTTGTTCAAGACCTATTAGATTCTAAAGCGATCAATTTCGCTCCTACTCCTAATGTAATACAGAATCCCATGCCTCCTCACGGGAGTACGGTTGAGGCAATTGACGATGGGGAGAATATAAACTTGGTGTGTGATATCAGCAACCTGCAAACTCCGTTGAATGTTGTTAAAGCTTGTCTGGCCTAGAGGGGTGTGTTTACAGGTTGCGAAAGTGATTGTCCATGATGTTTTGAAGCTCCAAACGGTTGTGAGCAGTTAAAAAAGGAGACCTAGAGTATGATTAACGTAGGAGTTTTATAGTTTGACAAAGTTGTAAAAGAAAGCGAAGTCTCCATAGTAACCATTTTCTACGATCCATCTCAAGTTCCTCCACGGGCCAGAGTAGCACCGATAACGATTACCACTGCAGGGCCAGTAATGTATCAGAGTGATAAAGCCATTCCCTGGAATTATGGTGGCGAAGTATATTGTAACGACCAGAAACAAGATTTGGCCACGTCTAGCACGACCCCAGCTCAAGTAGAAAATGTTGGAGTAGGGGGCTTTACTAGAAGTGGAAGGTTATTTGCGCCGGAAACACTAAGAAATAGTGTGATATCACCCAGAGACACCGCAGAAGCCCAGGCTAAGGCAAGAGGGAAGCAACCAGTGGTTGTCGTTGAGCCCACACCAGTGACTGATCCAGATATTACATTTGATAAAGAAGCTGAAGAATTTTTGAGAATTATCAAAAAGAGCGATTACAAGATTGTGAACCATCTGCAGCAGACCCCATTGAAGATTTCCATCTTGTCTTTGCTAATGTGTTCCGAATCCCACATGAAAGCTCTCTTGAATATCCTAAACAAGGCTTATGTGCCTCAGGATATCTCGGTAAATCAATTAGAATCGGTGGTATCCAGTGTCAATGCCAATCATGGATTGGGATTTACAGACATGGATCTAACATATGAAGGTCGTGCTCATAATTGGGCGCTGCATATCTCTTTAGAGTGTAAAGGTGCAGTACTTTCTCACGTGTTGGTAGATACCGAATCATCGTTGAATGTTCTTACCAAGAAGGCATTGATGAAGTTGGATTATGATGGGGTAATTCTAAAGCCCAGTGACCTGGTGGTTAGAGCATTTGATGGGTCGAGAAGATCAGTGTTCAGGGAGGTGGATTTACCAATTAAAGTAGGTCCACAAATCTTTAATACCACATTCTACGTGATGGATATAAAGCATGTATATATTTGTTTGCTGGGAAGGCCCTGGATACACTCAGCAGGGGCAGTATCGTCCACACTTCATCAAAAGCTGAAATTCGTCTAGGAGGGCCAAATTGTAACAGTCGGTGGGGAATAAGACATCTTAGTTAGTCATCTAGCTTCATTCAAGTATGTAGAGATGGATGGCGAGATAGTTAAGACTCCATATCAGGCTTTTGATCCCCTGAAAACTGAACAAGCATCTGCATTGGCAGCTTTTCTGAAGAACTAAAGAAGGGGGTTTCCATAGCCTCTTATAAGCAAGCTCTTGAGGTGGTAGAGTCGGGGATGCGAGAAGGTTGGGGCAGTCCAGTAGAAGTGCAAGAAAAGAAAGATATGTTTGGGGTTGGCTACCATCCTGGGCAGTCATCATCTGGACAGAGTGCTAGAGGTCGTCAAGGCCCGATTACCTTCACGAGTGCGGGAATGGTGGATTACGGAAGCATCAATGCCGTGCAAGATGACGCAGTTGATAGTGACTGTGACTTAGATGAGTGGATCAGACCTTCCGTTCCAGGGACTCAACTTAGCAACTGGTCGTCTGAAAGGCATATCTCAGTCACCTCCTTCGAAGAGTAATGATTTTTGTTTTTTGTTTTTCCTGTACTCATGCACTATGTCTTGCCCGGGGCATAGTAGATTTTTGTAAGGGTTCTTTTGTTCCTAACACAATTCATAATCATAAATAAAGCTGACGTTTCACATTCATCCATGTTGTTCTTTGCCTTTCATTTTTTGCTTTTGTTTTTCAAAAAAGAAAGAAATTTTTTTAAATGGCAATGTTTCTCATTTTCTCAAACTCTTTCTAAAGCCTTGCATGAATCACCATTCATGATGGTGCTTATCATCGGATCTTATCAATGACGAACCTGTTATGGCTAAGTATGACTTTGACAATCCAATTTATCAAGCCGATGAGGGAGGTGAAGAAGATTGCGAACTACCTGAAGAATTGGCCAGACTGCTTAAAAAGGAGGAAAAGATGATTCAGCCGCATGAGAGTCCATTGAAGTGATAAACCTGGGCACCGAAGAAGACAAAAAAGAAGTTAAGATCGGGGTTGCATTAGAGGAATATATCAAGACTCGTCTAATTGCCATGCTTCGAGAGTATGTTGATGTCTTTGCATGGTCCTACCAAGATATGCCTGGTTTAGACACTGACATTGTGGTACACAAGTTTCCTTTGAGAGAAAATTGCCCTCCAGTGAAGCAGAAGTTGAGGCGCACACGCCCTGATATGGCAATCAGGATAAAAGAGGAAGTACAAAAGCAATTTGATGCTGGTTTCCATGTCGTGACTAATTACCCTCTGTGGGTTGCCAATATCGTGTCGGTCCCTAAAAAAGTCGGTAAAGTCAGGATGTGTGTAGACTACAGGGATTTGAATAGGGCCATCCCTAAAGATGATTTCCCTCTGCCTCACATAGATTTTCTTGTTGATAATACTGCTCAGTTTTATGTGTTCTCTTTCATGGACGGGTTTTCAAGTTATAACCAGATTAAGATGTCACCCGATGATATGGAAAAGACTACCTTCATCACGCCTTGGGGCACCTTCTGTTACAAGGTCATGTCGTTTGGTCTGAAGAATGTTGGGGCCACTTACCAACGGGCGATGGTGACGCTATTTCACGACATGATTCATCATGAAATTGAGTTTTATGTTGATGATATGATATCAAAATCCCAAACAGAAGAAGAGCACTTGGTCAATCTAGCAAAGTTGTTTGACAGACTCCGGAAGTTTAGATTGAGGTTGAGTCCGAACAAGTGTACCTCTGGGGTCCGTTCCGGCAAGTTACTTGGCTTCATTGTTAGTGATCAAGGAATTAAGGTTGATCCAGCCAAAGTAAAATCCATTCAAGAGATGCTTGAGCCAAAGACTGAAAAGCAAGTGCGTGGTTTCTTAGGGAGACTAAACTACAATTCTCATGCCTCCAGTACCAGGGAGACCTTTGATCATGTATCTTATTGTGCTCGAAGGATCGATGGGATGTGTGCTGATTCAGTAAGACGAGTATGGTCGAAAAGAGCACACCATTTATTACCTTAAGAAAAAAGTATACCGATTGTGAGGCACGATACTCACTACTCGAGAAAACTTGTTGCGCTTTGGCATGGGTTGCACGCCGACTAAGACAGTACATGTTGACTCACACCACTCTCTTAATCTCCAAGATGGATCCTATGAAATATATCTTCGAGAAGCCGGCTCTAACAGGAAGGGTAGCCCGATGGCAGATGATACTAACAGAGTATGATATACATTACACTTTGCAAAAAGCAATCAAAGGAAGTGTATTGTCGGAATACTTGGCTTAGCAGGCAATCGACGATTATCAACCCATGAAATTTGAGTTTCTGGATGAGGACATCATGTTCCTCAAGTTGAAAGACTGTGAAGAAACACTTCCGGAGGAGGGGCCGGGCCCTGAATCCAAATGGAAGTTGATGTTTGAAGGAGCTGTGAACATGAACGGAAGCGGAGTAGGTGTTGTTAGCATCTCACCAGAAGGGGTCCATACACCTTTAGCTGCTCGGTTGACTTTCGAATGCACTAACAATGAGGCAGAGTTTGAAGCTTGTATCATGGGGGTTGAAGAGGAAATCAACTTGCGAGTCAAGAACCTAGAGATCTTCGGATATTCCGCTCTGGTGGTGAACCAAGTCAATGGCAAATGGTTAGTTCATCAACCTCACTTGGTTCCTTACATGGATTATACCAGGAGGCTGTTAACTTTCTTCACCAAGGTAAAGTTGAATTATATTCCTTGTAAACACCCCAAATTTTCCCTCACTCATATCACACCATGGCTTGTGATCTTTCATTTTTGCATTAGCATAAGCATTACATCTCATATTGCATTTTTTGCTCCACTGCATAGGTTCAAATTCACATGCATCTAGGGTTTGTGATCTGAGTAATCCAAGATTCCATCTGAGCAACTCCAAATGTCTTATAGCATTCCAAGAGGGTCCATGTGTGTTCTATCATCATTTTGTGCCTCTCAAAGTTCAAGGAAGTCAAGGAGTCACAAGAACTGGCAAGGCATGGAAGCAGAGCCAGGGTTTTCACTACACAGATGACCAAAATTAGGGTTTTGGTTTCAGAGGCCTTAACTCCAAACTTTTGGGCCATTCTTGTTTCTAATGTTCTTAATATGTTATGAGGATCATGTGTACCAAGTTTGATGAAGAAATTCACTGTGGAAGTCATTTGTTCACTGGGTAACTTCTTGAGCAAGTTAAGTCAAAATCAGGGCATCTGAGGCCCCCAACAATGGAACCAAAGAGGTATTTTCATCAAATTGAAGTTATATGATCTTTATTTGATCTTAGAAGTGGTGGGAAGTTCATAAGATTGAATAATTTTGAGCCATTTGCAAGCTTGCCAAAAATGGAAATGACTTGTAATGGAAACTTTCCATTTTGGGAAAGTTCTTCAACCTCCTATTTCTTAATAAAAAATGCTTCAAATAAAACATTCTTGGTCATGAAAGTTGTAGATTAGGTCTTTCCCTTTTCAAAAAATTACAAGAACATGTTCTAATTCATTATGGAACTCAAGTTATGATCCTTAAAAGTTGGCAAAAATCCTATAATTTTCACATTCATGCCAAAAAGGATTTTTTGCAAAAACCACTTGCCAAGCTTCTAAATGACTTCTAATTGACTTCTAAACATCATAACAAATTCATATGATTCATTTTGATCAGAATTGGCCCAAGAATTATGCATTTCCATGACTTGAACTTCAAGAAATTTCAAAGGGGCCAAGACTTCCCAAAATTGCAAAATGGTATAGATCTTTCCATCCACTTGTGCCAACATTCCAAATCTGATCCACAAGCTTTCCTTGATCTCTGCTGAGCCCAGCCATGCCTCAAAAACAGACCTGCCATGACCCATACCTCAAGTATAACCAAACTTGACTTTTTGCAAATGAAGCCATACCAATCAGCATAGCCCACAACAACTCTTCGGACCTATCACAACTTCACATACATGCCCTAAGGATCACATTTCATAATATCTTGGAGCTGGAATCATCCCACACATTCAGATTCACAAAATCCTCAAGAAACTTCCCTTCTTCGAAATTCATAAACCAGCCATCAAAACTTCAAGCAAACTTCACCAATCATTTCCATACATCCTCCAGATCATTTCCCAACCATTAAACAAGCCTATAACCTCAAGAATCAAAAACACGATTTCACCCCCCTTTGAATTGAAACTTCAAAAACAACCCAAATAAATTCCTTCCAAGCATCAAAGCATCCTCAGGAGGTCCATTGGAGTTGATTGGAACCAAGGAGAGGCCCAGTTAGCTGAGATTGAGAAAGCTCAAGCTCAGGTATCATCAAGAACAAATTTTCCAAAACTTGTATTTTTTGATATAGAAATGTTCTTCATGCTTCACTGATCACACTGCACCTTTTACTTTTGAAAATGGTTGAATATTGAGCTTGTATCGTGCTTCTGAAATTTTTGCAATTTTTATGTTTTGATTCGTATCTGGATTTTGATGCATGATAAATGTTGTTTGATGATTGAATCTTGTTTAGAATGATTAGGAGAGTGGATCTGGAGATTTAGAGCTCCTAATTTGGCCTAGGGAAGAAGTTAGGGGTTTTGGCTGGCCGGAGAAGATGACCGGAGGTCTTCTCCGGCCACCTGAAAGTCATTAGGGTTTGTTTAGGGTTTAATCTGGTCAGTTTAAATGTGGGCCATTAAATGGTGATTAGCGCGTAAACGAGTGGCTAAGATCATTTCACTTAGGGTTAATTCTGATTAATTAATTTTAAAACATAATTAAGGTTAGTTTGAATGCCAGCCCTTGGATCTGACGCGCAGTCAATTCCCTCCCTTTTTCTTTTGAATCTCATCCCTTAGATCGGCTGACTTCCTCTTTTATTCATTTTATTTTCTTTTTAATTCATTTCTTTTGCACAATTTATTTAAAATACTTAGAAAAATCCCAAAAATATTTCCTTTTGCATTTTTGTTTCAAATATTTTTCTTGATCAGAAAATAATTTTTATTTTATTTTTTGCATATAAAAAGTATTTTTAAAATATTTAAATGTTTATTTTAATTAATTAATGGAAATTAATTAATTAAAATAGCATTAGGTTTCTAAAAATTACCAAAAAAATCATGTTGTATCTTAACATATTTAGAAATATTTTCAAACCCTTCATGCAAATTTCTTTTTGGTTTTGATCATAACTTGACAATTTTCTTTGAATTTAGGGTTCATAAAATCACATTTTAAACCCTAACCTTTGAAAAATCTTTTCTGCCTAACCATGAAGGGTTTGAAGATGGTTCTTTTTGCATTATTTTACACATATCATGTAGTATCTAGGATATTTTTGGCATGAATTTATCTTGCATTTTCACTTTGTTTGGCATTTTACATTAAGGATCACCCAAAAAAACCTAGAAACTTAGAAAATTCATAACTTTTTCTAGGTTTAGCTTCTGACCTCCCCCTTTGGATGGAAACCTAGTATAGGTTTAGGGTTCCTTTGAGTGTATTTTCAATGTTTTACAATGTCATTTGCTTCTGTCTTTGCCATTTGCATCTCATCCTTTCATGTAACCCTAATTTTGCATCTTTACTTGCATCTTACATTGCATTGCATGAACATGTGAACTTGCCATGCCATTATAAGAATTTGTATACCATCTTAGACATCTTAAGACATTGCTTGAACATTGCTTGATCATTCATTCATACATTTGCTATACTTTGCATCCATTTCATGTCATAAACATCCATGTGTTTACATGCTTCATTTGCATTCATCCTCTTGTATGAGCACACATATGCATCTTGTATGTCTTTGCATCATATCATAGCATCATTTGAATCATGTGTATGCTTCTGGTTTTGGTCTTGGCCCTTGCATATGCATCATTTTATTTCATTTCTTTCCTTATGCATCTTTTGCTAACTTTTCAGGTTAATGGTAAGTTTGTTTAGGAGGTGGATTTGCCTTCACCTCCCACCACTTCTCATCTCTTCATATTGCATCCTTGCTTCATTTTTATTTGTCTTTGAGTGAGCTTGCTCACTTGTGCTTTTCTTCCTTTAAGTTACTTATCTTCTTAGGAAGTAAGTAACTTATTCTTTTGCTTCCTCCTTTTTTCATCTTGCATCTCCTTGGTGGCCTCCTTGAACACTACTTTTCTTAAGCCTCACAAACCCTAGGACTTCCAAGCATGATAACTTTCTAGGACCTATTATTTTCCCTTATACTTTTTCCTTTGAGTCTTCTTTGTGTCTCTTTTCTCATCTCATCATTAGAGACTAAACCTTTAAGGTTTTAGGACTTTGGAATTAGGGTTATGCCTGCATCCTTCTCTTAGGATGGAGTGTATAGCTTTAATCCTAAGTGTTAAACCCTTAATCTGTTTAAACCTCTTAATTAATACATCTAATAATTACTAAGACATTAACTTGTAACTTGGGCCTTACATTAGGGTTTTATCTCTTCCTTATGGTTAAGAGGGACTAACCCTTAGTGTTTAATGGACAAGTCCCCCTCAAGTTGTCTTACAAACCATAAAATTCACTTCTTAATCTCATCTCTTAATTAAAATCCATTTAATAAAGGTTTGTTTTGTCATGAATTTAATCCCTAACCATGGATTTAGTTGAGGAGTATTCCTTAGCTTAAGTGTTCTCATCTATCATCCTTCTATTAGGATGGTGTAATGAGTTCACTAATATGTGATTAGAGATTAAACTCATTACTTAACACTAAACAAAAACCCAAAAAAAAACATCTTAATACTCACAAGTAGGTTAATGATCTTAATCCTACATCATCATGGTAATTAAGTTGAGATGCTTATCTCATACTTAAGTATTCTCATTATCCCTAATCAGGGAGGATATAATGAGTTTACAACCCTTGATTTAGGCTTAAGCTCATTAACTTATGCAAAACACAAAAAACAATAACAAAACTGAAAACACAAAAAACAAACAATAATCGTCTCCTTCGTGATTCTTTTCTGATCATCCTCATTCATAAGCGGGAACTTGCTTCTTCCGTCTAATGCAAGACAGTTAGCACTCGAGCCAGACGAGTCATACACTTGAGCATAAGCAAGCAAGCAGTCTACAGTCAATTTAACTTTCAGTCTCTTTGAGTCGAACTACGGTGTTCTGACTTCCTCATTGCACGTGAGGATACGTAGTCATAACTTAACAGTTATCAAACAAAAGTCTCTGTGTCTTCCCCCTCTTTCAACATTCTCTTTTAAGCCTCAGTTCCTGAGCATTTCACTTATTTTTTGCACTGACACTTGAATATTCTCTTCCAGCTTTTGCACACAAATAGCACATACACCCACCCCTTTAAACACAATCTTTTAAGCGTGGATCCCATCGAGTACGACAGATAATATTGGTGCTAATACCTTCCCAGGTTGTAACCAACCCCCTTTCTCAGTTTCTCTGGTTCGCAACCGTCTTATCCATCTCTTTCTAGGTTTATGCAGCATTACCTTTCCTTCGGGATAAAAATGCCTAGCTGGCGACTCTATTCACTTCACCCTCATTCTCTCCTTTCGCCGACCGTTCGCGTTTGTACCCTGTCTGACCCGGTGTCTTTTCGGGGGAGCGACTTTCCTCGAGACGAAAATTAATTCGCTGATGCTCTAGCAACTTTGTCATCTATGATTAAAGTTTGTCAAGAGAATTTCATGCCTCGAATCATGGTCTCCCGTCTTGAAAGACCTGCTTATGTCTTTGCAGTTGACAGTGGTGAAGATAATAAACCTTGGTATCATGATATCAAGCACTTCTTGAAAACTCAAGAATACCCGGCTGGGGCATCCAATAAAGACAAGAAGACCCTCAGAAGACTAACAGGCGGTTTCTTCTTGAATCAAGATGGTGTGCTATACAAGCGAAACTTCGACATGGTTCTGCTCAGATGCGTGGATAGACACGAAGCAGACCTGCTGATGCAAGAGGTTTATGAAGGCTCATTTGGTACCCATTCTGAAGGACATGCTATGTCCAAGAAATTGTTGATATCGGGATATTATTGGATCACCAAGGAATCCGATTGCTGTAAATACTCCCATAAATGTCACAAGTGTCAGATTTATGCCAATAAGGTCCATGTGCCTCCAAATCCATTGAGTGTCATGTCTTCACCATGGCCGTTCGCCATGTGGGGCATTGATATGGTTGGCAAGATCGAGCTGACAGCTTCCAACGGTCACCGCTTCATCCTGGTTGCTATAGATTATTTCACAAAGTGGGTCGAAGTGGCGTCTTATGCCAATGTTACTAAACAACTGGTAGACCGGTTTATTAAAAGAGACATCATTTGTCGGTACGGAATTCCCGAAAGAATAATTATTGATAATGGTTCTAATCTCAACAACAAGATGATGGCTGACTTGTGTCGGGATTTCAAAATAGAACATCACAACTCTTCTCCATATCGCCTGAAGATGAATGGTGTCATCAAGGTGGCCAACAAGAACATCAAGAAGATCGTGCAGAAGATGGTTGTGACATACAAAGACCGGCATGAGATGCTACCATTTGTGTTGCATGGGTACAGAACGTCAGTGCATACCTCAATAGGGGAAACCCCGTTCTCACTGGTATATGGTATGGAGGCAGTCTTACCAAATGAAGTGGAAATCCCCTTGTTGAGGTTAATGATGGACATTAAGCTAAATGAAGCTGAGTGGCTCTGATCTAGATATAATCAACTGAGCCTCATTGAAGAAAAATGCCTAACAACTGTATGCCATGGACAGTTGTATCAGCGGCGGATGAAGCAGGATTTTAACAAGAAGGTACGACCACAAAGGTACATACCAGGTGACCTGGTGCTGAAAAGGATTCTTCCTCCTCTTAACGATCACAGGGGAAAATAGACACCTAATTATGAAGGACCGTTCGTGGTTAAAAAGGTTTTCTCAGGTGGAACCTTGATGCTGACAACCATGGATGGAGGAGACTTCCTTTCCCCTGTCAACGCAGACGCAGTAAGAAAATACTTCGTATAAAAAAAGACCCGCTGGATAAAAATAGAATAAAGATCCAAGCAAAAATGGGCATCTCGGTGAGCCAAAAACATAATAAAAGGCTCGGGCAAAAATTAGAGAAATCTTGAAAAAAATGTACACCCGCTGAGTTGAAAAGCCACATCGGACAGCTCATGCAAAAAAGGGTATCCCGGTGGATTGAAAACCCGAAAGGACGATCTACGCAAAGGAGGGACTAACACAAACGACTGTGATCTGCGAAATTCGTAACTCATCTGCAACTGAGGTTATTCTAAAGGTTGAAGACCAGTTCAATCACCTTTCTCAAGGGGAAAAGCGAGCGGATAATCTTGAAGATATACGAGTCATAACCGGGTTGAAACTTGATGAGATCCACTTCTCACATTGCCAATAGGTAGTTTGTGTTCCTTTTTGGCTATTTCCTCTTTCTAGGGAATTACTTCCTTTGTAATGCCTATTCATGGCCATTTTTCGAATCAATAAAATTCAATTTCAGTCAACTTGTGACTATTTGCTTCTTGTTTTTGTTTTTGCATTGATTGATTGCGAAAACATCCAGCAAATTGTGATTTATATTGTGTTATGAACATTTGAATGCTTTATAACTCATGCAGGAGGACATAAACATTTAATACAACTCTAAAAGGGTGTCAAGAGGCCCAGATAATGATTCATGCTATGAGCCTGGGACATATAGGTCTGAACTAACTCTCCATGTTGCATGCACTATCAATCGTGTTTATGCAGGTATAGGTACAAGTGTTGCTAACAGAGTTAAAATAGATTTCCAGAACGGGTGTTTTCTCGGGTGTCTCTAGTTATCCCCAGTAGAAGTGAAGGTGAAGTTCTTCTCCATCATTAATGGCAAGAGATGTCTGTCCTCCTCAAGAAGAAGTTTTCTTTCAGCACAAGGGCAATCCCCAGCAATGCAAGGAGTGTCTTTCCTCTCCCAACAGTTTGCTTCCTCAGCAGAGCCATACCTCTGGTTCCCAGCCAAGTCAGGATGTCTCCACTTAAGAAGAGTCCATCTCCAGCAGGGTCTTGGCTCTCCAATCTTAAAGTCCAATTTATTTTTGGCAATGGCGGTAGTTCAGAGTCGGTGCATCATTAACAGCTTTCCCCGCAGAGTTGTTTCCTCCTCATCAGGATGGACCAGATCAGTGCAATGATCACCAATTCTCCAGTCAAGCCATCTGGGATACTTGCAGTCTCCTTGTCAGGAGATCCTTTGCATTTTCATGTGCATAATCATCATTACATTTGCATCCTCCAAAGCGTAGCATTTCCACCATCATGGAGCATTACGCCATAAACTCAAAACATGTGCATACCAGCATGGGCTAGTTTTGAGGTATATTACATACAACCTATAACATCTTCTCAACCGGAAATACTCCTCACAGAATATACTTATACCATTTTCCATGCATCTTTGTTTTTCCAAGTCAATGTTGTAAACACCCCAAATTTGCCCTCACCCATTCACACCATGGCTTGTGATCATTTCATATGCATAAACTCAATCATGGCATCTCACATTACATTTTTGATTCACTGCATAGATTCAAAGTCATCTGCATCTAGGGTTTGTGATCTGAGCTATCCAAGGACTTCCTGAACCACTCCAAAGGTCATCAATCACTTCAAAGGGGTCCATGTATGTTCAAGCATCATATTATATCCCCTCAAAGTCAAAAATGTCAAAGAATCACAAGAACTGAGAAAGGCATGGAAGCAGAGCCAGGTTTAACTGCACAGATGACCTAAAATTAGGGTTTTGGTTTCAGAGGCCATAACTCCAAATTTTTTGGTCATTCTTGTTTCTATTGGTCTCTATATGGTATAGGGAGTATGCATATCAATTTTCATGAAGAAATTCCATGGGGAAGTCATCTGATCAAGAGTTGACTTTTCAAGCAAGTCAGTGCAAAATCAGGGCATCTGAGGCCCCCATTGACCCAACCAAAGGGTGTTCTTCATCATTTTGATTGAATATGATCTTTATTTGATCATAGAAGATGTTAGAAGTTCACAAAATTGAAGAATTTCAAGTCTTTTGCAAAGTTGACTTTTTGGGAAAGTTGACTTTTTAATGAAATTGCCATTTTGGGAAACTTTTTCAACCCTTGCTTTTTGATTCAAAAATGCTTCAAATGGAAAAACTTTGGTCATGAAAGTTGTAGAATGGATCATTCCCTTTTCAAAAAGTATAAGAACATGACCTAATTCATTTTGGATCAAAAGTTATGGCTTGTTAAAGTTGGCAAAAATCACAAAATTTGAAGTTTTCCACCAAAGAGGCAAAGTTGCAAATTCACTTCTCAAGGCAAATTAAGCTATCAAATGGACTTCTAAACTTCACAACATGATCATACAAGACCTAAAATTCAGAATGGGCCAAGAAATCTCACATTTTTATGGTTTATGGAGCAAGATATTTCATAAGGAACAAAAGTGAACCAACTTGCAAAAACTCACTCAAGTGAAGATCCACTTGCTTGCTGACTTGCTGAACCATCCTAGGGTTCCCCCCACATCATGTTGCGCAGGACATGCCTTTTGTCCTTGGCTAGCAAGTAGCCCATACCTCTCTTACACAACTTTGACATTTTGGCAACTTGAGCCATACCAATCAATAAAGCACACATCACTTCATCTGACCAATGGCTTTTGTTTATACAAGAAAAAAGCAAGCCAAAGCAACAAGAACACAAGCCTGAAACACTCCATAGCACAGCATTCTCATTTTCACCTCATCTTGCAAGAGCATTCGAAACTACTTGCACAAGCCACAAACACACAAACAAACTTCACCAATCAACTCAACACACCTTCCTGGTCACAAAGCACCCTTCACCATAGCCTGAAACTCAGAGAATAAAAAACACGATCACCACCTGCCATTGAACAGAACTCCTGCCATCTCTCAAACCACCCATTATAAACTCCAAACAAACCTTGCAAGCTTCTTAGGAGGATCATTGGAGTAGATTTGAGCCAAAGAAACAGCCTGAAAGCTCTTGAATTGAAAGCTCCATCTCAGGTATCATCCAAGAACATTTTTCCAGAACTTGTGTTTTGAGTTACAAACTGATTCTATGTGATGTGCTGATCATTTTAAGCTTTGAATCATTGAAAATGGTTGCGTGTGTAGGATGTATTTGATCTCTGAAATTTTTGTGTTGTTTTCCGTTTTGATTCGTTTCTCATGATTCAGTGGAAATGAATGAGTTTTGGGGTGGGGTTTAGGTTTAGTGATGATTAATGATTGATTCTGGAGAGTTTGGCATGATTTCATGGCATATTGAGAGAGATTGAGAGTTGAGCTGGCCGGAGAAGACGACCGGAACAGTGTTCCGGTCGCCTGAGAGTGATTAGGGCAGGATTAGGGCTTAATCATTTAATTAGAGAATTTGAATTCCAGCCCTTGGATGTGGCGCCAAGTCAAACGCGCGCGCTGCCAGTTCAAACCTAGGCCCTTGGATCTGATTACCACCCATTTAATCCATTTTATTTTTCATTTTATTTCATTTAATTTGTCCATTTAATTAAAAATAGTAAAACAATTTTAAAAATTCTGAAATTTTTTGTACAAACTTTTATTTAATTTCAGAAACCAAAAACATTTTTATTTTTATTTTTTGCATAAAAAATATTTTTAAATCATTTAAAAGTTTATTTTTAATTAATTAATAAGAATTAATTAATTAAAAATACTTTTAGGTATTTAAAAATCACCAAAAAATTCATGAAACCTCTAAAATCATTTAGAAACATTGTCCAACCCTCAAACCAAATTTCTTTTTTGATCTTGATGCATTTTGATAATTTTCCATGGAATTAATTTCATTTCAAAGCATTATTTTGATCCAAACTTCAAAAAATCATTTTTGCCTAACCATTGAGAGTTGGACTTTGTTTCTTTTTGCATTGTGTTTTGCATATCATGTAGTTTGTGAGATTAAATTGGCATGAATTGATCTTTCATTTTCATTTTTTTTGACCTTTTTCTTGTTAAGGTACCCTAAAACCCTAGAAATCTTAGGAAATTCATAACCCTAATTAGTTTAAGAGTTAGAACCCCTCCTTTGGGCAGTGAGTTTGTATAGGATTAGGGTTCCTTTGAGAGCATTTTCAATTTTTTATCTTGATGTTTGCTTCTGATTTTGGTTTTTGTTTGATGCATTGATCATAAACCCTAATTTGGGCTTCCTTTTGCATACATCTTGCATTTGCTTGCATACCATGTCTTGCTGTAACACGGTGGGAGAACTGACTTTAGTTAAATGTTGCGGATAGCAAGAGTCGTCACCGACTTTTATTTTATCCAAAGGAAAGGCATAAAAGAACAGGAAAGACCTTTTAAAAGATTTTTGGGTCCGGGGGGTAGGTTATGTAAAGGGAAGGTATTAGCACCCTTTACATCCATGGTTATCCATAGGCTCTTAGTTACTTAGCTCACTTTGAATTGTTTTTGAAAATGTGAAGTGTGTGGATAAAATTTTCATAAGAGTTTGATAATGATCCATGTACGGATGCGTAAAAAAACTTGTGTTTGAAAATTGTTTGAAAATTGTGAAGTGTTTGAGAAATTTTTAAGTAGTGAGCAAGTAACTATGAGGAACCTACCCTAAAGTTTAAGTCTTTCTGTTCTTTATCCTTTAAATGGTAAGACTATCCCTATTATTAAGGAATAGGTAGTCATTACCTTGGATGTATGGGACAAGTGAGGGACATCTGTTTAATGAAGGCAACTGTAGGGTGTATTAAGCATTTTTTTGGAGGGACTGTCATCATTATTCGAAAGGGACAAGATCTTTATGAAGGCAACCATTAAGGGACTTGATCTTTGATTATGAAGGGACTAGATGACTTTTCTTTTAAGGGACTTTGCTTTATACACCCCACTTGACCTTATGATTAGGCAACATTGAGAGGCAACCCTAGAAAGTGAGGTGGCGATCAAAGATCGACTTACGTGTGTGGGTGTTTAATTTCGTATTTATCTTATAATTTAAATGACTTAAATTCAATTTTAAAATAGCATACATGTTACACTCCCTATTTTACTAACCATAGTATGAAAATTAAATAATTTAAATATTTAAGAAAATTACATCCAGGAGCAATTACAATAATAATAATAATAAGCAATTAAAAAAATAAATAAATATAAGTGAAATAAATAAATAAGCAATAATAATTATAATAGGGGTTAGTAATAATAATTAAAAATAAATAAGGTTAGTGAAATAATAATAATAAGCATAATAAAAAAATAAATGGATTAGTAATAAGCATGATTAGTAATAATAATAATTAAAAGAATTAGATTTTAATATGGACAATTATAAAAGAAAATATGAACAATTAAGTAATTTTGAATTATATACAAATTATTAAAATAT
Organism: Lathyrus aphaca; assembly: GCA_963966055.1. Lineage (NCBI taxonomy): Eukaryota > Viridiplantae > Streptophyta > Magnoliopsida > Fabales > Fabaceae > Lathyrus > Lathyrus aphaca. The sequence continues at coordinate 310,226,887 of OZ014523.1, forward strand.
CTTTAAACATATTATAATCACAAGATTAGCATAGATTCAATTATTTCTAAAAAAAATTATTTATATATATAATTTAGATTATAAACAAATTATAGAAATATTTACATATTATATAAAGAAAATAGATTATAATTATATTTACAAAAAAAAATTACTTATATTAAATAAAATATGTACATAATAATTACATTTACAAAAAATTAGAAATTTAAATCATAAGATAAAATTAGGTTTTTTTTTTAATTGTTTGGAAAATAATATATTAGGTTTTATAAGTTTGTAAAATATAATTAGGATTTAATTAAGAATAATAATTTATTTAACCAAATAATACATATATACATTTTATAATTTAAATACATAATAATAAAAACTAATTTTGGAATTTAGAAAATATATTTTTTAGAATTTAGAAAATATAATATATGCATTTTATAATTTAGAAATCATTTTAATATAATATAGAAAATAATAGAAAATATAAGAAAAGAAAATAAGAAATCAAAAAAAACAGGACCTGGGATTTGAACCCAGGTCCCTAACCTGGATAATGAAGAGGTTTGCCAACTGAGCTGCGCGCTAGTGGTGCAAGAAGAAGGGATACACCTTGGTTTTGTTCTTTAAACCTGGAAAATCAGAAAAATAATGAAAAAGCAAAAGGCCTGGGGGAGGATCGAACCCAGGACCTCTCAAACAAACACATATACACATTACCAATCCTGCTGGGTGAGCGCGTCTGTTAATGAACCAACAACATTTGATAATATATTATATTCATTGAATAAAAGAGAAAAACGCAAAAATATTGTCACAGCCAGGATTCGATCCCCTGCCTTCTCATAATACGCATGCCTGACTTTCCACTGGGACAAGCGCGTGCTTGTGAAATACAAACAGGATTAATTCATAATATTTTAAAACAGTTTTTAAACTTGAATTTTTGGCTCCAGCATAACTTCATCTTCTTCCTTGAATTAGCAGGTTTTCCTGCGAAATTATCTGGGAAAATACCTGCGAATTTTCCTGCACTTTAAACCTGCGAATTTCAAACCACCATCAAACAGCAACATTTTATCAAATTAGAGACATCTTTGAATCTCTTACAACCTGCACAATCCAATTATGCCCATAGAATTCATTTATATTGCGTGAATCGAATAACCCTATTTTGGAGTTCTAAACCCTAAACATGGCATGTCACGGGTTTCTCATGGTTTCTTTGATTTCTTTGCCCAGAAACATTCTACACATCATCACAAATAAGATTAGACAACCAAAATTCATTAAAATGCAATGAATTAGTGAAATCGAAAAATTTATATTCAAGAACAAATACGATTCGGTTAGCATGATATGGCATGTTTGGGATGCATATGAGTATTGGTTTTCACTCAATGGTATTCAGTGATCATGGCTATGTGCTTCAAATACCTTCAAATGCCCTGGAAATTCAAAACCGAATGTGAGTTGTGGAGAGGTTTTTTGACTTATGGAACTTACTCTTGGGAGGCAGAAAATTCGTGGCTTTGGTTAGGGTTGTGTTATGTACTTATAGGACAATGAATTTAGGTTAAAAAATTAAGTCATTGTGTGGAAAATTTGATATGAAAAGATTCAAAATGATCATGCCTTAAAAATCAAATATTCATGTATGAACACTTGCTATTTTTGGCTAATCCTCATGATTTTCTTTCCACTTCAATTCTAATCAAATTTATGATTTTCTAGAAGCTTAATCCAATTCAAATCTTACATTTTCATATTTTATTTTTATTTAAAATGATTTTTAATGAATTAAATCAAAATAAATAAAAATAAAATAATAAAAAATCTGATTTTTATTGACTTGGGTCGTGCATGAAGTTATTGTATGGATTGGGTCATCATTTGGCAAGCCCATTTGGAAGAAATTGGTTTTAGACCTCCATTTTCATCATAAACCAACCCAAAATTTCCCAACTTTGCAAGGGCACATATCCTTCAATTTTAATGCTATGAGGGTGTTCTTGGACATTTTGGAAATCTTGAAGAGTCCTTTAAACAACCCCACTGGTTTCATGTCCATATCATTTACCAATCTCAAGTTATGCCCTTTTGAAGTTGTTGACTTTTTGTTGACTTTCAAAAGGACCTATAATGTCTTAGCTCATACCTTCCAAATGAAGCATTTTTGGGCTTGGCTTGTGAGACACAAAGTTGTAGAGAATTCAATTTACTTCAAAATGAGATTTGGATGGAGACTTGGTGATGAAGCATGTGAAAGTTATGACTGGTCAAAGTTCAGTTGACTTTTACTGAGGAAACCCTAATTTAGAAACTCTTGATTCTTGATGATCTGAAATCTCCTTGATGAATCATGATTAACCCTTGATCAAATGATGAATTTTACTTCATATACTTGATGTTGGCAAAAAATCATGAAGTTTGACTTTGGTTTGACCACAGTTGACCTCAGTTTGACTTTTTAACTGCTTTGACTGATTTTGACTTATTTGATCATCTGACTGAGCAAACTTTTGAGAAAAGTCTTGAAACTTGTCATGGGGGTTCTTAAACACATATAAGATGTTATGAAGCTCACTTGAAGTCTTGGAAGTCCAGTTAGCCTGATTAAAGTCAAAACCCTAGTTTTGGATACACTGCTTAGGAGGTGCATTGTCTGAGGGAATTGTCAACTCTTCTGACCAATTGTGAACTTTGTGAACCTTGTGAACCCTGTGAACCTCATAAAGTGACTTGTAGACTTCATAAACCTCATGACAGGTCTTGTAAACATTGTGAATCTTGTGAACCTTGTGAACCTTCATGAAGTGACTTGTAAACTTCATGAACCTCATGAAAGGTCTTGAAAGCATTGTGAATCTTGTGAACCTTGTGAACCTTCATGAAGTGACTTGTAGACTTCATGAACCTCATGAAAGGTCTTGAAAGCATTGTGAATCTTGTAAACCTTGTGAACCTTCTTAGCACACAAAGTCTTGTATTGTGAGGGCAAATTTTGGGGTGCAACACTTGCCATGACATTTTATGCATTCATTTGATTCATTAGACATCTTAAGATATGTTGAAAGCATGTTTGATCATTGCATCATGTATTTTCCATGTTGTATGCCATTTGCATCTCATAACCTTTCATGTGTGTTCATGGTTCTAAACTTGCTCCATTTGTTCATGTGATCATCCTCATGCCTTGTTTCATGTTTGTATCATCTCATAGCATCATTATCATCTCATATATGCTTCTGGTTTTGGTTTGCATCATGCCATTTCATCTCATTTTGCATTGCATGGCATTTCTTTCACTAACTTTTCAGGTGGTAAGTTACTTTGAGAAGTGAATTTGCCTTCACTTCTCACAATTTCTTTTCATCTCTTTATGCATCCTTGCTGCATTTTGTTATGTGTTTGAGATTGAGCTTGCTCTTTCTTTTTCTTCCTACTTTCTTTCTTCAAGTGACTTGTCTTCTTAACTGAAGCAAGTTACTTTGCTTCTCTTTGCTCCTTTCATCTGCCTCTTGTGGTTCCACTGAAGATCTCTCTTGTAAACCTCACAAACCTTAGGAACAACCAAGCATGACAATGATTAGGGTTTTGATTAGTCCCCCACTTAGTTTTACCTTTGTGTCTCTTTATGTCTCTCTTCTCATCTCATAATCAGGGACTAAACCCTAAAGGCTTTAAGGCTTTGTGATTAAACTTATGCCTGCATCCTTCTATTAGGATGGAGTGTATAACTTTAATCCTAAGTGTTAAACCCTTAATGTGTTTAAATCCTTTAATCAATCCATCTAATAATCACCAAGACATCAAGCTTGTAACTTGGGCCTTGCATTAGGGTTCTAATTCTTCCTTAATTGGTTAAGAAGGACTAACCCTAGTGTTAATGGACAAGTCCCCCTCAAGTTGTCTTACAAACCCTAAAATTCACTTCATCATCATATCATTAACTAAAATCCACTTAATAAAGGCTTTGTTTTGTCATAAGTTTAATCCCTAATCATGGATTAAGTTGAGGAGTCTTCCTCAGCTTAAACATTCTCATCTATTATCCTTCTATTAGGATGGTGTAATGAGTCTGTTTAATCCTTGATTATGGCTTAACCTCATTACTTAACACTAAACAAAAACACCAAAAACATCTAAATAATCACAAGTAGGTTAATGATCTTAATCCTGCATCAAAGGTGATTAAGTGTGAGAAGCTAACTTCACACTTAAGGTATTCTCGTTACCCCTAATCAGAGGGAAGATGTGATGAGTTTACTAACCCATTGGTTTAGGCTTAAGCTCATTAACTTATGACAAATCTCCAAAAGCAATAAAAGACTGAAAATACAAAAACAAGCAATAATCGTCTCCTCCGGGATTCTTTTCTCACCTCATTCACTCACAAACGAGAACTTGCTTCTTCCGTCTAATGCAAGACAGTTAGCACCTGAGCCAGACAGGTCATACACTTGAGCATAGACAAGTAAGCAGTTCACAAGTCAATTCATCTTTCAGTCTCTTTGGGTCGAACTACGGTGTTCTGACTTCCTCATTGCACGAGAGGATATGTAGGCATAACTTAACAGTTATCGAACAAAAGTCTCTGTATATTCCCCCTCTTTCCAGTTTCATCCTCTTAGTCTCATGATCATGAGTATACTCTCATCCTTACACTGACACTGCATATATCACACTTTACACTTCTTTTACACTGACACCTGTACATCCTTTTCCAGCTCTTTTACACACAAATTGCACTGACACTACCCCTTTAAAACACAAATCTTTTAAGCGTGGATCCCGTCGAGTACGACGGACAATCTGGGTGCTAATACCTTCCCAGGTTGTAACCAACCCCCTTTCTCAGTTTCTCTGGTTCGCAACCGTCTTATCCATATCTTTCTAGGTCTATGCAGCATTACCTTTCCTCCGGGATAAAAATGCCTAGCTGGCGACTCTATTCATTTCCCTGTGAGTTCACTCCTATGTGTTCTCGCATCATCCTTTCGCCGACCGTTCGCGTCTGTACCCCATTTGACCTGGCTTCATTTGGTGGGAGCGACAGCTTGGCGACTCTGCTGGGGAACCTTATACTGCAACCAGGGCTTCTGGTTCTTTTTGTGGGTTCCTCCTAGCGCTTGATTGATTTGTGTTTACTGGGGGTGTTATGTGCTATTTGTGTTTGTATATTTGTATTTATTTTTGCTTTATGTACAGTTGTTTTATTGCTTTCTTTACAGCTTTACATATATCATATTGTCATACTGTGCTGGCTGGATCTGTTTTGTTGCTTTGGTGGGTGGGGTTCTATTGAGAGTTAAGGTCCTATACCTGGGACCTGAGTGACACCTAGGCTAGAGTGGTTCATGTTCTTTCCCATTCCATTTCGGTCTGGTGCGGGAATATGAAACACGGTTCAGATATGGGTTTCTTCTTGAGAACTCTGTGCTACGGATTTCCTGTAGTGCTAGGGCTATCTGGGAAGCCTGCTAAGTCTGGATGACCTTTTTATGACCTTCAGAAACTGAGGTGAATTAGAGGAGGATCCTTTATGGTTATTGTAAACACTGTACCTCCGGTTTGGAAGTGTTTACACTTCTCATAACTGATCCAAGTCTGAGGATCCTTGTTTTAGAACACCACCTGTGAGGGGGTTGGGATGTTTACAGGTTTGCAGGTACCCTTGACCTCAGCATACCCTGTTACTTTGTTTTGATTAAGAGTACTCCATCTTGGAACAGTTCTTGTGATTTTTAACCCTGGACATGTGACTCTTTATTTGAGTTCCCCACCTTGGTTACTGGACTTATGAACCTCCATCTGAACTTCTTAAACATACATGGACTTATATCAAGGCAGTAATCGGATCCAGCTTGATCACAAACCCTTGCATATCATTTGCATACATCATCATTGCATCATTTAACATGTGTTTATTTGTTTTTCAGGGTATCCATATCATATTTTGGCTTGGTTTTTGACCCCTTCATCAGCATAGACCCCTGTTCATCAGCTACCTGCTTCAGTCACCTGCATCATCAGTATTAGCCTGTTAGTGGCCCATCTTCTAGTATCAGTCATCATCATCAGCACCTGTTTCAGCTCTTCTTCAGCAACATGGCACCCAAGAAGAGTAATATCTCCTACCATTTCTTTCAGCCTGAGTTAGTTGACATCAGGAAGGTCCAGACCCTGATTACTCCAGACCATATACCACTATTCAGAGAACACTATGGAGGCATCCTTGATGTGGTTATGGATTTGGACCCTTCCCAGAGGAGCTTGATTCATACTTGCCTGCAGTTCTATGATCCCCCTATGAGGTGCTTCACTTTTCAGGATTTTCAGTTGGGGACTTTATTGGAGGAGTATTCATCATTGGTTGGTATACCTATCAGGGGTGGAGTCCCCTTCAACCCTGAGATGGCTTTTCCTAGTAATGAAGAGTTGGCAAGAGCATTGTATTTGGAACCCTCTCTGATTGGGCAGAATATGACTACCAAGGCTGGAATCTCAGGTCTGCACTTGGATTTCTTGACTTCTCAGGCCATCCTGAAGGCCTCCTCAGGAGAGTGGAAGGCAGTCTGTGTATTGTTGGCCCTCAGCATATATGGGGTCATACTTTTTGCAGATGAGCCTAAGTTTGTTAGCAAGAGTGCCATTCACCTTTTCATTCTGAGGAACCCAGTGCCCACCTTACTGGGAGATTTATACTACTCTGTTCACCAAAGGAATGAAAAGCAAAGAGGAAGATTGGTGAGGTGTTGTGCTCCCTTGTTCCATACCTGGCTGCTCAAGCACTTGCCCAAGACTGATGCATTCTTGAATCCTCACCAGCCAAAGAATTGGGCTAGAAGACTCACTGCTTTGACCTCAGCTGACATCAGGTGGTGCACTCAGAGCACCAAGGGCAGAGACATCATTACTAGTTGTGGGCAGTTCCCCAATGTACCCCTAATAGGAGTGAAGGGTTGCATCAACTACAACCCTCTGCTATTCAAAAGACAATTGGGCTACGCATTGGTCCATCCCCCTAGAGCACAAGATTTGGCTGAAACCCTTTATTGTGAGAGTAAGCCTAATCTGGCTATTATCAGGCAAGCATCCTGGACTTGGGACAATGTTCAGACCAAAGGAGTAACCATTCTTGGAAGGTGCAACAATGTAGCCTCAGCACAATACTATGAGTGGTCTCATGCCAGGGCACAAATTTCTGGGATGCCCTTCACCATTGAGGATACACCTGGACCCTCCACAGCACCACCTCCTGCCACTGTCAGCTTAGAGGAGTTTGAGAAATTGAAAGAGAGAAATGAGAATCTGACTCAGGCTCAGGCTCTACAGAAGACCCTCTGGGAGAGGAGTGATGGTCGGCTGGACATTGAAAGGTTGGAAAAGCTAAAGGTGGAGCATCTAGCTAGGATTGAGAAGTCTGAGGATTACATCAAGAAGTCAAGGGCTGGAGAACAGATTTTGAAGAATGCCTGCAAGGAGGCTCAGTTCCAGAAGGCCAGGACTGATTTGTATCTGAAGGAGATTCAAGCTAGGTGGGTCAGGATCACTGAAGCTCGTACTCAGGAGGATAAGAGGACTCAGGACAAGATTGAGCAGTTGGAGGCTAGTGCAAAAGAGCTACAGGAATCCCTGCTAGTAGCCCAGAGAGAGATCTCAGAGTTGAAGATTAGAGCTGGTGTGAAGAGGTCAAAGGACCAAAGTCAACACAAGAAGCTAACTGCAGCTGTTGCTACCAGGAATCTCCTTATCAGGAACCTCACAGAGCGTCCAGCTGATCCTGTGACTGAAGCACTTCTCAAGGAAGTTCAGGAGGATGAGTTTGGTCTTGGTGTCTGACTTTTGCTTGTTGTTGCTTTCATTTCATTGTACTTTTCCTTTTTTGTGTTGTATTTTGACCCCTCAGAGGGCATGTATTGTAAAAAGAAACAAACTATGTATCATTTACTTTTTTGTAATATATGTGTTGGTTTGTTTTATCTGAATTCTTCAAGCAACATCAACAGCATCTTCAAGGGTCTGGAAAGGTCAAAACCAAGTGCCAAGCCGGATACCTTGGAAACAAATAAGCATACTGCATTGCATACTAACCTTTTATCTTGTTTTGTAGGTTTTGTTTGTTTTTGTTACTAACTCTGTTGTGGTTCAGGAACTATTGCTCGACGTCGGGTGTTCCCACTCAACCGTCCACACAGATATCCAACCCGTAACAACCTTCCGGGTATACAGATGGACCAGGTACAACAGGACCTTACAGAGGTCAGGGCTCAAATGGCCAATGAAAGACTTGAAATGAGGAATCAGATGACACAGTTTATGGAGGTGATGAATGGATTGGATCAAAGCCAAGAGAGATTGAGGGCTTTAGTAGAGAGGCAGACTCAGGAAGACCCCCATCTAGGGACTGGTGGGACAAGCAACAATGAGAGGGTTCAGCCTCATATCAACCCACCTGTATTTGGACCCCACCTTCATCCAGATATCAATATCCCTGCTAATGCACAAGGGAATGCTACTACAGGTAGAGTGCTGCAAGAAGACCCCCAGGAAGATCAGTTCACAGTGATGGGAGCTGGGGATGAAGCCTATGACAGAAGGCTAGATGAGATTGCTGAAAAATTAAGATCCCTAGAGTCTCAAAACTCCTTGGGTTTTGATGTAATGGACATGGGCTTAGTGGACAGGGTCAGGATTCCCCACAAATTTAAACCACCGTGCTTTGAGAAGTACAACGGGACTTCCTGTCCACGGACCCACTTGCAATCCTTTCTGGGGAGGCTGAAGGCATATACCATGGATGAAAAGCTATGGATGTTTTATTTCGAGGATAGCTTGACAGGAGCTTCAAGGGAATGGTACTCTCACTTGACTAGAGCAACCATCAGATGCTGGAAAGACTTGGCTGAGGCCTTTATTAGACAATACCAGTATAACTTGGATATGGCTCCCAATAGGACCCTCCTGATGGGAATGTCACAATTGTCCAGAGAAAGCTTCCGGGAGTACGCCCAGAGGTGGAGACAGCTTGCTGCTGCTGTCCAGCCACCTATGTCGGAGAGGGAGATGGCCGACATGTTTATGAACACCCTCCAAGGGACATACATTGACAGGCTAGCTGCCTTTTCTTCTACCAGCTTTGCGGATGTAGTTATAGCTGGAGAAAGAATTGAGAGCCTATTGAAGATGGGCAAAATTTCTGACAGCGGTGCGAGCTCTTCCAACAACTCAAGAAATCCTTTTGTGGGCCCAAGAAGAACTGGTGAAACTAATGCTATCCATACCAGCAGGGGCAGACCCCAATATGTTCATAGATCTGTGGCAGCAGTCACCATTCCCGCTCCAATTCATCCACAACCGGCTTATCAACCACTGCAATAAAATTACCAGCAACAAACTCAGTATCCTCCTCAGAGAAACTACAACAACCCCAGCAACAACAATCAGCAAAGACCGTTTCAACAGAGACCATCTCAGGCCAATAGGGTGATTGATCCGATCCCTATGCCTTATGCCACATTATTGCCACAACTCCTGAAACTCAACCTGGTTGAGCTAAGGACATTGGCACCTCCAGATCCTACCAGTCTACCCAGAAATTATGACGCCAGTGCCAGATGTGCTTTTCACTCAAATGCACCTGGCCACAGTACAGAGAAGTGTAGAGCTTTGCACATGAAAGTACAGGATCTAGTGGATTCCAAAGCTCTAAACTTTGCACCCCCGCCAAATGTCAGTAAAAATCCTATGCCAAACCACGGAGGACCCAGAATCAATGCTATTGAGGAAGATAGGCCGTCTTACTTGATAACCAGTGTGGGGCAGATTCGGACACCCTTGGTAGAGATTAAAGCTCAACTCCTTGAATGTCAAATGTTCCCTGGATGTGAGCTAGGATGTGCTTATTGCAACATTTCAGTAAATGGGTGGGATAACTTGAGAAATGGCATAGATGGTCTCATCCAGAGTGGCCTGCTTCAAATCACAACATCAATACCTACAAGTCTGGCAATCTCCTTAACAACAATTCCCGAGTCTTCTACAACTGCAACAATAATTGTTCCAAACAACTCTTCAATCTCATCAACAAATGCTTCATCTGTCACTTCAACGGACCAAATATCAACAAACATCTCTTCTACAACTTCAGCACCCCTTCATTCAGAATCTCCTACAACAGCAACACCCATCCAGTCAACAGTGTCTCCTACAACATCAACAGCAAACAATGAAAATGTCTCAACGGTTACAATTTATTATGATCCTGCAAATGATTCTGCCTACAACTCACAAAATGTCACTCCTGTCAGAGCACCGGTTACAATATACTATGATCCACATACTATCATGGTCCCTTCTGCAGCTGCTATCAGTCCAATTACTATCACAGTGCCTGGGCCAGTTCCTTATGAAAGCAGTAATGCTATCCCTTGGCATTACAGCTCCGACCTATACTGCGAAGGACAGAAAATCACTTTGGAATCATCAACTTCTTCACCACAAATAGACAATGTGGGGGGAGGCGGAGGCTTCACTCGAAGCGGACGTCTCTTTGCCCCGCAAATTCCAAGATCCAGTGCCGAAGTAGAAGCTGCTGCCAAGGCAAAAGGGAAGAGCATGGTGCAAGAAGAACAAATTGTTAAAGAAGCTTTGAAAACACCTTTTGATCAAGAGGTTGATGAATTCATGAGAATCATCAAGAAAAGTGATTACAAGATAGTGGACCAGCTTCACCAGACACCTTCCAAGATCTCCATTTTATCATTGCTAATGTGCTCCGAGGCTCACCGGAACGCACTACTAAAAGTCTTGCACGCAGCTTATGTGCCAGAGGAGATTACAGTCAATCAGTTAGAGGCAGTGGTTGGAAACGTCAACGTCAGTCATGGACTAGGATTTACCAACACTGATTTGACTACGGAAGGTCGCAATCACAACAAGGCTTTGCACATTACCATGGAGTGTAAGGGTGCAGTTCTTTCCCATGTACTGGTAGACACAGGGTCATCCCTCAATGTCTTACCTAAAAAAGCCCTTGTGAAGCTGGAGTATGAAGGATTGGCATTACGTCCCAGCAACTTGGTAGTGAGAGCCTTTGACGGTTCTAAGAGATCAGTTCTGGGAGAAATTGAGTTGTCTATAACGATTGGCCCACAAACTTTCAAAACGACCTTCTACGTGATGGACATTCAGCCAGCCTATAGCTGTTTGTTGGGTAGACCTTGGATTCATGCCGCTGGCGCAGTTACGTCTACCCTTCACCAGAAGTTAAAATTCGAGTGGGAGGGCCAAGTCGTTACTATTTGTGGAGAGGAAGATATCTTTGTTAGCCATCTGGCTACATACAAATACATTGAGATGGATGGGGAGATCCACGAAACTATGAGTCAAGGGTTTGAGGCCTTGAACATAAATGAAGCATCTGCTATACCTGGAACCTCAATGACATCTTATCAACAAGCCCGGAAGATTGTTGAAGAAGGGACTGCCCAAGGCTGGGGCAAGTTGCTGCCCGTGGAGAAGAAGGAGGATAGATTTGGGTTGGGTTACAGACCAACTCAACAAGATCAAGCAGAGGCTGCTAAAAAGCCCAATTTTGTCAGTGGGGGGATGCTCACCCCCGATGCTGTGAACAACCTGGAAGACGAGGATGAAAGCGACCGCAACCTGGAGAGTTGGATCCGTCCAAAGATCCCGGGGAGCAGTATCTCAAACTGGTCTTCCCAGGAAATTATAAGAGTTACTCCTGCAGAGTAATTATTATTTCCTGTATTTTTAAGCATGAATCAAGTCTTGCATCTTGCCCAAGATGACAAGACTCATTTTGTAATCGGGCCATCTGTAATTTTGTGCAACAAGATTAATCAATGAAATATCAGACATCTTTTTTGCAAATGAGTCTTTTTCTTTTTCGCTCACTGTTTTTCCATTTTTCTTTTTGTACAAAAAATAAATGGCAATGTTTTCAAAATGACAACTTTATTTCACTTTTCTAAACAAGATTAAAATCAATCACTAAAATAAACAAACTGAACCCTTGCAGAGAGTGCCTTCCAGACCGCACCGACAACAGCACGGCTATGACTTCGTATGACTTTGACAATCCAATCAATCAAGCTGATGAAGGGGTTGAAGAAGAGTATGAGCTTCCTGAAGAGCTAGCCAGGTTGTTGAGACAAGAGGAAAGGGTTATCACTCCTCACCAGGAGGAGGTCGAAACGATTAATCTTGGTACAGATGAAGATGTGAAAGAAGTTAAAATTGGGGCCTGCCTACAAGACTCAGTGAAGAGACAACTGATTGACCTGCTTCAAGAATATGTGGATGTGTTTGCTTGGTCTTATCAAGATATGCCAGGGTTGGACACCGATATTGTTGTGCACAAGCTGCCTTTAAGAGAAGAATGCCCACCGGTTAAACAGAAACTGCGCCGTACTCGCCCAGACATGGCAATGAAAATCAAAGAAGAGGTACAAAAGCAGTGGGACGCCGGGTTCCTTGCTGTAACTAGCTATCCACCGTGGGTTGCTAACATAGTACCTGTGCCTAAGAAAGACGGCAAAGTAAGGATGTGTGTTGACTACCGGGATCTGAACAGAGTCAGCCCGAAAGATGACTTCCCATTACCTCACATTGATGTATTGGTGGATAACACGGCTCAATTCTCGGTATTTTCCTTCATGGACGGATTTTCAGGATACAATCAGATTAAAATGTCACCTGAAGACATGGAGAAGACAACCTTCATCACTCCATGGGGCACGTTTTGTTACAAGGTGATGCCATTCGGACTGAAGAATGCTGGCGCAACATATCAACGGGCTATGGTGACATTATTCCATGATATGATCCATAAGGAAATTGAATGTTATGTGGATGACATGATTGCCAAATCCCTCACTGAAGAAGACCATCTGGTGAATCTGCTAAAGCTTTTCAAGCGGCTGAGGAAGTACCAATTGAAGTTAAACCCCAACAAATGCACATTCGGGGTACGATCTGGTAAGTTGCTGGGATTTATTGTAAGCGAGAAAGGGATTGAAGTTGACCCTGATAAAGTCAAAGCTATTCAAGAAATGCCTACACCGAAGTCAGAAAAAGAAGTTCGAGGGTTCTTAGGACGATTGAACTACATTTCACGGTTCATATCTCACCTTACAGCAACCTGCGAACCCTTGTTCAAACTGCTAAGAAAAGAACAAACGGTCAGGTGGAACGAAGATTGCCAGAAGGCTTTTGACAAGATCAAGGAATACTTACAAGAGCCTCCAATCCTTATGCCTCCAGTTGAAGGAAGACCTCTAATCATGTACTTGACAGTATTAGAAGATTCAATGGGGTGTGTGCTGGGCCAGCATGACGAGTCTGGTCGAAAAGAGTATGCAATATACTACCTAAGCAAAAAGTTTACCGACTGTGAACAACGTTATTCACTGCTCGAGAAAACTTGTTGTGCTTTAGCGTGGGCTGCTCGCCAACTAAGGCAGTATATGTTGACCCACACCACTTTATTGATCTCAAAAATGGACCCAGTTAAGTACATTTTTGAGAAGCCAGCACTTACCGGACGGGTTGCAAGATGGCAAATGATCCTCACAGAATATGACATCCAGTACACATCTCATAAAGCCATCAAGGGCAGTGTATTGTCTGAATATCTTGCTGAGCAACCTATTGATGATTACCAGCCTATGAGATTTGACTTCCCTGATGAAGACATCATGTTCATAAAAGCAAAAGATCATGAAGAGCCTATTCACACTGAAGGGCCCGACCCGGAAGAAGAATGGACTATGATGTTTGATAGGGCTGTTAATATGAATGGTCGCGGTGTTGGTGCAGTACTCATTACACCTAAAGGAGTTCACATGCCTTTCTCGGCAAAACTCACTTTCAACTGCACTAACAAAGAAGCTGAATACGAAGCTTGCATTATGGGTCTTGAGGAAGCCATTGACCTCAGGATCAAGACATTGACTGTATTCGGAGATTCAGCTCTGGTAGTTAATCAGACCAACGGCAAATGGTACACACACCAGGATCATCTGATACCTTACAGGGATTATACAAGGAGGTTATTGACTTTCTTTACAAAAGTCAAGCTTGAGTATATCCCTCGAGACGAGAATCAGTTTGCAGACGCTCTTGCCACCATTTCATCCATGATCAAAGTTCAAGCTGCCAACTTTGTACCTCAGATTTCAGTATCCAGACTTGACAGACCAGCATATGTATTCGCAGCAGAAATTGTCAAAGATGATAAGCCTTGGTTCCATGACATTAAGTGCTTCTTGGAGGATCAAACATACCCACCTGGGGCATCTTCCAATGACAAGAAGACACTAAGAAGGCTTGCTGGCAGTTTCTTTCTGAACACTGATGGTTCCCTGTACAAGAGAAACTTTGATATGGTACTCCTCAGATGCGTTGACAGAACAGAAGCAGACTTATTAATGCATGAAGTGCACGAAGGATCCTTTGGTACCCATGCTGGAGGACATGCAATGGCTAAGAAGTTGCTAAGATCAGGTTATTACTGGATCACAATGGATGCCGACTGTTGTGCCTATGCCAGAAAATGCCATAAATGTCAGATTTATGCGGATAAGGTGCATGTGCCTCCCAATCCTTTGAATGTGATGTCTTCACCTTGGCCCTTTGCTATGTGGGGCATTGACATGATTGGCAAGATCGAGCCAACTGCTTCGAATGGCCACAGATTCATCCTGGTTGCCATTGACTATTTCACCAAGTGGGTCGAAGCAGCTTCCTATGCAAACGTCACGAGGCAAGTGGTAGCCAGATTTCTGAAGAGAGATATCATCTGTCGATACGGAGTTCCCGAGCGAATCATTACTGATAATGGTTCCAACTTAAACAACAAAAGGATGGAAGAGCTATGCCAGGACTTCAAGATCCAACACCACAATTCTTCTCCTTACAGGCCAAAGATGAACGGCGCTGTTGAGGCAGCTAACAAAAATATCAAGAAGATTGTGCAGAAGATGGTAGTCACCTACAAAGACTGGCATGAGATGCTACCATTTGCCTTGCATGGGTACCGTACGTCAATTAGAACATCCACTGGGGCAACACCGTATCAACTTGTGTATGGTATGGAAGCAGTCCTACCTGTTGAAGTTGAATTACCCTCCCTACGGGTACTGATGGATGTTAAGCTGAACGAAGCAGAATGGGTCCGATCCTGATACGAACAACTGAGTCTGATTGAAGAGAAGAGATTGGCTGCAATCTGTCATGGGCAGTTGTATCAGAAAAGAATGAAGAAAGCCTTCGATCAGAAAGTCAGGCACCGAGAGTACCAAGTAGGAGATCTTGTGCTGAAAAGAATCCTCCCTCCTTATACAGACCACAGGGGCAAGTGGACTCCGAATTATGAAGGACCATTCATAGTAAAGAAAGTTTTCTCTGGTGGAGCACTGATGCTCAGCACTATGGATGGTGAAGACTTCCCGTCCCCTGTGAATTCAGATGCAGTTAAAAAATACTTCGCATAAAATGACCCGCTGGACACAAAAACAGAATGTAAGTCCAGGCAAAAACAGGGCATCCCGGCGAGTCAAAAACAGAATAAAAGACTCGGGCAAAAATAAGGGAAAATAAACAAAAATGTACACCCGCTGAGTTGAAAATCCGCATTGGACAACTCAGGCAAAAATGGGTATCCCGATGGATTGAAAACCCGAAAGGGCGATCCATGCAAAACAAGGGAACAAGCGAACAACTGCATACTGAATTCGTCTGTATCACCTACAACTTGGTAGACCTCGGAAGGATCAAGCTTCACTCAGAATCGGCCTTCTTCAGAAAGCGAGACGAGAAGAACGTCAAATGTCATACGAGTCATAGCAAAAGGGGAGCTCCTTGAAGCGTCGTCAACATTGCCAGCATTTTGTTTCTCAATTTGTAACAATCTCCTCATTTCAGGGGATTTGTTTCTTTGACTGTATCTTGCCAATTCAGGGCACACGAATTAATAAAATCAGAATTTTCAGTCATGTTTCGTCTTGTACATTTTTATTTTGCAAAAAAATGTCTGATGTCTTTAAAAATGATTGCATAAATACAGATGTTTATCTTCAAAAAAATAAAAACTACGTGCCTGCAGGAAATATACTTACTCCCAGGAGTGTCTAACTCCTACGACGGAATCCGGTAAGGGATACCTCGGGATCACTTGTGCGTTTCTCTGTCTTTTCAGGATTACAGGCACTCAAGGCACAACATGGGGCATGAAAGCTTCATCCCAGCAAGTTGGCGAATCAACACTCAGTCTTAGCACCCAAAGTATTCTCTCCCCAGCTGAGTTGCCACTTGTTACTTCTCCCAACCGAGGTGCCAATCATCATCCTTCCTCAACTAAGTACAAAAGCCAGGGAACCATCTCCCCACAGAGCTTTAGCCTCTATCTAGAAGAGCAACGCATGAAGGAATCACAACAGAGTGACGAGCTTCTACAAACCCCAGCTGGGTCTCTCATTTACTGGAATAGGTCAATCATTGACCCGTTTCCCCAAGCATCTCATCAGATCTACCAATGATCTCATCCCCAGCTGGGATGTCCACTTCGAACAGATCGACCAGAGATCTTCACAGCAACGGGATCCGAATCCCGGATTGGTATCTTTTCATAATCATGGCATTCACATCATATTCACCCCACAGAGCGTAGCATTCCGTCTAACACGGAGCATTACGGCAAAAATCAAACATATTGCATAATCATAAGCCATGTTCTGAATCGAATACTTGTGAATAATGACAATCCATCAGTATACAAAAAACTCCCACAAATTCCCCAGCAGAGAGCTAGGGCTAAAGCAGTTGCCTTACATTCGCAAACACCAGTATATACTCCTTGTAGCACTCGTCTGTGTCATACCCCCAGCAGAAAGACCAAAGCGTCCCCTTTGCACTCACGGATACTTATACATATATAACTTTCTTGGCACTCGTCCGTGTCACTCTCCCCAGCACAGTAACATAAACACTTTGTATATCAGATATTTGTTTATATTATACTTTTCTCTCTTGACACTCGTCCGTGTCACTCTCTCCAGCAGATTAAATACTCATCTATACACCACTCACACTTATACAGATACTCGTCCGTATCTTGTATACACCATTTATATCCCCGCAGATTCAACACTAGTCCTTGTTCTTTGTTAACCAGTTGGTACTCGTCCGTACCATCATCTCAGAACATGCGTCAAGCGTTTGTTTCTACCCGATACTCGTCCGTATCATAATCTTGAGGATGCTCGTCCGCATCTTTAATCCATACACTGTGTCGAACACTTTTGTCTTCCTGAATTTAGACGCTCGTCTGTGTCTACTATTCCCCAGAAGAGTCCCTTCAGATTCAACACTCGTCCGTGTTCTCTGTTAACCAGTTGATACTCGTCCGTATCATCATCTCTAAACATGTATCAGTATTTGTTTCTACCCGATACTCGTCTGTATCATAGTCTTAGGGATGCTCGTCCGCATCTTTAATCTATACACAAACATCTAAACACTTACTTTTATTTCTTGGATATAAACACTTGTCCGTGTTTACTATTCCCCAGTAGATCGCCAGCAAAGCAAGTTTCTTTTCTATCTGACATTCGTCCTATGTCATGATAAACTTTGAGAGCAGCCGTCCCCTGCTAGGTGATCGTCCTTCACCTCTTGATGGTCGTCCTCCATCATGCTTATCCGATGGCCGTCCCCATCGTTGATCCTTTCTATCCGACATTCGTCCTATGTCGTGATTTTTAGCAGCCGTCCCCTGCTAAGGTGATCGTCCTTCACCTTTTTGATGATCGTCCCTCATCATTCTATCCAATGGCCGTCCCCATTGTTGGTTTTGGTTATCTGACATTCGTCCTATGTCATGATAAACCTTGAGAGCAGTCGTCCCCTGCTAGGTGATCGTCCTTCACCTCTTGATGGTCGTCCTCCATCATGCTTATCCGATGGTCGTCCCCATCGTTGACCTTTTATCCGGCATTCGTCCTATGTCGCGATATTTTCGGCAGCCGTCCCCTGCCAGGTGGTCGTCCTCCACCTTAGATGATCGTCCCTCATCTTATCCCCAACAGAGCAGCCGTCCCCTGCTAGGTGATCGTCCTTCACCTTTGATGACCGTACCTCATCATCTGTTTATTTCATTTATTCTTTAACCCGATGGCCGTCCCCGTCGTGGTCTCTTTTCCTTTTCCTGATGATCGTCCTTCATCAGTTTATCCCGATGGCCGTCCCCATCGTTGGTTACCTTACTTTATGAACTTGATGGCCGTCCCTGTCATTTTTCATTAGATACCCAGAGAATCTTATAACTTTACTTGATGGCCGTCCCCATCATAATCCCTTTTATTCCCAGCATGTCGGCCGTCCCCGTCATTGCTTTATTTTTCGCACTTATCCCCAGCATGTCGGCCGTCCCCGTCATTGCTTTATTTCCCGTGCTTTTCCAGCATGTCGGTCGTCCCCGTCATTGCTCTTTACCCAGCAGTCGTCCTCTGCTCGACGGTCGTCCTCCGTCGCCCACACTTTATAATATACTTTACTTTCTCTTACAATCTATATCCCTTTTCTTCTTCATTCTGTGAGTGCAAATTTTGGGCTGTCTATGGTATTCAACCACAAGTTATCTTGTTTGCCTGATAAGTCGTTGCTTACATCCTGCACAGCTAACTCATGTTTGAATAGGGGCAGCTGTAAACACCCCAAATTTTCCCTCACCCATTCACACCATGGCTTGTGATCATTTCATATGCATAAACTCAATCATGGCATCTCATATTACATTTTTGATTCACTGCATAGATTCAAAGTCATCTGCATCTAGGGTTTGTGATCTGAGCTATCCAAGGACTTCCTGAACCACTCCAAAGGTCATCAATCACTTCAAAGGGGTCCATGTATGTTCAAGCATCATATTATATCCCCTCAAAGTCAAAAATGTCAAAGAATCACAAGAACTGAGAAAGGCATGGAAGCAGAGCCAGGTTTAACTGCACAGATGACCTAAAATTAGGGTTTTGGTTTCAGAGGCCATAACTCCAAATTTTTTGGTCATTCTTGTTTCTATTGGTCTCTATATGGTATAGGGAGTATGCATATCAATTTTCATGAAGAAATTCCATGGGGAAGTCATCTGATCAAGAGTTGACTTTTCAAGCAAGTCAGTGCAAAATCAGGGCATCTGAGGCCCCCATTGACCCAACCAAAGGGTGTTCTTCATCATTTTGATTGAACATGATCTTTATTTGATCATAGAATATGTTAGAAGTTCACAAAATTGAAGAATTTCAAGTCTTTTGCAAAGTTGACTTTTTGGGAAAGTTGACTTTTTAATGAAATTGCCATTTTGGGAAACTTTTTCAACCCTTGCTTTTTGATTCAAAAATGCTTCAAATGGAAAAACTTTGGTCATGAAAGTTGTATAATGGATCATTCCCTTTTCAAAAAGTATAAGAACATGACCTAATTCATTTTGGATCAAAAGTTATGGCTTGTCAAAGTTGGCAAAAATCACAAAATTTGAAGTTTTCCACCAAAGAGGCAAAGTTGCAAATTCACTTCTCAAGGCAAATTAAGCTATCAAATGGACTTCTAAATTTCACAACATGATCATACAAGACCTAAAATTCAGAATGGGCCAAGAAATCTCACATTTTTATGGCTTATGGAGCAAGATATTTCATAAGGAACAAAAGTGAACCAACTTGCAAAAACTCACTCAAGTGAAGATCCACTTGCTTGCTGACTTGCTGAACCATCCTAGGGTTCCCCCCACATCATGCTGTGCAGGACATGCCTTTTGTCCTTGGCTAGCAAGTAGCCCATACCTCTCTTACACAACTTTAACATTTTGGCAACTTGAGCCATACCAATCAATAAAGCACACATCACTTCATCTGACCAATGGCTTTTGTTTATACAAGAAAAAAGCAAGCCAAAGCAACAAGAACACAAGCCTGAAACACTCCATAGCACAGCATTCTCATTTTCACCTCATCTTGCAAGAGCATTCGAAACTGCTTGCACAAGCCACAAACACACAAACAAACTTCACCAATCAACTCAACACACCTTCCTGGTCACAAAGCACCCTTCACCATAGCCTGAAACTCAGAGAATCAAAAACACGATCACCACCTGCCATTGAACAGAACTCCTGCCATCTCTCAAACCACCCATTATAAACTCCAAACAAACCTTGCAAGCTTCTTAGGAGGATCATTGGAGTAGATTTGAGCCAAAGAAACAGCCTGAAAGCTCTTGAATCGAAAGCTCCATCTCAGGTATCATCCAAGAACATTTTTCCAGAACTTGTGTTTTGAGTTACAAACTGATTCTATGTGATGTGCTGATCATTTTAAGCTTTGAATCATTGAAAATGGTTGCGTGTGTAGGATGTATTTGATCTCTGAAATTTTTGTGTTGTTTTCCGTTTTGATTCGTTTCTCATGATTCAGTGGAAATGAATGAGTTTTGGGGTGGGGTTTAGGTTTAGTGATGATTAATGATTGATTCTGGAGAGTTTGGCATGATTTCATGGCATATTGAGAGAGATTGAGAGTTGAGCTGGCCGGAGAAGACGACCGGAACAGTGTTCCGGTCGCCTGAGAGTGATTAGGGCAGGATTAGGGCTTAATCATTTAATTAGCGAATTTGAATTCCAGCCCTTGGATGTGGCGCCAAGTCAAACGCGCGCGCTGCCAGTTCAAACCTAGGCACTTGGATCTGATTACCACCCATTTAATCCATTTTATTTTTCATTTTATTTCATTTAATTTGTCCATTTAATTAAAAATAGTAAAACAATTTTAAAAATTCTGAAATTTTTTGTACAAACTTTTATTTAATTTCAGAAACCAAAAACGTTTTTATTTTTATTTTTTGCATAAAAAAATATATTTAAATCATTTAAAAGTTTATTTTTAATTAATTAATGAGAATTAATTAATTAAAAATACTTTTAGGTATTTAAAAATCACCAAAAAATTCATGAAACCTCTAAAATCATTTAGAAACATTGTCCAACCCTCAAACCAAATTTCTTTTTTGATCTTGATGCATTTTGATAATTTTCCATGGAATTAATTTCATTTCAAAGCATTATTTTGATCCAAACTTCAAAAAATCATTTCTGCCTAACCATTGAGAGTAGGACTTTGATTCTTTTTGCATTGTGTTTTGCATATCATGTAGTTTGTGAGATTAAATTGGCATGAATTTATCTTTCATTTTCAATTTGTTTGACCTTTTTCTTGTTAAGGTACCCTAAAACCCTAGAAATCTTAGGAAATTCATAACCCTAATTAGTTTAAGAGTTAGAACCCCTCCTTTGGGCAGTGAGTTTGTATAGGATTAGGGTTCCTTTGAGAGCATTTTAAATTTTTTATCTTGATGTTTGCTTCTGATTTTGGTTTTTGTTTGATGCATTGATCATAAACCCTAATTTGGGCTTCCTTTTGCATACATCTTGCATTTGCTTGCATACCATGACTTGCCATGACATTTTATGCATTCATTTGATTCATTAGACATCTTAAGATATGTTTAAAGCATGTTTGATCATTGCATCATGTATTTGCCATGTTGTATGCCATTTGCATCTCATAACCTTTCATGTGTGTTCATGGTTCTAAACTTGCTCCATTTGCATCCATTTGTTCATGTGATCATCCCCATGCATTGTTTCATGTTTGTATCATCTCATAGCATCATTATCATCTCATATATGCTTCTGGTTTTGGTTTGCATCATGCCATTTCATCTCATTTTGCATTGCATGGCATTTCTTTCACTAACTTTTCAGGTGGTAAGTTACTTTGAGAAGTGAATTTGCCTTCACTTCTCACAATTTCTTTTCATCTCTTTATGCATCCTTGCTGCATTTTGTTATGTGTTTGAGATTGAGCTTGCTCTTTCTTTTTCTTCCTACTTTCTTTCTTCAAGTGACTTGTCTTCTTAACTGAAGCAAGTTACTTTGCTTCTCTTTGCTCCTTTCATCTGCCTCCTGGTGGTTCCACTGAAGATCTCTCTTGTAAACCTCACAAACCTTAGGAACAACCAAGCATGACAATGATTAGGGTTTTGATTAGTCCCCCACTTAGTTTTACCTTTGTGTCTCTTTGTGTCTCTCTTCTCATCTCATAATCAGGGACTAAACCCTAAAGGCTTTAAGGCTTTGTGATTAAGCTTATGCCTGCATCCTTCTATTAGGATGGAGTGTATAACTTTAATCCTAAGTGTTAAACCCTTAATGTGTTTAAATCCTTTAATCAATCCATCTAATAATCACCAAGACATCAAGCTTGTAACTTGGGCCTTGCATTAGGGTTCTAATTCTTCCTTAATTGGTTAAGAAGGACTAACCCTAGTGTTAATGGACAAGTCCCCCTCAAGTTGTCTTACAAACCCTAAAATTCACTTCATCATCATATCATTAACTAAAATCCACTTAATAAAGGCTTTGTTTTGTCATGAGTTTAATCCCTAATCATGGATTAAGTTGAGGAGTCTTCCTCAGCTTAAACATTCTCATCTATTATCCTTCTATTAGGATGGTGTAATGAGTCTGTTTAATCCTTGATTATGGCTTAACCTCATTACTTAACACTAAACAAAAACACCAAAAACATCTAAATAATCACAAGTAGGTTAATGATCTTAATCCTGCATCAAAGGTGATTAAGTGTGAGAAGCTAACTTCACACTTAAGGTATTCTCGTTACCCCTAATCAGAGGGAAGATGTGATGAGTTTACTAACCCATTGGTTTAGGCTTAAGCTCATTAACTTATGACAAATCTCCAAAAGCAATAAAAGACTGAAAATACAAAAACAAGCAATAATCGTCTCCTCCGGGATTCTTTTCTCACCTCATTCACTCACAAACGAGAACTTGCTTCTTCCGTCTAATGCAAGACAGTTAGCACCTGAGCCAGACAGGTCATACACTTGAGCATAGACAAGTAAGCAGTTCACAAGTCAATTCATCTTTCAGTCTCTTTGGGTCGAACTACGGTGTTCTGACTTCCTCATTGCACGAGAGGATACGTAGGCATAACTTAACAGTTATCGAACAAAAGTCTCTGTATATTCCCCCTCTTTCCAGTTTCATCCTCTTAGTCTCATGATCATGAGTATACTCTCATCCTTACACTGACACTGCATATATCACACTTTACACTTCTTTTACACTGACACCTGTACATCCTTTTCCAGCTCTTTTACACACAAATTGCACTGACACTACCCCTTTAAAACACAAATCTTTTAAGCGTGGATCCCGTCGAGTACGACGGACAATCTGGGTGCTAATACCTTCCCAGGTTGTAACCAACCCCCTTTCTCAGTTTCTCTGGTTCGCAACCGTCTTATCCATATCTTTCTAGGTCTATGCAGCATTACCTTTCCTCCGGGATAAAAATGCCTAGCTGGCGACTCTATTCATTTCCCTGTGAGTTCACTCCTGTGTGTTCTCACATCATCCTTTCGCCGACCGTTCGCGTCTGTACCCCATTTGACCCGGCTTCATTTGGTGGGAGCGACAAATGTTTGTCATCTTTTCCGTGGCTTGATTTGCTCAGCAGTCACGTTTCCAAGCCCTGTTTTGTACAACAGGCTCCCTTTCTGTGGCTTGATTCGCTCAGCAGTCGCGTGTGTTCTTTGTGGCTTTATTCACTCAGCAGTCACATCTTCAAGTTCTGTTTTGTACAATGGTCTCGTTCAAAGCACTGTTTCGTACAACAGGCTCCCTTTCCGTGGCTTGATTTGCTCAGCAGTCGCGTGTTTTCTTTGTGGCTTAATTCGCTCAGCAGTCGCATCTTCAAGTTCTGTTTTGTATAATGGTCTCGTTCCAAGCCATGTTTTGTACAACAGGCTCCCTTTCTGTGGCTTGATTCGCTCAGCAGTCGCGTGTGTTCTTTGTGGCTTGATTCGCTCAACAGTCACATCTCTGAGTTCCGTTTTGTACAATGGTCTCATTCAAAGCCCTGTTTTGTACAACAAGCTCCCTTTCCATGGCTTGATTCGCTCAGGAGTCGCGTTGTTTTTCTTTGTGGCTTGATTCGCTCAACAATCACATCTTCGAGTTTCGTTTTGTACAATGGTATTGTTCAAAGCCCTGTTTTGTACAACAGGCCCCCTTTCAGTGGCTTGATTCGCTCAGTAGTCGCATGTTTTTCTTTGTGGCTTGATTCGCTCAGTAGTCACATTTTCGAGTTCCGTTTTGTACAATGGTCTCGTTTTCAAGCCCTGTTTTGTACAACAGGCTCCCATTCCGTGGCTTGATTCGCTCAGTAGTCACGTGTTTTCTTTGTGGCTTGATTCGCTCAGCAGTCACATCTTCGAGTTTCGTTTTGTACAATGGTCTTGTTTTCAAGCCCTGTTTTGTACAACAGACTCCCATTCTGTGGCTTGATTCGCTCAGCAGTCGTGTCGCAAGTTATCGTTTTGTACAACGGTCCTGTTTGCCTGGGCTCTCGTTTATGTACAACGATCCTGTTCCACCACGTTCTTTTCCCGCTACCTATTCAGAGGTCAAAACAAAAAATGAAAAAATAAATAAAAGGCAGATGACATTTCTCTTATCCACCGAGTTCAAATTTCCAGGTTTTATTCGAGTATTCAATCACTCCATACCTTGAATGTCTAAAACCTTTTGCAATTATTCATTCAAGCTTGCAGATGATTGAATAGGGGCAGCTATAATACCTCAAAATTTTCCCTCTCATTTCCTCAAACATTTTTCATAGCATTTAGCATACATATGTTCATGAAATAATCAAAAACATTGCATCATATTCATCATGGCTCAGGCATAGGTATGTGATCAATGATTGGAGCAATTGGAGGTTATACAAAGACAATCAAAGGGCCACAAAGTTTCTCAACCTTGTGCAAAGGGTTCACAACATCCTACAAGTCTTCATTTGAAGCCATAAGCCATGTAAAGATTTGGTTTAATCAGAGAAGGCAAGCAGTGCAACACCTCCTGATGAAAAGGGCCAAATTAGGGTTTCATTTCTACTGGGCTTCTCCATGAAGTTTTGTTTCAAAGTTGATTCCTTTGTCTTATATATGATGTCAAGTGCCTAGGGTTCAAATTTCGTCCAAAAAATCATTTTGGAAGAGGTTCAACTGGCCAGATGACTGAAAATCGAGGAATCGGGGAAAAGGCAACCGAGCTAGGTAAAAAAGGTCGACTCCTGACTTTTAAGAACAAAATCATGAAATTAGGGTTACAATGATCCTATGGTTCAAATTTGGTCAAGAAATGATGGAGGAATCATAAAAAATCAAGAAAAAAAATCATTTGAAAAGTGGTTAATTTCACATTTCCCTCCACTTTTCTTTCCACTTTCCTTTAACATTTCCTTTCATTCTTTCCCTCTTTTTTTCCACTTTAATTCCACTCCATTTCCTTTGGATGCTTCTACCATGTTCTACCACCTTCTAGAGTATTCCAAGGAATATTCCTTCTCCAACCCTAACCCTAACTAACTACAAACCTAACTCCATTCCTAAACCTAACTCCATTCCTAAACCTAACTCCATTCCCAAACCTAGCCCTAAGCCTAGCCCCTATATAATCATTAATCACTTCAATGCAAAAGGTTCCCAATTTTTTCACTCTCTCACAATTTCTAGAATCACTTTTTCTCTCTCACTTTTCCTCCATTTCCCTTTTCACCAAAGCTTTTTTGAAGGAGCTCTTCAAGTTTCACATTGAAACTTGAAGATCTTAAAGCTTAGCCTCTAACCTCCATTGAATTGTGGATTGTAGAAGAAGAAGCTACTGATCTTTGTGAAGATTTCGACTTATCGGAAATGCAAGAAGGCTCAAGCATCAAGAACGCATTTATTTTGCGGATTCGCGGTTTTCTTGGTTTTCTCTTCGATCAAGCTCCGATTCTTGCAACATTTACCGAAGCACTTCTCCGCTTCGTAGGTTGGTGGTCTAAAATCACTTTTCCTTTAAGTTATTCTCTTCATCTCGCCATTTCGGCATTCTTTAAGTGTTTTTCGTATTACTTGTGGTTGGTTATGTTTTTGTTACGTTTTGCTTGCGATATGTGGATTTTAATGGATTAGAAGTTAGGTTGTAGCTTGTTATAGGTTATAACATGTGTTAATAAGCCCTAATTGAGTAGAAATTTGTGTTAGCATGATTAGGTGGGGGTTAGGGTTGTTTAGAAGGAAGAGTTTGGCCAAAAGCACTTATTTCAAAAGCATTTTTCACTTTTTGTTTAGTGTTAACCGGTTAAAGGTTTGGTTAACCGGTTAACGCATGCGTTTTTGGCCAAATTTAGTGTTGTCTGGGGTCCGTTAACGGGTTAACCGTTTGGTTAACCGGTTAACGCTATTAGTTTTTGGTTTTTAACTTATTTGCTTGCTAAATCTTGCTTCCTAGTGCTTCTAAGGTTCATGTATGTTTAGGTATTGATTTTAGGGAATTTTTGGGTCTATTTCCAGTAGCCGATTCATTTGTTTCGAGTCGTTTCGACATGATTCCATTCACTTTTCCATGTTTTGTGTTAAATGTGTAAATGTGATATAATTGATTCTTGATGTGTATTGCTACACTTTGATCACTTGTTTCACATGTCAATTGCTTGCTTAAATTTAATATGTGCTTCATGATTATTGTCATTGCTTGCTTGATTGCTAAAGTGATTAAATGCCATGTTTTGATTTTTGCAAAAGTGATTAAATGCTTCACATGTTCATGCATGCTTCTTGTGTTTAATGGATCACTTCTTGACATGAATGCAATTCTGTATTTTTATGCAATACATGTGAAATAATTGATGCTTGTAGTGATACTTGTTCAATATCATGCTAAATGCTTATTTTGTGCAATATAAAAAGTGTGGTTATTCTTGTTGATCATTGTTCCTTTTAATCAAATAAATAATGTAAATAAATTCACATGTTCGAATTCATTTTGTGGTGTATGTAGATACATGTTAATTGATGTTGATGTGTTGTTTATCATTCACTTTGTGCACATAAATAAAAATGATCAAATCTACCTCATGTTTTCATAGTTGCTTGTTAATATAGGTGCTGTGAAATACATGTTGTTTGTTATGTTTGCATGTTGTATGTGACTTTTTACACCTACTTTTATGTTGTTTGATAGCTGTAGTATGATGTTTTCTTTGTGTGCTGCATTTCATAGTTGTTTGTGTATTAGGGGCTGTAGTAGGTGTTGAATTTTTGTTTTAGAATTTTTTTAGCTCTCTAGAATTAAGATAGAGTTTAGATTGAGTCCTAGAGTCATTAGAATTTAATTGGTGTGAGTTTGTTTTATTATTTTTAATCAAATGCACACTAATCTTTGTTTTGTAGGGAGAGAAAGGTATGTTTCCTTACACCTTATCCTTTTTTTTATGCATTCCCTTTATACATTTAATTCACTTTTTTCTTCCATATTTGTGATTGTTAGGATTCCCCTTTTGTTAGGACCAACTTATCTTCCTTAGGAAGTAAGTTGCTTCCCTTTTCTTCTTTCTTTTACTTTTGCTCTTTAGGATTAGAAAAACCTCACTAACCATAGGACCACCATTTTAATAAATAACTTAGGATTGTGTCTTAGTCCCCATTAATTTTTGTCCTTTTCCGATTTGAGTCTTTCTCTTCTCATCTTCAAACAAAATCCAAAAGACTTAATAAATGCATGAAAAGATCCCATTGTGTATAGCCTTATTCCATGGGACACTTACATTCATTCCATCTTGGAGTGGTGTAGGCTTATCTAGCATGATGTACAAGTCTTATCAAGGAGTTGTTTCACAAATAAAAATTTAAAAGGTACTTCTTCATAAAAGCTACAAAAACATGTAATAAAGTTCAATAAGCTAGTGAACTTAGACCTTAATTCATGGAAACAAGCCTTGGATAAATTCTCCTTGTTAGTGTGCTTGTTCTATTATTCCATCTTGGAATGTAGTAGCAAGTACACATTCCATGGAAAAGAGTTTGAATTCACTTCCTTATGCCAAATTCATAAAAATTCTTAAAAAGCAAACAACAAACAATAAGCGACTTTCCTGCGGGAACTTCTTTTTCTCATCTCATTCATTCTGAGCGCGAACTCGCGACGACTTATCTCGCATGTAAGACGGTAAACACACTCGTACCAGACGAGTCTCTAACACCTGACGAGTCTCTAACACCTGAGCATAGACATACGCAGTTCCTATATAAAAAACACAAACAAATAGTTCCCTCTTAGTTAGGCGAACTACGTCGACTCTGATCCTCATTTTCCCGATGAGGTACGTAGGCAGCGGGGTAGGGCCCGTTCGAGCACATTCTTTCTTTTCCCTACACTTTCCCTCTTTATTTCCATTTTCTTTTTTAATTCCTTTTCTCATCTCTTATTCCATTCCAGTTCCAGTAGCGGTTTTATTCAGCAACAGCTTTATTTCTCACCCTTTGAAACAAACTAACAAGCGTGGATCCCGTCAAGTACGATGGATGGTCTGGGGTGCTAATACCTTCCCAGATCGTAATTGATTCCCGAATCCAGATCTTTGGTTCGCAGGACCTTGTCCTTTCCTTCTTCCTCAGGTTTGTGCA
Organism: Lathyrus aphaca; assembly: GCA_963966055.1. NCBI lineage: Eukaryota > Viridiplantae > Streptophyta > Magnoliopsida > Fabales > Fabaceae > Lathyrus > Lathyrus aphaca. The sequence continues at coordinate 310,255,497 of OZ014523.1, forward strand.
GCACTACCTTTCTCGTTCCTTCGGGATAAAAATGTCTGGCTGGCGACTCTACCTTTTCCGCGCCACTTTCGCGTTTGTACTAGGATGAAAATCTCGGGAGCGACAATACCCTCTTATAATCATTGTAGAATTGTTTTGGACTTGGTAATTTGTTGTCTATCCATCCCATGTTTTCTAATCACACCCATTTAATTTTCACTTACCATTTTCGAAATTAGTTAGTAAAAATTTAATTTAATTTTGGTTTAAACATTTTGTTGATTTTATTTTCGTAAGATAATTTTTAATATTATTAGAATTTTTCTTAGCACTTTTTGATTAATAGTTTTTTTAATTAATTTGGACTTCTAACCTTTTGGATTTAGTATTTTGAGACACTTAGATTCATTGAGTTTATCCGGGACTTTGAATCATGGCATTTTCTTGAGGAGTGAACATTATCGTGAGCTTGTAACTTGGATCCTTTATCCCGGATACTTGGATTTATTTGATTTTATGATCGACATCTTCTTACCTGACTTACTTGCTTGAATCAATCTTGACTTTCTTCATGCGCGTATTGAAGAGGCAACGGGCTTTCTCCGTTAGGTACCACTAAAACTTGATTTTATCTTTTTTCACGCCTCATTCTAGTTTATTGATGATTAGATACATACTAGTACATCTGAAGTCCTACCTCGAAGTAGGCTCTATTTGCACATTTCCTGATTACTTGATATTGCATCTTTCTTGCATACTCACTCTTTCTTCATCTCATCTCTTTTGAAAACCCTTGGTCCAACGCCAAGTGAAATCCAAGCATACTTGATCGACATATCAAGTCCACTCCAATTCTAAACCCTTGTAAGTCGGTTGTATCGTGCATCGCCATCCACCTTAACATAAGACCATCTAAACTCTTAAAAACATATACGATTTTAATCAAACTATTGTAATCAAATAATGAAAGAACTGAGTTCTTGGAGTCTCGCATTCCTTGAATTCTTGAATGAACTCTCTTGAGGCTTGCTCCTTGAGTTGTGGTTCATTCACTCTTTCGTTCTTAAAACACCTAATATTTTTCATAATCAAACAACGAAAGAATGAGTTCTTAGAGTCTCACATTCCTTGAATTCTTGATTGAACTCTCTTGAGGCTCGCTCTTTGAGTTATGGTTCATTCTCTCTTTCATCTTTAAAATATTCTCAGTCATCGACGTTAAATCAATGCGAACACCCATTCTAACTCAAACTCAACACAAATATTCAAACCATTTTCATAATTAAATTGCGAAAGAACTGAGTTGTTGAAGTCTAGCATTCCTTGACTTCTTGAATGAATGCTCCTGAGGCTCGCTCCTTGGATCGTGATTCATTCAACCTTTCGTCTCTTAAAACACCTAACTTTTACATATCAAATAATGAAAGACCTGAGTTCTTGGAGTCTAACATTCCTTGAATTCTTGAATGAATGCTCCTGAGGCTTGCTCATTGGGTTGTAATCCATTCTCCCTTTCGTTCCTAAAACACTAAACAAGATCAAACATCTTTCTCTAAATGAACATTGTTTAAACCCCTTCTATTGCGCAAATAAGCTAGAGCTTTTGCCTCCGATCGCGAGCAGACAACCCAACGCTTAGCCATTAGAAAGCGGTTTAAACACTCAAGCTTTGTTTAAATCCCTTCTATCACGCAAACAGGCTAGAGCTTCAGCCTTCGATCGCGAGCAGACAAGTCAACGCTTAGCCGTTAGAAAGCGGTTTAAACACTCAAGAATTGTTTAAATCCTTTCTATCTCGCAAACAAGCTAGCGCTTCAGCCTCCTATCGCAAGCAGACAAGCCAACATTTAGTAGTTAGAGAGTAGTTTAAACAATCGTTCATTAAAAAACACCAACCTACCCATAGTTAGTCGAACTACGACGCTCTGATTCCTCGACGAGGATATGTAGGAACGAGGATCTCATTCCTTGGCGAGCCCACTAACAACTAACTCCCCATTTTTCTTTCGCCCCTGTTGCGATCGAGACCACCCAAACCATAGTACCACAAAATTCGAGGCTCTGACTTTCCCATTGCACGAGGGAATACGTAGGCACGAGAATCGTGATTCTTGCCGAGCACCCTAGGACCGAAACCACCCATTTTCCATAATGTGTCGTTTATCCTTAAGAAGACAATAGTATAAGTTAGCATTCAAATGTTGTTTATACTAAGAGGTTCACGTTGAGTACAATGAACGAAAGGGGTGTTAATACCTTCCTCTTGCGTAACCGACTTCCGAACCTAGAATTTGGTTTCGACGACCATATTATTTCCATATAGGTTTTATCTATATCTTCCTTTTCTTTAGTTAGAATAAATAGAATTAGGTGGCGACTATGTTGTTTGTTTTTCCGCGTCCATCGCGAGGATCATATTTTTCGAGGTACGACAATCAGCACTCTTTTTATAATACCCTCCAAATTTGAATTTTCAATCCTAATTTTGAATTTCCAAAGAAATCTCCACTCCACCAAATTCCCATACCTAAACTCTTTAAATAAAGGCTTCATTTCATTCATTTTTCAAGCTTTTGATAGCCAAAAAATCCCTTGCAAAATATCTTCCCAAACCACAAATTCACCAAAGCTCTTATTCTTTTGAAAGTTATCAAGAATTCACATTGAATTTTTTATTAACTTTGAGTTAAACCTTCATCCTTTTCATTTTTCTTCATCAATTTTAGTAGATCAAGCTTGCAAGTGGAGTAATTTGAAGTTTTTTCTTGGTAATTCATCTTCCTCCATTGTTACCCATTCATCTTCATCATCAAGAATGTAGATCTTGGTTGAATCTTGTTGCTTGATCTTTCGTCATTTTAGGTTCAAGTGGTTTTATGTAAGGAATACAATGTCGTTACCGTATTCATCCTAAGCAATATGATCAATTGCCAATGATCATTGAATAAACATGAGCATATATATATATATATATATATATATATATATATATATATATATATATATATATATATATATATAATTAGTATATTCTAAAACAAAACTAACTATAATAAATAAACCACAATTTCAAAATTACTTACGATTTAAGAAATGGTGCTAAGTAACATTATTTTTCCCCTTGACTTCATCGTTCTGAAATGTAAGAGACAATCCCTTTTGGATCAATATTTGACCATCGAATAGTATATGATTTCAAAATTCCATAAATATTCAATTTATTTAACTTTATACAAACACGGTGAATGTACCTAAATGGTTAAACAAAATTCAAAAAATAAGTGAGGAAATACAAAAACAATAATGTACTATATATAATGAGATGCATATTCAATTATATACTTACATGCACCAAACATGTAATATCCCTATGTCCAGCCAATTATTTCCAAGGAGAAAATCTCGTATATCACAAGGAGTAGAATAGTAGAGCTCTACCGTTGGACAATGCTCTAGCAGAAGAGAAATCGGGTCATCACTTTCCACGATAAACTTGTATAACATGGTGATTTCATGTGCAGAAGGATCCAATATCTCATTGACCTCTTGAGAGGAGGCGGATGAAAAATTACTTCCTTTTGTGCTAGCACCACATACAACATTTGTTTGGGGAACTTGATCATCAAATTTATCATCATTTTAATTCACACGTTGTTGGAAGGATCCACTTATTCTCTACAACATAATATTTGTTTTGAACACAATACATAATAAACACATATCTATCTTTTCTAAATTTTCAAATAAAACATAATATATCATATATTTCAGATAAAACACTAGCATTTCAGATAAAACACATATCGCATATAACTCTTCTAACTTTTCCATGTCTTTCCTCCATTTTTTTTGCTCTGCTTCTAACATCTTCCTTTGTTCTTCTAACTCCTTCTCAACAACTGCAATCATTTCTTTTTGCACTTGTAATTCAGTGTTTTCAGCGCTTTTTTTGGATGAACCAAAGAACAATCTCAGGTCGACACCTTCTCCAACACCACGAATGTACCCACCATGCTCATTTGTTCCGATAACTTTTATTAGTATATCATGTCGTTGTTCTGGAACAAATGAGCTTCCACGGGCCCCCTCAACCAAAAGACCCTACACAACATGCATGATAATATTAATATTGTAATTAGTACGAGATTTAAATAACACATAACATATTCACAATAAATAATACTTGAAATTTATGGTTGTGATTATTGTTGTAATGGTTATTGTAAATTATCTAGTGGATATGAGCAAAAGCCTCATGGGTGAAGCTCAATCCTATTTTCAAGATTAGATGAAGTTTAATGTTGTGAAAAATGGATAAAATTATTATATTGTTATAACATTGTGTTGATTAACACAAACAAGCTATAAACTTGAGGATCACATTACATTAACTTCAACATAAATCATCATATATATAATTAGTTTATACAACAAATTTAAACAAATATAAAATTTCATCTGACGTCACAACTTAATAGTTTATGACTGAAGTTGACGGTGGAGATGAGTTGCGATCATAACTAATGGATTCCTTATCTCCCATTTATTGTTTTTTTCATTCATCATTGTTTTCTCCAGTTTCCTGTAACCACCACGAGACAATTTATGGGGGTAAATGTTTTTTTTTTGCTTTATTTTGTATTCCTTCTTGACTTTTAGCTTGTTATAAATATAGTGAAAATATGATTAGTATCTATAAATCATTAGAATAAAATTATCAATATAAATAAGACTAGTACTAACCAGGAATTTATCAGAATGACGACCCTTCGCAAACTTTTTCCAAATCTTCTTCGAAATATAACTATATCTCACCCATGGACGCTTAAGACCAATATTAGGCTCCATAATATGGTCACGTATGAGCAATGCCTTAAAGCTCCTCTAACACGTACCAGCATGACTTACCCACTTTTTTTAGATAGTTTGTTGTTGTATTCCTCCATGACAATGACGATGGTGTTAGTGTTGGCATTGGTGTGTTGTCTTTCTCCTTACAATGAGTACGGGTTGTAAATGAACAACGAATTGAAAACAATGAACCGATGAACAACTGATGAAAAAATGATGAACGGTGATGAACGATGAATGTTAGGGTTGATATGGTGTTTCATTTCTTAGCACTGAACGTTAGGGTTGAAATGGTGTTTCGTATCATATCTTTTCTAATCAAAGAATGACTACTGAAGAGACAAGCTAATTAGTTGTGATAAAAATGAATGAAACATACCACCACAATCAACAACCACAACAGTGGTGATATATTATTTGCTTAATATAATTTCATAAAAAAACACCATTATATTACAATTTAAAATACTTAAACTAAAAGCACCTGATGTTTGACGAAATTTTGGTAAAACATATAAAGTTTAAAAATGAAGAATTTGCTCAAAATATAAGATGTAAAAGAAGATGGCCTAACAACAAGATACAACATCCTGGACTAAATTGCAGGACTTAAGTCAATAATAAATCTGTCTAAGATTTGTCGAGGAATTAAGTATTGGATCAAGACAAAGATAGAAAGCCCAAGACAGAAGACTATATATATGAAAACTTAGACTTAGGGTTAGAAATTCCTTATGTAACAATTGTAACCTAGTTCTCTTTTGTAAAACAAGGGTTTAGGTTTTAAGATTCATTGGCTCATAGGGTTGTAGTTCCCCTCTACAATATGGGACGCAGAGAGGACGACATATGTGCATGTACACTACCAGAAGCCTTTAGGTAATGGTTGTTGTATTGTTCTTGGACGAAGCTTTTAAGCATGTCAAAGATAACTTGTAGGTCAAGAAGTCGTGACAGTTTCTATGATGGCAGAAGACAGATGCAATGCAGGTTGTCGAGGATGTGACCAGGTTCTCTTATCACAATTATAAACGGCGGAGTTTGGATTTGGTAAAGATGTCCATTAGGGTAGTGATTGGGAGACAAATTTGTAAATGAGGGAGTTTATCTTTGTGATAATACTACAACATAGTGGAGTCTTCATTCTGGATTGGTATCCCTTAGATGTAAGTTTGTTAACAATGAACTGGGTCAACATATTCTGTGTACTTTACATTCTATAATTTATAGTTTTATGTATTGTGTTCTTGACTGAGATGTCCCAACATGATATCTCAACATCTATCTGTGATTGTGCTGCATCACTTCAAAACAACAACTGTGTATTACTATTGTTTCCTAAAATACAGTAATCATTGTCTTAACATTAAGATATGACAATGGAGTATATGCATAACCATAATTTCAATTGGTATCAGAGTAGACATCCTGGTCTATTTCTGGATGAGATCCATGGAGTACTTTCTGGTGATTAAACAAGGATGAGTTATTGTCTGAAGGGTTATGCAACAACAAACATGAGGAGTGGTAGTTCTCTTGGATGGTGTCCTGAAAGATGTCTCGACATCTTGTCTAGGGAAAGTTGAAGTTGTTCTTTAGTAATTCTGCTGCATATATTCTGATTGAAGGATTCCAGTAGTATGGGATATTGGAGTATTGATTGAAGAAAGCTTGTAGTTGTCCTTACCTGGTTCTGTTCTTGTAGATGTCAATCGGTTTGAAGACACATAGTATTCCAAAGTCGGGAGCAGAGGTATGTTATTGTCATGATTGAGTCTTATGTGACTTGGTACATGGTTGAATGGCTTCATCATGTATGTTGAAGTTAGACTGGATAGAAGAGGTAAGATGAATTATCAAACTCATTCTCTAGGGGTTTGATGATTTCTTGTGGGCTAAGTTGTTGTAGACACTTGATATGATGATCAAGCCCAATCAAGGAAATTCAGCCGTATATTGGAGTCTGCTAGTTATTCTTCAGACTAGAAGGTGCTTTCTTGGAAGTGTAACACCCCCTTTCTATACCCCCAAATAATCAACTAAATCATTTAGGCACATTAAAATTTTCATCTGAGTGTATTTTGAAACATGGTATAAAAGGAGCATGCCACATTATACTTGAAATTAAAACATGCAACACCTGCTCATACAAAGATATGCAACAAACGGGGTAACTTGCAACAGAAGGATTTCATCCTTACACCCGTATTCAATAAATTCAAATAACAGCGGAAACTAACATAGCAACTTCAAACTTATATACTTATCATAAATATATCAATAAGTTTGATTCACCAAATATTTCATGTTTACATAAAACATTCATCACCAAAATACATATACAAAATGTATCACAAAAGGCATCAAGCCGACCCTAGCTACCCGGTGCTACATATCAGAGCCGACCGACCAAAAGAATGAAGGCAAGCTTCACAAAAAGACCTCCAGCAACCTACTCTGCAATGCCTCATAGAGCATCATAAAACAGCAGAAGGGTGAGAAACATTATCATAATAACATTACATACAATTATATATCTCAACATATAAAATACACATAAAACATGTTCTCACCACAATCACTTCTCATCACCTATATACATCACAATGTATACATATATATATTCACACTAGCACATTCATTATGCACAATTCACACATATACACCACAATATACACACACACACACACACACACACATATATATATATGGATGTGTGAATATATATATATGTTTATATATATATATATATATATATATATATATATATATATATATATATATATATATATATATATAAACAAGCATGTTTTCATCAATACACACTTTCATCTCCACATAAACACACACACACACACACACATATATATATATATATATATATATATATATATATATATATATATATATATATATATATATATATATATATATATTTCTGTTTATTCCTTCATTTCACAATTTAGATGATAAATGCAAATCATAGAGACCGACACACGACTCTATGCAGATGCAAATGCGGTACCGACTCAATCATCATCAAGTTCACTCAGGAACTAATTGGAACCATCGCTCGTTACCTAAGTAACTCCCCGTCGGGCATACGATGTTCACCCATTGCTCACATCCCACTTGGGCACACAATGTTTATGGAATGCTCACACCCCACACGGGCACACAATCCTATTGCTCACACCCCACACGGGCACACAATCCTATTGCTCACACCCCACACGGGCACACAATCAATGTAAATAAATCACCCATTGCTCACACCCCACATGGGCACACAATGTTTATGGATTTCTCACACCCCACACAGGCACACAATCAATGTGAATAAATCACCCATTGCTCACACCCCACACGGGCACACAATGTTTATGGATTGCTCACACCCCACACGGGCACACAATCTGATCGCTCACACCCCACATGGGAACACGATCGTTTTGTAGTCATCGCTCAAACTCCACATGAGCACGCGATGCTACAACGGATTCACAAAGAATCCCACAACACAAGAATGCATATATTATACTTCACATGCAAAATGACACACAACATTCTTGAAAATGCATACATTATTCACAACATAATTATGCACTCAACTCATTCAATTAGCATACATTGACATTCAATTCAAGCAATGTATTTATTTTCCAAACGGCCACAACATCACGTCGAACCCACATTTCCATAATTAACCCATTTACGTTTTATTGCAAAATTTGGGCAAAAGTCGGCTAAAAATTTCATTTCTTAGTATCATTAGTTTCTACACGTTTCTAGCTTCGAATCGATATAAAGAACGCCTAAAACGGATAACCGAAACTAAAGTTACGATTTAAAACACAAACTCCTCAAAAACCTACAGGCTCGCTGAACGCCTTTCTCACTCACTGAGCGAGAAAATCCCTGGAAAGCTCGCTGAGCGAGGACAACTCGCTGAGTGACAATAGCGTTTCCAAAATTTCTCAATTGCGTAACAGTCAACTCTAACTACCCAAAACTCAACCAAAACCCCAATAATCCTGATCAACAACATGTATCTAACATCATACTTCGATTATAACAACTTCTAACCGATTAATCTACCAATTCTCACATTTTCATCAAAAACCCTAACTTTTTATATTCTCTAAACTTCATCAAAATCAAAACCCAATCATTCACATACATACATAATCATATACAAGATTAAGATAACAATGTTTATCACCCTTACCCGATTATTTCGATTCCTAGGAGCAATCTTGATGAATTTCCTACTTTTCCCTCTTTTCTCTTCTCTTCCTTTTCTTTCTCCTCTTTTTCTTTCTCCTCTTTTTCTTTCTTTCCCTATTTTCTTTCTATTTCTCACACTTATATCTTTTTCTTTCTATCTTTATATTTTTCTCTCTTACTAACTATTTCTACACTTAACTCATTTTTCTTCTCTTTTCCACCAAATATCCTTTTTCTCACAAAATAATAATTCTACATAAATTCTAACTTATCCTTAATTAGTAAATATCTAAAACACCCTCCAATCTAATTCTACCCGAAGATTCACAAAACGGTAAAATCACATATCATACCACATTAACACATTAACATATCATATTATCATGTCAATTTCACAAATAAGATAATTATCACTCAAATAAAATAAAATACTCAAAAAAATTAGGAAATATCGAATCGGGGCGTTACAGGAAGCATAAAAGCAAAGACAATGGAGGGATTTATTTTCACCATCCATAAACAGCGTGCAAGGAAGAACTTATACTTCTTAACCCTAAGGATGAGTTCACACAGTTAAGGTAACTAAGATTCGTTCAGAGAGAATTTTAAGAGCTTGAGTCAAGGGGGAAACCTTGATATCTTAACAACTTGCACAAACAAAAGAAGATAACATGAAGAGGAATATCTATGTGATATTCAAAATATGTTAGAATCAGACAAGAGTTATAACTACAAGGGTTAAAAATCAATTGCTTTGTGTAGATTTGATTATCCTCGTGATTCAAGATTGAGAATGTTGTATCAGATGTTCTAACATATTTTCATCAAAGGTTTGGAGAATCATGGGAGGGGTTCTACATTCACTCAGAAGTCACCTAGGCTTTTGACCTAGGATTATTGGCTTCACATCTTTTCCTGGAAAGTTTTGAAACTTGTCCAGATGGTGATGCATTTTTGAAGATGGAGATGGAAAACAATGAAGACATCATAATCTTGATGACTACTTGGATTAGTTTATTTCTGATTCAGGTACTTTAGGTCATTCCAGAATACTCATCATGGAGTTTAGATAGGTGTCAATATCAGAAACTTCGTGAAGACAACTCTACTCAAGGAAACGTGGCATCATTGGTACAACTATGTGGGGTAGTTTCTAACTAGTCCTTCTGAAGATTCAAATAGTGGCAGGTTTGAAGTTTTTGGAGAAGCACTGACAGATATTCATCAAGGTGTGAGCTTGTTTGAAATAACTGCAAAATCAACATAATGGAGGTTGTCAACTCAAACTTGGTTGGTGAATAATGTCTATAAAAGCATGGGACTCTTGTTCTTTAAAGGGAGGAAGTTCTTTTAAGTGGCAGAAGAAGGAGGTAAATTCAACAGCTAGATGTCGAATCATAATGTTCTGACATCTAGTTCAACATCAGAATCTCAATTGGTGAGGTGGTACATCAACTCAAGATAAGGTGATCTACAGGAATAAACAACGATGCTTCAAAAAGTTCATTCTCTTGGTAGTTTGTGAGAGCTGTAAGAAGGATAAAATGTTACATTATCCATGGCTTAAGAAGTCTAAGTGTGTATTGCTATTGTGTAAATGGATACATGTAACTTAAAGATTAAGTTTCACTATGTAGATCATGATATCTTTGTGAGAGTTCTAACAAACGTGAAGAAGACAATATGTGGCAATTTGCTTTTTCATATGAGGATTCATGAAGGAAGAGATCAAACTGTAGCAATTGGTTGATCTTAGAAGTGGATTAGAAGAATCAAGATAATCAACATGTGGAAGGCGGTTAATCTTGAGGATTGTCTTGGAACAAGTTACTCTTGGGAAGAATGATGGTAAGTTGAAGACTTAAGGAGATTATTTCTTCTTGAAGGTGGATGAGAGTTAATTTCTCTCTTTCTGGAGTTCTTCTTCAAGTTGGTGGCGCAATGTTGATTAAAGTTCTTCAGTTCTTTGGATTACTATGCTATAGTAAGTCCAGTCGGTGGAGCATATCAAGAATTTGGTCTTGGTGTGTAGAAGATGTTCTAACTTGGTGTTAGGATATTATTTGGGTGAGATATCCTTGGCAAAGGATGATTATGCTCTGGTTCTGAGCTTATTACCTACATTTTTTCCTATGGAGCGTCTACATAGTCATACGGGAGAATGATAAAGTAAAAGGTATGCCTTGGAAGGAGAATGAGAGAAGACTAAAGTAGATCAGGTATTGATTGCTTGGAAGTTTGCATGTGGATAATCAACAACTGATTAGGAGTATTCCAGATTATTATACAGGAGAATGATATGGAATGACTGCCTTTGAATAGTTGGGTGACTGTCTATTTTTTAAAATCTTGCGGAGAGACTTTGTCTAGCAAGTCATGCTTTTCTAAAGCATGTGTCTAGTATCTGACACTGATGGAAGGAAAAGAAACTGACCTTGATTTTATTCCAACAGTTTGTTACTATGAGGATGGCGATCCTTATGTGCCTCATGGATAACATGATGGTTTTCATGTGTGAGTGACTGCTATTTCTTGTCATAAGAGATAGTGGTGCCAAAATGAATGTGCTTCAATAGGTACTTGGATAGAGAGTGAGCTCCTTAATACATTGAAGATGCATCTTATGTTTTCCATTCATTCCTACGCAGGTGCTCAGGGAGAGCACAAATTGTCTTAGATAGGGGGAGTTTCTTCTTGATCTAAGGATCTACTGTATGGGTGCAATATACATCGAGCTTGTGGTGAGTGTCAAGAAGATTTTTCCATCCAAGAGGGATGAATATGTCAGGTATCATGTCTTGACATTGTATTGTTGCAAGTAGGGAGATAATTGATAATGCAAAATATATGGTTCTTGTTGGGTGATTAAAGAATCATTGACCAGTCTGGGAGAATTTATTTTTCTCTGCAGATTCTTGTAAATCTGTTATGGTTTTGTTAAATCAGCAAAAAATCCAATAAAGAAAAGACATTTTCTGACATGATGTCAGGATATTGTCTTGGAACATGTTTACATGTAACTGTATTTCCTTGGACGACGCTCTTAAAAGAAGGAACAATCAACAATTTTGGCATTTGCACAATTAATGGAGTTATTGGCTCTTTTAATTGACCAACATTTTGATCGATGGTTCGTTATCTTCAAAGAGAATTCCTTGTTATAAATTGGATTGTTGTGACACTTCTTGGTATCATAATTTCTTTCTCTCAAAATAAGTATCGATGGCATTTTTCAAAATCTGGATGGATTGTTCCTGGATTTGGAGTTGTCTTGGTTACTTTTGCCAAGTTTTGGCTAAAAAGGGGGAGAAGAATAATGTTCTGGTTATTAGGTTCATTCAAGCAGTGGAAGTGCAAGAATGGTGCAAAGGGAAGATGATATTCTATCATCTTAATCTACAAATTTCTACCTGTTTGTGTCTTGTGATCTGAGTTGTGAAGTAGGTTATGTCTTGTGCCCTGAGTTACATAATTCTTGTACTCTGTGTTACGAAGGCTACAACTGATGGTTCTTTTATGGAAGAGTCTTCTGAAGTTTCTCTGAATCCTTCTTGGAAGGAAAAATAAATATGTTGAGGGGGAGATTTCTTCAGGCTCCAATCAATTCTTAAGATGGAAGGATCTTGCTGAATAGAAGAATACAACAGAAGATATTTTTGCCAAAATTTGTCAAAAGAGGGAGATTGAAAGCACCAGATGTTTGACAAAATTTTGGTAAAACATATGAAGATTAAAAATGAAGAATCTTCTCAAAATAGAAGATGTCGTAGAAGATGTTCTAATAGCAAGATACGACATCCTGGATTGAATTGCAGGACTTAGTCAATAACAAATTTGTCAAAGATTTGTTGAGAAATTAAGTATTGGATCAAGACAAAGATCCCAAGACAAAAGAATATATATATATATATATATATATATATATATATATATATATATATATATATATATATATATATATATATATATATATATATATATATATATATATATATATATGAAGACTTAGACCTAGGGTTAAAAATGCCTTATATAACAATTGTAACCTAGTTCTCTTTTGTAAAATAAGGGTTTAGGTTTTGAGAGTCGTTGACTATTAGGGTTGTAGTTCCCCTTTGTAGTATGGGATGCAGAGAGGAAGACATATGTACATGTACACTACCAGAAGCCTTTAGGTAATGGTTTTTGTATTGTTCTTGGACAAAGCTTTTAAGCATGTCCAAGATAAATTATAGGTCAAGAAACCGTGACAGGTTCTGTGATGGCAGAAGATATATGCAACGCAGGTTTTAATGGATGTGAGTAGGTTATCTTATCACAATTATAAACGGTGGAGTTTAGCTTTGGAAAAGATGTCCATTAGGGTAGTGATTAGGAGATAAAGTTATAAATGATGAATTTTAGCTTTGTGATAATACTACGACATAATGAAGTCATCATCCTGGATTGGTATCCCACAAATGTAGGTTTGTTAACATCAAACTGGGTCAACATATTTTATGTACTTTATATTCTGCAATTTACCGTTTTTTGTACTGTGTTCTTGACTGAGATGTCCTAACATGATGTCTCAACATCTGTTGGTGATTGTGTTGCATCACTTTAAAACAGCAGCTGTGTATTTCTCTTATTTCCTAAAATGCAGTAATCATTGTCTTAACATTAAGATATGACATTGGAGTATCTGCCTAACCAGAATTTCAAAAACAAAATGAAAACATGTCACAACCGTTCAACTACGCAACCATAATGGTATCACATTTATTTAAAAAATTTAAAACAAAATGATTAATATGTCACAATGGTTGTTTAAGAAACCATTGTGGTATCACATTTATTTATAAATTAAAAATAAATAAAAATACAAAGGCACAACTGAATGTTAAAGAAATAAAACATTTAAGGGTGCTGAGAGGAATGATTGATAAAAATAAATCCTAACATTTGTTCTTTATCTGTGATTTTCCTTAATTTTGATTTATTTTGTAATTTATGCAACAAAACATTTACAATCGTAACGTCGAATTATAAACATAACTTAATTTACAAAAAATATATTGTTACTCTTTATGTAAACGATAAAAAATGCTTTGATTCTAATTGAACGACCTTCTACAATGCGTCGAATATGATAATCACTGAATCTCATGACATTTGTCCCAAAGAAAAGTTACAGGGCATCAAAACCATAAACCCTAACTATAAAGTCTAATGGAGAAAAAAATAAAAGTTAACACAATTCTAAAACTTAATGTCACACTTACAACATTCACTAACTTGATCATCAACATTTTTTTCGCTCTCCCTTTGATACCAGATGCAACATACAAAAAAATTATCGTCTTAGGGTGTGTTTGGATGAAACATTTTAATGAGGGAAAATAATTTTTTGAGGGAATTTGAAATGACTTGACCAAAATCCATTATTTTTATAAAAAAAAAATGGAGAATTGTTAAAATGATGTAAATTTGTGGAGTATTTTATTCATGTTAAATTTAAGGAATTTAAAATGACACCAAAAAGTAAAGAATTTCAAATTGCTTCATCACTCTATATAATATGAATGTTAAATTGTTTATTATTAATTTTTCAAATTTTGCAAGATGGTCCTCATATTTTACGAAAATTTTAAATTCACTCCCAAAATTTTAAAAAAATTGCAAATAAGTCCCTAATAACTTTCAAAATTTATAAATTGGTCCTTCAAATTTTTAAAAATTACAAAATGGCCCATATTTTTCATATTTTTATATTTGATCCAATAATTTTAAAAATTATGAAAATGACCACAAATTTTTTACAATGAATCATTTTAATACTCTATCCAAACAAAAAAATTTAGAATTGAATGAATTATAATTGAATCATTTGAATTACTTAGAATTTTGAATTTCTTCAAAATTTTCAATTACCCCATCCAAACACACTGTTAGAGTTCATTATCATCACTGTCAACACCATCTTAGAGGAATGGTTAATGAAAATCCTAACATTTGTTCTTTACTCATGAATTTCCTTAGCTTTGATTTATTTTGTAGTTTATGCAACCAAACATTTACAACCATAACATCGAATTATAAAAATAATTTAACAAAATATACCAAAAGTCATGTGGATACGTTAAAAAAACATTTTGATACCCCAAAGTCATAAATAATCCTAACTAAGCGGTCTTCTACAAACCGTCAAATAAGAAAAATCATTTAACCTAATGGCCTTTGTCGTGAGAGATGATTTTCTTAAAAAAATGGTTAAATATATTTTTATTCACTATAAATATCTCAATTTTCATTTTTAGTCCTTATTAAAAAAATAATATATTTTAATCTCTAAAAAATTATTATGCATGAAGTTTTAGTCCATCTTGTTAAACGAATGTGTATTTTTAAATGATTATTTTACAGACATCTTTAGAATGTTATAAAAACTTTTTAAAAAAAATTCAAAATTTGATTTCTAAGTCGAGGTTTTCATTACTTTTATTATTATATTTTGAAATTTAAAAAATACATATTTAATTCTTCTCATTTTTAAAAATTCTAAAATTTAGTAAAATTCTAAAATTTAGTAAAAAAATATTTTATAGTATTCTAAAAATGGATGAAAAAGATTATTCAAAAATTTAAAAATTTAAGAATAATTAAACTATTTTCAAAATTTTAGAAAATAAAAGAGACTAAAATTATATATATATATATATATATATATATATATATATATATATATATATATATATATATATATATATATATATATATATATATATATATATAATATTTGTAAAAATTAAAATATATGTTTTTTTAATATAACCTAAAAATAAAAATTGTAATATTTATAGTGATTAAAAATATATTTAATCCTAAAAGAAATTCTAAACCCTCCGGGCCATAAATCCAACTATAAAGTCTAATGAAAAAAAAACTTAGTTAACACTCGTCAAAAACTTAACATCATACTTACAACATTCACTAACTTCATCATCAACTTTTTCGCCGCCATCATCTTAGAGTTAATTATCATCACCATCAACATTATCATTTATAAAATATAAAGAAAGTAGTTATAATATTTCATATACATTTAAAAAAGATACACATATTTTATTGAAAAAATACCCGATCCAGTGATTAGTCATACTCATACCCTGCGACCTTTGGGAGACGAGGGAGACACTTTCACTGTCTTACCATAAAGGGTTCTACTTTTATCACACTTCCACACAATCTCATTCTCTTCTCACTTTTCATTGGTTGTTTTCATCGACCACAACACCTCACGAGCCAAACTATCCAATCCCACGTTTCTCTCTTTCTTTACTATTCCAATTACCAACGCCTTTCCCCTCAAAAAGGAAACTAAAATCCACAAAGTACACTTCTTTCTTCTTCCTTCCCAACAAACCCTCACCACATCATCCTTTTCCTCCAAACACTAAGAAACCAATCTTTTGTTCACCAGTTTCTTAGCTTCTTCTCCCTGCAGGATCTCAAAGAGGCAATAACAATCAGTTTCAGACACTACAATTTCCCAAACAAAACTTAAATCAGCTTAATACCTACATATTTCAAGCTTTTGTCTCATCTTATTTTAGGTTGGTTTTTCATTCTTTTTTTCTATTATATGCTGGTTCATTCTCTGTGTTATTATCATTCTTTTATTAAACTCAGTACTCATTCATACATATATAGAAGGAAAAAAAAAGATAAAGGTATATTTTTGTTTGTTTACTTTCTTTTTGTGTTTTTGTTTTTTATCCTAATGAGGATAAATTAAGGTAACATGGCGAGGGAGAAGATTCAGATAAAGAAGATCGAAAACGCAACGGCGAGGCAAGTGACGTTTTCAAAGAGACGAAGAGGTTTGTTCAAGAAGGCTGAAGAGCTTTCCGTTCTGTGTGATGCTGATGTTGCTCTCATCATTTTTTCATCTACCGGGAAGCTCTTTGAATACTCCAACTTAAGGTTTGTCTCTTTTTTGATTTATTTGATGTGATGATCCATGTTTGCTTAGCTAGATCCTGTTGAAAAGGTTTGTTTCGGTAGAGAATGGACAGTTGTGTTGGAGATTGATGATGCACTTTAAATCTGAAATGTTTGTGATTTATTTGTTAGATTTAGCAGCATTTGAGTTTGATATATCTGTGTTGTGAATTAGCATGAGGGAAATACTTGAAAGGCATCATTTGCACTCCAAGAACTTGGCTAAGATGGGAGAACCGTCTCTTGAGCTACAGGTTAGTTCTATTGGCACACCATTTTTTATGCGACAAAATGAACATGATTGAGTCCGCAAATCCTAACTCAACTGACATAAATTGATATTGCTAGGCTAGATGTCACATTATTACCGGGGTTCGAACCCTGGTACTTACAGTTGTGTGAATGAGTTTATAGTGATTATTACCATTTCGTCTATGGGCAAAAAAAATGAACATGATTGCAGTTTAAGATTGTAAATGTAAATCATGTTTTGATGGTGCAGCTAGTTGAAAACAGCAACTGTACGAGACTGAACAAGGAAATTGCTGAGAAGAGTCATCAACTGAGGCAGATGAGGGGAGAGGATCTTCAAGGGATGAATGTTGAACAATTGCAACAATTGGAGAGGTCTCTTGAAATTGGCTTGGGTCGTGTAATAGAAAACAAGGTCTTCAATTTTTCTACCTTCTCTTTTTATTGTTTGGGTTTAGTCTGTAATCTTATTTTGGATGTCCCTGCAGAGTTACCGACTTAATTGACATAACGTAACTCTCCTCTTTTTATTTTTATTTTATCTTTGAATTATATTTAACTAATATATTTTTTTTTAGGGAGAGAAGATTATGATGGAAATCCAAGATCTCCAAAGAAAGGTTTGATAACATGAGTTCAAGTTTCTATTATTATATTTTGAATTTGAACATAATTTTATTAATATATATGGCGAACATAGTTTTATGATAAAAAAAAATCATGGATTTTAAGTTATGAAAGTAATATTAAAATATTTTTATAATTGTTATTAGAATAAAATTATTTTTCAAAGTTTTTCATATTTTCTTTAAAAATAGAGAGAGAGAAAATAATTACAAAATAAAATGTATCTCAACTTTATATATAGTTGTTAATTTTTAAAAAAATTACAATATTATTCTCTCTTATCTTTAATATAAAAAAAATTGTTTTTTAGATTCATTAAAAATTAGTGTACATGGATTATATTATATGCAGTCTCGATACATTGATTCTTCCATAAATTTTAAATTAACTTTTTCTTATATTGTAGACTAAAGGGAGTAGTTTCTAGGATTTTATTTTTATCATAATAGTTTATAGGACTTTATTTTTGTCATAATAGTTTATAGGACTTAAAATCATACTTAAAATAGTTGAAAATTTGATTTTCTTTTTGCTCTCGGAGCTTACATTATTATAATGCCTATTTGATACAAATGAATTTTATCATAGAGGTTTTGTTTATCTTATTATTAATTTTTTGCATACAGTTGTTAAAATGTATTTGTCTCTGTCCAGATTTTTATAGAGAAAACGAAGAAATGAAAATATATAGATAATTTTAATATAGATTAATTGTTATATATTGTCGGTGTAAATTTTTTTACACAGTCAGTATATTACAACCACTCAAAAAAATATTTTTTAAATAATTAAAATTAAAGTCAAATTATAATTAAAATTTAACGGTCACGATTAATTGACAGTGTAAAATTTCTTTATACTGTCAGTTAGGAAAAGAAAACTAATTAAATAAATTGTGTTTAAGCTTCTTCTTTCCTTCCTTCAAGTAATAACTCTAGATCTATCTGCAGGGAAGACAACTGATGGAAGAGAATCAACGACTAAAGCGACATGTATGTTGTTCTTTTTCATTTGACATCTTCCATTCATCATGCAAACTTTTTTTTCAATCTATCTATATTCTAATGACATGTGACAAAACTTCATACATTTATTATTTTCGTACATAAGTACATTTGCATTGCATATTTATGGTATATAAACACTGACATTTTTGAAAAGAAGATGCGTCCGTGTCCGTGTCTGTGTTAATGTCAGACATTGATATTTGTGATCATATTTAATTTATATATAAATTTTTTATATTATTATTAGTGTCATCTTGTCTATGTCGGGATTGTGTTCGAGATATCAAAATATACTTTGAAATTTGCTAATAAATCAGTGGTATATTTTGGCACCTAAGGTTACGGGCATGATGAATAACGGAAAAATAGTTGGAGTTGAATATGGGAATGTGGTTATTGAAGATGGTCAATCCTCAGAATCTGTCACTAACATTTACAATTCCACTGGTCCTCCACAAGACTATGAGAGTTCAGACACATCACTCAAATTAGGGTAACCTCATTTTAATCAATTAATTTACTACAAAGACATTCTAAATTTTTGCCCTAATTAATTTTTCATGTGCTATTTGTAGGCTTCCATATGCCGGATGAAGGTGTGTTTGTGCGAAGGGATGAATCTTATGATAAATTAACAAGTGTTGTTATTGGATAAATTTCGTAGATGTTGGTTTTAATCTTTTAATATATAGTAAATAAATATGTATATCTATGTTTGTGTTAACTAGTATTTAGTTTAACCAGAACCCTTCACGAGGTCGTTATTGAAGGGATTATGACATGAATGAGATATTCATCACCAATATCCAATATGGTGGGTGCTTTGTGAAGCATTTGCATTGTGATGGATGCTAAAATTGTAGAATGTTGGGTGGGTGCATTGTGAATGGATATGTTAAAATATTATAATGTTGTGACTTGAGAGTAGGGGTGTTTGCGGTGTGATTTGAATCGATTTTAAAGTAAAATATCATATGATATATATTACTAAGGTACCGCTTGAAAATATAAAATATTTTCAGTTTTTCGGAAGTACATCTGCAGATACAACTAGAGTAAATAAAATTCTGACTCTACGTTAAAATTGGAAATGCATCTTTGTGCATATTTTAAAGATAAATCTTCGGATGGTATTAGTTTTAAAACACGTCAGAACCCTTCTCTTAACTCTTCTAAAAAAACACTAAAACATTTCTTGAACTCTTTCGACTGGCATTCTCTCAAAATCAGTTATCTATGTTCTAAGTTTAATCTATCAATATTAACTACATCAAAGACATCAAAAACCTGTTTAATGGTTAAAATAACGATCAAATAATTATTTTTAGAGGTTTGGTGGTAATTAAACATTACCCCATTGATAAAGCAAAAAGTTGTAGGAAATTCCAAAGATGCAACTCTATAATTTTTAACGTTTGGATTCCCAAGAATTAGAGATGCATCTTCGAAATTTATGCGTATGCTTTTATTTGATTTTCTTGCTTGTAGTAAATGTCTGACACTTGTGTGGTTTATTTACATGCATTATGGCTGATAGAGACGACATCTTGAGGCATGAGAGGGTTGCACAACATCATTAGTCCGGAGGGAGAAAAGTCAGATTTCGGAGGCTTGTGTCCACTCTAACCCCGTACATGCAGAGACATCGACTTATAGGGCCATGCTTCTCCATCTTTTTCTTCCTGTAGGAGACGTGTGTCACCTACTGATGCATCATTGCCTCCATCTTTTTGTAGGCGACAAATTTCACATGTTCAAGCGCCAAAGGCTCCCGAGTCACCGGTAGTACATGTGGCACCAGTGCCACCTCAAGCACCGGAGGGATCTCATGCTGATGAGTCAGTGCATCCTCTGACCGATGAAGCTACTGCACTAGGGCATCTCAAGCTGATGAGCCAATGCCACCTCAAGCATTTGAAGGAGACCCTGTAGAGTTGTCTATCACACTTGATGATATGTCACGTTTGTTGCATCTTTCGATTAAGGGGAAACTTCTAGATAATGAGAGGATTAACAAAGACGAGACACTTGAGTTGATGGCAGAGTATTTTGGAATTGACCCTGAGGATGTCATGAGAGAGATAGAAAAATTAGAGGGGCTCATGCTAGGTTTGAATTATTGAAAAAGGTACATACATATGAAATACTTAAAGCAGAGCAGACTAGAGTTAATGATAAAAAGGTGGGGGATCCATAAAATGTATGCTATGAGAGCATAATTGTTATATTTGTTTGGCACTGCATTTTTTGTTGACAAGAGTTATGTGAATGTCGTCTACCTACGATACTTTGAGGACTTCAAGGACCCATGAGTACAATTAGGAGGGGCAGGTTGTTTGTTCTACATGTACTCGAAGTTACCAGAGTGCTATAGGTGGAAGACGAAGCATGTGACAAGCAACATCACACTATTGACGATAATATTTAGTGGTCTTTTAATATTTGTTAGTCATTTTCATTACATTTTTTGCAACGCCCTTATTGATGATTCGTGTGTTCCAACACTTTTCAGTATTGGATCCTCCAACACTTCCCGTGCATCTCTGATTGACCGTGTTTACCAACTTATATTGAGGATATGTCGTGTGCTTCTGCATTTTTCCCACTCAGAAGGAACATGTCGATAGAGCCGTTCAGAGTGTATATTGACCGCTAGGTTGGAGAGGATATGTACTTTAACATTTATGTCAATCACCATGCAGGTTATGGAGATGCATTTCCGTAAACCCTAAACGGGTGCATTTCCTGAACAATAAACATGCAACATAAGCCTTTCATAGATGGATGCATGAGGTATGTGTTAAATATATTTTGAAGATGCATATCTAGATCAATTAATGTTATGACTTAAGATAATGTGCATCCGGAGATGCGTCTCCGGAATCTGAGGGGCATTTTGGGTTTTTCATAGTCTTTTTCCACCCTATAGGGTGGTATAAGAAATTCCCTAAATTTACTCATTATTCGGTTTTGTTTTGAATGATGTGTTAAAAAAATCTGATTCGATTCGATTCAATTTTATACGATTTGATTTGAATCGATTTTTTGGATATATAAATAAATTTTTAAATTTTTATTAATATTATAAAATTATTAATAACTAAATTTTATATAATATATAAATATCACAAAATATAATGATTGCTTAGGATTGAAACAAATAGAATAATAAAATTAAATAGATCAAATAAAAATAGTAATTTTTTTAAAAAATATCATCTAATAATAAATCAATACAATACTAATAAAAAATAAATAAATATAGAAATATATTCATTTGGTTTGCTTCATTTAGATCGGTTTTGAAAAATTAATTCGAAATACAATTAAAATCGAATAGTTTTTACAAAATAATATTAAAAAGTATTTAATAATACTTATTTTATCGATTTGTAGTTTTTATTTAGCTCGGTTTGAATATCAATAACCCTATTTATGAGTATGCGTATAATTTTTGCGTATAGTGATTTGGTGAGACATGTTTGTATGATGGTATAATAGAATTTGTTGAAATGTAACGAAAGTAATTCGTTGGCTTAGTTGGTAATTAATGATATTAAAACGTTGAATTAGTTGTTGAAAGACACAAGTGTAGTGGTTTGGTGGAAGAGTCCAAATTTTGATTTTTGTGAGATAGGTAAACAAAAATCAAGACAATTATGAAGACAAACACAAGAAAAAGATTCTCTCTCCAATTAAGACGAAAATAGTAAAACCATCAAGTTTTCCGAGAACCACTTATACGAGAAAGAAGATAATCCTATTCACCAAATGTTGAATAAGAGTAACCTGATCCAAGAAGATGATATGGTTAAGCAAATTTTAAATGAGTCACACAACCTAATGGAGAGGTGGAAATACAATTTTAGAAGAGTTGAGTCTCACCTATAACTCAATATACATTTTTCTTTGACTTGATTTGTCGTTTTTAAAGTCTGATATGATTTAAAATCTATTTAAAAGCCTCTTTAACATTAACACTTTCAAATAGCTTATTTTACTTATTTTTTAAATAGATAATACAACTTTTATATATTATTTAAATTATTTTTAATATATTTTATAGTTTTTTTAAAACAATATTTCATAGATTTTTAAATAACCTAAGATTGACATATTTAATTAAATATGCTTTTAAAAAAGTCTAACCATTTTTTTAATTAAAAGGATTAGATCAAATTAGGCTTAAATAAGACAAAATATAGATTCATGTAACTCAGTTTAACTTATTATTTGAAGTTGCATGTCTCTAATATATTTAATGGGAGAATCCTAATACAATTTTGTTGTTTGTATTATTGCTTATATTTTGTTTATTATTATTTATTGAGTGTCTTGTGATTGCACATCTTTGAATCAAATTTTGAATCGATTTGTTTTAGTATGCATAAATTAGAGTGTTTGTATTTGAGTAAGATCATTATGCTTTCAGTCAATTGCTTGAGTTAATGGAACAAGAACCTTATTTGAAGGTGGTTCAAGTTTTGTGGGAAGTGAAATCTCAAAATAATTTTAAAAAGTTGAAAATTGAGATTTGATGTGTATGACCCGAGTCACTCACAATTCATATTTCGAATAAAATCAAACAGAGGAGAACATAGAAATTTTGGTGTATGTGATTCGAATCACAATTTACACACGGTTCAAATCATGCAACTTTGTGACTTAAATCACAAGTTGTACATGACTCGAATCACATTCCTTCTATTAGCCACTCATTTGATTCGAATCACACATTCTTCTTGACTCGTATCACAAAATATTTCACTTTTTTCTGTTTGGTTATGTCCAATTTGACTCAACTCAGGATTTGTACATGACTTAAATAATGAACTTTGATGACTCGAATCAGAGTTATAGTATGACTCGAATCACAAGAAAATGAGTCACTTTTCTTTTTGATCTTGTTTCACTTTGCTTACTCATTTGGCTCAAATCATGAAATATTCTTGACTCGAATCTAACAATCCATTTTAAACCTTTTTTATGCATAATCTCTAGCACATATAAATTCATTTTGTCATCTTATTTTTATTAAGCAATTTCCTAATCTACATTGTGATTTTGTGAAATCAACAACCCTCTAATATTAAAAAATCAAAGTCTCTTGCAAACAATATTTTTTCATCTTCAGCCTTTAGTTTTGATTTCAGATCTTGATCATGAGAGATTTGTAATTGTTGAGGGGGACATTATCTTGAAGCTAATCGTTTATAAAGGTTTGGTAAATATTTTCAGGCAGCTAGTATGATTGTGATTCACTATGCAAAAAATAGTTTTTCGTAGTGCAACAAAAACAACGCTTTTAGAAACAAGCACTGCTATATGCTTTTTTAAAATTCCCTAAAAAAACGCTTTTAAAGTTTTGCCTTAGAAAACACTTTTAGAAAGCGGAGCTAAAAGTCTTAAGCTGACCCCATCTTTGAAAGCACATTCTATAAAGCAATGCTTAAGATTTACCTTAGAAAGCGCTGCTAAAGGGGAAAGACATTATACAAGCGCATTAACCACTTGAGTGGTGATACATCAAATATATATATATATATATATATATATATATATATATATATATATATATATATATATATATATACATATATATATATATATATATACATATATATATATATATATATATATATATATATATATATATATATATATATATATATATATATATATATATATATATATATATATATATATATATATATATATATATATGAGTTTTATTTGAATTAATAAATGAAATAAAATAATAAAAATATCAAATTTATTCATAAAAATGTTATGACATTGAAATTATGATTAAAAATCATATGTTATTTGTATGATGATGTGAAAATTTCTTTGTTTGAAGAAATTGATGAAAATAATTAATTTAAAATGTTTTGAAATAAAATAAAAAGAAATTCTTTAATATATTTAAAATTAATCAAATAATAATACTTTTTTGTTATTTTTGTGAAAATAATAATTTGAATGTATGAATGAAAAATCATATGTAATTTGTATGATGTGAAAATTTCTTTGTTTGAAGAAATTGATGAAAATAATTTATTTAAAATGTTTTGAAACAAAATAAAAAGAAATTCTTTAAAATATTTAAAATTAATCAAATAATAATATTATTTTTGTTATTTTTGTGAAAAATAATTTGAATATATGAATGAAAAAATGTTATTTGTATGATGATTTGAAAATTTCTTTGTTTGAAGAAATTAAAGAAAATAATTTATTTAAAATGTTTTGAAACAAAATAAAAAGAAATTCTTTAAAATAAATCAAATAATAATATTTTTTTTGTTATTTATGTGAAAATAATCATTTGAATGTATGAATGAAAAGTCATATGTTATTTGTACGATGATGTGAAAGTTTATTTATTTGAAGAAATTGATGAAAATAATTTATTCAAAATATTTTGAAACAAAATAAAAAGAAATTATTTAAAATATTTAAAATTAATTAAATAATAATGTTTTTTTGTTATTTTTGTGAAAATAATAATTTGAATGAAAAATCATATGTAATTTGTATGATGATGTGAAAATTTCTTTGTTTGAAGAAATTGAAGAAAATAATTTATTTAAAATGATTGAAACAAAATAAAAATAAATTCTTTAAAATATTTAAAATTAATCAAATAATAATATTATTATTGTTATTTTTATGAAAATAATAATTTTAATATATGAACGAAAAATTATATGTTATTTGTATGATGATTTGAAAAATTCTTTGTTTGAAGAAATTGAAGAAAATAATTTGTTTTGAAACAAAATAAAAAGAAATTCTTTAAAATAAATCAAATAATAATATTTTTTGTTATTTATGTGAAAATAATCATTTGAATGTATGAACGAAAAGTTATATGTTATTTGTACGATGATGTGAAAATTTATTTATTTGAAGAAATTGATAAAAATAATTTATTTAAAATATTTTGAAACAAAATAAAAAGAAATTATTTAAAATATTTAAAATTAATCAAATAATAATGTTTTTTGTTATTTTTGTGAAAATAATAATTTGAATGTATGAATGAAAAATCATATGTAATTTGTATGATGATGTGAAAATTTCTTTGTTTGAAGAAATTGATGAAAATAATTTATTTAAAATGTTTTGAAACAAAATAAAAATAAATTCTTCAAAATATTTAAAATTAATCAAATAATAATATTATTATTGTTATTTTTGTGAAAATAATAATTTTAATATATGAACGAAAAATTATATGTTATTTGTATGATGATTTGAAAATTTCTTTGTTTGAAGAAATTGAAGAAAATAATTTATTTAAAATGTTTTGAAACAAAATAAAAAGAAATTCTTTAAAATAAATCAAATAATAATATTTTTTGTTATTTTTGTGAAAATAATCATTTGAATGTATGAATGAAATGTCATATGTTATTTGTACGATGATGTGAAAATTTATTTATTTGAAGAAATTGATGAAACTAATTTATTTAAAATATTTTGAAACAAAATAAAAAGAAATTATTTAAAATATTTAAAATTAATCAAATAATAATGTTTTTTTGTTATTTTTGTGAAAATAATAATTTGAATGTATGAATGAAAAATCATATGTAATTTGTATGATGATGTGAAAATTTCTTTGTTTGAAGAAATTGATAAAAATAATTTATTTAAAATGTTTTGAAACAAAATAAAAATAAATTCTTTAAAATATTTAAAATTAATCAAATAATAATTTTATTATTGTTATTTTTGTGAAAATAATAATTTGAATATATGAACGAAAAATTATATGTTATTTGTATGATGATTTGAAAATTTCTTTGTTTGAAGAAATTGAAGAAAATAATTTATTTAAAATATTTTGAAACAAAATAAAAATAAATTCTTTAAAATAAATCAAATAATAATATTTTTTGTTATTTTAGTGAAAATAATCATTTTAATGTATGAATGAAAAGTCATATGTTATTTGTGCGATGATGTGAAAATTTATTTATTTGAAAAAATTGATGAAAATAATTTATTTAAAATATTTTGAAACAAAATAAAAAGAAATTATTTAAAATATTTAAAATTAATCAAATAATAATATTTGTTTGTTATTTTAATGTATGAATGAATTATGTACATGCACATTAACCACTGAGATGGTGATACATCCAATATTTTATATATATATATATATATATATATATATATATATATATATATATATATATATATATATATATATATATATATATATATATATATTGTAACACTCTAATTTTTGCCCTAAGATTTCTTCGCATTTCATCTGCATCTTGCATACAAACAAGATCACACTGGTTGCTCGGTTCTTCTCGGGTTATGTTTATGACTCATAGTGGATCACCGTTGTTTTTAATTGCTTTATTCGTTTATGTTCTCTAACATTTTCAAGAAGAGGAACAATTGAAAATGGCAAAAATAGAAGTCCTGCAGCTCGAATAAAATTTCACTGACAAAAGTCGAAGTTGATCCGCAAGTAATTCAAATTTATCTGATCAAGGATTTCCCAAGTTAATTGATTCATTCAAGGAATTCCAAGGTTCATGTGTTTATTTCCATGCCTTCTTCGACGTACAAAAGAATCGGGCCACGATAACCAAGCAATC
The DNA here is from genome assembly GCA_963966055.1 of Lathyrus aphaca. NCBI lineage: Eukaryota > Viridiplantae > Streptophyta > Magnoliopsida > Fabales > Fabaceae > Lathyrus > Lathyrus aphaca. The sequence continues at coordinate 310,283,050 of OZ014523.1, forward strand.
ATGTTTGAATAAAAAATTCAAATGTATGCTTGGTTAACCAGTTAACCATTTCCAGTGTAATCTGGTTAATCGGTTAACCATTGCGAAATTTGAATTTTTTTATTCAAATTCAGCACCATTGGATCATTGATCTCATTTGGAATTTTCTAGATCCATTGCCCTCTGATTTTTCTACATCACTTTGATCATTTCCTACCATAAATCCTCACTAATCACCACTCTTTTCCATTTCCCGTCAAATTTGCAATTACCAAACCTAATTTTAATTACCAAAGCAAGCTCCATTCCACCAAATTCCCATACCTAAGGCCTTTAAATAGGACCATAATTTCATTCATTCACCAAGCTTTGGAGAGCCAACAAATCTCTTACAAAATACTCCAACAAAACCAAAAAGTCTCACTAAAGCTCTTTTCTTCTTTTTGAAGTTATCAAGAATTCACATTGAATTCTTGACTAATTTGAGCTAAACCTTCATCCTATTCTTTTCTTGTTCATCAATTGCAGTAGATCTAGTTTGATTTGGTCCAATTTGAAGAAGTGCTTTTGGTAATTCATTATTTCCATAAACCCATACTAACCATCAAGATTCAAGATGTAGATCTTTGTTGCCTTTGATTCTAGATCCTTTGGATCTTAATTTGTTGTTTGATTGCAGGGATTTCACTGTATTTTGGTTTTAAAATTCGTGCAAATTCAGATCATGATCACCAAGTGTTTGAAAAAGGTTTTAAAAATGGATCATGCTGAATTTCTGCAATTTTTCTGCTACTGGTTCAATGTTAACCGGTTAACCATTTTCATTGTAATTTGGTTAACCAGTTAACCAGTGTTAAACTGCGCAGGATTTGAAAACTGGTTGCGTTAACCGGTTAACCATTTCCAGTTCATTCTGGTTAACCGGTTAACACAATTCATAGGCATTTTTTTGGCTTGTTTTAAGCTCCTTTTTGATTCCCCTTTCTTCTTCTTCTTCCTCCTTTTTATTTTTACCTTGGGAAGCACTTTTGGGAGTGATTTCTCTTTAATTTCAATGAACTTTAGGTGTAGATTAGAGTAGTTAATGTTCATTAGTTCAAAACTACCTTTAAGTGAATTATTAATTCATTTAAGGTACTTTGCATTAGTGATACATTTTAATGCTTGAATTCACCAAGAAGAGTGATTGAACTTAAGGATGGAATAATACCATGAGTGTGACTCAATTTGGTATTCATCTTTAGTTTTGTGTGATATTGCGTTCGGATGACGATTTATATATCGTTTATCTCGCATGCATTAACACTAAGATTGTTCACCTTAATTGGTGGTGAACGGCCTCATTTGTAGGGTAATTACTTCGTAAATTACTCGGTGATTGCTTAACATAGACCTAAATGTGTCCCGGATTCGGAATAAAAATCTAATTGGGTACTTGCACTTTCGTGGAATGGATCTCTTGTTGGTCGCATAATCCCAAAGCATTTAATCATATTGCATTAAGAATCGAGACTTATGAAGGTTTTATGCATAGATCCTCTGGGTCTCCCAATCGCGTTTCAAACTTCATTGAATTTGATTCGGCTTGCCTTGATTAATCTCTCTAGTATAAGATGCTAAGCGGATCCGGTTGCCTTTCGATTTTGGTTACTCTTTTGGTTGTAATTTATTAAGTTCACCATACCACTTTTATGTAAATATTATTATAATATTATTACTATTAATATTTTAGATTCTTGAACTTTAATTTCTTTTGCTACTAACATTTAAATTCTTGCACTTTTATTGCTTTTATTTCATTTTATTTTGCTTTATTATGCTTTATTCATCCATTATCATGTTTATTATTTGCTCTTATTTTTGTTATGTTGATTTTCCTTTTGTCCATTTGGACACAAAAACATTAATAAAGGATTAAACATCTAAAAAAAACTTGTGATCTTAATCTTTGGACTATTGGTTACTATCCTTGGCATTAGAATGAAGTTTTAGACTTAGATTTTAGGACACCTCTCCTTTGCCTTGATCTTCATGAAGTTGGTACTTGCCTTTATTTGGCCATTTGTTAGCTTATAAGGATGTAACTCTTATGCTCATAATTGGAAGTATCATTAAGTTTGGTTAGATATTTCTTCCTTTATCTCCTTATTTTCTTTTCTACGATGGTCCCTTCATCTCCACCCCTTTAATTTTAAAAAAATTCTCCCTCTTTCAAAGGATTCTTGTTTTCCAAAATCATCACTTCTTTAATAAATAAAACCTTGACTTTTGTCAAGTGGATTTTATCCATTTTTATTTTCTTTAAAAAACAAATGAATTTAATCATCTTGACCTTAATTCAAAAAATAAAAAGAATCAAACTCATTCAAGTTGTTTTGTGCCTTTGTGCACTTTTGTTTGTTTTCTTTAAAAGAGTGCCGGTTATGAGTCATTATTCTTTAGTCGGGTGTAAGTCTTCCAATCTCCATGGTTGTAGTTTGATGTAATTGAGTCTCTTGTCATTTATGGGGGTTTAGTGGCATACTCGTCGATTTTACCCGAGTTGGCACCCTCCCCATATGTATGAGTCCATGCCTTCATTATCATGGTAGTTTGTTTGGCTATTCACTTAAAGATGACAAATTCTCTTCACTTCATAAAATCAATTACAACCAATCTTTTTCACTATTTGTACCACGAATTACGAGGTTTTGATCTCGCATTGCACTTTGTGGGTACGTAGGCATGAAGTGGTAAACCTCTCCAAACACAAAAATATAAAAAAAATATTTCTTTTCTCATCCCTCCACTCTCATTTAACAAACATTTTTCAAACTAAAAGCAATAAATATTTCAAAGGGCTCCCGTGGAGTACCACATACATTTTGGGTGCGTAAAACCTTCCCATTGTGTAACCTATCCCCTTACATGTTTCTCTGTTGTGTTTCTTTAGCTTTTTGCTTTTAGATTCATTAGGATTTATTCGCTCTTTTCTCCTTTTCCTTTTGGAATAAAATAAAAGCGCGGTGGCGACTCTGTTTACTTTGAGTTAAGTTAACTAATAGCTTACACTCATGATTTTACCTCTACAGGTGCCTAGAAATTAATCTTAGAAAGCGCTTTGAAAAAATGCTGCTAAAGTCCTTAAATTCACCGCACTTAAGAAAGCGCTTTCTCAAGAAAGCGCTGCTAGATATAGTATGATAGAAAGCGCTGTCTTAGGTCAATTTATAATTAAAATATAAAATTTTCAGAACCCTATTCATTCATTTCTAAACATTGTCCTCTCTCCGACCGTTTCTTCTCCGATCGTTTCTTCATTTCTAATCATTTCTAAGCGTTTAACATTGTTCTTGCTGACGAAAACGAAGAAATTGTAACACTGTTCTTGCTGACGAAAACAAAGATGTTGCTTGACGAAAATGAAGAAGTTGTTTGTAACGCCCCGATTCGATAATTCCCATTGTGTTGGAGTCTTTTATTTTAATTGAGTAATTAATATTTTGTTTGTGAAATTAATACGATGATAAAATATGTTGATGAATTAACGTGATATATTGTGTTGTGAGATTTTACCGTTTTGTGAATTTCCGGGTAAAATTGGATTAATGGGTATTTTAGACTTTTGTTAATTAGTGATAAGTTAGAATTAGTAGATTGATATTTTGTGAGAGAATGATATTTGGTTGGAAAGAAATAGAATTAATAGAGTAAGAATAGAAATAGAAAGAAGATAGTATAAGTTGTGAGAAAGGGAAAGAAAAGGAAAGATAGAAAGAAAAAGAGAAGAAAGAAAGAGGAGAGAAAGAGGAAAGAAGAGAAAAGAGAGAAAAGTTGGAAAAGCTTCAAGATTGCTCCAAGGAATCAGAATAATTAGGTAAGGGTGATAAGCATTGTTATATTAATATAGTGTATGATTATGTATGTGTTTGATTGGTTGAGTTTTGGTTTTGATGAGAGTTAGAGAAGATGAATAGTTAGGGTTTGAGAGAAAATGTGAGAAATTGGTGGATTAATCGGTTAGAACTTGATATAATCGAAGTATGATGATAGATACATGCTATTGATCATGTTTGTATGAGTTTAGAGAAGTTTTGGAGTGTTTAGGTTGGACTGTTCGCAGCTGGTGTGTTGCTGAAATCGCAGTGGTCACTCAGCGAGCTACCCCTCGCTCAACGAAAGTTCCAGGGCAATTTTCGCTCAGTGAACAAGAGGGCGCTCAGCGAGCCTGTGGTTTTGAGGGATTATGTGTTTTAATCCGTAGCTTGAGTTTCGGGTATTCGTTTTTAGCGATCCTCATATCGATTCGAAGCTAAAAACATGTAGAATTTATTGATGCTAAAATATGTAATTTTTAGCCGACTTTTCCCGACCTTTCCGATAAAACGTAATTATGTTAATTATGGGATTGTGGGTTTGATTGTTGTGTGGTGGCCGTTTGGAAAATAGATACATTGCTTGAATTAAATGCGAATGTATGCTAATTGTATGAGATGAATGCATAACTATATTGTGAATATGTATGCATTTTCAAGAATGTTGTGTGTCATTTTGCATGTAAGCATAATGTATGCATTCTTGTGCTGTGAGATTCTTTGTGAATCCGTTGTAGCATCGTGTGCTCATGTGGAGTGTGAGCGATGACTACAATAAGATCGTGTGCCCATGTGGGGTGTGAGCAATCAGATTGTGTGCCCATGTAGGGTGTGAGCAATCCAGAAACATCGTGTGCCCGTATGGGGTGTGAGCGATGGGTGATTTATTCACATTGATTGTGTGCCCGTGTGGGGTGTGAGCAATCGGATTGTGTGTCCGTGTGGGGTGTGAGCAATCCTGAAACATTGTGTGCCCATGTAGGGTGTGAGCAATGGGGAACATTGTGTGCCCAACGGGGAGTTACTTTAGGTAATAAGCGATGATTCTATTTGGTTTCTGAGTGAACTTGATGAATGTTGAGTCGGTATCGCATTGCATCTGCATAGAGTCGTATGTCGGTCTCTATGAGTTGCATTTTATACATTGTATGTATATGCTGAAATAAACATGATTGTGTATATGTTTATTTGGAATGTTGTGAAATGATTGGTATGTGTGAAGGACATACTTGCGGATATATATATGCATGTTGATATGTATATATGTATGTGAATTATACATTGAATGTATATGTGTGATTTAAATATAGCTTGTTGTATGTTTATGCAGAATGAATGTAAATGAAGAATAGACATAAATAATATAAGATTTATGTGTATTGATAAATGAAGAGACATTGCGATGTATGTGGGTTATGTGAACATGGTTGGATATGATTTGTGTTATGTGAAAGAAATGGTGATAAGTATTCGTATAAGTATGCTTTATGTTGTGCATGAATGATATGTTATGGTGGGAATATGTTGATGTATATGTTATATGTTGAGATATATAATTATATGCAATATTATTATGATAATGTTTCTCACCCTTATGTTGTTTTATGGTGCTCTACGAGGCATTGCAGATTAGGTGTGCCAGAGTCGTTTTTGTGAAGCTTGTCTTCATATCTTTTGGTCGGTCGGCTCTGATATGTAGCACCGGGTAGTTAGGTGGCCTTGGGCCTTTTTGGGGATACATTTGTATATGTATTCGTTGTGGACATGTTTTGTATAACATGATATATTTGTACGCTTCTAACTTGTAGATATATTTTGATAAATATATAAGTTGAAGTTGTTGATGATTTAAGTTTTCCGCTGTGCAATCTATAATTGAGATATGGGTGTAAGGATTGAAATTCCTTTATGGATAGCTACCCTATTGTTGCATATTTGTTTGAGCATGTGTTGTATGTTTTAATTTCAATAATGTGGCATGCTCCTTTTTATGCTTGATTTAAATTATATTCTGACGAAATTTTATCTATGCCTAAATGATTTAATGTATTATTTGGGGGTATAGAAATGAGGTGTTACATTAAGTGGTATCAGAGCCAGTGTTCGAGTCAGTTGTGTCTGTCTTGATGTTGTTGTGATTGAACTTTTTTTTAATCTTGTTGTTGTCTTGGGAATAATCAGAATATGGATGGTAGAAATGACAATGCGATGGTTGCTGCTTTGGAAGCAATGGCTAGGGCGGTGTAGGGAGCGCCGAATGTGAATGCGAACGATGAGTTCAGGAAGAATCAACCGCCGGTCTTCAAGGGGAGATTTGATCCTGATGGTGCTTAGAACTGGTTGAAGGGAGTTGAGAGAATCTTACAAGTGATGGATTGTGTTGAGGGAAGTAAGGTGAGGCTTGGTTCTCACATGCTGAAGGAAGAAGTCGATGACTGGTGGGTCGGTAGAAGTCTTGCTTTAGAGGAAGAAGGTGAAGAGATTACATGGGAAGTTTTTTGCACTGAGTTCTTAAGGAAGTATTATCTTGAGAGTGTGAAGGGAAATAAGGAGATGGAATTCCTTGAGCTGAAGCAAGGTAGTATGTCAGTGGTTGACTATACTGCTAAATTTGTGGAATTGGTTCAGTTTCATCCTCATTATGCTGCTGCTACTGCTGAGTTTTCTAAGTGCATTAAGTATGAGAATGGTTTGCGTCATGAGATTAAGCAAGCTGTGGGATATCAGAGGATCAGAAGGTTTTCGGATTTGACTGAATGTTGTAGGATCTTTGAAGAGGATAGTAAAGTTCGTTATACGCATTATAAGAGTGTGAATGAGAAGAAAGGGAAGCAACAAGTTTGAAGTGGACCTTATGTGACACCCACTGATAAGGGAAATCATAGGGGAAGCTTTGACAAGAGATCTAGTGGAGGGAGTTCTGGTCCCGTGAAGTGTTACAAGTGTGGCACCTTGGGCCACAAGTCTTTTGAGTGTGGAAAGAATTTGGTAAAGTGTGCTAATTGTGGTAGTCTTGGACATGCTACGATCGAGTGTCGAAGAAGTGTGGTTAAGTGCTTTAATTGTGGTGAAGTTGGCCACATTAGTACTAAGTGTACTAAGCCGAAGTAAGCTCAGGCGGGCAAAAAAGTGTTTGCATTAGCAGGGAAGGATACTACTAGTGCAGACCGTTTGATTAAATGTACATGCTTTATTAATAGTACGCCTTTAGTTACTATTATTGATACGGGAGAGACTCATTCGTTTATTTCTCTTGAGTGTGCTAAGCGTTTGAATTTGTTTATGTCTTCTTGGGGTGGTGAGATGGTTATTGAGACTCCTGCTTTAGGGTCAGTAACTACTTCTTTGGTGTGTGTAAGTTGTTCTTTGACCATGTATGGTAAAGACTTTGTTATGTATTTAGTTTGTTTGCCGTTGGATGGTTTGGACGTGATCTTGGGTATGAACTGGTTGCAATTTAATCGAGTTCATATAGATTGCTATCATAAGTTAGTAAGGTTTCCTTCTTTGGATGATGATGAAGAAGAGAGTTTCTTATCCACAAAAGAGTTGAAGAAACTTTTAGTGGATGATGCTCAATTGTTTGGTTTGTTTGCATCGTGGTCAGTGGAAGGCGAAGTAGAGATAAGTAGGTTTCCAGTGGTGTGTAATTTTCCAGAAGTGTTTTCGGACGATATTATGGATGTACCGCCGGAAAGAGAGGTTGAGTTTTCTATTGATCTAGTTCCAGGTACTAGACCGATTTCGATGGCACCGTATCGCATGTCAGCTTTAGAGTTGGTAGAATTGAAAAAACAATTGAATGACTTGTTGGACAAGAGGTTTGTTAGGCCGAGTGTTTCTCCTTAGGGTGCACCGATATTGTTGGTAAAGAAGAAGGACGGAAGCATGCGGTTATGTATTGATTATCGACAGTTGAATAAGGTGACAATTAAGAACAAGTATCCGCTTCCGAGGATCGATGATTTGATGGATCAATTGGTTGGTGCCCGTGTGTTTAGTAAGATTGATTTGAGATCAGGATATCATCAGATTCGTGTAAAAGAGGAGGATATTCAAAAGACGGCTTTTAGGACACGGTATGGTCATTACGAGTATTCCGTGATGCCATTCGGAGTTTCTAATGCGCCAGGTGTGTTTATGGAATACATGAATCGTATTTTTCATGAACAGTTGGATCATTTTGTGGTTGTGTTCATCGACACCATTTTGATTTATTCTAAGTCTCAAGAAGAGCATGAAGAACATTTAAGGATTGTGTTACAGATTTTGAGAGAGAAACAATTGTATGCTAAGTTGTCAAAGTGTGAGTTTTGGTTGACGAAGGTGAGTTTTCTTGGTCATGTTATTTCTGATGGTGGTATTAGTGTGGATCCATCCAAGATTGATGTTGTGATGCAGTGGGAAGTTCCTAGATCGGTTACGGAGATTCTAAGCTTTTTAGGATTGGCGGGTTATTATCAGAGGTTTATTGAAGGATTTTCAAAGTTGGCACTTCCGTTAACGCAGTTGACGTGTAAAGGAAAGGCTTTCATTTGGGATATTCATTGTGAAGAAAGTTTTATGGAGCTTAAGAGAAGGTTAACAACGGCTCTGATTTTGGTTTTGCCGAATCCTACGGAACCATTTGTGGTGTTTTGTGATGCTTCTTTGTTTGGACTAGGTGGTGTTTTGATGCAAGATGGAAAAGTTGTAGCTTATGCTTCGAGACAATTGAGAGTGCATGAAAAGAATTATCCAACGCACGATTTGGAATTAGCGGCTGTGGTTTTTGCTCTAAAGATTTGGAGGCATTATTTGTTTGGTGCGAGATTTGAAGTTTTTAGTGATCACAAGAGTTTGAGGTATTTGTTTGATCAGAAAGAGTTGAATATGAGGCAACGAAGATGGTTAGAACTTTTGAAGGATTATGACTTTGGTTTGAATTACCATCCGGGTAAGGTGAATGTGGTAGCCGATGCGTTAAGTCGTAAGTTGTTACATATGTCCGCTTTGATGGTGAAAGAATGGGAGCTTTTGGAAGATTTTAGAGATTTGAGTTTGGTTTGCGAGATGACGCCGAAAAGTGTGAGACTTGGTATGCTTCATGTTACGAATGATTTTCTTGCAACCGTTTGTGAAAAGCAAAAGTTGGACTTGAAATTTGTTGATTTGATGCTGAATGAGAATGAGGACTTTAAGGTTGATAATTTTGGAGTTTTGAGATTTCGTGGACGTATTTGTATTCCCGATGATGTAGAGTTGAAAAAGATGATTTTAGAGGAAGGACACCGGAGTAATTTGAGTATTCATCCGAGAGAGAACAAAATGTATCAAGATTTGAAGAAGATCTTTTGGTGGTTTGGATTGAAGAGAGATGTGGCTAATTTTGTGTATGCATGTTTGACTTGTCAGAAGTCGAAGGTGGAGCATCAGAAGCCGATTGGTTTGATGCAACCGCTAGATATTCCCGAATGGAAATGGGATAGTATATCGATGGATTTTGTTACGGGTTTGCCGAATACGCAAAGAGGTCATAATGCTATTTGGATGATTGTGGATAGGCTTACTAAATCTGCTCACTTTGTTCCGATGGATATTAGTTATTCTTTGGAGAAGCTAGCCGAGATTTATGTTTCTGTGATTGTGAAGTTACATGGAGTCCCTAAGAGTATTGTATCGCATAGAGATCCTAGATTTACATCGAGGTTTTGGGAAAGTTTGCAAAAGGCTTTGGCTTCTAAGCTAAGATTGAGTTCGACTTACCATCCGCAAATGGACGGTCAAACCGAGAGGACGATTCAATCGTTAGAGGATTTGTTGTGTGCTTGTGTGCTAGAACAAGGTGGTATTTGGGATAGTTATTTAGCATTGATTGAGTTCACCTATAATAACAGTTTTCATTCGAGTATTGGTATGACACCATTTGAGGCTTTATATGGTCGGAGATGTCGAACACCTTTGTGTTGGCATGAAACCGGAGAGAGAATGGTAGTTGGACCGGAGATGGTACAACAAACTACGGAAAAGATTAAGTTTATTCGGGAGAAGATGAGAGCTTCTCAAAGTAGACAAAAGAGTTATCACGATAAGAGACGGAAGGATCTTGAGTTTCAAGAAGGAGACCATGTATATTTGAGAGTTACACCGGTTACGGGTGTGGGTCGTGCTTTGAAGTCGAAGAAGTTGACTTCTCATTTTATTGGTCTGTATCAGATTACTGCAAGAGTTGGTGTTGTGGCTTATCGTGTGGCGTTGCCCCCGAACCTTTCGAATTTGCATGATGTGTTCCATGTTTCGCAACTTCGGAAGTATGTTCCGGATCCGTCACATGTTATTCCTATGGACGAGGTTGAGGTGAGAGATAACCTTACGATGGAAGCTTTACTGGTTAGGATTTTGGATCGTGAGATCAAGAGGTTAAGAGGAAAGGATATTGCGCTTGTGAAAGTAGCGTGAGGAGGCGTTGCGGAAGGCAACATGACTTGGGAATTGGAGAGTGGGATGCACGAGTCGTATCTGGAGTTGTTTGAATCAGGTAATATTTTCGAGGACGAAAATTTCTAAAGTGGGGGAGAGTTGTAACGCCCCGATTCGATAAATCCCATTGTGTTGGAGTCTTTTATTTTAATTGAGTAATTATTATTTTGTTTGTGAAATTAATACGATGATAAAATATGTTGATGAATTAACGTGATATATTGTGTTGTGAGATTTTACCGTTTTGTGAATTTCCGGGTAAAATTGGATTAAAGGGTATTTTAGACTTTTGTTAATTAGTGATAAGTTAGAATTAGTAGATTGATATTTTGTGAGAGAATGATATTTTGTTGGAAAGAAATAGAATTAATAGAGTAAGAATAAAAATAGAAAGAATATAGTATAAGTTGTGAGAAAGGGAAAGAAAAGGAAAGATATAAAGAAAAAGAGAAGAAAGAAAGAGGAAATAAGAGAAAAGAGAGAAAAGTTGGAAAAGCTTCAAGATTGCTCCAAGGAATCGGAATAATCGGGTAAGGGTGATAAGCATTGTTATCTTAATATAGTGTATGATTATGTATGTGTTTGATTGGTTGAGTTTTGGTTTTGATGAGAGTTAAAGAAGATGAATAGTTAGGGTTTGAGAGAAAATGTGAGAAATTGGTGGATTAATCGGTTAGAACTTGATATAATCGAAGTATGATGATAGATACATGCTATTGATCATGTTTGTATGAGTTTAGAGAAGTTTTGGAGTGTTTAGGTTGGACTGTTCGCAACTGGTGTGTTGCTGAAATCGCAGTGGTCGCTCAACGAGCTACCCCTCGCTCAGCGAAAGTTCCAGGGCGATTTTCGCTCAGCGAGGAAGATGGCGCTCAGCGAGCCTATAGGTTTTGAGGGATTATGTGTTTTAATCCGTAGCTTGAGTTTCGGGTATTCGTTTTTAGCGATCCTCATATCGATTCGAAGCTAAAAACATGTAGAATTTATTGATGCTAAAATATGTAATTTTTAGCCGACTTTTCCCGACCTTTCCGATAAAACGTAATTATGTTAATTATGGGATTGTGGGTTTGATTGTTGTGTGGTGGCCGTTTGGAAAATAGATACATTGCTTGAATTAAATGCGAATGTATGCTAATTGTATGAGATGAATGCATAACTATATTGTGAATATGTATGCATTTTCAAGAATGTTGTGTGTCATTTTGCATGTAAGCATAATGTATGCATTCTTGTGCTGTGAGATTCTTTGTGAATCCGTTGTAGCATCGTGTGCTCATGTGGAGTGTGAGTGATGACTACAATAAGATCGTGTGGGGTGTGAGAAATACTGAAACATTGTGTGCCCATGTGGGGTGTGAGAAATGGGGAACATCGTGTGCCCGACGAGGATTTACTTTAGGTAACAAGCGATGATTCTATTTGGTTCCTGAGTGAAATTGTTGAATGTTGAGTCGGTACCGAATTGCATCTGCATAGAGTCGTATGTTGGTCTCTATGAGTTGCATTTTATACATTATATGTATATGCTGATATAAACATGATTGTGTATATGTTTATTTGGAATGTTGTGAAATGATTGGTATGTGTGAAGGACATACTTGCGGATATATATATGCATGTTGATATGTATATATGTATGTGAGTTATACATTGAATGTATATGTGTGATTTAAATATAGTTTGTCGTATGTTTATGCGGAATGAATGTAAATGAAGAATAGACATAAATAATATTAGATTTATGTGTATTGGTAAATGAATATACATTGCGATGTATGTGGGTTATGTGAACATGGTTGAATATGATTTGTGTTATGTGAAAGAAATGGTGATAAGTATGCGTATAAGTATGCTTTATGTTGTGCATGAATGATATGTTGTGGTGGGAATATGTTGATGTATATGTTATATGTTGAGATATATAATTATATGCAATATTATTATGATAATGTTTCTCACCATTCTGCTGTTTTATGGTGCTCTACGAGGCATTGCAGATTAGGTGTGCCGAAGTCGTTTTTGTGAAGCTTGTCTTCATATCTTTTGGTCGGTCGGCTCTGATATGTAGCACCGGATAGTTAGGTGGCCTTGGGCCTTTTTGGGGATACATTTGTATATGTATTCGTTGTGGACATGTTTTGTATAACATGATATATTTGTACGCTTCTAACTTGTAGATATATTTTGATAAATATATAAGTTGAAGTTGTTGATGATTTAAGTTTTCCGCTGTGCAATCTATAATTGAGATATGTGTGTAAGGATTGAAATTCCTTTATGGATAGCTACCCCATTGTTGCATATCTGTTTGAGCAGGTGTTGTATGTTTTAATTTCAATAATGTGGCATGCTCCTTTTTATGCTTGATTTAAATTATACTCTGACGAAATTTTATCTATGCCTAAATGATTTAATGTATTATTTGGGGGTATAGAAAGGGGGTGTTACATTGTTGACCACCGTATTTCAGGTACATCGTTCTTGCTATTATAACATTATTCTTGTTGTTGTTGTTCTTGTTGTACACTGTTCTGTTTTCTATTGTTGAGTTCTTGTTGTTCTTGTTAGATAACTTTCTTGTTGTTGTACATTGTTGTTGTTCTTGTTGTACATTATTGTTTTTTATGTTGTTGAGTTCTTGTTGTTGTTGTTGTTGTTATTGTTGTACATTGTTCTGTTTTCTAATCATCAATGGTGTATGAACATTATATGGTCATATGGTTATATTATTACATGTTTTTTTTCCGGTATGTGTGATTGGTTTTTGAAAAATTGAATGAAAGAAAATTAGAGAGATTTGTTATGGAATATTTTGGTATGTGCCATGTCTTAAAATATAGTGGTGTTGGTAGAGTTTGATACTTCAAAAAATCAAACAAATTAGCTTCAAAGTTTCTAGGCTAAGTACATTAACTATCTCTCTTATTTCTTTAAATTTCTAAATATTCAATCAATGGCTTGATTATTTTATAGAATGAGTTATATAGAATGTTTATAGAAAAGATTAGACTGTTCATAGAAAGGATTAGAATGTTATATAGAATGTTTATATAGAATGTTTATAGAAAAGATTATAAACTTCTTTAAATTTCTAAATATTCAATGGGTTATATATAATTTTTATAGAAAAGAAAAGAAATAATGGTTGCTTTTGATTAGAGTTGCATTGATGGTTTCATTTTCAGGAATTGAGAAAATAGTGAGCATGATTGAGTCTATTCCCAAATTCAAATGGAAACTTGAAGGGATTCATTATTTTGATAATGGATCACTCACTATTCAATACTTGTTTTTCTTGGATTCATTATTTTTTGCTTATGGTTTTGTAGTTTTGCTTATGGCTTGGTATTTGTTTACGGTATCTTTTGTGTTACTTTAATTTAGGGTGTTAATGGTCCTTTGTTTTTGTTTTTTTTTACAATTGTTACTTTTCTTGATTGTATCTTATTGAAGAGGCATTGAAAAGTGAAAAATTGGATTTATATTGATAGTATGATTGTTTTACAGGTATGAGTGAAACTCTGGTCGTTTACAAGAATCTTACATTGTGTGGGTCCTGTCGCTCCCAGGATTTTCATCCTAGTACAAACGCGAAAGTTGCGCGGAAAAGGTAGAGTCGCCAACCAAGCATTTTTATCCCAAGGAAAGGGAAATGTAATGATGCACAAACCTAAGGAAAGGAAAGAACGAGGTCTTGCGAACCAAAGAGACTAGGTTCGGGATTCAGTTACGCATTGGGAAGGTATTAGGACCCCAGATCGTTTGTCGTACTCGATGAGATCCACGCTTGCTTGAACTATTTCAAAGGGTAAGAATAAAGTGCTGCTGACTGAAACGGCTACTGGAACCAGATAAAAGAAAGAAAAGGTACGAGAAAATGTAGGGAAAATAAAAAGTGTGCTCGAATGGGCCCTACCCCACTGCCTACGCATCTCATGGGAAATAAGAATCAGAATCACCGTAGTTCCCCTAACTAGGGATGGAAATCTGTTTGTGTTTTTAGGATGACGTTGCCATAACTTTAACTCAGGTGTTGCAGGCTCGCGGAATCGAGTGTGTTACCTTTTTGTTATCGAACTGTTGAGATAAGTCAAAAATCGTCTACAAAGAGTGGGAGATGAGAGAAGAAGACACATTGTTTGTTTATTGTTTTTTAGAAGAAATGTTTTTTAGATGTTGTTTGTGAATCATCCTCATGCTAAAAATTATTCATCATGATAGATACCCTACCCCTCATCCTCATATGGAATGTGTGCAAGTACCCCATGGAACAGTATCTTGGCACATGAGAGAGCTCAACCTTTATTAGGTGTTTTGATTTTGTTTTGAGATGAGAGAATACTCAAGTTGAAAAAGGAAAAACACTAAGGGAAACTAAGACTCACCCTAGGTTATTATGTTAAATGGGGATCCTATGGTTAATTAAGTTTTCTAATCCTATAAGAGAAATAAGCAAATTCTAACTCACTTCAAGGATTGAAAATGAGATTAAAACTCAAAGGGGTGAAGAGAAAATGAAGTGTCGAAGAAGCATAAAATGCTTATCGCAATCACACAAGAGAAAGATTTTCAAAAGAGGAAGGAAAAAGGTAGAATGTAGGCGCATACCCACATTCTTCATACTTCCCATTAGCTCCTGAAAAGGTTAGTAAACTCATGATTTATGAAATTAAAAATGGTAAAAAAAAAGGTAATTAAGTATCAACATCTCCTACAATTATTATGATCTAAACTAGACTCAAGCCTAATCCTAATGGTGCCTAAAAGCTAAGCAAAACATAAAGTTAGTAGCTACAACAGCGCTTCAACACACAATCAGCTATCAAACGCAACTGACATGCAAACGGCCTATTACAGCTACCCAACAACATAGAAACAGGTGTAAAAAGTGCAAAAATAATGCAATGCAACATACAATTAACAACTTCTGTTTCAAAATACAACAACGAAAAGCATGGCGGAATTTAATCATTTTGAAAATACAAATGCATGAACAACAATGTATGGATATGTATCATACAACAATCAAAGATGGATGCAACATGATTAACATGATCATGAACATAGGAATGCAAGTATTACAATCATTTTTCATCAATGTATTTTCCATAAAAAAGAAAATATGTGCATTTTCCAAAAGATGATCATTTAATGCAAATAAGCCACAAAATGAATATGCATTATAATGCATTCTATTCTGAAGAAAACATTAACAATGAAACACAATCAAATAAATATTCAAGAATGAATGCAAACATGTGGTTTATGCATTTTCAAGTAAGATGTAACATATTCAATTATGCGCGCAAGTATCCAAAACATGCCTTGATCATGCAAGCAGTGCAAAATAGAACTTTAACTTATCATTAACATGCTAACAATAAAGTTCAAACATGGTAACAACATTCACAATTCATTATGAGCATAAATTCATCATTATGCAAAAAATCGGAAGTAAATAAACATGCATGTCGAAAGATGTCGAAACTATATGAACCTGCACCAAAATAGTTTCTAAAAACTCCCTAAAATCATAACCTAATGATCTATGATGATTAAAGATGGAATGACACACAAACATACATTAAAATGCCCAAAAAACACCAAACTGCTTAGTGTTAATCAATTAATAGATGTGTTAACCGGTTAACACTGCCAAATTCTGCATAATTTTCCAAAAACACACTGTGTTAATCGGTTAACAAATGTGTTAACCGATTAACAATGAACCATAATAAAAAATAAATGCAGAAAAAGCACTTCTAGGTACCAGCTTTTTTCCAAGGTTCCTAATTCAGTTCCTAACAAGAGAGCACGAAATTAACACCTAAATACATCAATACAACACTAATTAGAACCAAAAGCACATCAAGAAAATGAAACCTAACAATCCGATTAATCAATGCATTGCAAATCAACCAAAATGTAAAGAATGCACATGTCGATAAAATGCAAAATAACTTAAAACAGAAGTGATTATGAGTTCACCAACCTACAAAGCGGAGATTTGCTTTGGTAATCGTTACTATGGAGAATCAACACGCTATAGAAGAGAAAATCGTAGATCCGAAGCTCTTTCACACGAATACACAAAATAAACGCGATTAGATGAACTTATTCAAAAATCACTTCCAAGAAGAGAAAATCCACACTGAAACAGTAGCAATTTCTTCAATAATCCATGAAATCAATGCAATGATGGAGGTTGAGCTTCAAATTCTTCAAGTTTCAATGCAAAACTTGAAGAATTTTGGAAGAAGAAGCTTTGTGTGAGTTTGGGAAAATGGGAGAAAAAATGAGAGAAAATTGAGAGTGATGAGAGAAATTGTGAAAATTAATGGTTTTTCCTTTGGTTTGGAATAAAAATTATTTATATATATGTTAGGTTTGGAGTGTGGTTTATGTTAGGAGCTAGGCTTGGGCATTAGGTTTGGGATTAACTTAGGAGTTAGTTAAAGTTAGTTGGGAATATTCCTAGAATATTTCATTGGCATATTCTTAGAATATTCCCTTGGCATATTCTTAGATTATTCCCTTGAAAGATGGTAGAAAGTTCTAGAAAATGGTAGAGTGTGATGCAAGGTGAAGTGGAAAAGTGAGGAATGACATCCCAAGCTGAATTATGAATTTGTTTTGCCAAATTTTACACACGTTAATTGGTTAACCAATGTGTTAACCAGTTAACACAAGCTAATTTTAAATTTTCCCTCCTTTTGGTGGGAAACCTTAAAAATGCACTTGTGTTGTCCATTATGACCTTGCTTTGACCTTGAGCTCTGATAATTGATTTTGCCACTTGGAAAACCCTTGATCACATGTCCCACACTTCAACCAATGATGTATGCTTTATTATTATTTTTAAATATTTTTTTACTATGATTTAAATGCAATTCATGCAAGGATATGCAAAATGACATGGAAATGAAGCATAAGCTACTTGAAATTGGTGATAAATAAGAGGGAAAATTTTGGGGTGTTACAGGTCCAGAAGTTTATTACTTCTCTACAGGCAATTAGTTGTTCTTTTGCTATAGTTGCGTGAATAATTAACATTTTTGTTTAGCTTAATTAGTAAAACCATTTGAATGAACTGCTATGATGGATGATCATTGCTTGCAATGATTGGGAACTAACTTTGTGAATTTTCTATATATAGGGGTTACTTGTGATCAAAGTGTGAAAGTCGAATTGTCTCCCTACAAGTAAATATTTTTTATTTTGTTTTTGTTTAGCTTAATTAGTATAACTATGGATAAGAAATGGATGTCTTCGAATCGATTGTCAAATGAGTACGAGAATGGGGTATTGGAATTTGTTAAGTTTGTTGTTGCACACACCAAATACCTCATTCAAATGATATGTCCTTGCTTGGGTTGTTGTTTTGGGAGTCAGGTTGACGCGGTTCAGTTGGCATCACATTTAAAGAGGAATATAATTGATAGAAGTTATACATGTTGGAATTTGCATGGTGATAAAATTAACGGGATTGTTGAACCGGGGGATAATACGACCTATGCTTCAAATGACAATGGCACAAATACATATGATTATGATCGAGTCAAAGAGATTGTAGAAGCACTTGAAAATGATCTTAAGGATTGTCCCAAAATGTTTGAGAGGCTGGTAAGCGATGCAGAAAACCGTTGTATAATGGTTACACTAAATTCACAAGATTGTATGCGGTATTAAATTTGTACAACTTAAAGGCGGACAATGGATGGTCGGATAAAAGTTTCATAGAGTTATTGGACCTTATGAAAGATATGCTTCCAGAGGATAATGTTCTTTCCAATCGAACATAAAAGGCCAAAAAGATGTTGTGCTCTATTAACATGAGCTATGATAAGATACATGCATGTCCAAACGATTGCGTTTTGTTTCAGAATGAGTATGCATTGTTAAATGAGTGTCCTAAATATGGTGTCTCTCGATATAAGAAGAAGTTGTCTCTAGCAAAAGTCTTATGGCATTTTCCTATAATTCTGAGATTCAGACGCATGTTTCATAGTGACACCAATTCAAGACACTTGAGTTGGCATGCAGATGAAAGAGTTATTGATGGAAAGTTTCAACATCTGACATACTCACCACAGTGGATGAAAATTGATGATGAACATCCTGAATTTGGAAAAGAAGCAAGAAATCTTCACTTGGCATTATCTACTGATGGAATAAACCCACACGGTCTTCAAAGTATCTCACATAGGACTTGGCCTGTGATTTTAGTGATTTATAACCTACCTCCATGGCTATGTATGAAGCGTAAGCACATAATGTTATCTATGTTAATTTCTGGGCCTAAACAATCAGGGAATGACATAGACGTATACTTGACACACTTAATCGAAGATTTAAAGTTTTTGTGGGAGAACGGTGTGGAGGTTTATGATTGGTATAGGAAAGAAAGTTTCAATTTGAGGGCGATGTTGTTTGGCACAGTTAATGATTTTCCAGCATATGGAAATCTATCAGGGTACAACATAAAAGGTCAATGTGTGTGTCATATTTGTGAAGATAAAATAGATTGGACGCGATTGAAGTTTGGTCAGAAGAATGTCTTTCTCGACCATCGTAGATTCTTAAATCGAATAATCACTACCATAGGTGGAGAAAAGCCTTCAATGGAGACACATAACATGGTAAAGCTCCACCTATATTGACAGGTGATTAAATTTTTGAAAAGGTGAAAGATGCGAGTACTCAGTTTGGCAAGCCTTTTGCATACACACTTGTCAAAAGTTAGTGGAAGAAAAGGTCAATTTTTTTTTGAACTTCCATATTGGAAGTCATTATATGTAATACATTTTATTGATGTTATGCATATTGAAAAAATATGTTTGATAGTGTTATTAGTACGTTACTCAATATACAAGGAAATTCTAAGGATGACCTTAAAGCAAGAGAGGACTTGATAGCGATGGGGATAAGAACTGAATTAGGAACCTTGAAGAAAGGAAAACATACATATTTACCACCTGCTACATATACTCTATCTAGAAAGGAGAAAAAGTATTGTGTAAGTTTCTAAGTGAAGTTAAAGTTCTAGAAGGATACTATTTAGATATTAGAAGACTTGTGTCTATGAAATACCTCAAGTTAAAGAGTTTAAAGACGCGTGACTGCCATGTTATAATGGAACATTTTCTACCAATAGGTATACGTTCTATTCTACCAGAAAAAATAAGAAGCGCAATAAATAAATTGTGTTTTTTCTTCAAGTCAATTTGAAGTAAGGTGATCGATCCTGCGATCTTACCAACGTTGCAAAAAGAGATAGTTATTACTTTGTGTGATCTTGAAATGTATTTTCGTCCCTCATTTTTTGACATAATGGTTCATCTAGTTGTTCATCTGGTGAAAGAGACAATTGTGTGGACCAACTTATATGAGATGGATGTACCCTGTTGAACGTTATATAAAAATATTAAAAGGGTATGCAATAGGCTCGTTTGTTGCATTGCCGTCAGACCTCATTTTGATAGATGATGAAGTAAGTTTAAAATCATTATGAATCTTTTAGTATTTAAATGTCAATTGTGAACCATTATGAAAATCATTCTGAACCATTACGTACATTTTTTACATGGTAATGTTAGACTCCTATAAAACCCGCATCTAAGGATATAGGGATTTTGCTGCACGAGTCTAATGAATAAAAAAAGGTATATTGAAATTGTTATTCTATGATCCGAATTCAAAAGCCTCATGATTTTCTACTTTACCTAACTTATTTGATTTCTAGGTTCCTGCTCAAGTTTCACAACAAGTGATCAGCAAGAAAATAGCTCCTGCAAGGACTGGGTCGGTAAAAAGAGCTCTTACACCTCGCTTTCGGATGTATCTTGAAACACTTGTGGCAAAATCAGATTTGATGGATGGTGCTATTCATCAAATAGACATGGAGGAAGGTGTTTTTGGTTTTCCTCATTCTGAAACAATTGCAAAAGAGGGCATGGTACAAATTTTCAAGCATCTTGAATTAGGCATCAATGTTATGTATTCATACATCTGGTACTCCGATCAATCTATTATTTAATTAGTTGAACAATTTATTTACACATTTTAAAGAAAATAGTCTAATGTTTATTTTATGTTTTTATTTAAGGTGCTTGTATGACAATTTGATGCGCGAGAATCAATTGTCAAACATATTCTATTTCGTGTCTTGTGTCCGTGTCAACGCCATGTTAATTGACACGAATCCAGATTCAGTAAGATATCACATACTCGAGAGATTTATGGCCAACAGTACAGAAAGTTTGTATTTTTTACCGTATAATACTGGAAACGGGTAATATTTTCAATCTAATTTCATTCTAATCTTTGTATCTCTTGCATATTGATCAGTGATATTTAGTGGTAATGTTCAAGCCGGTTTTCAGTGTCTTTTAAATCTAATTTGGTTTGTTTGTAGTATCTCGTTCATGTTTTGTCATAGTTTTCTCATTATTGCGTGCAAGTTAGTTTTAATCGTTTTACTTTGTTTTTATCAGTGGAATGGGTTATGTGGTCGTTTTCTTTGTGGTGTTTCAGGTAAATATGTAATCGGTTGTTCGAGGCGTCCGAGAGATGATCCAAGCATTAAAAAACGACAGAAAATGGGATTTCAGAGGCACAACACGGGTGCCAGTGTTGTACAACACGGCCCGTGTTGTGAATACCAGAAGAGACTAAGATTTGCAAAGAAAAAGAAGAAGTCAGGGTTGTGACACGGGTGCCCGTGTTGTACAACACGGCCCGTGTCATGGCAGCTGGTGAAGAAGAGGTTTTGTGATGATCCAGAGGCACAACACGGGTGCCCGTGTTACACAACACGGCCCGTGTTGTGAAGACCAGAGAGAAATATTATGTTTTGCTGCTTCAAGGGTATTCCGGACATTTCGCGGTGCTTTTGAAGACTGATTTATATTTGACAATTATTACTGTTAGAAAACACTTTTTGATTTGGGGATTTTGGGATTGAACGAATACGGGAGAAGAAGGATTGATCAAGAGCGGAAGCGATTGACGATCCAACAAATCCGACGTTAATTGTAATGTCTCAATTTTCTTGTTCTGTTTTTATTTCCAGTATGAACATGAGTGGCTAAACCCCCCAATGCCAGGGGGGTGTCCCTGATTTGCTTTATGTAATGACTTTTTGAATTCTTCAATTTGGGATTATGTTTTTAGTTTCGTTTCTTTATTTTATTGCAACGACCTTAATGCTTTATCGTTATTGGAAAATGAGATAATTGATCGTGGTTAGGATTTAGTCTGACCAACCATCCTAACCTTGTTGCATAATTTTATCGCGAAAAATATTACTGAGGAATTGGGATATTTTTGTGAGAACCTTTTTATGTCAGAATTATTGCTTGATATTCTTCTTTGACCATTGAGGAATCACGGTCAATGAAGAATACCAAAGGTTTTTCTTTAAAGGAATTTTGGAAAAACATTATAAACTTAGGAAAGACACTTTCTAAAGCATATCTCTAAAATTAAGGAACATTTGAGTCATTGCACTGCGAATCATACATCGTCCCTGGCATTACTTTCATATTAGTGAAATTATTTGTTTAGTATACTTTTTATTCTCTTTAGTTTATATAATTTAATTTCAAACCTTTAAACCATGAATTTTGTCCAATTGAAATTAATCACTAAGAACTTATTTTAGTACGCAGTCCTTGAGATCGATATTTGGGGTTAATCCCTTCTATTACTACATCGGTAAAAATAGTACACTTGCTATTTTCCGATCATGTTTTTGGCGCCGTTGCCGGGGACTGCCAAAGAATTAAGTTGTTTGTGTTATATCAATTGGAATTTTGTTGCTCTGCGACTAAAATTTTACTTTTCTCTATGTATATCATTTTAGTGTTATTGAAATTTTGTTTTCTAACTCGTGTCTAACTGTTTATGCGAGGTCAGGCCTCAGCTAAATTTTCTTTTGACACAGAACCAGAAAGAGCTTTGCACGAGAGACGCCTCAAGGCAAGAATTGATAGTCTGGCTAAGACTGGCCAAGTGTCCCGTATCAGGAAACTTAGGACTATATTTCCGTTCACTCAGAGCACAGTGACTCTGATTCAGACAGAGAAACTGACCCTGAATTCAACGACATGGCAGGAAATCAACCTGCTGCAGAGAGACTCTTAGGTGATTACGGAGGGGCAAATGCTCAACCTAACAGGATGACGATTGTTAATCAACCGGTGAATGTAGCACACTTCCAGTTGCATCCATCTACTATCCTCCAGTTAGAGAGCAAGCCTTTCTCCGGAAGAATTAATGAGGATACAAATAAGCATCTACAGAGATTTCTTACTACCACAACTTCTTTGAAGATCGAAGGTCATTCAGAGGAGGCAAAACGACTGGTGATGTTTCCATTCACACTTACTGACGATGCTGAAGAGTGGTTCTATTCTCTTCCCGTGGCAAGTATCACAACATGGCAAGAGATGGAAACAACTTTCCTAAACGAATACTTTCCTGCTTTAGTGTTCATCCGGAAAAGATATGATATAGTCAATTTTAAACAAAAAGAGGGTGAATCACTTGGAGATGCTTATAAACGATTCAAAAGGTGTTTGACTTCGTGTCCTACTCATAACATGGACGCAATAGAGCAGATGCAAAACTTTGTGAATGGGCTGCGACTCAAGACAAAGCAACTTATTGATACTGCTGCAGGTGGCTCGACAAACTTTTCAACAGCCACAGGTATTAAAAGAATCATAGAAGCTATTGCTGCCAATGAACACCTAGAGTTATATGATCGCACCGTGAATCAACCAGACGGGAAAATCGATCTTAAGCTGACAGAGCAGGTTGTAAAAATGGAAGATCAAATTGCCGCAGAAGTTGAAAGAAGGTTAAAGAAGATGAATCTGGGAACTCACACAGTTGCTCAGGTTGAACCCGTTCAAGAGGTGATTTGCGAGATATGTTGTGGTTCTCACTTTGCCATGCACTGTTTGGCAACTCAAGAGCAGGTTGAGCAGATTAATATGTTGAGGCAGAACAATCCTTATGCCAACACATATAATCCGGGGTGGAAAAATCACCCAAATTTCTCTTGGAAAGATCATCAAGGGAACATCCAAAAACCGGTTCAAGGCCAACAACAGTATCAGCCCCAGCAACAACCTTATCAGCCTCCAGTGTCAAGAAAAGCTGATTGGGAGATTGCCATTGAAAAGATGGCAGCTCACAATTGTCAATTTCAAGAAGAAACAAGAAGTAACTTCAAGAACACTGGAGCCTCTATAAAGAATCTTGAAGTGCAAATGAGCCAAATTGCTCAACACCTTGCCATTCCACAAACTCCAGGGACTCTTCCTAGTGCTACTGTAACAAATCCTAGAGACAATCACAAAGTAAATGCAGTCACAACGCGAAGAGGTAAAGTTAGTGAAGAGGTTCAAGAAAATTCTGAAGTTGAAAGTCAATTGATTGAGGTTGAGCTTGAAATCAAAGAAAATGAAGAGGTTGGCAACGAAAAAGAAGTTACCCCAGCACCGGTCATCAAAGAAAAAGCGGTTGAACCGAAACCGGTGGTCAAACTTCCATATCCTACAAGAAACAAGAAGAAAGGGCAGCAAGAGAAGAATTTTGAGAAATTTCTTGACTTGTTCAAAAAGCTGGAGTTGAATATCCCATTTCTTGAAGCTCTTGAACAAATGCCCACTTATGCCAAGTTCATGAAAGATATAATTGCTAAAAAGAGGACTATGGGAGCTGAACCTATTATTCTAACCGAAACTTATAGTGCTATTTTGCAGGGACTAAAGATTCCGGTGAAGAAAAAAGATAGAGGAGCTGTCACCATTCCTTGCACAATCGGTGACCGATCGTTCAAGAGAGCTCTCATTGACTTGGGAGCGAGCATCAGTTTAATGCCTCTATCCATCTACAAAAAGTTGGGTATTGGTGCTGTTCAAGACACTAGGATGACTCTCCAATTCGCGGACCATTCTGTGAAACGGCCGTATGGAGTTGTCCATGATGTCTTGGTTAGAATGGACAAATTTGTGTTCCCGGTTGACTTTGTGATCCTTGAAATGCCAGAAGATGAAGAAATCCCCTTGATTTTGGGAAGACCTTTCCTAGAAACCGGGAGAGTAATGATAGACATGGAAGGTGGAACACTAACGTTGAAGGTGTATGATGAAGAGTTGAAAATTGATGTTAGGAACACTTTGAAGTATAAAGATGATGTGGGCACTAGTAGTAACATACAAGTGTTAGAACAAATGGAAGCTAGTGAGCATTTAGAAAGTGTATCCAAATTACCTTTAGAGAGGGTGCTGAGTATGTCCATTTTTGAAGGTGATAAGGAAATTGGAGAAAATGATATGGAAGTGGTAGCTATGTTTGAAACTCAACCTATCTTTAAAAGAGTTAGAATGCACCGGTGGGAAGAGTTGCGACAGCCTATAACGGTTGATGAAGGCAAAGACAAGCCGAAAATATCTGAATTGAAGCAACTTCCCGAGAATCTCAAATATGTCTTTCTTGACACGGAAGAAAAATGTCCCTCTATTATTAGCGCTAATTTGAAAGACATGCAACAAGGCAAGTTAATTGAAGTTCTTAAAAAATTCAAGGGAGCAATTGGGTGGAAGATTGAAGACCTTAAAGGTATAAGTCCCACGGTGTGTATGCATAAAATACTTATGGAAGAAGATCAAAAACCGGTTGTGCAACCACAAAGGAGATTGAATCCGGTGATGAAGGAAGTGGTGCGAAAAGAAGTTGTTAAGCTATTGGATGCGGGATTAATTTATCCTATATCCGATAGTGCTTGGGTTAGTCCGGTGCATGTGGTGCCCAAAAAGGGGGGAACAACTGTTATAACAAATGAAAAGAATGAGTTGATTCCTACTAGAACTGTTACTGGGTGGAGAGTGTGCATTGATTATAGAAGATTGAATTTGGCTACGAGAAAGGACCATTTTCCGTTGCCATTCATTGACCAAATGTTGGAAAGGCTAGCGGGACGTGATTACTATTGTTTTCTTGATGGTTATTCCGGGTACAATCAAATTGCTGTTGCACCGGAAGACCAAGAGAAAACGGCGTTTACATGCCCCTATGGCATTTTTGCTTATAGAAGGATGCCATTTGGGCTATGTAATGCCCCCGCTACATTCCAAAGATGCATGACATCCATTTTTGCGGATATGCTAGAAAAACACATGGAAGTGTTCATGGACGATTTCTCCGTGTTCGGATCCTCATTTGATCATTGTTTATCTAACCTTTCACTTGTTTTGCAGCGATGTCAAGAAAGCAACTTAATATTGAACTGGGAAAAATGCCATTTCATGGTGCGAGAAGGCATTGTTCTTGGTCACAAGATCTCACAAAAAGGGATCGAAGTTGATCAAGCCAAAGTGGAAGTGATCTCTAAGTTACCTCCGCCAATCAACGAAAAGGGTATAAGAAGCTTTTTGGGACATGCGAGATTTTATCGCAGGTTCATAAGAGATTTCTCGAAGATAGCCAAACCTTTAACTACTCTGTTGGTTAAAGATAAGGCTTTTGTTTTCAATAAGGAATGCAGCGACGCTTTTGAAACACTTAAAAAAGAATTAGTGTCTGCACCTATTGTTATTGCCCCTGATTGGTCCCTACCCTTTGAGATTATGTGCGATGCTAGTGACATTGCGGTGGGGGCTGTTCTTGGACAGCGAAGAGGAAAATTGCTTCATGTGATTTACTATGCTAGTCATGTTTTGAACCCTGCACAGATAAACTATGCAACTACCGAGAAGGAGTTGCTAGCGGTTGTGTATGCCTTCGATAAATTCAGGCAATATCTGTTGGGTTCAAAAGTGATTGTTTATACTGATCATGCTGCGTTGAAATATCTTTTTGCTAAGCAGGATTCAAAGCCCAGGTTGTTGAGGTGGATTTTACTCCTCCAGGAATTTGATGTGGAGATCCGTGACAAGAAAGGGTGTGAAAACACTGTTGCAGATCATCTTTCTCGGATGTCACTAATTGAGGAGACGGAAGAGCAACGCCCTATAAAGGATGAGTTCGCTGACAAACACATCCTAGCTGTTATTGGGGTGCCTTGGTTTGCAGATTATGCAAACTACCTCGTTGGCGGTATTATACCCGACGATTTTGATTCTAACAGGAAAAAAAG
Organism: Lathyrus aphaca; assembly: GCA_963966055.1. Lineage (NCBI taxonomy): Eukaryota > Viridiplantae > Streptophyta > Magnoliopsida > Fabales > Fabaceae > Lathyrus > Lathyrus aphaca. The sequence goes on from OZ014523.1 coordinate 310,309,492, forward strand.
TTTGTTCATGACTGCAGGTTTTATTTATGGGACGATCCGTTTCTCTACAAAAGAGGGGTGGATGGCCTTGTGAGAAGATGTGTACCTGAAGAAGAACAAAAAGATGTGCTGAAAGCATGTCACGACTCTGAGTATGGTGGACATTTCAGTGGTGATCGAACAGCTGCTAAAGTCCTACAATCAGGACTTTACTGGCCATCTTTATTTAAGGATGCTCAAGAGGTAGTGAAAGAGTGTGACAGATGTCAGAGGACTGGGAATATATCAAAAAGAAACCAGATGCCCCAAAACTCTATGCTCGAGGTTGAGTTATTCGATGTATGGGGGATAGACTTCATGGGGCCGTTTCCACCGTCGTTCGGGAAAAACTATATTTTGGTGGCAGTTGATTATGTGTCCAAATGGGTGGAGGCTGTTGCATTACCCACCAATGATGCTAAGGTCGTGGTGAGATTCTTAAAAGAGAACATCTTCGCAAGGTTCGGTGTCCCGAGAGCATTAATAAGCGACGAAGGGACACATTTCTTGAATCACCTTATGGAGAAGCTGCTGCAAAAGTACAATGTTAAACACCGGATAACTACTCCATACCACCCCCAAACGAGCGGTCAAGTTGAGGTGTCCAATAGACAACTGAAACAAATCTTGGAAAAGACAGTGAATTCATCCAGAAAGGATTGGTCTAGTAAGTTGGATGACGCTTTATGGGCGTACCGAACGGCTTTTAAAACGCCTATCGGTATGTCACCATATCAACTGGTTTACGGAAAGGCATGTCACCTACCTTTGGAACTTGAACATAAAGCTTTTTGGGCGTCTAAGTATCTTAATATGGATTTGTCAAAAGCTGGAAGTTCGAGGATTCTTCAACTTCATGAGTTAGAAGAATTCAGGAATCGGGCGTATGAGAATGCCAAAGTTTAAAAAGAGCAAACGAAAAAATGGCATGATAAAAGGATTCAAAGAAAAGAATTTTGGGAAGGACAAATGGTCCTTCTGTACAATTCAAGGCTGAAGCTATTCCCAGGCAAATTAAGGTCTAAATGGTCGGGACCTTTTGTAGTTCACAAGGTATTTCCTCACGGAGCCGTTGAGATTAATAATTAGACCAATGGAGATATTTTCAAAGTGAACGGGCAGAGATTAAAGCATTATTTCAAAGGCAAGACCACTGGTGATGTGCATGTCACTCGTCTTACTCAGTAGTACGACGGACCGTCGAGCCATGCGACGTTAAACGCAGCGCTACGTGGGAGGCAACCCACGAGTTTTTCATTCTTACTTTTGTTTGTTTCTGTTTTGTAGGTTTTGTATATCACTGGTTATAAGGAGGAAAGAACGAGGTTTGAAGTCGGGCTAGGAAGATCAGAAAATCAAGAAAAACTGAAAATCAGGGGTGCAACACGGGTGCCCGTGTTGTGCAACACGGCCCGTGTTGCATAGTGCAGAATAATGTGGTTTATGTGAGGATTTGAAGAGAATCCAGGGATGCAACACGGGTGACCGTGTTGTGCAACACGGCCCGTGTTGCAATGTCTGGAAGTTTGTTTTTCCAAGGAAGTTCAAGAAGGAAAGCAGGGGTGCAACACGGGCGCCCGTGTTGCAAATACTGAAGGAGAGTCATTATGAAGTGAATCAGTTGGAACAACCAGGGAGGCAACACGGGTGCCCGTGTTGGACAACACGACCCGTGTTGCGCATGCGGGAAGCTGAAAATTCAAAATTTTTTAAGTTTCTCAATTTTTTTTCTGTGGGCCCCACGTGTTTATTTTCATAACTTCCAATTAGTGCTCATTAACCAAGAAATTATCATTATCCTTCATCTTCTCCAACCTCATTTCTCTCTCAAAAACCCTAACCCCATTTTTATCCTTCACAAAACCTCCATTTTTCTCAAGCACCCACTCACCGAAACCAACTACCCCGTTCACAAAAATTGTTCCTCATCCCTCTCTTGTCACTTCTACAGTGACCGATTTCTCTAATATTTCAAGTTTTTTTCGTGTGCTTCATTTGTGCAGGTGAGAACAATGCCTCCTCGAAGGGATACTGGTAAGAATGTTGCTGAATCTTCTCGTCCTCGTAAGAGAGCACACCGAATGCCGAATGCTCATGGCATTTTGTTTGAGGACCCGGAGCATCAAGCCAAGTATGCAAAGTTGGTAAGGCGTAAGTTGATACCAGCCCGGTACATGTGTAATGAAACTCTTGAAAATCTAGGGCTTAAATTTGAAGTTCATAGAATGTTTCACAGTATCGGTATGTTAAATTTTATGCAGTATGAAGCGCCAACTTTTGAGCGCATAACCTTGGAATTTTTGAGTTCTTTACAGTTTCAGATCAAGCATACCTGGACCGGATCCGACACAGAGTACTTCGGTACTTTGAAGTTCCGCCTATTTGACAATGATCATGTGATGTCGGTGGCTGATCTGGGGAAGATTTTAGATCTCCCAGTTTATGGGCCTGGTGCACCGCCGAGTACATTCGTGGCAGGATCATTCTGGAAGGATATCACCGGCAATACCGAGTATTCCACGTCGGCAACAAAAGCCTCATGCATCCATAACCCGTGCTTCCGGTATGCTCAAAAAGGGTTGGCTTATACCCTTTTCTGCCGAGGCGATAGCACAGGAGTCGCAACACTGCGAGAGTTGTACTTCCTGTATGGAATGGCAAACAATGAGCTGATCAACGTTGCGGCCTTCGCAGCAGACCACCTGAAGCGGGTAGCCAATGCTGCCTCGGGTGAGATTTCTGTTGGAGGGATGATTACGCAAATTGCTGAGCATCTTGGGTATAATGAGAGGTTGCTTGAAGTGCCTGCAGTGGCAGGTAAGACCAAAATTGATCTTGAAACATTGATCAACCAAGGTATGATTAAAACCGCTCATAATTATTATGCTGTGATGACTCGTAACAAGCATTTGATTTCTTTACCTGCGCCTAATATGATTACTATAGACAATAGAGCTAACTGGCTGTATGAGGACCCTATGCAGGGTGGTTCCGATCAGTTTGATGAGTATTTTTCAGATGAGGAGGATGAAGGGAACCAAGCTGAAGAGGTCCCGGTGCAAACTGCTGGTGGTTCATCTAACCAAGCAACCGGTCAGTGGAATGTGTCCAAGGACCAGTGGGACGAAATGATCAGAGAGCAGACCTGGCAAGGGGACCTCATTGATGAGTTGCATGCATGGATGCAGCAGATGAAGCTTCATGGATTTCCTCCCGAGCAGTGATAGTTGTGAGTCCCCTCCGACATTGGTTCTTCAACAGTGAGGACACTGTTGAGTTCAAGTGTGGGGGGGTTTAGTTTTCATGTTTTCGTTTGTTTTATTTTAATCTTTCTTTATTTTTAATAGTATCGTAGTGTCGGCTTGAAGATTATAGCTATGTGTGATCTGAAAAAACACCCTGAGTTAACCTGTTGTGTGTTGCAAGTGAATTATGAGAAAGTATATAGGATGTGAGTGAAAAGAAACCCGATGAGAAAATATGGAAAATTTTGATGTATAGGTACCACATGAACACACCGAGTCTTCGGAATTAGGAACGAGTTCGACATGTAGATTCGTGCCATGGTACTTAGATCTGAGAAGTAAACCCGAAGTAGTTTCTATTGACATATCTAGATTTATCTATAATAATTGTGTGTACAAAGTTGATCCAAAAGAGAAAAAGGCTTGAAGGCACCGAAAAAAAAATGAAGAAAAACATTAGAACGATCGATCCTTCTAAGTTGGGTAACCCTCACAAGGTTATTCAACCTAAAGGCGGTTGAACATAAATGTTTCCCTAAGGGACAAAGAAAAATCGGTGCCAACAATAAAAAAAAAGGGGATCAATCTTGTACACATAGTGAAAATCATTAAAAGCCTTAAAAGTGATTGTCCGAATGAAAATGGTTGAAATCGAAAAAAATAAGACCTAAGCACGAAGCATAGTCGGAGAGGTTACCGAAAAGGAGATTTAGATCCGTGGTTTTCCACGGTGTAGTGTTTGTGTGATATCTATACCGAGAGAAAAGTACCAAAAAGAACTCATTGGGTGAATTGGAATGAAGGATCCACGTATGAGTATCATAATTCATCTTGCTAGTTTTTAAGGTGTAAGTACAGGATTTTTGCTTGAGGGCAAGCAAGAATTCAAGTTTGGGGGAGTTTGATCAGTGATATTTAGTGGTAATGTTCAAGCCGGTTTTCAGTGTCTTTTGAGTCTAATTTGGTTTGTTTGTAGTATCTCGTTCATGTTTTGTCATAGTTTTCTCATTATTGCGTGCAAGTTAGTTTTAATCGTTTTACTTTGTTTTTATCAGTGGAATGGGTTATGTGGTCGTTTTCTTTGTGGTGTTTCAGGTAAATATGTAATCGGTTGTTCGAGGCGTCCGAGAGATGATCCAAGCATTAAAAAACGACAGAAAATGGGATTTCAGAGGCACAACACGGGTGCCAGTGTTGTACAACACGGCCCGTGTTGTGAATACCAGAAGAGACTAAGATTTGCAAAGAAAAAGAAGAAGTCAGGGTTGTGACACGGGTGCCCGTGTTGTACAACACGGCCCGTGTCATGGCAGCTGGTGAAGAAGAGGTTTTGTGATGATCCAGAGGCACAACACGGGTGCCCGTGTTACACAACACGGCCCGTGTTGTGAAGACCAGAGAGAAATCTTATGTTTTGCTGCTTCAAGGGTATTCCGGACATTTCGCGGTGCTTTTGAAGACTGATTTATATTTGACAATTATTACTGTTAGAAAACACTTTTTGATTTGGGGATTTTGGGATTGAACGAATACGGGAGAAGAAGGATTGATCAAGAGCGGAAGCGATTGACGATCCAACAAATCCGACATTAATTGTAATGTCTCAATTTTCTTGTTCTGTTTTTATTTCCAGTATGAACATGAGTGGCTAAACCCCCCAATGCCAAGGGGTGTCCCTGATTTGCTTTATGTAATGACTTTTTGAATTCTTCAATTTGGGATTATGTTTTTAGTTTCGTTTCTTTATTTTATTGCAACGACCTTAATGCTTTATCGTTATTGGAAAATGAGATAATTGATCGTGGTTAGGATTTGGTCTGACCAACCATCCTAACCTTGTTGCATAATTTTATCGCGAAAAATATTACTGAGGAATTGGGATATTTTTGTGAGAACCTTTTTATGTCAGAATTATTGCTTGATATTCTTCTTTGACCATTGAGGAATCACGGTCAATGAAGAATACCAAAGGTTTTTCTTTAAAGGAATTTTTGAAAAACATTATAAACTTAGGAAAGACACTTTCTAAAGCATATCTCTAAAATTAAGGAACATTTGAGTCATTGCACTGCGAATCATACACCGTCCCTGGCATTACTTTCATATTAGTGAAATTATTTGTTTTAGTATACGTTTTATTCTCTTTAGTTTATATAATTTAATTTCAAACCTTTAAACCATGAATTTTGTCCAATTGAAATTAATCACTAAGAACTTATTTTAGTACGCAGTCCTTGAGATCGATATTTGGGGTTAATCCCTTCTATTACTACATCGGTAAAAATAGTACACTTGCTATTTTCCGATCACATATATATTATCCATCTAAACTTTTGTTATATTTTACAGTGGACACTAGTTGTTGGTTGCTATTAATCCTACAAGAGAAATGGTATATTATCTGAATTCATTGGATCATGAATGGACAACATATCAAAATATGAAGGATTTGGTTGATACGTAAGTGAAATAGTTCTAAATACTCGTATGTATTTGTATATTTAATTATTTCTGTGAGATTGTTCTAAATTTTTGTTTTTCCTTTATAGAGCAATATTAGTATACCGAGAACAAAGAGACACTCGAGTATTAGGGTCTAAAGCAAACAACATTACATGGATCAAAATGGAGGTATATTAATTTTCACAATGTTGCTTATAATAGTGATGCTACTTGATAACATAAGAAAACTATATATTAATTCTTATTTGTTTTTCTATATGTAGTGTCCTTGTCAGCATAATGGTATAGACTGCGGCTATTTCATTTTGAGGTTTATAAGAGAAATCCTAAATTTGGATCGATTAGAGATTCCCATCACGATATGGATTTATAACTTAGGATTTATTTTAATATTTATCAGGTATTTCATATAATTTATTATTTTAAACTAAATCATGCATATTGTGTTTTGTTATGTAGTACTTTGATGAATACGCCTATGCTTATTACACGAAAGATAAATTGGAAGAAATCAAGGAGGAATTGTGTGAATACCTGAAAAGAATCATATAAGGTATGGAGGTTGGTGTGTAGTTATGGAGTGTAATTGTATAGTTTTGGAAGTTGTTGTATATTAGGAGATCTTTAGAAGTTAAAGGATTAGAATGGTTTAATTATGTGAATGGTTTATGGATTAGAATTTTTCGGTTTAATTATTTGCACGAATGGTTTATGAATTTTGGTTTAATTATGGAAATGATTTATGTGAATTGTTTATGTGAATAGTTTAATTATTATGTGAATGGTTTATGGATTAAAATGCTTTAATTATTATGTGAATGGTTTATGATTAGAATGGTTGTTATGGAAATGACTTAAAATATGAATCACATAAGTATTAGAATGGTTTATGTGATTTAGAAGGCCTAAAAATGGTTTATGTGATTTAGAATGGTTTATGTGATTTAGAAGGCATAGAAATGATAATGGTTTATAATTGAATTATACAGGTTTCTGAAAAAAATAAGAAAAGGAAAATGTGATTTAAAAAAATCATTAAGGAAAACGTGAAGAAAAGAAAGCGCTTTTAAGCAAAAGCGCTGCCTATAATAAACAAAAGAAAGCGATTTCTACTTAAGGCGCTTCCTTAAAGTGGAAATAAAAAATACATTATACAGTGCTTTCAAAAGCATTGTCTAAAGGGGGATAATAGACAACGCTTTTTTCTGAGAAAGCACTGCCTAAAGATGCCAATAGAAAGCATAAAATGATAGAAAAAGTGCTGCTAAAGGTCCACTTAAGAAAGCGCTTTTTCAGGTAAAAGTGTTGTCTAAAGGCCTAATTTAGAAAGCGTTTTTAAAGGTAAAACGTTACCTAAAGTAGGTCTTTAGCAGCAATTTCTCATAAAAAGTGTTGTTTTTACCTATGGCAGCACCACCTTAGGCAACACTTTTAAGCGCTGTTAAAGGCCAAAAGAGGCGTTGTCTTTTCCCTTATTTGGCATAGTGGTTGTTGTCATTGCTTAGTGATAAATTATAGTGAAAAGAAGGATGTTCTTCTCTCCAGGTTGACATTGGAAGTGACTATGTGGAAAACTACAGATAAGGTGGAGTTCCTCTCAATCTTCGGACAATTCATCACTCATTTGAAAATCTATAATATCTCACTTTGAGTATCATTCATTTTTTTAAAGGGTCTATTCACCCCCTCTAGGCCAGTTCTCTACTCCATATTCATGCCCAACAATTGACATAAGAGTTGATTTTTTATCAGGTTTAAGCGACTCAAAAGTTTTAGAATATAGGTGATGACGATCTAAAGGAAGTGTATGATAGAGCATAAAATTTTAAAGGAAATAATTATGCTTATTGGAAAGAAAACATGTATGTACATTTCCCATAAAAACCATTACCCAGTGTTAGATTCTTACATATAATTATATCAACATAGTAGAAGACGTGACATTCCTACATCTATACCTCTAAATAAGCAAATCAATTATATGATTGAAAAGTTTACAATGATAAACTATTAATGTTTACTACAAAATTACAACTCTAGAGCTAATGATTCAAAAAACTAAATTAAAATTCATGAATTAGCAAGTACACACATACAAAGTTGAAAGATAATTAGAATAAAAACAATCATGGCAAGAAAAAATGTTTGCAAATATCTGTATGAATACTTAGACAAAATTCTTTGTACATAACACCACACAAGAGTATAAAATATGTATAGCACAATGATTTATGAATATAAACTACTATACCCATAAAATACAACAATACAATTTGTAGTTGTCATTGTGATGAAACCTGAACATTGCTGAGCAACAACCAACATCTTTAACCATCTATCTACTATGGAAAAACTTAAATTTGTATCAATTTCTTTGAAGTGAATTTATAATTCAAATTCATCTTTAAACATAGGCTATTCCCAAGTAATTTATTTATGAGAATCACTTTTGAATCCTTGAACCAAACGTCCCTTGTATATTTCCAATTAAACATAAAAATAAATAATTTTGATTTAACATTAATTATGAGACCCATAGCCAAATTTAATAACTTATTTATATGTATTTTATAATTAGATCAACTTGCATGCAACAATCATTTGAGATATTCATTGGTTCAGGTAACATGTTCATTATCTCTACTGTTAAAACTTAAAAATAATGGTTGAGTCAATGTTGATTTTCAATAAAAAGTGGGAATACTTTACTGATTTTCAAAGGCACTTGATTCATTGATCGTATATTATTGAGTATTGTATTTCTTTATCATGATTTGTATGTCTTGGTTGGAATATTCATTCCAAATTTTCGTATGTTTATCTAACTTGGATAACTTTTGGACCAAAGCAAAGGTATTAATCACCATCACTACAACAATGTTAAAAATAATTAATTTCTAACAAATACATTATAGGATTATATTTCCAACTCATGATACTAAAAAACAGAGATATTTTTGAGCATAAATCAAAGCCTTTTTCTTGGAGTCTTTGAACAGTTTTCTTTCTATTACATATGCATGATTATGTGTCCTCTTTCTAATCAAAGTCTTGAATAGTTGATCTCATTTTTCACTTAGTGTGTATTGGATTTTGCTAGTTCTGAAAATAATGAGTGCATAGTAAGTGGATCCACAAAAAAAAAACAATAAAAAAATCAAGGGAAATTACAAAGAAACATGTCCAATTTGGATTTTAATGGCTATAAATATCTTCCTCCAAAATTAAATTAACTAAAATGCAGCAAGTATTGACATCCTAGCTTGAATTGATTTGTAACAAAGATCAACAATGTTATATACAGACCAAGAATTCATGAATAATGTTGATCTCTGGTGAACTGAGTAATACATTTATAAATCTATTTTATCAGGAAGATATTGTTGAAGAAATCTATCTCCATAGCTAGAAATATGAAGATTGACTTTTGTGTGAAAAATGAAATAAGAAAAAAATAATAGTTTAAGTATCTTTTAGAAATAAATAAAAATCATAATGAAAGTATTAAGTAAAAAGGTATGTCAAAAATTATGAAACGTAACAGAGGGAAAATTGTTGACAATGATTCTTGTATATAAGTTACGAAATGCACCTTGATTCAATACTCCAATAACATCTAGCAAAAAACCAAAAGATGAACATGAAAGCAATGTTGAAGTGCAAGCATTGTATTTATTATAGTAGAAAACCAAAAGATGAATAAGCAAGCATCGTAGAAGTGCAAGCATCAACTGAAATTGTAGCAGAAAATCAAAATGTTGTAGAAAATACAAATACAAAACAATTACCATATACACAAACAATGTTAAAACTCACATTATGCAAGTCATAAATGTTTTTGATAAACCTTCGGTTGGACATAATTGTCTAAGAATTCATTGTTGTACAAAAGGCAGGTTTGATATTCAGGAATAATGAGTTCTCATAGCATTTGATAACCACATAATATAATAACAAAGAGGTAGTAAAAATCAATATTAATTGTTAGGTCTTCAATAACCATCTCTATATGGAGTCAGACGCTCTTCTCCATGTCAGTCCAAATTTAAACAATATGGTTGACATTTTCCAAACTTGATTTCCTTTTTGTAAGTTAATAAATTTGGCTACGGGTCTCATAAAAACAAAACACTAAAAAACACCAAAACAGATTTATCCACCCTGTTAAAATCAAACATAAAAAAAGCATCAGTCTAAAATATGAACAAAAAAAGTTGGCTTTTAATTAGTCACTATTTTCAATAGAAAGAAATGAAAACACATAACATTGAAAAATAGAACTTTTTGAAACCGATCAAAACAAAAATATAATCGGTTCATTTGGTAGCTCGTGAGATGAGGAAAACCTATTTATTTAAAATCAGATTACACATCCATGGTATGTGTCGCTCCCACCAAATGACACCTGGTCAAGAGGGGTACAAACGCGAACGGTCGGCGAAAGGAGAGAGAACACACAAGGGTGAACTCAGAAAGAAAAGAGTCGCCAGCTAGGCATTTTTATCCCGGAGGAAAGGTAATGCTGCATAGACCTAGGAAGATATGGATAAGACGGTTGCGAACCAGAGAGACTGAGAAAGGGGGTTGGTTACAACCTGGGAAGGTATTAGCACCCAGATTGTCCGCCGTACTCGACGGGATCCACGCTTAAAAGATTTGTGTTCATAAGGGGTAGTGTCAGTGCAATTTGTGTATCAAAGCCGGAAAGAATGCAAGTGTCAGTGTAAAAGAAATGTGAAGTGTATAAGAGAAGTGTCAGTGCAAGAAAAGAGTGTAAAGCTCAAGAACATGAGGCTAAAAGAATAATACTGGAAGAGGGGGAATATACAGAGACTTTTGTTCGATAACTGTTAAGTTATGCCTACGTATCCTCTCGTGCAATGAGGAAGTCAGAATACCGTAGTTCGACCCAAAGAGACTGAAAGATAAATTGACTTGTGAACTGCTTGCTTGTCTATGCTCAAGTGTATGACCTGTCTGGCTCAGGTGCAAACTGTCTTGCATTAGACGGAAGAAGCAAGTTCTCGTTTGTGAGTGAATAAGATGAGAAAAGAATCCCGGAGGAGACGATTATTGTTTGTTTTTGAGTTTTCAGTCTTTTATTGCTTTTTGGAGTTTGTCATAGGGAAAATGAGCTTAAGCCTAGATCAAGGGTTAATAAACTCATCACATCCTCCCTCTGATTAGGGGTAATGAGGATACCTTAAGTGTGAAGTAAACACCTCACACTTAATCACCATGATGTAAGATTAAGATCATTAACCTACTTGTGATTATTTGAATGTTTTTTGTGGTTTTTGTTTAGTGTTAAGTAATGAGTTTAAGCCATAATCAAGGATTTAATGGGCCCATTACACCATCCTAATAGAAGGATAATAGATGAGAACATTTAAGCTGAAGAAGATACCTCAACTTAATCCATGATTAGGGATTAACCTCATGACAAAACAAAGCCTTTATTAAAGTGGATTTTAGTTAATGATAGGATGAAGAAGTGATTTTTATGGTTTGTAAGACAACTTGAGGGGGACTTGTCCATTAACACTAGGGTTAGTCCTTCTTAACCAATTAAGGAAGAATTAGAACCCTAATGCAAGGCCCAAGTTACAAGCTTGATGTCTTAGTGATTATTAGATGAATTGATTAAAGGATTCAAACACATTAAGGGTTAACACTTAGGATTAAAGTTATACACTCCATCCTAATAGAAGGATGCAGGCATAAGCTTAATCAAAAAGCCTTAAAGCCTTTAGGGTTTAGTCATTGATTATGAGGTGAGAATAGAAGACTCAATGATGACACAAAGGTGAAACTAAATGGGGGACTAATAAAACCCTAATTATTATCATCCTTGGTTGTTCCTAGGGTTAATGAGGTTTACAAGAAGATCTTCAGAGAAGCCACCAGGAAGGAAGCAGATGAAAGGAGCAAGAAGCAAAGAGAAGCAAAACAACTTGCTTCACTTAAGAAGACAAGTTGCTTGAAGAAAGAAAGTAAGAGATGAACATGAATGAGAAAGCTCACTCTAAAACACATACAAAATGCAGAAATGATGCATAAGAGAGATGAGAAGGGATTGTGAGAAGTGAAGGCAAATTCACTTCTCAAAACAACTTACCACCTGAAAAGTTAGCAAAGGAAATGAAATGCAATGCAAATGAGATGCAATGTCATGATGCAAACCAAAACCAGAAGCAAGAACATGAAGTTAATGATGCTAGGAGATGATGCAAACACATGACAAGAGATGAGAATGATCATACAAGCATAAGGATGCAAATGAGGTATGCTTTGAACCACAGAAGTTCATGAATACTTATGAGATGAAATGAACATATGACATAGCAAAGGAATGATGCAATGATCAAACATGATTCTAATATGTCCTAAGATGTATTATGAATCATGTGGATGCACAAAATGTCATGGCAAGTCATTGGATGCAAGCAAATGAGAAATGGATGCAAGGGAAGGCACAAATTAGGGTTTATGATCAACACACAAAGCAAAATTCAAAATCAGAAGCAAATGACATGATAAAAAATTGAAAATGGGATCAAAGGAACCCTAACCCTAGACAAGTTCATTGCCCAAAGGATGGGGTCTAACTCTTAACCTAGAGCAAGTTATGAATTTCTCAAGTTGGCTAGGATTTTAAGGTACCTCACAATGAAAAATACCAAACAAATTGAAAATGGGAGATCAATTCAAACCAAATTTATCCTATAAACTACATGCCATGAAGGATGCAATGCAAGAGGAACCATCATCAAACTCTCAAAGGTTAGGCAGAATGGATTTTTCAAAGTTTGCACAAAAATATTGCCTTAAAATGAATTTAATTCCAATGGAAATGATCAAAAGGCATCAAGAACCAAAAAGAAATTTGTTTTGAGAGTTGGATAATGTTTCTAAATGTTTTTAAATGCAATGTGAATTTTTTGGTGATTTTTAAATACCTAAATGCATTTTTTATTAATTAATTTTCATTAACTAATTAAAAATAAACATTTAAATGATTTAAAAATGATTTTCAATGCAAAAAATAAAAATAAAAATATTTTTGGGTTCTGAAAATTAATAAAAGATTTGATAAAATTTTTCAGAATTTTAATGTATTTTACTATTTTTAAAAATTCGTAAAAGATAAATCAAATTAAATGAAATAAAAATTAAAATAAATGAAAGTATGCACAATCCATGGCTGAGATTCAAACTTGGGGGTCAATGGTTGACTGCGCGCGCTATTGGAAGGTCAGGATCTCTTCTGGCTTAATTAACTTAAATGTGATTTATTAAATTAATAAAAACAGATTAGGTTTTAATGATGTGATCTGAGCCACACACACGCGCGGGAGTCAACCCTGGTCCACTACATCCACGGTCCAAATTCAAACTTTCATTATTTACGCTGCTAAACCTAATTAGGGCTTAATCAAATTCAGACGGCTGTAACAGTGTTCCGGTCGTCTTCTCCGGCGAAACCAAAAACCTAGCTTCCTCTACAGGCCACCCCAACCTAAATTAACTGCCCAGAAACATTTTCCTATCCAAACTAAACCCAAATCCATCATCAAACATCATTTATCAAGCATGAATAAAGAGAATTGAAGCCAAACATTTTCACGGGCAAAATTTCAGAGCTTGCATACATGGCGGTTTCTCAACCATTTTCAATAATAATCATATCCCCATGACCAGGGGAACTCAAGGAATCATAAATGAACTTAAAAACAAGCTTCTGAGAAAAAAAGTTCATGAAGTATACCTGAGATTGAACCTTCTGTTTCTGGGCTTTCTGGACTCTCCTTTGTTGCAAATCCCCTCCTATGAACCTCTGGATGATGAAATGAGGCTTAGAATGAGTTTGTATGGCCTGGTTTGAAGGTTTTGGTTCTGGTGTAGCAGATTTGGAGAGTTGGATATGTGATGTTTCAGGCTGTTTCAGAGAGTGCTTCTTGTTCTATGAGTGATTTGTGGTTTGTGGGTGAAGAAATTTTGGACGTTTGAAGGCTGTGTTGAGAGATTCGAAGAGGGATAGTTTTTTGAAAGTTTTTGTGTATGCTACAATGTGGGAGCTTCTTGCTTGTGTATGGTGTGTCTAGGGTTGCTTGATGTCCACATATTTGACTCTGATTGGGCAGAGAGTTGGTGGTGGCACTGTGGGATTGGTATGGGCAAAATGCAAGAAAGTCAATATTTTGTGTACTCCAAGCATGGCTTGGGTCAGAGGCAATCTTAGGGCTTGTCCTGCCTCAGCTTGAGTCAAGGAAGGCCTTTGGATCTGATTTTGTGAGCTGGCTAGCCTTGATCAAGGGTTTCCAAGGTTCTTGCACATTTCCCTCTTTGGATTTTCTCATGAACCAAGGCAAGAAACCTTGTGATATTTTGGGCAAAATGTGACAAAATGAGTTATGCAATGTTGTTATGCTGCTTTGGTACCAATTGGAGTTCATTTCAAACATGAGAGATCCCTTTTGCAAAGTTTCAAATTTGTAGTCTTTATGAAAAATGCCTTATGCAACTTGTGATTCAAGGCATGGAAATGAAAAAATCTTGGCACAAACTTGACTTTTCTAAGATGTAACATGTTATAATGATGCAAATAAGTCAATTAGAGGTCTTGAAAATGCTTGGAATTGGAATTTGCAAAAATCCCTCTTTGGTGCCAAAAGTGGAAATTTCATGATTTTTCCCAACTTTGACAAGCCATAACTTTTGATCCATAATGAATTAGAATGAGTTCTTGTACTTTTTTAAAAGGGAATGATCCATTCTACAACTTTCATGACCAAAGTTTTCTCATTTGAAACATTTTTTAATCAATTTGAGGAGGTTGAAAAACTTTCCCAAAATGGCAAGTTCACATTACAAGTCACTTTCCCAAAAAGGCAATTTTGCAAATGGCTTGAAATTCTTCAATTTTGTGAACTTCTAACACCTTCTATGATCAAATAAAGATCATATACATTCAAAATTATGGAGAACACCCTTTGGTTGGGTCATTGGGGGCCTCAGATGCCCTGATTTTACACTGACTTGCTCAAGAAGTCAACTCTTGATCAGATGCCTTCCCCATGGAATTTCTTCATGAAAATTGATATGCATGATCCTTATACCATATAGAGACCAATAGAAACAAGAATGACCAAAATTTTTGGAGTTATGGCCTTTGAAACCAAAACCCTAATTCTAGGTCATTTGTGTAGTTAAGCCTGGCTCTGCTTCCATGCCTTTCTCAGTTCTTGTGATTCTTTGACTTTCTTGACTTTGTGGGGATATGATATGATGTTTGAACATACATGGACCCATTTGAGGTGATTGATGACCTTTGGAGTGGCTCAAGTGGCTTAAGGATGTCTCAGATCACAAACCCTAGATGCAGATGACTTTGAATCAATGCAGTGAAGCAAATATGTGGTATGAGATGCTATGATTGAACTTATGCATATGAGAAGATCACAAGCCATGGTGTAACTGGGTAAGGGCAAATTTGGGGTGTTTACAGCTGCCCCTATTCCAACATGAGTTAGCTGTGTAGACTGTAAGCAACGGCTTAACAGGCAAACAAGATAACTTGTGGTTGAATACTAAAGACAGTCCAAATTTGCACTCACAGAATGAAGAAGAAAAGGGATATAGATTGTAAAAGGAAAATAAAGTATAATTATAAAGTGCGGGCGACGGAGGACGACCGTCAAGCAGAGGACGACCGCTGGGGATGAAGCAATGACGGGGATGATCGACATGCTGGGGAAGATGCAGGAAATAAAGCAATGACGGGGACGGCCGACAAGATGGGGATATGAGATAGTGACGGGGACGGCCATCAAGTAAACCTATAAGACTCTCTGGGGATTATAGGTAAATGAAATAAATGATGAGGTACGGTCATCAAAAGGTGAAGGACGATCACCTAGCAGGGGACGGCTGCTCTGTTGGGGATAAGATGAGGGACGGTCATCTAAGGTGAAGGACGATCACCTGGCAGGGTACGGCTGTCGAAAGTATCACGGTATAGGACGAATGTCGGATAAAAAGGTCGACGATGGGGACGGCCATCGGATAAGCATGATGAAGGACGGTCATCAAGAGGTGAAGGACGATCACCTAGCAGTGTACGGCTGCTCTCAGGGTTTATCATGACATAGGACGAATGTCAGATAACAAGATCAACGATGGGGACGGCCATCGGATAAAATGATGAAGGAAGATCATCAGGAGGTGAAGGACGATCACCTAGCAGGGGACGGCTGCTGAAAATGTCACGACATAGGACGCATGTCGGATTTGAATGGGTTCTAATGAATAGAGACTCCACCGGGAATGATGAAGGACGATCATCAAAAAGGTGAAGGACGATCACCTGGCAGGGGACGGCTGCCGAAAAGTATCATGACATAGGACGAATGTCAGATAGAAAGAAAATAGTTCAATAAGATTTGTTGGGGACTCTCCTGGAGGAGGGTAGACACAGACGAGTGTCTAAATTCAAGAAGACATAAATGTTTGACACGGTGTATAGATTAAAGATACGGACGAGCATCCTTAAGACTATGATACGGACTAGTATCAATAGAAAACAAACGCTTGACGCATGTTCAGAGATGATGATACGGACGAGTATCAACTGGTTAACAAAGAACACGGACGAGTGTCGGATCTGAGGGGATTTAAATGATATATACAAGATACGGATGAGTATCTGTATGAGTAAAAAGATGATGAGTAACACGGACGAGTGTCGGAAAAAGTGTATTATAAACAAGTGTTTGATTTACAAAGTGTTTAGGTAACTATGCTGGGGAATGTGACACAGACGAGTGTCGAAGAACTGTGTGTAGATATATGTACACATGTGAATGAGTGCAAGGGGACGCTTTGGCTTTCTGTTGGGGGTATGACACAGACGAGTGTTAAGAAGTATCTGTAATATAAGTATCTGTTTGTAGAGAACGCTCGGGCGACTTTACTGGGGAATGATGACACGGACGAGTGCCAAAAGGAGCATGTATCCGTATTCGTGAGTGTAAAGGACATGCTTTAATATTCTGCCGGGGAATTTGAGAGGTGTGTCGGTATTTACAAGTGCTCAGTTCGACACATGGCTTATGATTATGCAATATGTTTGATTTTTGCCGTAATGCTCCGCATTAGACGGAATGCTACGCTCTGTGGGGGAAAATATGATGCGAATGCTATGATTATGCAAAGATAACGATCCGGGATTCGGATCCCGTTGCTGTGAAAATCTCTGGCTGATCTGCTTGAAGTGGATATCCCAGCTGGGGGTGAGATCATTGATAGATCTGACATGTATGAATCTGCATGGGGAAGTAGGTCACTGATAGACCTATCTCAGTAACGAGGGACCCAGCTGGGGTTTGTAGAAGCTTTCGCCACTCTGTTGTGAGATCTTCAGGCGTTGTTCTCCTAGGTAGAGGCTGAAACTCTGTGGGAATATGGTTCTCGGTCTTTGCACTTGGTCGAGAAGGAATGATGACTGGTAACTCAGCTGGGGAGAAAGAACCTCCGGTGCCAATTAGGAGATAGACTGAGTGGATAATGATTTGCCAGCTTGCTGGGGAGAAGCCTTCACGCCCCATGTTGTGCTCTGAACACTTGTAATCCTGTAAAGACAAAGAAACGTACAAGCATCCCGAGATATTCCTTATTGGATTCCGTCATAGGAGTTTAGACAATCCCAGGAGCAAACATATTTCCTGTAAGCATGTATTCTTTAGAAAGGAAACATCTGTATTTATGCGGATCAATATCTTAAAGACATCGAACATTTTTGCAAACGAAAAATAAAATGTACGAGACGAGACATGACTGACAATCTGATTTTATTAATTCATGTGCCTTGAATTGGCGAGATACAGTCAGAGAAACAGATCCCCTGAAATGAGGAGATCATTACAAATTGAAAGACAAAAAGGTGCTGGCAATGTTGATGACGCTTCAAGGGGCTTCCCCTTTTGCTATGACTCGTATGACATTGACGTTCTTCTCATCTTGCTTTCTGAAGAAGGCTGGTTCTGACCGACGCTCGAACCTTTCGGAGCTTGCCAGGTTGTAAGTGATACAGATGAATTCAGAATGCAGTTGTTCGCTTATTCCCTTATTTTGCGTGAATCGCCCTTTCGAGTTTTCAATCCACCGGGATACCCATTTTTGCCTGAGTTGTCCAATGCGGCTTTTCAACTCAGCGGGTGTACATTTTTTATTTATTTTCCCTTATTTTTGCCCGAGTCTTTTATTCTGTTTTTGACTCGCCGGGATGCCCTGTTTTTGCCTGGACTTACATTCTGTTTTTATGTCCAGCGGGTCATTTTATGCGAAGTATTTTTTAACTGCATCTGAATTCACAGGGGACAGGAAGTCTTCACCATCCATAGTACTGAGCATGAGTGCTCCACCAAAGAAAACTTTCTTTACTATGAACGGCCATCATAATTCGGAGTCCACTTGCCTCGGTGGTCTGTATGAGGAGGAAGGAGTCTTTTCAGCATAAGATCTCCTGCTTGGTACTCTCGGAGCCTGACTTTCTGATCGAAGGCTTTCTTCATTCTTTTCTGATATAACTGCCCATGACAAATTGCAGCCAATCTCTTCTCTTCGATCAAATTCAGTTGTTCGTATCGGGATCGGACCCACTCTGCTTCATTCAACTTAACATCCATCAGTACCCACAGGGAGGGTAATTCAACTTCAACAGGTAGGACTGCTTCCATACCATACACAAGCTGATACGGTGTTGCCCCAGTGGACGTTCTGATTGACGTATGGTACCCATGCAAGGCAAATGGTAGCATTTCATGCCAGTCTTTATAGGTAACTACCATCTTCTGCACAATCTTCTTGATATTTTTGTTAGCTTCCTCAACAGCGCCATTCATCTTTGGCATGTAAGGAGAAGAATTGTGGTGTTGGATCTTGAAGTCCCTGCATATCTCTCCCATCATTTTGTTGTTCAAGTTGGAACCATTATCAGTGATGATTCACTCGGGTACTCCATACCGACAGATGCTATCTCTCTTCAGAAATCGGGCTACCACTTGCCTTGTAACATTTGCATAAGAAGCCGCTTCAACCCACTTGGTGAAATAGTCAATGGCAACCAGGATGAATCTGTGGCCATTCGAAGCGGTCGGTTCAATCTTGCCAATCATATCAATGCCCCACATGGCAAAGGGCCAGGGTGAAGACATCACATTTAGGGGATTGGGAGGCACATGCACTTTATCCGCATAGATCTGGCACTTATGACACTTTCTAGCATAAGCACAACAGTCTACATCCATTATGATCCAGTAATAGCCTGATCTTAGCAACTTTTTAGCCATTGCATGCCCTCCAGCATGGGTACTAAAGGATCCTTCATGCACCTCATGCATCAACAAGTCTGCCTCTGTCTTATCAACGCATCTGAGGAGTACCATATCAAAGTTTCTCTTGTACAGGGAACCGTCAGTATTCAGGAAGAAACTACCAGCTAGCCTTCTTAATGTCTTCTTATCATTGGAAGATGCCCTAGGTGGGTATGTTTGGTCCTCTAAGAAGCATTTGATATCATGGAACCAAGGCTTATCATCTTTAACAACATCTGCTGAGAACACATATGCTGGTCTTTCAAGTCTGGACACTGAAATTCGAGGCACAAAGTTGGCAGCTTGAACTTTGATCATGGATGAAATGGTAGCCAGAGCATCTGCGAACTGATTTTCGTCTCGTGGGATATACTCAAGCTTGACTGTTGTGAAGAAAGTCAATAACCTCCTTGTATAATCCCGATAAGTTATCAGATGATCTTGGTGCGTGTACCATTTGCCGTTGGTTTGATTAATTACCAAAGCTAAATCTCCGAACACAGTCAAAGTCTTAATCCTGAGGTCAATGGCTTCCTCAAGACCCATAATACAAGCTTCGTATTCAGCTTCGTTGTTAGTGCAGTTAAAGGTGAGTTTTGCCGAGAAAGGCATGTGAACTCCCTTAGGCGTAATGAGTACTGCACCAACACCACGACCATTCATATTAACAGCCCCATCAAACATCATAGTCCATTCTTCTTCCGGGTCAGGCCCTTCAGTGTGAATAGGCTCTTCATGGTCTTTTGCTTTTATGAACATGATGTCTTCATCAGGGAAGTCAAATCTCATAGGATGGTAGTCATCAATAGGTTGCTCAGCAAGATAATCGGACAATACACTGCCCTTGATGGCTTTCTGAGATGTGTACTGAATGTCATATTCTGTGAGAATCATTTGCCATCTTGCAACCCGTCAAGTAAGTGCTGGCTTCTCAAATATGTACTTGACGGGGTCCATCTTTGAGATCAACAAGGTAGTGTGGGTCAACATATACTGTCTCAGTCGGCGAGCAGCCCACGCTAAAGCACAACAAGTTTTCTCGAGCAGTGAATAACGTTGTTCACAGTCGGTAAACTTTTTTCTTAGGTAGTATATTGCATACTCTTTTCGACCAGACTCGTCATGCTGGCCCAACACACACCCCATTGACTCTTCTAATACTGTCAAGTACATGATTAGAGGTCTTCCTTCAACTGGAGGCATAAGGATTGGAGGCTCTTGCAAGTACTCCTTGATTTTTTCAAAAGCCCTCTGGCAGTCTTCGTTCCACCTGACCGTTTGTTCTTTTCTTAACAGCTTGAACAGAGGTTCACAGGTTGCAGTAAGGTGAGATATGAACCTTGAAATGTAGTTCAATCTACCTAGAAACCCCCGAACTTCTTTTTCAGACTTTGGTGCAGGCATTTCCTGAATGGATTTAACTTTGTCAGGGTCAACTTCAATCCCTTTCTCACTTACAATAAAGCCCAGCAGCTTACCGGATCGTACCCCGAATGTGCATTTGTTAGGGTTTAACTTCAGTTGGTATTTCCTCAGATGCTTGAATAACTTCAACAGATTTACCAGGTGGTCTTCTTCTGTGAGGGACTTGGCAATCATGTCATCCACATAACATTCAATTTCTTTATGGATCATGTCGTGGAATAATGTTACCATAGCCCGTTGATAAGTGGCACCCGCATTCTTCAGTCCGAATGGCATCACCTTATAACAGAATGTGCCCCATGGTGTGATGAAAGTTGTCTTCTCCATGTCTTCAGGTGACATCTTGATCTGACTGTATCCTGAAAATCCATCCATGAAGGAGAACATCGAGAACTGAGCCGTATTATCAACCAATACATCAATGTGAGGTAAAGGGAAATCATCTTTCGGGCTGGCTCTGTTCAGATCCCGGTAATCCACACACATTATCACCTTGCCATCCTTCTTAGGCACAGGCACAATATTAGCAACCCATGGCGGATAGCTAGTTACAGCAAGGAAACCGGCGTCCCACTGTTTCTGTACCTCTTCTTTAATCTTCATTGCCATATCAGGGTGAGTACGGCGCAGTTTCTGTTTTACCGGTGGGCAGTCTTCTTTCAAAGGCAGCTTGTGCATGACAATATCGGTGTCCAACCCTGGCATATCTTGATAAGACCAAGCAAAGACATCCACATACTCCCGAAGCATATCAATCAGTTTCTCTTTTACTGAGTCTTGTAGGCAGGCCCCAATCTTAACTTCTTTCACGTCTTCTTCCGTACCAAGATTAACTATTTCAACCTCCTCCTGATGAGGAGTGATAACCTTCTCCTTTTGCCTTAATAACCTGGCTAACTCTTCAGGTAGCTCATAATCTTCTTCAACCCCTTCATCAGCTTGATTGATTGGATTGTCAAAGTCATACGAGGTCATAGCAGTGTTGTTGTCGGTGCAATCTGAAAGGCACTCTCTGCAAGGGTTTAGATTATTTATTTTAGTGATCAATTTTAATCTTGTTTAGAAAAAGTTAAATGAAGTTATCATTTTGAAAAACATTGCCATTTTATTTTTGTACAAAAAGAGAAATGAAAAACAGTGAGCGAAAAAAAAGAAAAGACTCATTTGCAAAAGATGTCCGATATTCATTGATTAATCCATTTGCACAAAATTATAAGATGGCCCGATTACAAAATGAGTCTTGTCATCTTGGGCAAGATGCAAGACTTGATGCATGCTTAAAAATACAGGAAATAATAATTACTCTGCAGGAGTAACCCTTATAATTTCCTGGGAAGACCAGTTAAGGACTTGGCTCCCCGGGATCCTTGGACGTATCCAGCTCTCCAGGTTGCGGTCGCTTTCCTCCTCGTCTTCCAAGTTGTTCACTGCATCTGGGGTGAGCATTCCCCCGCTGACAAAATTGGGCTTCTTGGCAGCCTCTGATTGATCTTGTTGAGTTGGTCTGTAACCCAACCCAAATCTGTCTTCTTTCTTTTCCACGGGCAGCAGCTTGCCCCAGCCTTGGGCAGTACCCTCTTCAACAACCTTTCGGGCTTGCTGATAAGATGTTATGGAGGTTCCCAGTACAACAGATGCTTCATTTATGTTCAGGGCCTCAAACCCCTGGCTCATAGTTTCATGGATCTCCCCATCCATTTCTATGTACTTGTACGTAGCCAGATGGCTAACAAAGATGTCCTCTTCCCCACAGATGGTGATGATCTGGCCTTCCCACTCGAATTTCAGCTTCTGGTGAAGGGTAGACGTAACAGCGCCAGCGGCATGGATCCAGGGTCTACCCAAAAAACAGCTGTAGGCCGGCTGAATGTCCATCACATAGAAGGTAATTTTAAAAGTCTGCGGGCCAATTATCACAGGCAGATCAATCTCCCCTAGCACTGATCTTTTAGAGCCATCAAATGCTCTCACCACCAAATTACTCGGACGCAATGCCAAGCCATTGTACTCCAGCTTCACTAAGGCTTTCTTTGGTAGAACATTGAGTGACGACCCAGTGTCCACCAGTACATGAGATAAAACAGCACCCTTGCACTCTAGAGTGATGTGTAAAGCCTTGTTGTGGTTACGTCCCTCAGCTGTTAAGTCAGCATTGGTAAAGCCCAGTCCATGACTGGTGTTGACATTTGCTACCACAGTTTCTAGCTGGTTAACAGTAATCTCCTCTGGCACGTATGCAGCGTGCAGGACTTTCAATAATGCGTTCCTGTAAGCTTCAGAACACATTAACAGTGATAATATGGAAATTTTTTAGGGAGTTTGGTGAAGCTAATCCACCACCTTGTAATCACTTCTCTTTATGATTCTCATAAACTCGTCTACATCTCGATCAAAAGATGTCTTCTGAGTTTCTTTGGTAGCCGGCTCTTCAGGTACCACACTCTTTCCTTTTGCTTTGGCAGCAGCTTCTGCTTCAGCATTAGGTCTTTGCATTTGTGAGGCAAAAAGGCGTCCGCTTCTGGTGAAGCCTCCGCCTCCCCCAACATTATCAATTTGTGGAGAAGAGGTTGAAGAATCCAAAGTGATTTTCTCCCCGTTGCAGTAGAGGTCAGAGCCATAATGCCAAGGTATGGCATTGCTGCTTTCATAGGGAACTGGTCCAGGTACCGTGATGGTAACTGGACTGACTGCTGCAGAGGAGGGTACTGAAATGGTGTGCGGATCGTAGTAAATTGTGACCGGTGATCTGGCAGGGGGTGCCACTGCTTGTTGTTAGAAATTGTTGTTTGGAGGAACATTTGATGGATCATAGTAAATGGTGACTGCTGAGACATCTTCGTTAATTTCTGTTGGCGTTGTAGAAGATTCTGTTAGTAAAAAGGATGTTGATGTTGTAGAAGAAATGATGGTTGACATTTGATTTGTTGAAGTGATGGATGGAGCCATTGCTGATGATATTGATGAATCGGTTGGAATGATTGTTGCTGCTGTTGTAGAAGAATCAGGAATTGTTGTCAAAGGGATTGCTGGATTTGTAGGCGCCGTTGTTGAGATCTGAAGGATACCATCTTTGATAAGACCATTTATGCCACTTCTCAAATTATCACAACCGTTGACTGCAATGTTGCAATACCCACAACCGAGCTCACACCCGGGAAACACCTGGCACTCTAGAAGCTGAGCTTTAATTTCGACCAGAGGTGTTCGAATTTGTGCAACACTGGTGATCAAAGTAGATGGTTTATCTTCCTCAATGGCATTAATCCTCGGCCCACCATGATTAGGCATAAGATTTCTGTTAACATTTGGAGGAGGTGCGAAGTTGAGGGCTTTAGAATCCACCAGATCTTGAACTTTCATTTGCAAAGCCCTGCATTTCTCAGTATTGTGGCCAGGTGCATTGGAGTGGAAAGCACACCTGGCGTTGACATCATAATTCTTCGGGAGATTAGAGGGATCTGGTGGTGCCAATGTCCTTAACTCAACCAAGTTAAGTTTCAGGAGTTGTGGTAATAAGGCAGCATAGGGCATAGGGATAGGGTCAATCACCCTATTTGCCTGTGATGGTCTTTGTTGAAAGGGTCTTTGCTGTTGATTGCTGTTGTTGTTGTTGTTGTAGGTTCTTTGTGGCGGATACTGAACTTGCTGCTGATAATGTGGTTGTTGTGGTTGTTGATATGCTGGTTGCTGAGGAATCGGAGCTGGAATAGTGACAGCTGCTACTGATCTGTGAACATACTGAGGTCTGCCCCTGCTGGCATGAATGGCATTTGTCTCACCGGTTCTTCTAGGTCCCACAAAAGGCTTCCTGGGATTACTGGACGAACTTGCACCATTATCAGAAATCTTGCCCATTTTTAGCAGACTCTCAATTCTTTCACCGGCTATAACCACGTCTGCGAAGCTGGTGGAAGAAAAGGCAGCCAATCTATCAATGTATGTTCCTTGCAGAGTATTCATAAACATGTCGGCCATTTCTCTTTCCGACATGGGTGGTTGGACAGCAGCAGCAAGCTGTCTCCACCTTTGGGCATATTCCCTGAAGCTCTCCCTGGAGGATTGAGACATTCCCATTAGGAGGGTCCTGTTAGGAGCCATGTCCAGATTGTATTGGTACTGCCTGATGAAGGCCTCAGCTAGATCCTTCTAGCATCTGATAGTAGCTATGGTCAAGTGTGAATACCACTCTCTTGAAGCCCCAATCAAACTGTCTTCAAAATAAAACATCCACAGCTTTTCATCCATGGTGTATGCTTTAAGTCTTCCCAGAAAGGACTGTAGATGAGTTCGTGGACAGGAGGTTCCGTTGTATTTCTCGAAGCACGGAGGTTTGAACTTGTGGGGAATTCTTACTCCATCCACTAACCCCATATCCATTACATCAAAACCCAAGGAGTTTTGAGACTCCAAGGACCTCAACTTCTCAGCAATTTCATCAAACCTTCGGTCATAGACTTCATCTCCAACTCCCATTACAGTGAATTGCTCCTCTTGGGGGTCTTCTTGTAAAATCCTCCCCCCAGTAGCATTTCCTTGCACATTGCCCGGGACATTGACTTCCGGATCTAGATGGGGTCCAAATACAGGCGGATTAACATGAGGCTGTCCCCTCTCATTGTTACTTGTTCCTCCAGTCCCAGGATGAGGTTCCTCGGGAGTTTGTCTTTCTACCAATGCCCTTAGCCTTTCCTAACTCTGGGCCAAGCCAGTCATTACAGTCATGAATTGGGCCATTTGGTTTCTCATCTCCACCCTTTCGTTAGCCATCTGGGTTCTGACTTCGGTCAGGTCTTGCTGTACTTGCTCCATTATAATACCCGGAAGGTTGTTGCGAGTAGGATACCGGTGTGCACGGTTGACAGGGAACACTCTTCTGCGAGCAATATTTCCTGAACCACAACAGAGTTAGAAACAACACCAAATAATAACAAAACCTAGAAAACAAAAAAAAAAGTTAGTATGCAATGCAGTATGCTTATTTGTATTCCAAGGTATCCGGCTTGGCTTTTGGTTTTGACCTTTCCAGACCTCAAGGAAGATGATTTGATGTTGTTGAGAAAAGAAAACCCAAATGGAAACAAACTAAAATATATTACAAAAGATGAATAATACATAGTCTGTTTTTTTTACAACATATGCCCCTGAAGGGTCAAATTACAACACAAAAGAAAAGTACATCAAATGGAAATAACAACAATCAAAAAGTCAGACATCAAGTCCAAACTCATCCTCCTTAACCTCCTTCAGAAGTGCCTCAGTCACAGGACCAACTGGATGCTCTGTAATAGTCCTGATGAGAAGGTTTCTGGTGGCAATGGCAGTGGTCAGCTTCTTGTAACTATCTTGGTCTCTTGATCTCTTCAATCCATCCCTAAGCTTCAACTCTGAAATCTCCTTTTGGGCAGCCAGCAGAGATTCCTGCTGTTTCTTTTCATTGGCCTCTAACTGCTCAATCCTGGCTTGAGTTCTCTGATCTTCTTGAGTACGGGCTTCAGTGATCCTGACCCACCTAGCCTGACTTTCTTGCAGATAAAGGTCAGTCCTAGCTTTCTTAAGCTTGGCCTCTTTACAGGCATTCTTCAATATTTGCTCCCTAGCTCTTGATTTCTTGATGTAGTCCTCTGTTTTCTCAATCTTGGCCAGATGCTCCACCTTAAGCTTCTCCAACCTCTCAATGTCCAGACGTCCATCACTCCTCTCCCAGAGGGTCTTCTTTAAAGCTTGAGATAGGTTCTCATTCCTTTCCTTCAGCTTCTCAAATTCTTCCAGGCTGACAGTGGCTGCTGGCTGTACTGTGGATGGTCCAGGTGTATCCTCAATGGTGAAGGGCATCCCAGAAATCTGAGCTCTAGCATGGGACCATTCATAGTACTAAGCTGAAGCCACATTATTGCACCTCCCTAGAATAGCCATCCCTTTTGTCTGGATGTTGTCCCAAGCCTAGGATGCTTGTCTGATAGCAACTAGATTAGGCTTGATTTCACAATACAAGGTCTCAGCTAAATCTTGTACTCTAGGAGGGTGAACCAGAGCATAGCCCAGTTGTCTCTTAAACAGCAAAGGATTGTAGTTGATGCAACCCTTTACCCCTATCAGAGGTACATTTGGGTATTGCCCACAGCTAGTTATTATGTCCCTGCCTTTGGTGCTCTGGGTGCACCATCTGATGTCATCTGAAGTCAGAGCAATAAGTCTCTTAGCCCAATTCTTCTGTTGGTGGGGATTCAGGAAGGCATAAGTCTTAGGTAGGTGTCTAAGCAGCCAAGTGTAAGATAGAGGAGCACAACATCTTACCAACTTTCCTCTTTGCTTCTCATTCCTCTGATGGATGGAGTAATAGAAATCTCCCAGCAGGGTGGGTACTGGGTTCCTCAGAAGGAAAAGGTGAATGGCATTCTTGCTAATAAACTTGGGCTCATCTGCAAATAGTATAACCCCATATATACTAAGGGCTAACAATGCACAAACTGCCCTCCATTCTCCCAAGGAGGCCTTCAGGATGGCCTCAGAAGTCAAAAAGTCTAAGTGCAAACCAGGGATCCCAGCCTTTGTTGTCATGTTTTGCTCAATCAAAATAGGCTCCAGGTACAGTGCTTTTGCCACTTCTCCATTGCTGGGAGAAGTCATCTCTGGGTTGAAGGGGACATCACCCCTGACAGGTACTCCAATCAATGATGAAAACTCCTCCAGTAGAGGTCCTAGCAGAAAGTTTTGGAAAGTGAAGCATCTCAAAGGAGGGTCATAGAACTGTAAGTAGGTGTGAATCATACTCCTCTGAGAAGGATCTAGGTCCATAACCATATCAAGGATGTCTCCATAATGCTCTCTGAATAATGGGATGTGGTCTGGAGTGATAAGTGCCTGGACCTGCCTGATACCAGTCAACACAGGCTCAAAGAAATGATATGAAATGTTGCTATTCCTGGGAGGAGCCATGACTGCTGATGAAGAGCTGAAGACAAGTGCTGATGAAGATCAAGACTGGTACTGGAGATGAGCCACTGATAGGCTGATGCTGGTGATGAAGGCAACTGAAGCAGGTAACTGATGAAGATAGCTGAAGCAGATAACTGATGAACAGAGGTCTATGCAGATGAAGGGGTCAAAACCAAGCCAGATATAATGTGGATACCCTGAAAAACAAATAAACAAATTTTAAATGATGCAAATGATGAGTATGCAAATGATATGCAAGGGTTTGTGATCAAGCTGGATCTGATTTATCTGTCTTTGATATAAGTCCCATGTATGTTCAAGAAGTCCAGATGGAGGTTCGGAAATCCAGTAACCAAGGTATGGGGACTCAAATAAAGAGTCATATGTCCATGGTTTAAATCACAAGAACTGTCCAAAATGAGGTATTCTTAAACTAAATAGTGACAGGGTATGATGTGGCCAAGGGTACCTGCAAACCTGTAAACAGCCCAACCCCCTCACAGGTGATGTTCTAAAACAAGGATCCTCGGACTTGGATCAGTTATGAGAAGTGTAAACACTTCTAACCCGGAGGTATAGTGTTTACAATAACCATAAAAGATCCTCCTCTAATTCACCTTAGTTTCTGAAGGTCATAGTAAAGGTCATCAAGACTTAGCAGGCTTCCCAGATAGCCCTAGCACTACAGGAAATCTGTAGCACAGAGTTCTCAAGAAGAAACCCACATCTGAACCGTGTTTCATATTCCCGCACCAGACCGAAATAGAATGGGAAAGAACATGAACCACTCTAGCCTAGGTGTCACTCAGGTCCCAGGTATAGGACCTTAAACTCTTAATAGAACCCCCACCCACCAAGACAGAAGAACAGATCCAGCAATGATAATGACAGTATGAAATATGAAAAACTGTAAAGGAAAGCAATAAATAAAGCTGTACATAGAGCAATAAATAAAGCAAATAAACACAATTAGCACATAGCACCCCAGTAAACACAAATCAAACAAGCGCTAGGAGGAACCCACAAAAAGAACCAGAAGCCCTGGTTACAGTATACTATTCCCCAACAGAGTCGCCAAGCTGTCGCTCCCACCAAATGACACCTGGTCAAGAGGGGTACAGACGCGAACGGTTGGCGAAAGGAGAGAGAACACACAAGGGTGAACTCAGAAAGAAAAGAGTCGCCAGCTAGGCATTTTTATCCCGGAGGAAAGGTAATGCTGCATAGACCTAGGAAGATATGGATAAGATGGTTGCGAACCAGAGAGACTGAGAAAGGGGGTTGGTTACAACCTGGGAAGGTATTAGCACCCAGATTGTCCGCCGTACTCGACGGGATCCACGCTTAAAAGATTTGTGTTCATAAGGGGTAGTGTCAGTGCAATTTGTGTATCAAAGCCGGAAAGAATGCAAGTGTCAGTGTAAAAGAAATGTGAAGTGTATAAGAGAAGTGTCAGTGCAAGAAAAGAGTGTAAAGCTCAAGAACATGAGGCTAAAAGAATAATACTGGAAGAGGGGGAATATACAAAGACTTTTGTTCGATAACTGTTAAGTTATGCCTACGTATCCTCTCGTGCAATGAGGAAGTCAGAACACCGTAGTTCGACCCAAAGAGACTGAAAGATAAATTGACTTGTGAACTGCTTGCTTGTCTATGCTTAAGTGTATGACCTGTCTGGTTCAGGTGCAAACTGTCTTGCATTAGACGGAAGAAGCAAGTTCTCGTTTGTGAGTGAATAAGATGAGAAAAGAATCCCGGAGGAGACGATTATTGTTTGTTTTTGAGTTTTCAGTCTTTTATTGCTTTTTGGAGTTTGTCATAGGGAAAATGAGCTTAAGCATAGATCAAGGGTTAATAAACTCATCACATCCTCCCTCTGATTAGGGGTAATGAGGATACCTTAAGTGTGAAGTAAGCACCTCACACTTAATCACCATGATGTAAGATTAAGATCATTAACCTACTTGTGATTATTTGAATGTTTTTTGTGGTTTTTGTTTAGTGTTAAGTAATGAGTTTAAGCCATAATCAAGGATTTAATGGGCCCATTACACCATCCTAATAGAAGGATAATAGATGAGAACATTTAAGCTGAAGAAGATACCTCAACTTAATCCATGATTAGGGATTAACCTCATGACAAAACAAAGCCTTTATTAAAGTGGATTTTAGTTAATGATAGGATGAAGAAGTGATTTTTATGGTTTGTAAGACAACTTGAGGGGGACTTGTCCATTAACACTAGGGTTAGTCCTTCTTAACCAATTAAGGAAGAATTAGAACCCTAATGCAAGGCCCAAGTTACAAGCTTGATGTCTTAGTGATTATTAGATGAATTGATTAAAGGATTCAAACACATTAAGGGTTAACACTTAGGATTAAATTTATACACTCCATCCTAATAAAAGGATGCAGACATAAGCTTAATCAAAAAGCCTTAAAGCCTTTAGGGTTTAGTCCTTGATTATGAGGTGAGAATAGAAGACTCAATGATGACACAAAGGTGAAACTAAATGGGGGACTAATCAAACCCTAATTATTATCATGCTTGTTTGTTCCTAGGGTTAATGAGGTTTACAAGAAGATCTTCAGAGAAGCCACCAGGAAGGAAGCAGATGAAAGGAGCAAGAAGCAAAGAGAAGCAAAACAACTTGCTTCACTTAAGAAGACAAGTTGCTTGAAGAAAGAAAGTAAGAGATGAACATGAATGAGCAAGCTCACTCTAAAACACATACAAAATGCAGCAATGATGCATAAGAGAGATGAGAAGGGATTGTGAGAAGTGAAGGCAAATTCACTTCTCAAAACAACTTACCACCTGAAAAGTTAGCAAAGGAAATGAAATGCAATGCAAATGAGATGCAATGTCATGATGCAAACCAAAATCAGAAGCAAGAACATGAAGTTAATGATGCTAGGAGATGATGCAAACACATGACAAGAGATGAGAATGATCATACAAGCATAAGGATGCAAATGAGGTATGCTTTGAACCACAGAAGTTCATGAATACTTATGAGATGAAATGAACATATGACATAGCAAAGGAATGATGCAATGATCAAACATGATTCTAATATGTCCTAAGATGTATTATGAATCATGTGGATGCACAAAATGTCATGGCAAGTCATTGGATGCAAGCAAATGAGAAATGGATGCAAGGGAAGGCACAAATTAGGGTTTATGATCAACACACAAAGCAAAATTCAAAATCAGAAGCAAATGACATGATAAAAAATTGAAAATGGGATCAAAGGAACCCTAACACTACACAAGTTCACTGCCCAAAGGAGGGGGTCTAACTCTTAACCTAGTGCAAGTTATGAATTTCTCAAGTTGGCTAGGGTTTTAAGGTACCTCACAATGAAAAATACCAAACAAATTGAAAATGGGAGATAAATTCAAACCAAATTTATCCTATAAACAACATGCCATGAAGGATGCAATGGAAGAGGAACCATCATCAAACTCTCAAAGGTTAGGCAGAATGGATTTTTCAAAGTTTGCACAAAAATATTGCCTTAAAATGAATTTAATTCCAATGGAAATGATCAAAAGGCATCAAGAACCAAAAATAAATTTGTTTTGAGAGTTGGATAATGTTTCTAAATATTTTTAAATGCAATGTGAATTTTTTGGTGATTTTTAAATACCTAAATGCATTTTATATTAATTAATTTTCATTAACTAATTAAAAATAAACATTTAAATGATTTAAAAATGATTTTCAATGCAAAAAATAAAAATAAAAATATTTTTGGGTTCTGAAAATTAATAAAAGATTTGATAAAAATTTTCAGAATTTTTTAATGTATTTTACTATTTTTAAAAATTCGTAAAAGATAAATCAAATTAAATGAAATAAAAATTAAAATAAATGAAAGTATGCACAATCCATGGTTGAGATTCAAACTTGGGGGTCAATGGTTGACTGCGCGCGCTATTGGAAGGTCAGGATCTCTTCTGGCTTAATTAACTTAAATGTGATTTATTAAATTAATAAAAACAGATTAGGTTTTAATGATGTGATCTGAGCCACACACACGCGCGGGAGTCAACCCTGGTCCACTGCATCCACGGTCCAAATTCAAACTCTCATTAATTACGCTGCTAAACCTAATTAGGGCTTAATCAAATTCAGACGGCCGAAACAGTGTGCCGGTCGTCTTCTCCGGCGAAACCAAAAACCTAGCTTCCTCTACAGGCCACCCCAACCTAAATTAACTGCCCAGAAACATTCTCCTATCCAAACTAAACCCAAATCCATCATCAAACATCATTTATCAAGCATGAATAAAGAGAATTGAAGCCAAACATTTTCACGGGCAAAATTTCAGAGCTTGCATACATGGCGGTTTCTCAACCATTTTCAATAATAATCATATCCCCATGACCAGGGGAACTCAAGGAAACATAAATGAACTTAAAAACAAGCTTCTGAGAAAAAAAGTTCATGAAGTATACCTGAGATTGAACCTTCTGTTTCTGGGCTTTCTGGACTCTCCTTTGTTGCAAATCCCCTCCTATGAACCTCTGGATGATGAAATGAGGCTTAGAATGAGTTTGTATGGTATGATTTGAAGGTTTTGGTTCTGGTGTAGCAGATTTAGAGAGTTGGATATGTGATGTTTCAGGCTGTTTCAGAGAGTGCTTCTTGTTCTAAGTGTGTTTTGTGGTTTGTGGGTGAAGAAATTTTGGACGTTTGAAGGCTGTGTTGAGAGATTCGAAGAGGGAAAGGTTTTTGACAGTTTTTGTGTATGCTACAATGTGGGAGCTTCTTGCTTGTGTATGGTGTGTCTAGGGTTGCTTGATGTCCACATATTTGTCTCTGATTGGGCAGAGAGTTAGTGGTGGCACTGTGGGATTGGTATGGGCAAAATGCAAGAAAGTCAATATTTTGTGTACTCCAAGCATGGCTCGGGTCAGAGGCAATCTTAGGACTTGTCCTGTCTCAGCTTGAGGCAAGGAAGGCCTTTGGATCTGATTTTGTGAGCTGGCTAGCCTTGATCAAGGGTTTCCAAGGTTCTTGCACATTTCCCTCTTTGGATTTTCTCATGAACCAAGGCAAGAAACCTTGTGATATTTTGGGCAAAATGTGACAAAATGAGTTATGCAATGTTGTTATGCTGCTTTGGTACCAATTGGAGTTCATTTCAAACATGAGAGATCCCTTTTGCAAAGTTTCAAATTTGTAGTGTTTATGAAAAATGCCTTATGCAACTTGTGATTCAAGGCATGGAAATGAAAAAATCTTGGCACAAACTTTACTTTTCTAAGTTGTAACATGTTATAATGATGCAAAGAAGTCAATTAGAGGTCTTGAAAATGATTGGAATTGGAATTTGCAAAAATCCCTCTTTGGTGCCAAAAGTGGAAATTTCATGATTTTTCCCAACTTTGACAAGCCATAACTTTTGATCCATAATGAATTAGAATGAGTTCTTGTATTTTTTGAAAAGGGAATGATCCATTCTACAACTTTCATAACCAAAGTTTTCTCATTTGAAGCATTTTTTAATCAATTTGAGGAGGTTGAAAAACTTTCCCAAAATGGCAAGTTCACATTACAAGTCACTTTCCCAAAAAGGCAATTTTGCAAATGGCTTGAAATTCTTCAATTTTGTGAACTTCTAACACCTTATATGATCAAATAAAGATCATATACATTCAAAATGATGGAGAACACCCTTTGGTTGGGTCATTGGGGGCCTCAGATGCCCTGATTTTACACTGACTTGCTCAAGAAGTCAACTCTTGATCAGATGCCTTCCCCATAGAATTACTCATGAAAATTGATATGCATGATCCTTATACCATATAGAGACCAATAGAAACAAGAATGACCAAATTTTTTGGAGTTATGGCCTTTGAAACCAAAACCCTAATTCTAGGTCATCTGTGCAGTTAAGCCTGGCTCTGCTTCCATGCCTTTCTCAGTTCTTGTGATTCTTTGACTTTCTTGACTTTGTGGGGGATATGATATGATGTTTGAACATACATGGACCCCTTTGAGGTGATTGATGACCTTTGGAGTGGCTCAAGTGGCTTAAGGATGGATCAGATCACAAACCCTAGATGCAGATGACTTTGAATCAATGCAGTGAAGCAAATATGTGGTATGAGATGCTATGATTGAACTTATGCATATGAGAAGATCACAAGCCATGGTGTGAATGGGTGAGGGCAAATTTGGGGTGTTTACAGTATGGACATCTAACACAGGAAGAAAAAAAAGCAACGTGATTGTAAGAACAAGAGTTGTCTCTACATTTCATCTCTATGTTTTAATGATAACAATGAAGTATTTGTGAAAGAACAATTTTATCTTCTAATGTTTATTACTGTGCAGATCATGTTTATGAAATAATCAGATCTAACACATATAATACAGATGTGCGCTAAATATTATATGTGAGTTACTATGTGTAACATAATTTGCAAGCGTCCTGAAGAAGCAATAATACTTATGTATTTGATCATAATCAGAAAGATCCAAAGATGATGATGTTACTGTTGCAATGCTCTTTTGGATGTTGTTCTGAGAGTGGTTCGGATTCTAAAGCTAGAAAAGCTTTTGAAGTTATAATCTTCTGAGAACTAAGTGCTGAAGACTCTGATGACTTGAAGTTCTGAAAATTGAAGGTTCTGAAGACCAAGTACGGAAAGACTCCGAAGACAAAGGTTCTGAAGCTAAAGGTTCTGAAGACCAAGTGTTGAAGACTCTAAAGAGAAGGTTCTGAGTGAACGAAGTTATGAAGAATTGAAGTTCTGAAGGCCAAGGGTTTCGAAGAAAAGTGTTGAAGTTCTGAAGACAAGGTTCTGATTGGACAAGGTTCTGAAGACTGAAGACGAGATTTTGAAGACCTAATTATCACATCTTCACTAATGCTTCAATCATCTACAATAAGAATGTAAACACCCCAAATTTTCCATCACTAAGTTCACACCATGTATTGTGATCTTTCATTGTTTCATTAGTTCAAGCATATCATCTCATATTGCATTTTTGTTTCACTGCATTAGTTCAAGTTCATCTGCATCTAGGGTTTGTGATCTGAGCAATCCAGGATCCATCTGAGCCACTCCAAAGGCCATAAATCATTCCAATAAGGGTCCATGTATGTTCAATAATCATCTTATATCCCTCAAAGATCAAGGAATTCAAAGAATCACAAGAACTGGGAAAGCATGGAAGCTGAGCTAGGGTTTCACTACATAGATGACCTGAAATTAGGGTTTTGGTTTCAGAGGTCATAACTCCAAATTTTTTGGTCATTTTTGTTTATAATGGTCTCAATATGTTTTAAGGATCATGTGTACCAAGTTTTATGAAGAAATTCATTGCGGAAGTCATTTGTTCACTAGGTAACTTCTTAAGCAAGTCAGAGCAAAATCAGGGCATCTGAGGCCCCCATCAATGGAACCAAAGTGGATTTTTCATCAAATTGAAGTTATATGATCTTTATTTGATCATTGGAGTGCTTGTAAGTTCACAAAATTTAAGAAAAATGGGCTAAACCAAAAGTTTCCAAAAATGGAAATGACTTGTAATGTAAACTTTCCATTTTGGGAAAGTTTTTCAACCTCCTCTTTCTCAACCAAAAATGCTTCAAATGGAAAATTGTTGGTCATGAAAGTTGTATATTGGATCATTCACTTTTCAAAAAGTACAAGAACAAGTTCTAATTCATTATGGAACTCAAGTTATGGCTTGGCAAAGTTGGCAAAAATCACATAATTTTCAAGAATGCACCAAAGAGGGATTTTTTCAAAACCACTTGCCAAAGAATTTTGTGACTTCAAACACACTTCTAAGCATCATAACATCATAGTGCATTGTCTAAAACTCAAAATTGCCCAAAGAATCTCAATATTTCATGCCTTGCCCATGAAGAAATCCAAAAGGGGCCAAAACTTCATAGAATTGCAAAAGGTCACATAACTTTGTTTCAACTTGCTAAATTGCCTCAAAACTAATTCCATGGACCTCCTTGATCCATGCTGCGCATGGACAAGCCAAGAAGCCAGCTGCACCATTGCCCATACCTCATGTACAAAACTTTTGACTTTTTGGCAAGAAGCCCATACCAATCAGCTGCAGCCACCACCCACTTTCTGGCATATCACAACATGTTATGTCGATCAAACCCAAGCCATAACACACAACATTGCAGCCAGAAACCTCAGCATTCTCAAGTTCTCAAAAATCACCCCTCTTGCAAATTCCTTCGAAACTCATTGAATACTCACTCAATCTTCAAACGAATTCTACCATTCATCTCAAAATCATCCACTGAACATAAAGCAACCATTAAAACAGCCAAAAACACCCCATACACAAAACACGATTCTTGGCCAGTTGAAGTGCAATCTCACAAACCAGCCAAAAGAAATTCCTTCCAAGCATCAAAGCTTCTTCAGGAAGGTAATTGGAGTCAGCTTGCACAAGAGAGGTGACCAGAAAGCTCCAAACTAAGGAAGCTCAAGCTCAGGTAGCTTCTTTAAACTTTTTTTCCAGAAATGTTATTTTAAGTTCTTATAATGTTCATTATGTTGTGTTGATCATGTTGATACCTTTAGTTTTGAAAATGGTTGCGATTTGAGCATTTATTGAACCTCTGAAACTTTTTTCAGTTTTTGTTTTTTCCTTCGAATCTTGGGATTTAGCTATTGGAAATTCGTTTTGAGGTTGGATTTGAGTTTAGGGAAGTGAGAGTAGTTGATCTGGAGCTTTAGAGCTCCAGAAATGACCTAGGAGTGAGGTTTTGAGATTTTCAGGGGAGGAGGCTGCCGGAGAAGACGACCGGAGCTCTTCTCCGGTGGCCTGAAAGTGATTAGGTGTCTAATTAGGGTTAGGGCAATGTTTAAATTTGGGCCGTTTTATCTCTCTTTCCCGCGTGTGATGGATGGTGTAGATTAGGTCATTAATTATAAACCTGGATTAATTAATTAATTAATTAATTGAAATTAGCTGGATTTGAATTTCAACCCTAGGATGTGGCGCGCAGTCAACCCCAAAACCCTCAGCTTTGAATCCTGTCCACTGTATTAGATTACTTCTCATTAATTCCGTTTTTAATTCATATGTTCTTATTTATTTTGCACAATTAATTTAAAATAGATAGAATATTCAAAAAAATATTTTCTCTTGCATTTTCACTTCAAATATTTTTATCAACCAGAAAACATTTTTATTTTTATTTTTTGCATTAAAAATTATTTTTTAAAACATTTAAATGTTTATTTTAAATGATTAATGGAAATTAATTAATTAAAATATCATTTAGGTTTCTAAAAATCCCAAAAAAATTCACATTGCATCTTAGGACATTTAGAAACATTGTCATACCATCCATACAAATTTCTTTTTGGTTTTGAACAATCTTTGACAATTTTCTTGAATTTAGGGTTCATAAAATTCTTATTTTTGAACCATAACTTCAAGAATTCTTTTCTGCCTAACCATGAATGGTATGACATTAATTCTCTTTGCATTGATATTCATTTAGCATGTAGTATCTAACATAATTTTGTCACAAATTTCTTCTGCATTTTTGATTTGATTTGCATTTTTTCCCTTTAGGTACCTTAAAACCCTAGATAACTTA
This sequence comes from Lathyrus aphaca, assembly GCA_963966055.1. Classification (NCBI taxonomy): domain Eukaryota; kingdom Viridiplantae; phylum Streptophyta; class Magnoliopsida; order Fabales; family Fabaceae; genus Lathyrus; species Lathyrus aphaca. The sequence goes on from OZ014523.1 coordinate 310,346,563, forward strand.
GAAAATTCATAACTTCCTTAGGGTTAAGAGTTAGGTCTCCTCCTTTGGGGTGTGATATCATATGTGGTTAGGTTTCCTTTGAATGCATTTTCAATTTTTTATCTTATGATTTGCTTCTGTTTTTGACTTTTGCATCTCATGTTGCATTAAAACCCTAATTTCTCATGTTCATTTGCATACATCTTGCATATGCATTCATTCAAGAACTTTCCATGACATTTCTTGCATCCACATGACATCTAAGACATCTTAGGACACATTATAATCATGATTGATCATTTCTTCATCCATTTTCCATGTTATGCATTCATTACATTCCATGAATATTCATGTGCTTTCATGCTTCTTACATGCTTCATTTGCATTCTCATCTCTTATATGATCATTCATAGCACTTGACATACATTTGCATCATCTCTTAGCATCTTTTACATCATTGAACATGTTTATGGTTTTGGTTTGCATCTTTGAATTTGCTTCATTTTCATTTCATTTCTTTCTTTTATGCTAACTTTTCAGGTGGTAAGTGCTTTGAGAAGTGAATTTTCCTTCACTTCTCATTTATCTTCATCTCTCTCTTATGCATCCTTGCTGCATTTTCCTTTTGCTTTAGAGTGAGCTTGCTCATTCATGTTCTCCATTCACTTTATTTCTTCAAGTAACATATCTTCTTAAGTGAAGTAAGTTAACTTGTTTCTTCTGCTTCTCCTCCTTTCATCTGCTTCTTCCTTGGTGGCTATTCTTGAACATCTCTTGCAAGCCTCATAAACCCTAGGAAAACCCAAGCATGATAATAATTAGGGTTTTGATTAGTCCCCCATTAGTTTTACCTTTGTGTCTTCTTTTTTGTCTCTCTTCTCATCTCATAATCAGAGACTAAACCTTTAAGGTTTTAAGGCTTTGTGATTAAGATTATGCCTGCATCATTCTCTTAGGACGGAGTGTATAACTTTAATACTAAGTGTTAAACCCTTAATGTGTTTAAATCTCTTAATCGATCCATCTTAATAATCACTAAGACAACAACTTGTAACTTGGGCCTTGCATTAGGGTTCTAATTCTTCCTTAATTGGTTAAGAAGGACTAACCCTAGTGTTAATGGACAAGTCCCCCTCATGTTGTCTTACAAACCATAAAATTCATTTCTTAATCTCACCATTAACTAAAATCCACTTTAATAAAGGCTTTGTTTTGTCATGAGGTTAATCCCTAATCATGGATTAAGTTGACGTATCTTCCTCAACTTAAATGTTCTCATCTATTATCCTTCTATTAGGATGGTGTAATGGGTCCATTAAATCCCTGATTATGGCTTAAACTCATTACATAACACTAAACAAAAACTCCAAAAACATCTAAATAATCACAAGTAGGTTAATGATCTTAATCCTACATCATGGTAATTAAGTTTGAGGTGTTTACTTCATACTTAAGGTATTCTCATTACCCCTAATCAAAGGGAGGATGTGATGAGTTTACTAACCCTTGGTTTAGGCTTAAGCTCATTATCTTATGACAAACAAAAAAAGCAATAAAAGATTGAAAACTCCAAAAAACAAACAATAACCGTCTCCTTCGGGAGTCTTTTCTTACCTCATTCACTCACAAACGAGAACTCGCTTCTTCCGTCTAATGCAAGACAGTTAGCACCTGAGCCAGACAGGTCATACACTTGAGCATAGACAAGTAAGCAGTTCACAAGTCATATCATCCTTCAGTCTCTTTGAGTCGAACTACGGTGTTCTGACTTCCTCATTGCACGAGAGGATACGTAGGCATAACTTAACTGTTATCGAACAAAAGTCTCTGTCTCTCCCCCCTCTTCCAGCATTATTCATTTAAGCCTCATTCTAGAGCATTTCACTTCACATCTCTTTTGCATTGACACTTGTACATTCTTTTCCAGCTTTTTGCACACAGATAGCACTGACACTACCCCTTTAAACACAAACTTTCAAGCATGGATCCCGTCGAGTACGATGGACAATCTGGGTGCTAATACTTTCCCAGATTGTAACCAACCCCCTTTCTCAGTTTCTCTTGTTCGCGACCGTCTTATCCATTTCTTTCCTGGGTTTATGCAGCATTACCTTTCCTTTGAGATTAAAATGCCTAGCTGGCGACTCTTTTCACTTCACTTCATTCTTTCCTCTCTCGGACCGTTCGCGCTTGTACCGGGATGCAAATCTTCAGGAGCGACAGCTTGGCGACTCTGCTGGGGACCCTTATAATGCAACCAGGGATTCTGGTTCTTTTTGTGGGTTCCTCCTAGCGCTTGTTTGATTTGTGTTTACAGGGGTGTTATGTGCTACTTGTGCTTGTTTATTTGCTTTATTTATTGCTTTATGTACAACTTTATTTATTGCTTTCCTTTATAGTTTTTATACATCATACTGTCATCATCATTGTGCTGGATCTGCTTCTGTTTTGGTGGGTGGGGTTTCATTGAGTGATTAAGGTCCTATACCTGGGACCTGAGTGACACCTAGGCTAGAGTGGCTTCATATTCTTTCCCATTCCATTTCGGTCTGGTGCGGGAATATGAAACACGGTTCAAATGTGGGTTTCTTCTTGAGAACTCTATGCTACAAATTTCCTGTAGTACTAGGGCTATCTGGGAAGCCTTCTAAGTCTGGATGACCTTTATATGACCTTCAGAATCTGGGGTGAATTAGAGGAGGATCCTTTATGGTTATTGTAAACACTGTACCTCCGGGTTAGAAGTGTTTACACTTCTCATAACTGATCCAAGTCTGAGGATCCTTGTTCTAGAACATTACCTGTGAGGGGGTTGGAAAATTTGCAGGTTTGCAGGAGCCCTTGGCCAAATCATACCCTATTACTAGTATTGTTTTAAGAATTCATCACTTTGGACAGTTCTTGTGATTACTCCGGACTTGTGACTCTTTAATTGAGTCCCCCACCCGGTTATTGGATTTCTAAGCCTCCATTCGGACCTTTGAACATATATGGACTTTTACCAAGGCAGATAATCAGATCCAGCTCTTGATCACAACCTTTTGCATATCATTTTCATACATCATCATTGCATCATTTAACATTTGCTTATTTGTTTTACAGGGTATCCATCTTAATAATTTGTTTGGTTTTGACCCCTTCTGCTACTCATACTGCTCAAGTCTTCCTCTCCAGCAATCTCCATCAGTCTATCAGAGAACTCACCTCCAGCACCTTCATCAGTCTGTCAGAGACTCACCTCCATTATCTCAGTCAGTAACCTTCATCAGCGGTTGTTCTCAGCTTCTTCATCAGTAATCAGCTCCCATGGACACTTCAAGAAAGAGCAACATATCTTACCACTTCTTTGAGCCTACCTTGACTGGCATCAGGCAGGTCCAATCCCTCATTACACCTGACCATATCCCACTATTCAGAGAGCACTATGGGGGCATTTTGGACATGGTCATGGATCGTGATGCATCTCAAAAGAGCATGATCCATACATGCTTGCAGTTCTATGATCCTCTACTCAGATGTTTTACATTTCCTGATTTCCAGATGGGGCCTTTGCTAGAAGAGTTTTCCTTGTTGATTGGAGTTCCTATCAGGAGAGGGATTCCTTTCAACCCAGAGATGACTGCTCCCAGAAATGAAGAGATAGCCAGGGCATTGCATTTGGAGCCTGCCCTCATTGAGCAGAACATGACAACCAAAGCTGGGGTTCCAGGCCTTCATCTGGACTTCTTGATCTCTCAGGCCACCCTGAAAGCTGCAGTAGGAGAATGGAAGGCTGTCTATGCACTTTTAGTCCTCAGTATATATGGGGTTATATTGTTTGCAGATGAGCCCAAGTTTGTGAGTAAGAATGCCATCCATCTGTTCTTGTTGAGGAACCCTGTTCCTACCTTGCTGGGAGACTTCTACTACTCAGTCCATCAGAGGAATGAAAAGCAAAGAGGGAAGCTGGTCAGATGTTGTGCTCCTCTGTACTACTCTTGGCTGCTCAGACACTTTCCAAAATCAGATACCTTCTTGAACCCCCATCATTAGAAGAATTGGGCTAAGAGGTTCATTGCCTTGATATCATATGACATCAGATGGTGCACCCAGAGCACCAAAGGCAAGGACATTATTACCAGCTGTGGGCAGTATCCTAATGTGCCTTTGATAGGAGTGAAAGGTTGCATCAACTACAACCCTGTACTGTTTAAAAGACAATTGGGATATGCTTTGGTTCATCCTCCCAGAGGACAAGATTTGGCTGAGACTCTTTACTGTGAGATCCAACCTAACTCTGCTGTTGTCAGACAAGCTGCTTGGGCCTGGGACAACATTCAGACCAAAGGGACAACCATCCTTGGAAAGTGCAACAATATTGCTTTAACCTAGTATATTGATTGGTCCCGTACTAGAGCTCAGATCACCCGGATGCCTTTCACCTTGGAAGATACACCTGGACCTTCTGCAGTACAACATGCATCAACTGTCAGCCTGGAAGAGTTTGAAAAGCTGAAAGAGAGGAATAATCAGCTAGCTGAAGCCCTGAAGAAGACTCTATAGGAGAGAAATGACAGCCGTCTGGACATTGAGAGATTGGAAAGACTCAAGATTGAGCATTTGACCAAGATTGAAAGGATAGATGACTACATCAGGAAGGCAAGAGCAGGGGAGTTAGTACTGAAGAATGCTTGCAAGGAGGCAAAGATTCAGAAGGCTAGGGCAGAGCATTATCTTGAGGAGAGCCAGGCTAGGTGGATCAGGATCACTGAAGCCCGAACACAAGAAGACCAGAGAAATTAGGCTAGGATAGAGCAGTTGGAGGCTAGTGAGAAGAAGCAGCAGGAAGCTTTGTTGGCAGCTCAGAAGGAGATATCTGAATTGAAACTCCTGGCAGGGTTGAAGAGATCAAAGGATCAGGACAAGCATAAGAGGTTGACCAGTGCCATCGCTACCAGGAACCTCCTCATCAGGACTATTACAGAACACCCAGCTGGTCCAGTGACTGAGGCCCCCCTGAAGGAAGTCAGGGAGGATGACTTTGGATTGGATGTCTGATCCTTTTGCTTGTATTCCTTTATTTTGATGTACTTTTCTTTTTGTTGTATTTTTGACCCACCACGGGCATGTATTGTAAACAAACTATGTATTTTCATCCTTTGTAATATATCAGTTTATTTTATTTTGGTGGGCTTATTTTCTCAACATCATCAGCGTTTCCTCGAGGTCTGGAAAGGTCAAAACCAAAGAACCAAACTGGATACCCTTGGAAGACAAATAAGCATGCTGCATTGCATACTGACATTTTTCTTTGTTTTGTAGGTTTTTGTTTGTTATTGTTTCTCACTTTGTTGTGGTTTCAGGAAACATTGCTCGAATACGAGTGTTCCCTGTCAACAGAATACACCGGTACCCAACGCGAAACAACCTTCCGGGAATTTAAATGGATCAAGTGCAGCAGGACTTGAATGAAGTAAGGACCCAAATGGCAAACGAAAGGGTTGAGATGAGAAATAAAATGACCCAATTCATGGCTATGATGACTGGATTAGCTCAGAGCCAGGAAAGGTTGAGGGAATTGGTGGAAAGGCAGACTCCTGAAGAACACCATCCTGGTACAGGAGGTACTAGTAACAATGATCGCGGGCAGCCTCGTATTGATTCAGCAGAGTTTAGGCCTCATCTAAACCCAGATGCTAATGTCATAAGGAATGCTCAAGGTAACACTGCTGGAGGCAGGATCTTGCAAGAAGATCCTCAAGAAGAGCAGTTCACAGTTATTGGGGCTGGGGATGAAGTTTTTGACCGTAGGCTGGATGAGATTGCTGAGAAGTTGAGGTCTCTTGAATCCCAAAATTCCCTAGGCTTTGATGTGATGGATATGGGGCTGGTGGATGGGGTGAGAATTCCTCAGCGGTTCAAACCCCCGTGCTTTGAAAAATATAATGGTACCTCCTGCCCGCGTACTCATCTGCAGTCTTTCTTGGGGAGACTCAAAGCTTATACCATGGACGAGAAGTTATGGATGTTCTATTTTAAGGACAACTTAACTGGGGCATCAAGAGAATGGTATTCGCATCTGACCAGGGCCACTATAAGATGTTGGAAAGACTTGGCCGAAGCCTTCATCCGTCAGTACCAGTATAACCTAGACATGGCTCCCAATAGAACCCTTCTAATAGGCATGTCTCAGTCTTCAAGGGAAAGCTTTCAGGATTATGCTCAGAGGTGGAGACAGCTTATTGCTGCTGTCCAGCCACCCATGTCTGAACGGGGAATGGCAGACATGTTTATGAATACCTTGCAGGGACTTATATTGACCGACTTGCTGCATTCTCCTCCACTAGCTTTACTGATGTAGTCATAGATGGGGAGAGAATAAAGAGTCTTCTGAAGATGGGTAAAATCTCGGACAACGGTGAAAGTTCCTCCAACAATACAAGAAAACCTTTTTCAGGGTACCGAAGGACGGGTGAAACAAATGCTATTCATGCAGGCATGGGCAGACCCCAATATTCTCACAGATTAGTAGCAGCCGTTACTATCCCGGCTCCAGCTCCACAACAACCACTTTTTCCTCAACAACAACAGCAACACCAACAACATTATCAGCAATAACCGCACTTTCCGCAACAAAGATCGTACAACAATAACAACAACAACCAACAGCAGCGCCCCTTTCAACAGAGGCCATCTCAAGCAAATAGGGTGATTGACCCCATTCCTACGCCATATGCCGCCTTACTGCCACAGCTCCTAAAGCTCAACCTGGTTGAGTTAAGGACGTTGGCTCCACCGGATCCTCTCAACCTCCCGAAGAATTATGATGCCAATGCTAGGTGTGCCTTTCATTCCAACGCACCTGGTCACAATACCGAGAAGTGTAGAGCCTTGCAAATGAAGGTTAAAGATGTGGTCGATTCCAAAACTCTCAACTTCGCACCTCCTCCAAATGTTACCAGAAATCCTATGCCTAATCATGGTGGGCCCAGGATTAATGCCATAGAGGAGGACCAACCATCTGCATTGATTGATAGTGTTGCACATATTCGAACGCCGCTGGCAGAAGTCAAAGCTCAACTCTTAAGATGCCAGGTATTCCCGGGCTGTGAGGCCTGCTGCGAATCGTGCAAGACTGCTATTAATGGTTGTGAGAGGCTAAGGATTGGCATAGATGGCCTTATCAGAGATGGAATTTTGCAAATTACCACAATGGCGTCTACAACATCAACAACTCTTTCTTCAGCAACAATAGATCCTCCTACAACTGCAACAACCATCACTCCCACTGATTCATCCACAACTCCAGCAATCACTCCATCCATTATTTCAACAAACCAAAGTTCAGCAACACTTACTTCTACAACATCAACACCCATCTTATCAACAGAATCGCTTACAACACCAACAAACGCTAACGAAGATGTCTCAACGGTCACAATCTATTATGACCCAGCAACTGTTCATCCCAACAACAATTTTCAACAACAAACTGCAACACCTCCTGACAGATCTCCAGTCACAATCTATTACGACCCACATACCATCATAGTTCCTTCCGCTGCAGCAGTCAATCCAGTCACCATTACGGTACCTGGACCTGTTCCTTATGAAAGCAGTAATGCCATGCCTTGGCACTACGGCTCTGATCTCTACTGCGACGGAAAGAAAATCACTCTAGATTCATCAACCTCTTCACCACAAGTTGACAATGTTGGGGGAGGCGGAGGCTTCACCAGAAGCGGACACCTTTTTGCCTCACAAATACCGAGACCCAATGCTGAAGCAGAGGCTGTTGCTAAAGCAAAAGGGAAGAGTGTGGTACTCGAAGAGCCAACTGTTAGAGAAACTCTGAAGACGTCTTTTGACCAAGAGGTGAACGAGTTTATGAGAATAATAAAAAAGAGTGATTACAAAGTGGTGGACCAGCTTCATCAGACGCCCTCCAAAATCTCTATATTGTCATTGTTAATGTGTTCCGAAGCCCATAAGAATGCACTTTTAAGGGTCCTGCACGCAGCCTACGTGCCGGAAGAGATTACGGTTAATAAGCTGGAAACAGTGGTTGCAAATGTTAACACCAGTCATGGACTGGGCTTCACAAATGTTGATTTAACGACGGAGGGCGCAATCATAACAAGGCTTTACACATCACCTTAGAGTGCAAAGGTGCTGTTCTTTCTCATGTGCTGGTAGACACTAGGTCCTCGCTCAATGTCCTTCCAAAGAAAGCCTTGGTGAAGCTGGAATATGATGGTTTGGCATTGCGTCCAAGTAACTTGGTGGTAAGAGTGTTTGATGGCTCTAAGAGATTAGTGCTTGGAGAGATTGAATTACCCGTGATGATTGGCCCACAAATCTTTAAAACTACTTTCTTCGTGATGGACATTCAGCCGACCTACAACTGTTTGTTGGGTAGACCCTGGATACACGCTGCTGGCACTGTTACATCTACCATTCACCAGAAATTAAAATTTGAGTGGGAAGGCCAGATCATCACAATTTGCGGGGAGGAAGACATTTTTGTTAGCCAACTGGCTACTTACAAGTATATAGAGATGGATAGGGAGATCCACGAGACTATGAGCCAGGGGTTTGAGGCCCTTAATGTCAATGAAACAACTGTTGAGTCCGGAACTTCTATCACTTCATATCAGCAAGCCCAGAAGGTTGTTGAGGAGGGTAACGCTAGAGGCTGGGGCAAACTGTTGCCGGTGGAGAAAAAAGAAGACAAATTCGAGTTGGGTTACAGACCAATCCGACAAGATCAATCAGAGGCTGCCAAGGAGCCCAAATTTGTCAGTGGGGGAATGCTTACCCTAGATGTTGTGAACAATCTGGAAGACGAGGGAGAAAGCGACCGCAACCTGGAGAACTGGATACGTCCAAGGATCCCAGGGAACCAAGTCTCTAACTGGTCTTCCCAGGAAATTATAAGGGTTACTTTTGCAGAGTAATTATTATTTCCTGTCTATTTTAGCATACATCAAGTACTGCATCTTGCCCAAGGTGTCAAGACTCATTTTGTAATAGGGCCATCTTGTATTTTGTGCAAATGATTAATCAATGAATATCAGGACATCTTTTGCAAACGAGTCTTTTTTTCGCTCACTGTCTTTTTCATTTTTCACTTTTGTACAAAACAATAAAATGGCAATGTTTTCAAAATAACAACTTCATTTTCACTTTTCTAAACAAGATAAAACTGATCACTAAAACGAACCAATCTCAACCATTGCAGAGATTATCCTCCAGATTGCACCGACAACGACACTGCTATGACCTTGTATGACTTCGACAATCTGATTAATCAAGCTGATGAAGGGGTTGAAGAAGACTATGAGTTACCTGAGGAGTTAGCTAGGTTGTTGAGGCAGGAAGAGAAAGAGATCATCCCTCATCAGGAGGAGGTTGAGACGGTAAATCTTGGTACCAAAGAAGACTTGAAAGAAGTGAATATCGGGGCCCGTCTGCAAGATTCAGTGAAGGAACAACTTATTGACATGCTTCGTGAGTACGTTGATGTCTTTGCCTGGTCCTATCAAGACATGCCAGGTCTGGATACTGACATTGTTATACACAAGCTGCCTTTGAAAGAAGATTGTCCTCCAGTAAAGCAGAAGCTACGCCGTACTCGTCCGGATATGGCCATGAAGATAAAAGAAGAAGTACAAAAACAGTGGGATGCCGGTTTCCTTGCTGTAACTAGTTACCCGCCGTGGGTCGCTAATATTGTACCAGTGTCTAATAAGGATGGCAAAGTACGGATGTGTGTGGATTACCGGGATCTGAACAGAGCTAGCCTGAAGGACGATATCCCTTTACCTCACATTGATGTATTGGTCGACAACACAGCTCAGTTCTCGGTGTTTTCCTTCATGGATTGTTTTTCAGGATATAATCAGATCAAGATGTCACCCGAAGACATGGAGAAGACTACTTTCATCACACCCTGGGGCACATTCTGTTATAAGGTGATGCCTTTTGGATTAAAGAATGCGGGTGCAACTTATCAACGGGCTATGGTGACATTATTCCACGATATGATCCACAAAGAAATTGAATGCTACGTGGATGACATGATTACCAAGTCCCTCACTGAAGAAGACCATCTGGTAAACCTGCTGAAGTTGTTCAAGCGTCTGAGAAAGTATCAGCTAAAGCTGAACCCCAACAAATGCACATTCGGGGTACGGTCCGGTAAGCTGCTGGGGTTCATCGTAAGTGAAAAAGGAATTGAAGTTGATCCTGACAAAGTCAAAGCCATTCAAGAGATGCCTGCACCTAGGACTGAAAAGGAAGTTCGGGGTTTCTTAGGTAGATTGAACTACATCTCAAGGTTCATATCTCATCTTACTGCAACCTGTGAGCCCCTGTTCAAACTGCTAAGAAAAGAACAAAAAGTCAGGTGGAATGAAGACTGCCAGAAGGCATTTGACAAATTCAAGGAATACTTACAAGAACCTCCAATCCTTATGCCTCCAGTTGAAGGAAGACCTCTAATAATGTACTTGACAATATTAGAAGGATCAATGGGGTGTGTGTTGGGCCAGCATGACGAGTCTAGTCGAAAAGAGTATGCAATATACTACCTAAGCAAAACGTTTACCGACTGTGAACAACGTTATTCACTGCTCGAGAAAACTTTCTGTGCTTTAGCGTGGGCTGCTCACCGACTAAGGCAGTATATGTTGACCCAAACTACTTTGTTGATCTCAAAAATGGATCCAGTCAAGTACATATTTGAGAAGCCAGCACTTACCGGAAGGGTTGCAAGATGGCAAATGATTTTGACAGAGTATGACATTTAGTACACATCTCAAAAGGCCATCAAAGGCAGTGTACTGTCTGACTATCTAGCTGAGCAACCCATTGATGATTACCAACCAATGAGATTTGACTTCCCTGATGAAGACATCATGTTCCTGAAAGCAAAAGATCATGAAGAGCCTGTTCACACTGAAGGGCCTAACCCAGAAGAAGAGTGGACAATGATGTTTGATGGGGCTGTTAATATGAACGGTCGTGGAGTTGGTGCAGTGCTCATTACACTTAAGGGAGTTCATATGCCTTTTTCGGCAAAACTCACCTTTGCATGCACTAACAACGAAGCTGAATACGAAGCCTGTATCATGGGTCTTGAGGAAGACATTGACCTTAGGATCAAGACGTTAACTGTATTCAGAGATTCAGCTTTGGTAATCAATCAGACCAATGGCAAATGGTACACTCACCAAGAGCATCTGATTCCATACCGCGACTATACGAGGAGATTACTGACTTTCTTCATAATAGTCAAACTTGAGTATATCCCTCGAGATGAAAATCAATTCGCAGATGCTTTAGCTACCATTCCTCCATGATCAAGGTTCAGACTACCAATCATGTGCCTCAGATTTCGGTATCCAGACTTGACCGACCAGCATACGTATTCTCTGTGGACATTGCAAAAGATGACAAGCCTTGATTCCATGATATCAAAAGCTTCTTAGAGGATCAGATATACCCACCTGGGGCATCATCCAATAACAAGAAGACATTAAGAAGGCTGGTCGGTAGTTTCTTCCTTAATGCTGATGGTTCATTATACAAGAGAAACTTTGATATGGTGCTTCTCAGATGTGTTGATAAGAAAGAAGCAGACTTGCTGATGCACGAGGTGCATGAAGGATCTTTCGGTACCCATGCTGGAGGACATCCAATGGCTAAGAAATTGTTAAGATCAGGTTACTACTGGATCACAATGGATGCAGAATGTTGTGCCTATGCCAGGAAATGCCACAAATGCCAGATTTATGCAGACAAAGTGCATGTGCCTCCGAATCCTTTGAACGTGATGTCTTCACCTTGGCCCTTTGCCATGTGGGGCATTAAAATGATTGGAAAGATCGAACCAACTGCTTCAAATGGCCACAGATTCATCCTGGTAGCCATTGATTACTTCACCAAATGGGTTGAAGCAGCTTCGTATGCTAACGTCACCAGACAAGTGGTAGCCAGATTCCTGAAAAGAGACATCATCTGTCGATATGGAGTTCCTTAGCAAATCATTACTGATAATGGTTCCAATTTGAACAACAAAATGATGGCATAACTGTGCCGGGACTTCAAAATCCAACACCACAACTCTTCTCCTTACAGGCCAAAGATGAATGGTGTTGTTGAGGCAGCTAACAAAAACATTAAGAAGATTGTGCAGAAGATGGTGGTTACATATAAAGACTGGCATGATATGCTACCATTTGCCTTGCATGGGTATCGTACCTAAATCGGAATGTCCACTGGGGTAACACCGTATCAGCTTGTGTATGGTATGGAGGCTGTCCTACCTGTTGAAGTTGAATTACCCTCCTTACGGGTACTGATGGATGTTAAGCTGAACGAAGCAGAATGGGTCCGTTCTCGGTATATTCAACTGAATCTGATCGAAGAGAAGAGATTAGCTGCAATCTGTCATGGGCAGTTATACAAGAAAAGAATGAAGAAAGCCTTTGATCAGAAAGTCAGGCTTCAGGAATACCAAGTAGGAGATCTTGTGCTGAAAAGACTCCTTCCTCCTCATACAGACCACAGGGGCAAGTGGACTCCGAACTACGATGGTCCGTTCATAGTAAAGAAAGTTTTCTCTGGTGGAGCACTGATGCTCACTACTATGGATGGTGAAGATTTCTTATCCCTTGTGAATTCAAATGCAGTTAAAAAATACTTCGCATAAAATGACCCGCTGGACATAAAAACAGAATGTAAGTCCAAGTAAAATAGGGCATCCCAGTGAGTCAAAAACAGAATAAAAGACTCGGGAAAAATAAGGGAAAAATAAAAAAAAATGTACACCCGCTGAATTGAAAATCCGCATTGGACAGATCAGGAAAAAATGGGTATCCCAGTGGATCGAAAACCCGAAAGGGCGATCCACGCAAAATCAGGGAATAAGCGAACAACTGCATTCTGAATTCGTCTGTATCATTTACAACACGACAAGCTTCGAAAGGTTAAAGCATCGGTCGGGTCATAGCAAAGGGAAACTCACTAAAGCGTCGTCAACATTGCCAGCACTTTTGCTTTTCTCAATTTGTAACAATCTCCTCATTTCAGGGGATCTGTTTCCTTGACTGTACTTGCCAATTCAGGGCACCCAAATTAATAAAATCAGAGTTTCCGATCACACTTCGTCTTGTACATTTCTGTTTCGTTTGCAAAAATGTCCAATATCCATAATATTTGCATAAAAAAAAGATGTGCCTTTCTAATTACATGCTTACAGGAAATGTATTTACTTTCAGGAATATCTAACTCCTATGACGGAATCCGGTAAGGGATACCTCGGGATATTTGTGTGTTTCTTTGTCTTAACAGGATTGCAGGTATTCAATACGCAACATGGGGCATGCCAAACATACTTCCTCCCCTAAGCAGTATCTGGAATGTTTTTCCCCAGCGAAGTTGCCAAAGCATCACCTCTCCAGCACATCTTCAAGCAGCATTAGAAAATGCTCATTTCCCCAGCTGATTTGTCATGTCTCATCATCCTCAGCAGGATCCTCTCAGAAATCTCTAGGAAGATCGTTCAGTTATCTTTCCTCCCCCAGAGTGCCAGATCTCTCATCCTCAGCAAAGTTAGGGAACCATCTCCCCGCAGAGTTCCAAAATCTATCCAGAAGAGCAATGCCTGAAGTTCTTACACAACAAAGTGACAGAAGTCTCCTCATCCCCAGTTGGGATATCTCCTTACCAGATAGATCTATCAATGATCTAGTCCCCCAAGCAGAACCATATGTTTTTATCAGATCTACCAAGGATCTCATCCCCAGTTGGGATATCCTTCCAAGCAGTTCAGCCAGAGATCTTCACAGCAGCGAGATCCAAATCCCGGAACAGTTTCTTTTGCATAATCATAGCATTCACATCATTTTCTCCCCAGAGCGTAGAATTCCGTCTAATACAGAGCATTACGGAAAAAATCAAACATATTGCATGGTCACAAGTCAGGTTCGAACCAGTCACCTGTAAATACCGACAGTATCTCATCAAAAATATACAAAATACATCCCTTGCACATAAAAGCCAAAGCGTCCCCTTTGCACTCTCAAATACTTATACATATCCCATTTGACACTCGTCTGTGTCATCATTCCCCAGTAAAGTAGCCAGAACACTTTCTACCAAAAGATACTGGTCCTTCTCGACACTCGTCCGTGTCATCTCAATTTCCCCAGCAGAAAGCCAAAGCGTCCCCTTTGCACTCTCAAATACAAACACATGTTCATATATACTTTCGACACTCGTCCGTGTCATATCATCCCCTGCAGATATAAACCAAACCAATGCATATACACTTTCTTGACACCCGTCTGTGTCACCTATCCCCAGCACAGTTGCCCAAACACTTGTTTATAATACTTCTTTTGACACTCGTCTGTGTCATCCTATCCCTACAGTGCCAAAACACTTTTACCTTTTTATTTCGGAAAGCGTAAGCACTCTTCCGTGTTTACCATCCCCCAGCAAGTCCCCAGCAAAGCAACCTTTCTTTTATCTTACATTCGTCCTATATCATGATGCTTTTGGCAGCCGTACCCTGCCAGGTGATCGTCCTTCACCTATGGATGACCGTCCCTCATCCTTTCCCCAGTGGAGTCTCCATTATTGGAACCCTTTTCTATCCGACATTCGTCCTATGTCGTGATATTGAGCAACCGTACCCTGCTAGGTGATCGTTCTTCACCCTTTTGATGATCGTCCTTCATCATTTTATCCGATGGTCGTCCCTATCGTTGATCTTGTTATCTGACATTCGTCCTATGTCATGATAAACCCTGAGAGCAGTCGTACCCTGCTAGGTGATCGTCCTTCACCTCTTGATGATTGTCCTTCATCATGTTTATCTGATGGCCGTCCCCATCGTCGACCTTTTCTATCTGACATTCGTCCTATGTCGTGATAAAGAGCAGTCGTCCCCTGCTAGGTGATCGTCCTTCACCTTTGATGACCGTCCCTCATCAATATTTCATTTATTCTTTGAACCGATGGCCGTACCCATCATTGTTTACTTTACAAACCTGATGGCCGTCCCCGTCATTGCCTTTATTTTAATCCCCAAATAATCTTGTTACTTCACTTGATGGTCGTCCCCATCATGATCTCTTTATTCCCCCAGCATGTCGGCCGTCCCCGTCATTACTTTATCCCCCAGCAGTCGTCCTCTTCTCGATGGTCGTCCTTCATCGCCCACATTTTGATAATCATACTATACTTTTATTTTACAATTTATACCCCTTTTCTTCTTCTCCCAGTGAGTGCAAATTTCGGACTGTCTTTGGTATTCAACCACAAGTTATCTTGTTTGTCTGTTAAGCCAGGCGCTTACATCCTGCACAGCTAACTCATGTTTGAATAGGGGCAGCTGTAAACACCCCAAATTTTCCCTCAATAAGTTCACACCATGGCTTGTGATCTTTCATTGTTGCATTAGTTCAAACATATCATCTCATATTGCATTTTTGTTTCACTGCATTAGTTCAAGTTCATCTGCATCTAGAGTTTGTGATCTGAGCAATTCAGGATCCATCTGAGCCACTCCAAAGGCCATCAATCATTCTAAGAAGGGTACATGTATGTTCAATCATCATTTTATATCCCTCAAAGATCAAGGAAGTCAAAGAATCACAAGAACTGGGAAAGCAGGGAAGCTGAGCTAGGGCTTCACTACACAGATGACCTGAAATTAGGGTTTTGGTTTCAGAGGCCATAACTCCAAATATTTTGGTCATTTTTGTTTCTAATGGTCTCAATATGTTATAAGGATCATGTGTACCAAGTTTGATGAAGAAATTCATTGTGGAAGTCATCTGTTCACTAGGTAACTTCTTGAGCAAGTCAGAGCAAAATTAGGGCATATGAGGCCCCCATCAATGGAACCAAAGTGGATTTTTCATCAAATTGAAGTTATATGATATTTATTAATCATTGGAGTGCTTGGAAGTTCACAAAATTGAAGAAAAATGGGCTAAACCAAAAGTTGCCAAAAATGGAAATGACTTGTAATGTAAACTTTCCATTTTGGGAAAGTTTTTCAACCTCCTCTTTCTCAACCAAAAATGCTTCAAATGGAAAATTGTTGGTCATGAAAGTTGTAGATTGGATCATTCCCTTTTCAAAAAGTACAAGAACAAGTTCTAATTCATTATGGAACTCAAGTTATGGCTTGGCAAAGTTGGCAAAAATCACATAATTTTCAAGAATGCACCAAAGAGGGATTTTTGCAAAACCACTTGCCAAAGCATTTTGTGACTTCAAACACACTTCTAAGCATCATAACATCATAGTGCATTGTCTAAAACTCAGAATTTCCCAAAGAATCTCAATATTTCATGCCTTGCCCATGAAGAAATCCAAAAGTGGCCAAAACTTCATAGAATTGCAAAAGGTCACATAACTTTGTTTCAACTTGCTGAATTGCCTCAAAACTAGTTCCATGGACCTCCTTGATCCATGCTGCGCATGGACAAGCCAAGAAGCCAACTGCACCATTGCCCATACCTCAAGTATAAAACTTTTGACTTTTTGGCAAGAAGCCCATACCAATCAGCTGCAGCCACCACCCACTCTCTGGCCTATCACATCATGTTATGTGGATCAAACCCAAGCCATAACACACAACATTGTAGCCAGAAACCTCAGCATTCTCAAGTTCTCAAAAATCATCCCTCTTGCAAATTCCTTCGAAACTCACTGAATACTCACTCAATCTTCAAACCAATTCCACCATTCATCTCAAAATCATCCACTGAACATAAAACAACCATTAAAATAGCCAAAAACACCCCATACATAAAACACGATTCTTGGCCAGTTGAAGTGCAATCTCACAAACCAGCCAAAAGAAATTCCTTCCAAGCATCAAAGCTTCTTCAGGAAGGTCATTGGAGTTAGCTTGCACAAAAGAGGTGACCAAAAAGCTCCAAACTAAGGAAGCTCAAGCTCAGGTAGCTTCTTTAAACTTTTTTCCAGAAATGTTATTTTAAGTTCTTATAATATTCATTATGTTGTGCTGATCATGTTGATACCTTTAGTTTTGAAAATGGTTGCAATTTGAGCATTTATTGAACCTCTGAAACTTTTTCCAGTTTTTGTTTTTTCCTTCGAATCTTGGGATTTAGCTATTGGAAATTCGTTTTGAGGTTGGATTTGAGTTTAGGGAAGTGAGAGGAGTTGATCTGGAGCTTTAGAGCTCCAGAAATGACCTAGGAGTGAGGTTTTGAGATTTTCAGAGGAGGAGGCTGCCTGAGAAGACGACCAGAGCTCTTCTCCGGTGGCCTGAAAGTGATTAGGTGTCTAATTAGGGTTAGGACAGTGTTTAAATTTGGGCCGTTTGATCTCTCTTTCCCGCGTGTGATGGATGGTGTAGATTAGGTCATTAATTATAAACCTGGATTAATTAATTAATTAATTGAAATTAGCTGGATTTGAATTTCAACCCTAGGATGTGGCGCGCAGTCAACCCAAAAACCCTCAGCTTTGAATCATGTCCACTGGATTAGATTACTTCTCATTAATTCAGTTTTTAATTCATATTTTCTTATTTATTTTGCAAAATTAATTTAAAATAGATAGAAAATTCAAAAAAATATTTTCTCTTGCATTTTCACTTCAAATATTTTTATCAACCAGAAAACATTTTTATTTTTATTTTCTGCATTAAGAAATTATTTTTTAAAACATTTAAATGTTTATTTTAATTGATTAAAGGAAATTAATTAATTAAAATATCATTTAGGTTTCTAAAAATCCCAAAAATATTCACATTGCATCTTAGGACATTTAGAAACATTGTCATATCATCCATACAAATTTCTTTTTGGTTTTGAACAATCTTTGACAATTTTCTTGAATTTAGGGTTCATAAAATTCTTATTTTTGAACCCTAACTTCAAGAATTCTTTTCTGCCTAACCATGAATGGTATGAAATTGATTCTTTTTGCATTGATCTTCATTTAACATGTAGTATCTAACATAATTTTGTCACAAATTTCTTCTGCATTTTTGATTTGATTTGCATTTTTTCCCTTTAGGTACCTTAAAACCCTAGATACCTTAGAAAATTCATAACTTCCTTAGGGTTAAGAGTTAGGTCTCCTCCTTTGGGGTGTGATATCATATGGGGTTAGGTTTCCTTTTAATGCATTTTCAATTTTTTATCTTATGATTTGCTTCTGTTTTTGACTTTTGCATCTCATGTTGCATTAAAACCCTAATTTCTCATGTTCATTTGCATACATCTTGCATATGCATTCATTCAAGAACTTGCCATGACATTTCTTGCATCCACATGACCTCTAAGACATCTCAGGACACATTAGAATCATGCTTGATTATTTCTTCATCCATTTTCCATGTTATGCATTCATTACATTCCATGAATATTCATGTGCTTTCATGCTTCTTACATGCTTCATTTGCATTCTCATCTCTTATATGATCATTCATAGCACTTGACATACATTTGCATCATCTCTTAGCATCTTTTACATCATTGAACATGTTTATGGTTTTGGTTTGCATATTTGAATTTGCTTCATTTTCATTTCATTTCTTTCTTTTATGCTAACTTTTCAGGTGGTAAGTGCTTTGAGAAGTGAATTTTCCTTCACTTCTTATTTCTCTTCATCTCTCTCTTATGCATCCTTGCTGAATTTTCCTTTTGCTTTAGAGTGAGCTTGCTCATTCATGTTCTCCATTCACTTTCTTTCTTCAAGTAACTTATCTTCTTAAGTGAAGTAAGTTAACTTGTTTCTTCTGCTTCTCCTCCTTTCATCTGATTCTTCCTTGGTGTCTATTCTTGAAGATCTCTTGCAAGCCTCATAGGGTTTTGATTAGTCCCCCATTAGTTTTACCTTTGTGTCTTATTTTGTGTCTCTCTTCTCATCTCATAATCAGAGACTAAACCTTTAAGGTTTTAAGGCTTTGTGATTAAGATTATGCCTGCATCCTTCTCTTAGGATGGAGTGTATAACTTTAATACTAATTGTTAAACCCTTAATGTGTTTAAATTACTTAATCAATCCATCTTAATAATCACTAAGACAACAGCTTGTAACTTGGGCCTTGTATTAGGGTTCTAATTCTTCCTTAATTGGTTAAGAAGGACTAACCCTAGTGTTAATGGACAAGTCCCCCTCAAGTTGTCTTACAAACCGTAAAATTCATTTCTTAATCTTACCATTAACTAAAATCCACTTTAATAAAGGCTTTGTTTTGTCATGAGGTTAATCCCTAATCTTGGATTAAGTTGAGGTATCTTCCTCAGCTTAAATGTTCTCATCTATTATACTTCTATTAGAATGGTGTAATGGGTCCATTAACTCCCTGATTATGGCTTAAACTCATTACATAACACTAAACAAAAACTCCAAAAACATCTAAATAATCACAAGTAGGTTAATGATCTTAATCCTACATCATGGTAATTAAGTTTGAGGTGTTTACTTCATACTTAAGGTATTCTCATTACCCCTAATCAAAGGGAGGATGTGATGAGTTTACTAACCCTTGGTTTAGGCTTAAGCTCATTATCTTATGACAAACAAAAAAAGCAATAAAAGATTGAAAACTCCAAAAAACAAACAATAACCGTCTCCTTCGGGATTCTTTTCTTACCTCATTCACTCACAAACGAGAACTCGCTTCTTCCGTCTAATGCAAGACAGTTAGCACCTGAGCCAGACAGGTCATACACTTGAGCATAGACAAGTAAGCAGTTCACAAGTCAATTCATCCTTCAGTCTCTTTGAGTCGAACTACGGTGTTATGACTTCCTCATTGCACGAGAGGATACATAGGCATAACTTAACTGTTATCGAACAAAAGTCTCTGTCTTTCCCCCTCTTCCAGCATTATTCTTTTAAGCCTCATTCTGGAGCATTTCACTTCACATCTCTTTTGCACTGACACCTGTACATTCTTTTCCAGTTTTTTGCACACAGATATCACTGAAACTACCTCTTTAAACACAAACTTTCAAGCGCGGATCCCGTCGAGTACGACGGACAATCTGGGTGCTAATACCTTCCCAGAATGTAACTAACCCCCTTTCTCAGTTTCTCTGGTTCGCGACCATATTATCTATTTCTTTCCTGGGTTTATGCAGCATTACCTTTCCTTCGGGATAAAAATGCCTAGCTGGCGACTCTTTTCACATTACTTCATTCTTTCCTCTCGCCGACCGTTCGCGCTTGTACCGGGATGCAAATCTTCGGGAGCGACAAAGAAGACTCTAAAACTCAGAAGACAATGTTACCATTATCAAGGATAGTACATAGTACAAAAATGCTTTAACCTATTACCTCTCCACTAACCTTAAATTGTGGAAAAGGGACAGACATGGCAGTACTATTTCATCCTTGTGTAACGATATTCCTCAGTAGCCAGATGGTCTATAATGGCTCTATTTTGCTTGGCTATAAAAGGAAAGGATCACATGTTTATGTGAGGTTATCAAACAGACTAGACAACATGTCTATGATGTTAGTTGTCAAGATGGTTCTTGAATCATGTTATTGACGTTTTAATGTAATCACATAAGATTGATGACTACAAGATAACAATTGTATAAACCATGATATGCGGAATTGAATATGCAGCCAAAGGCTCAATATGATTTGACAACAATTTGTTGTTGTAGAAATGGATTGATTCACAAGTTCTTAATTTCATATGCTACAAAAGACTTGTAAAGTCACAGAAGAAACAAGAAGATGATCATGGAGCTCACATTACAAATCCAAAACTGAATGTTGTGTTCTGAAGTGATCATTGGATTGAATAGAACAAAGGCTATTGTCCAGAATGTTCTAATGTGAATCATGATGAAGAAGTCTTTCTATGTATTCATCAATATCAATCAGGTGTTTAGAAGCTTAAGAAGAAGAAGACTTCCAACATTCAAGAAGCTTATGATATTGTCCGTGAAGAAGCTTCTTGACAAAGAAGAAGACTCTACACATTTGTGCTACAATATAATGTAATATCTTATTGTGTATTAGGATCTTCTGATGTACCTAATTGTGTTTACTCATGCTTATGTAAGAAGCAATATATGTAAATGTTACCCATTTCTCTAAAGGACCGAGTGAAGTTCAAAACTTTAGGAGGCTCATAACTTAGCAGTTGGTGCTTTCTCAGGACTTGGGGTCTTGGTGATTGCTCAGGGGTTAGTGTTCTGGTGCTTCCCAGAACTATGTGTTCTAGTTCCATGAAGTCACATAAGCTAGTAACGTAGTGTGTAAGTCATTTTAGTTGGTTGTGCAATTAGTCATAGCAGATAGATGTGCAGTTGAAGTCGCAATAGTTGTTATGTAGTTAGTCATGAAAGGTATCCATGCAAAGACGTCACAATAGTTGTTGTATAGTTAGTTACGGTAGGTAGCCGCACAAGGAAGTCACATGTCTATGCGCAGTTAGTCATAGAAGTTGGTTGCGCCTTGTAATCAGTTTAGTTATAGTGGATTAAGTCCCTATCTAAAGAAAATCACCTTGCAGGTGGACTGGACTAGCTTGAGAGTTTCTCAAGTGAATCATGATATAATGTGTGTTCTTTACTCTTGCTTATGCTTTACTTTAATGTTTATGCTTCCGCAATGCAACTCAAAGCACCTTTTAACACAATACCGTTAAGATTCGAAAAGTTGACAAGAGTGAAAACCCCAATTATAATACCCATATACAAAAGACATACATAAAGCATATTCTTCATATATAAATATTTAAAATTTGGTACTGAAATACAAGTAAGTTCTTAACAACACATTGTATAAGTATAGCCACTACAACACAAGGTACTAAAATAAGGCTATAGAATAATACAAGATGTTCCAACTACAAAAGTCTAAGAACTAGATCCGAAGATCTCAAAATCCACAGCGGAAGACAAAGCCATCAACTAGTAAGGAGATTCAAGTCACCTTATCCTTACCCTTAACGGAACCTGAAGTACCTGAAATAACAACATCAACATGGGGTGAGATAAAACATCTCAGTGAGTTCCCTATCTTAGAGTTCTCTCGGCTCTAAGGGTCGAACCTAAATAATTCCACAAATACGAAAGACTCCTCTCAAAGGTAACCAAGCCGAAATGGAACATACAAACAACACGTTGTACAACACTTCCCATGGGACTCAGTGAAACACCCACCTCAAGTATGAACCACTAGACTTCTCATGGGACTCAATGAAATACCCATCTCAAGCCACTCGAATACTTCCCGTGGGACTCAATGTAATACCCACCTCAAGCTAACACTCGCTTCCTGTGGGACTCAATGTAATACCCACCTTAAGCTAACAGGGGATACGATCAAATGCGATTCTCATTTCTTACTAGTCTACGGAAATCCTAGGTACCTCACAAGTCTTACCATTTCATTTCTTTAAGCTCATACTTTTCATAATTTCGCATTCTTACGGTTAAGTAGGAAAATCGGGAAAAAGTCGGATAAAAATAATATTCTTCGACATTATAAGAAAATACATAATTTTAGCTTCACAACGATATGTGGAACGTTACAAACAGATACCCGGATCAAAAGTTATGAATTAATTTCCAAAATTGAAACCTACAGGTCTCGCTGAGCGAAAAAACTTCTAGAATTCTCGCTGAGCGAGGAACTGCTTGCTGAACGAGCTATACCAGTTCAGGAAATTCCAGGCTTACGGGAAACAACTCTTCCAAGCCAAACTCAACTCCAAACATCAACCAATACATAAAAACATAGCCAAACATATTCATAGACATAATGTGAGTATTATAGTTAAGTTTTAATCGAGTTTTAACCGTTAACTTTTAATTTCTTAGATTTTCCAATAAAACCCTAAACCACAAAATCTCTAAAACTCAACCAAAATCAAAGATAAAAGCTTCTAACTAAGAACCCACCTCGGGAGATGAAGATTGGCAGAAAGATTGAGTCGATTCGACGGACGGATGGTGAATTAAGATGAATTTGAAGTCTTGGGGTTTTTCCTCCTTTTCTTATATTCCCTCTCTTTTCTTCCTTCTTATTTCTATTCTTTTTCCTTACTAACTTCTTCTTCTTATTTCCTTTCTATTAATAATTATAAAAACATATATTTTACCATTGGGTCCAAAATTAGAGAGTATCCAAAAATGTCTCTTAACCGATATTTTATAAAACCTCTGAGTCAGCTAACATCAATTAATAAAATAATATCCTGTTATTACTCTATTTTGTTCCGTTAAAATTTCTTAGAGTAATCCGGAATAATATTATTACCAATTAATATTATTCAGAGCTTTAAATAAAATACGGGGTATTACATCCCCCCCTTAAATAAAATTCGTCCACGAATTTAAAGGATTACCTGAACAGGTGAGGATATGATTCCCGCATCTCTGATTCCAACTCCCACGTAGCATCACCCGGATGCGTCTCATCCCATTGCACTTTAACAAGTGATATCTCTTTATTCCTTAACACCTTGGTTTCTCTCCCAACAATACGGCTCGGTTGGGGTTCAAAAGTCAAATCCGTTTATATCTCTATAGAATCCGGTCGAATAGGCTGAAGAGGATCAGGAACGAACCTACGAAGTTGAGATACATGAAAAAAATCATGCATTTCAGATAGTGAGGGCGGTAAGGCTAAACAGTAAGCAACTTCACCAATCCTTTCTATGATCTGATACGGTCCCACATATCTCGGACTTAACTTACGCGACTTAAACGGTCCTTTCAACCTCAATCTCGGAGTGACTTTCAAGTATACATGACCACCTTCATCAAATTCCAAGGGTCTCCTTCGATTGTCAGCATAGATCTTCTGACGATCTTGGGCTTGTTTAATCTTTTCTCAGATCATACGAATTTTTTCCGTAGTCTCTTGAATAACTTCCGGTCCTAAAATCCTATCTTCACCCACTTCCGACCAACATAACAATGTTCTACACTTTCTTCCGTACAAAGCCTCATACGGAGCCATTCCGATGCTCACATGGTAACTGTTACTGTACGAAAATTCGATCAACGACAAAAGTTCTTTCCAATTTCCTTTACTTTCCAAGACATAGGCTCTCAACATATCTTCCATCCATAGTAGTGAGCATCAGTGCCCCACCGGAGAAAACTTTCTTGACTATGAATGAGCCTTCGTAGTTTGGCATCCATTTGCCCATGTGGTCTGTATGAGGAGGAAGAAGTCTTTTCAGAACAAGTTCTCCCACTTGGTATTCCCGAGGTCTGACTTTCTGATCGAAGGCTTTCTTCATTCGCTTTTGATATAACTACCCATGACAGATGGCTGCTAATCTCTTTTCTTCAATCAGACTCAGTTGGTTATATCGAGATCGGACCCATTCTGTTTCATCCAGTTTCACATCCATCATTACCCGTAAGGAGGGTAGTTCAACTTCAACAGGTAGGATAACTTCCATACCATACACAAGCTGATAAGGTGTTGCCCCAGTAGACGTTCTAACAGAGGTTCGGTACATATGCAAGGCAAATGGTAGTATTTCATGCCAGTATTTGTAGGTGACTACCATCTTTTGCACAATATTCTTAATATTTTTGTTAGCTGCCTCAACAACGCCATTCATCTTTGGCCTGTAAGGAGAAGAGTTGTGATGTTGAATTTTGAAGTCCCGGCAAAGTTCTGCCATCATCCTGTTTTTCAAATTGGAACCATTATCAGTAATGATTCGCTCGGGAACTCCATATCGACAGATGATATCCCTTTTCAGAAATCGAGCTACCACTTGTCTGGTGACATTTGAATACGAAGCTGCTTCAACCCATTTGGTGAAGTAATCAATGGCTACCAGGATGAATCTATGACCATTTGAAGCAGTCGGTTCAATCTTTATAATCATATCAATGCCCCACATGGCGAAGGGCCAAGGTGAAGACATTAAATTCTAAGGATTTGGAGGCACATGCACTTTGTCTGCGTAGATCTGACATTTGTGGCATTTTCGGGCATAGGCACAACAGTCTGTATCCATTGTGATCCAGTAGTAACCCGATCTTAATAACTTCTTTGCCATAGCATGTCCTCCGACATGGGTACCGAAAGAACCTTCATGTACTTCGTGCATCAGTAGGTCTGCTTCCTTCTTGTCAACACATCTGAGCAAGACCATGTCGAAGTTTCGCTTGTACAAAGAACCATCAGTATAGAGGAAGAAACCGCCGGCTAGCCTTATTAATGTCTTCTTATCATTTGACGATGCCCCAGGTGGGTATGTCTGAGTTTCCAAGAAGCATTTGATGTCATGGTACCAAGGCTTGTTATCAGTGACAGTGTCCACAAAAAATTCATATGCCGGACTGTCCAGTCTGGATACCAAAATCCGGGGTACATAATTGGCAGTTTGTACTTTAATCATAGATGAAATAGTGGCCAAAGCGTCTGCAAACTGATTCTCATCTCGAGGGATGTATTCAAGCTTAACTGTTGTGAAGAAGGTCAACAATCTCATCGTATAGTCGCGGTAGGGAATCAGATGCTCTTGATGAGTGTATCACTTGCCGTTGGTCTGGTTGATTACCAAAGTTGAATCTCCGAATACATTCAAGGTTTTGATACTGAGGTCAATGGCTTCCTCAAGACCCATGATACAAGCTTCATATTCTGCTTCATTGTTAGTGAAGGCAAAGGCGAGCCTTGCTGAGAAAGGCATATGAACTTCTTTAGGTGTAATAAGCACTGCACCAACCCCACGACCGTTGCAATTAACTGCCCCGTCAAACATCATAGTCCATGCTTTTTCTGGGTCAGGCCCTTCAGTGTGAATAGGATCTTCACAATCTTTCGCTTTTAAGAACATGATGTCTTCATCAGGGAAATCAAATCTCATAGGCTGGTAATCATCAATGGTTTGCTCAGCCAGATAGTCAGAAAATACACTGCCCTTGATGGCTTTCTGAGAGGTGTACTGAATGTCATATTCTGTTAGAATCATTTTCCATCTTGCAACCCTTCCGGTAAGTGCTGGCTTCTCAAATATGTACTTGACTGAGTCCATTTTTGAGATCAATAAGGTAGTATGAGTCAACATATACTGTCTTAGTCGGCGAGCAGCCCACGCTACATTACAACAAGTTTTCTCGAGCAGTGAATAACGCTGTTCACAGTCGGTAAACGTTTTGCTTAGGTAGTATATTGCATACTCTTTTCGACCAGACTTGTCATGATGGCCCAACACACACCCCATTGACTCTTCTAATACTTTCAGATAGATGATTAGAGGTCTTCCTTCTACTGGAGGCATGAGAATTGGAGGTTCTTGCAGATATTCTTTGATCTTGACAAAAGCTCTCTGATAGTCATCGTTCCACCTGACTGTTTGCTCTTTTCTTAACAGGTTGAACAAGGGTTCGCAGGTTGCAGTAAGATGAGATATGAACCTCGAGATGTAGTTCAATCTACCTAAGAACCCTCGAACTTCTTTCTCAGTCTTAGGTGCAGGCATTTCCTGAATTGCTTTGACTTTTTCGGGATCAACCTCAATTCCTTTTTCACTTACAATAAAACCTAGTAGCTTACCAGAATGTACCCCGAATGTGCATTTGTTGGGGTTCAACCTTAATTGATACTTAATCAGACGCTTGAACAACTTTAGCAGATTCACCAAATGATCTTCCTCTGTAAGGGACTTGGCAATCATATCATCCACATAGCACTCGATTTCTTTATGGATCATATCGTGGAATAATGTTACCATAGCCCGTTGATAAGTCGCACCGGCGTTCTTCAGACCAAACGAAATTACCTTGTAACAGAATGTGCCCCAAGGTGTGATGAAAGTTGTCTTCTCCATGTCTTTAGGTGACATCTTGATCTGATTGTATCCAGAAAATCCACCCATGAAAGAGAATACCGAGAACTGAGCTATGTTGTCTACCAATACATCATTATAAGGTAATGGGAAGTCATCCTTTGGGCTAGCTCTATTCAGATATCGGTGTCGCTCCCCGGATTTTACATCCCGGTGCAGACGTGAAAGGTCGACGAAAAGAGAAAAGAGGTTGAATTGAATAGAGTTGCCAGCTAGGCATTTTTATCCCGAAGGAAAGGTAATGCTGCATAAACCTAGAAAGAGATGGATAAGACGGTTGCGAACAAGAGAAACTGAGAAAGGGGGTTGGTTACAACCTGGGAAGGTATTAGCACCCAGATCGTCCGTCGTACTCGACGGGATCCATGCTTATAATACTGTGTTTAGAATGGGTTAGGTGTATGTGATATCTGTGTGCAAAAGCTAAGGGAAGAAAATACATGTGTCAGTGCAAAAAAGGTGAATTGCTCAGGAAATGAGGCTTAGAAAAGAATGCTGAAAGAGGGGGGAGACACAGAGGCTTTTGTTCGATAACTGTTAAGTTATGCCTACGTATTCTCTCGTGCAATGAGGAAGTCAGAACACCGTAGTTCGACTCAAAGAGACTGGAAAAAGATTGACTATAAACTGCTTACTTGTCTATCCTCAAGTGTATGACTCGTCTGGATCGAGTGCTATCTGTCTTGCATTAGACGGAAGAAGCAAGTTCTCGTTTGTGAATGAGTGTGATGAGAAAATAATCTCGCAGGAGACGATTATTGTTTAATTTTTGTGTTTTCAGTTTTTTATTGTTTTTGGTGTTTTGCATAGGATTATGAACTTAAGCCTAAATCAAGGGGTTGTAAACTCATTATATCCTCCCTGATTAGGGATAATGAGCCTACTTAAGTATGAGATAAGCATCTCAACTTAATTACCATGATGATGTAGGAGTAAGATCATTAACCTACTTGTGATTATTTAGATATTTTGGGTTTTGTTTAGTGTTAAGTAATGAGTTTAATCTCTAATCACAGATTAGTGAACTCATTACACCATCCTAATAGAAGGATAATAGATGATAACACTTAAGCTGAGGAAGATACCTCAACTTAATCCATGGTTAGGGATTAAATTCATTATATAACAAGCCTTTATTAAATGGATTTTAATTAAGGGATGAGATTAAGAAGTGTATTTTATGGTTTGTAAGACAACTTGAGGGGGACTTGTCCATTAAACACTAGGGTTAGTCCCTCTTAACCATAAGGAAGAGATAAAACCCTAATGTAAGGCCCAAGTTACAAGATAAAGTCTTAATGATTATTAATGTGTTTATATTAAGAGATGTAAACAAATTAAAGGTTTAACATTAAGGATTAAAGTTATACACTCCATCCTAAGAGAAGGATGCAGGCATAACCCTAATTCCAAAGTCCTAAAGCTTTAAGAGTTTAGTCTCTGATTAAGAGATGAGAAGAGAGACTCAAGGAGACTCAAAGGAAAAAGACTAGGGCGGGGGGGACTATACACAACCCTAAAAGTTATCATGCTTGGACATCCTATGGTTTGTGAGGCTTAAGAGGAAAGATCTTCAAGGCCACCAATGGAAGAAGCAGATGGAAAAGAGAAGGTGAAAGAAGAATAAGTTACTTACTTCCTGAAGAAGATAAGTAACTTAAAAGAAAGAAAGTAAGAGGGATGGAACATAAGTAAATTAGTTTCACTTCAAATACATGTAAATATGCATATGGATGATGAGAAGAGGTGGGAGGTGAAGGCAAATCCACCTCCCAGATAACTTACCAAAAGTACCTGAAATGTTAGTATGAATGCATAAGACATAAAGTAAAAGGAAATGAAGTGAAATGAGATGCAAGGACCAAAGTCAGAAGTGAATATGCAATGTAAATGAATTGTGAGATGATGCAAAGTCATACAAGATGCATATGAATGGTCAAACAAGTATAATATACTATGGAAGCATGTTTAGAAGCATGAAAACACATGAATGTTCATGAAATGTAATGGATGCAAAGCATAGCAAATGAATGAAGAAATGATCAAGAAATGTTCAAGCATCTCTTAAGATGTCTAATATGTCATACAAATGCTTGAAAGGTCATGGCAAGTTCACATGATGATGATATGCAAAGATGAATGCAAATGAACATAAGAAATTAGGGTTTTATGAATGTATGAGATGCAAATGACCAAAAAAGAAGCATACATCATGATAAAAATTTGAAGTTAAGCTCAAACAAACCCTAATCCCATATAAGATCATACCCCAAAGGGGAAGGTCAGAAGCTAATCCTATTGAAAGTTATGAAATTTCTAAGTTTTCTAGGGTTTTTGGGTGCTTCTAAAGGGAAAATGCAAATCAAATTGAAAATGCAAGATAAAATCATGAAATAAATAACCTATAAACTATATGCAAAATGTGAAACAATTCAAAAAGAATCAAGTTAAAACTCATCATGGTTAGGCTGAAATGAATTTTTCAAGTTAGGGTTAGAAAATGTGATTTTTAAGAACCCTAATTCAAAGAAAATTGTGAAATTATGATCAAAACTAAAAATAAATTTGTATGATGAGTTTGAATATATTTCTAAATGTATTGGAATGGTTCATGAATTTTTTGGTGATTTTTAGAAACCTAAATGCATTTTTAATTAATTAAAATCCATTAATTAATTAAAAATAACATTTAAATATTTTATAAATACTTTTTAAATGCAAAAAATAAAATAAAAATTATTTTTGGGTTAAGAAAATTATTTGGATCAGAAATGCAAGAGATCATATTTTTTTGATGAGTTTTGATATTTTTAATAAAATGTGAAAGAAAATGCAAAGAAAATGAAATAAAAATAAAATAAAATGAAAGTAAACATGATCCATGGCCCATATTCAAACATGAGAAACAAAGGTTGATTGCGCACGCTTATGGAGGGTCCAGATCAAATCTGGCTAAATGACTTTTATTAAATTAATTAATTAGAAATTAATCTTAATGAGCTAATCTGAGTCGTTCATACCTTAAGCTAATCACGCATCTAAGATCCTACATTCAAACTGGGCAGCTAAACCCTAATTAGAGTTAATCACTTTCAGGTGTCCGGAGGGGAGCTCCGGTCATCTTCTCCGGTGACACCAAAACCCTAAGTCTCTCTACAGGCCACCCCACCCCAAATTAGTTGCCCAGAAATGATCCCCTACTCACACTGAACTCAAATCATCCCTCAAACATGATTTATAACACACAAACATGGAGAATCGAAGGAGAACAAAAATCTGGACAAAATTTCAGAAGCTCGTAACATGCTCATTTCTTGACTATTTTCAATTCTAAAAGCATCAATGTGATCCCCATAACATATATTTCCATATTATAACAAGAAAATATGGTTTTGCAAGATTGTGTGCTTGAGGTTACCTGAGTTGGAGCTTTGCACTCTTGAGCTTTTTGACCCTTTCTTTTATGCAAACTTGTAATACCCCAAATTTGCCCTCTCCTGTTTAGCATCATCATCATATCATATTCATCATCAGCATGTCATGTCCTTAGCATATTGCATAGAAAAATGAAGCATGGCACTTGCACGTTCCAACATAAGGCATATGATCAATCATCAGGGAAATTCAAAGCTCACAGGGCATGTTACAGGTTTGACATCATGGCCAAAGGCCTTAAAAATGATTAAGGATCAAAATCAGGTCAAAACGGTTGGCGCCGGGTGATTCCTGAGGTTTCCCACCAAAAGGAGGGAAAATTCAAAATTCACTGGCGTTAACCGGTTAACGGATTGGTTAACCGGTTAACGGCCACAAATTTTGAATTTCCAACAGCAAAGTCAGCATGTGTGATTTGGTTCCAATTTCCATTTTCTGATTTTTATTCATTTTGAATTAATTGGAAATTAAAAAGAAGGATCTAGAGCACTTATCCAAGGCTAATCCCATTGCTAAATCCTAATCTCTTTGCCAAACCATAATTTTGGATCCCAAGCCTAATTTTTGGGCCCCAAACCTAAACCATATTTAATTCATTTCTCTCCAAACCAAAGGGGGCTCACTCACAATTTTCATTCTCATTCTGAATTTTCACTCTTTTCTCTTACAATTCTCTCACTTTTCTCTCCCAATTTTCCAAATCACTCAAAGTTCCTCTTTGAAGATCACATAACCTTGCATTAAGGTGTGTAGATCTTGGAACTAGACCTCTATCCATAGCTTCTTTACATCGTTTTGCTGGTTTAATTGGTGATTCATATCTGGTTTGGGATCTAGAAGTGCTTTTGGATCCAAAATTCTGCGTCAAGATCTTGTTCTTGCATTTATTTTGCATGGAGTGTGAAGCTTAGCACCGGATCTTCAAAGTTCATTGCGAGATCTCTCATTTCCAGCTCAATCAACAACTACCAAAGCATACCTCAGCTTTGTAGGTTGGTTAAATTCAGATCTAACTCTGTTTTAGCTTATTTGCATGCTTGTGCTTTAGATCCACCATGTGTTTGGATATTTGCTTGTGTTGCTTAATTTGATTGGTTGATTTGGGACCGGATCTATATATTAATGTTCATGAGCTTGATGATGCCATTTAATGTGAATTGATACACTATTTTCATGCTCAATTGCTTGCTGGTCTGGTGCGAGATTAATCAGAAAAGCTGGTTGTTGTCGCTCCCGCCTGATGACACAGGGGCCAAGAGGGGTACAGACGCGAACGGTCGGCGAAAGGGAGTGAGAACACACAAGGGTGAACTCAGAAGAAAAGAAAAGAGTCGCCAGCTAGGCATTTTTATCCCGAAGGAAGGGTAATGCTGCATAAACCTAAGAAAAGATATGGATAAGACAGTTGCGAACTAGAGAAACTGAGAAAGGGGGTTGGTTACAACCTGGGAAGGTATTAGCACCCAGATTGTCCGTCGTACTCGACGGGATCCACGCTTGAAAGTTTTGTGTTTAAAAAGGGGCAGTGTCAGTGCAAACTGTGTATCAAAGCTGGAAAGAATGCGAGTGTCAGTGCAAGAGAAGTGTGAAGTGTATAAGAGAAGTGTCAGTGTAAGAAAAAGAGTGAAATGCTCAAGACTATGAGGCTCAAAGAATAATGCTGGAAGGAAGGGGAATACACAGAGACTTTTGTTCGATAACTGTTAAGTTATGCCTACGTATCCTCTCGTGCAATGAGGAAGTCAGAATATCGTAGTTCGACTCAAAGAGACTGAAAGATAAATTGACCTGTGAACTGCTTACTTGCCTATGCTCAAGTGTATGACCTATCTGGCTCAGGTGTAAACTGTCTTGCATTAGACGGAAGAAGCAAGTTCTCGGTTGTGAGTGAATGAGATGAGAAAATAATCCCGAAGGAGACGATTATTGTTTGTTTGGTATTTTCAATCTTTTATTGCTTATGGAGTTTGTCATAAGAAAATGAGCTTAAGCCAAAACCAAGGGTTAGTAAGCTCATCACATCTTCCCTTTGATTAGGGGTAATGAGAATACCTTAAGTATGAAGTAAGCACCTCACACTTAGTCACCATGATGTAGGATTAAGATCATTAACCTACTTGCATTTATTTAGATGTTTTTTGGAGTTTTTGTTTAGTGTTAAGTAATGAGTTTAAGCCATAATCAAGGATTTAATGGTCTCATTACACCATCCTAATAGAAGGATGATAGATGAGAGCATTTAAGCTGAGGAAGGCTCCTCAACTTAATCCATGATTAGGGATTAACCTCATGACAAAACAAATCCTTTATTAAAGTGGATTTTAGTTAATGGTAAGATTAAGAAATGAATTTTATGGTTTGTAAGACAACTTGAGGGGGACTTGTCCATTAACACTAGGGTTAGTCCTTCTTAACCAATTAAGGAAGAATTAGAACCCTAATGCAAGGCCCAAGTTACAAGCTTGATGTCTCAGTGATTATTAGATGGATTGATTAAAGGATTTAAACACATTAAGGGTTTAACACTTAGGATTAAAGTTATACACTCCATCCTAATAGAAGGATGCAGGCATAAGCTTAATCACAAATCCTTAAAACCTTTAAGGTTTAGTCAATGATTATGAGATGAGAAGAGAAGACTCAAAGATGACACAAAGGTAAAACTAAATGGGGAAACTAGTCAAACCCTAATTGTTATCATACTTGGAGATTCTAGGGTTTGTGAGGCTTAAGAGAGAAATATCTTCAAAGAGCCACCAAGGAGGAACAAGATGAAAGGAGAAGGAGAAAAGAGAAACAAGCTAACTTACTTCATTTGAGAAGATAAGTTACTTGAAGAAAGAAAGTAAGAGATGAACATGAATGAGCAAGCTCACTCTAATACACAAGTAAAATGCAGAAATGAATGCATAAGAGGGATGTGAAGAGATTATGAGAAGTGAAGGCAAATTCACTTCTCAATGACTTACCACCTGAAAAGTTAGTAACAAGAAAGTGAAATGAAGTGAAAATGAGATGAATGTAATGATGCAAACCAAAGTCAGAAGCATAAACATGATTTTAATGATGCTAAGAGATGATGCAAACACATGCCAAGAGTTGTGGATGATCATACAAGGATGAGGATGCAAATGAAGCATGTTTTGGACCATGAAAGTTCATGAAAGTTTACGTAATGAAATGAATGCACAACATGGAAAATGAAAGATGCAATGATCAAACATGATTCTAATATGTCCTAAGATGTCTTATATGTCATGTTGATGCACAAAATGTCATGGCAAGTTCATGTATGCAAACAAATGAGAGATGGGTGTAAAGGAAGGCAAGGATTAGGGTTTATACATAGCATGCAATGCAAAATTCAAAATCAGAAGCAAATGACATGATAAAAAATTGAAAATGGGATCAAAGGTACCCTAACCCTACACAAGTTCACTGCCCAAAGGAGGGGACCTAAGTCTTAACCTAATGGAAGTTATGATTTTCTCAAGTCAACTAGGGTTTCAAGGCACTTCAAAAGGAAAAATGCACATCAAATTGAAAATAAAAAATAAATTCAAACCAATTTTACCCTAGAAAGTACATGATATGAAGAATGCAGTGCAAGAAGAACCAACATCAAACTCTTCATGGTTAGGCAGAATGAATTTTTCTAAGTTAGAACAAAAATATTGCCTTTAAAGAACTTTAATTCCAAAGAAAAATGTCAAAATAGGTCAAGAACCAAAAAGAAATTTGTTTGAAGAGTTTAATAATGTTTCTAAATATATTAAAATGCAATGTGAATTTTTTTGTGATTTTTAAATACCTAAATGCATTTTTAATTAATTAATCTTCATTAATTAATTAAAAATAAACATTTAAATGATTTAAAAATAAATTTTGATGCAAAAAAGAAAAATAAAAATATTTTTGGGTTCTGAAAATTAATAAAAGATTTGATAAAAATTTTCAAATTTTTTTAATGTATTTTGCTATTTTTAAAAATTCGTGGAAGTTAAATACAAAACAAATGAAATAAAAATGAAATTAAAGAGAAAAGGAGAAAGTCAGCTGATCTAAAGGCCCAGATTCAAACCTAGGGGGGAGGGAGTTGACTACGCGCGCTAACGGACGGTTGAAATTCAAATCTCACTAATTATGATTAAACCCTAATCCTGAACCCTAATTACTTTCAGATGACCGGAACAGTGTTTTGGTCATCTTCTCCGGCCATCCAATCCTTCAATCTCACTCAAAACACAATCTTAAGCTCTCTAACTCTCCAGAATCAAACATCTAACAACCCTAAACATGAATCCAGCCCCAAAACTCATTTATTTTCACTCAAGAACAAGGCTCAAAGCAAAACGGAAAAAAACGCAGAAAATTTCAGATGTTCAATACATGCTTAATACTTGACTATTTTCAAAACTAAACACATCAGAATCATCAGTGAATCATGGAGAATCAATTAGTAACTTAAAAACACATTTCTGGAAAAATTGTTCTTGATGATACCTGAACTGAAGCTTTCGAAAATGGTGCTTTCTGGCCAGTTCTTTGCTTCAAACAAGCTCCAATGATCCTCCCCAAACGTTTGTGATGCTTAGCTGGAGTTTATATGGCCCCAAAATGGAAATGGAAGAAACTCAGTTCATGAAGTGTGGAAATCGTGTTTTTGATTCTGGGCTTTTTAGGGCAAAGTGATGGTTGAGAAATTATCAGTGGATCATGGTGAGTTATTCTGTGAAGTTTGTTTTGATGTTTGAGGCTTGTATGATGAGATTCGAATGAAAATGAAAAGAGGGAGGTTTTTGTGAACTATGGTGATGCTCTGGTTTTTAGGCTCCAAGATTATGTGAAATGTGATCCTTGAAGCATGTATGTGAAGCTGTGATTGGTCAGAGTAGTTGGTGTGGCTCAGTTTGATTGGTATGGCTCAAGTTGCATAAAGTCAACATTTGTGTAAGTGAAGGTATGGGCTGGTTCAGTCATGGTACAAGGGTATGGTTCGAATCAGCTTGCTTCAAGGAGGTCCATGGAAGTCATATTTGGCAGCTGGCACAAGTGGATGAGAAGCTTTGGGTCATTTTGCAAATTCATGGAGTTTTGGCCCCTTTTGGATTTCTTAATGATCAAGGCATGAAAATGAGTGATTCTTTGGGCCATTCTGATTTTTAGGTCATGTGTTGTGTTTATGTAATGCTTAGAAGTCATTTTGAAGTCATGGAAATGCTTGGCATGTGAATTTGCAAGTTTCCCTCTTTGGTGTAAAAGTGAAATTTTAGTGATTTTGTCCAACTTTGCAAGGCCATAACTTTTGTTCTAAAATGAACTATAATGAGTTCTTGTACTTTTTGAAAATGGTAGGATCCAATCTACAACTTTAATGACCAAAGATTTTTCATTTGAAGCATTTTTGAATCAAAAAGAGGAGGTTGAAAAACTTTCCCAAAATGGCAATTTTGCATTACAAGTCACTTTCCCAAAAAGGCAACTTTGCAAATGGCTTGAAATTCTTCAATTTTGTGAACTTCTAACATCTTCTAAGATCAAATAAAGATCATACACATTCAAAATGATGGAGAACACCCTTTGGTTGGGTGATTGGGGGCCTCAGATGCCCTGATTTTGCACTGACTTGCTCAAGAAGTCACCTTTTGATCAGATGCCTTCCCCATTGAATTTCTTCATGAAAATTGGTATGCATGATCCTCATATCATATAGAGACCCATGGAAACAAGAATGGCTAAAAAATTGGAGTTATGGCCTCTGAAACCAAAACCCTAATTTTAGGTCATCTGTGCAGTTAAGCCTGGCTTTGCTTCCATGCCTTCCTCAGTTCTTGTGATTCTTTGACTTCCTTGATCTTGGGAGGATATAATATGATGCTTGAACATACACGGATCCTGTTGAGATGATTGAAGGCCTTTGGAGTGGCTCAAATGGCTTTTGGATTGCTCAGATCACAAACCCTAGATGCAGATGACTTAGAATCAATGCAGTGAAGCAAAAATGCAATATGAGATGATATGATTGAACTTATACAATATGAAAAGAAACACAAGCCATGGTGAAAGAGTGAGGGCAAATTTGGGGTGTTTACAGTTGTGAGCTGTTTTTCTGCAGGATTTGTTGCTGTCTTAACAGCGTTAACCGGTTAACCGGTTAACACACCTTTTTCTGTGCTGATTTTCTACAGGTCTGGACTGGTTAACCGATTAACGCTTTGGTTAACCGGTTAACACTGATTCAGTGAGCCACTTTTGAGTTATTTTTAACATGTTTGATCCCCTTACTTGTTTTAAATGCTATGGATCATTATATGATCATTGAATATGATTGTTTGGGGTGATATGTATTCCCCTTAGCATGTTTGAGTTATTCCATGGGGCATATGTATTCATTCCATCTTGGAATAGTGCATTTGTCTAGCATGATGCACAAGTCGGATCATGAAGTCATCTTCATTAAGAAAAACCCTAAAACACACTTCTTCATTTTTAATCACTAAAACACCTAATAAATTCAACAAGTCAATGAAATTAGGCCCTTGCCTTTGGAAACAAGTCTTGGATAAATTCTCCTTGCTTGGTGTGCTTGTTCTAATATTCCATCTTGGAATGTAGTAGCAAGTACACATTCCATGGAAAAGAGTTCAAGTTCATTTTCTTGTGCCACACCAAATAAAAAAAACTCATAAAAAGACAAACAAACAATAAGCGTCTTTCCTTCGGGAATTCTTTACTCATCACCTTCGCTCCGTCCGCGAACTTGCTTCTTCTTGTTATTATGCAAGACGGTTATGCACTCGTCGTCCGAGCCTGCAACACCTGAGCATTGACATAGGCAGTTCAAGCCTTAATTCACAAGCAATATTTTCTACCCCTAGTTAGGGGAACTACGACGTCTCTGATCCTCATGTCCAGATGAGGTACGTAGGCAGCGGGGTAGGGCCCGTTCGAGCACAATCTTTATTTTCCCAACATTTTCCCATTTATTTTCTTTTCTTTTTATCCAGTCTCAGTTTTAGTTTTGCAGCAGCTTTCATTTCCTCACCCTTTGAAACATTTTCTTTGCAAGCGTGGATCCCGTCGGGTACGGTGGACGATCTGGGGTGCTAATACCTTCCTAGGTCGTAACCGACTCCCAAACCCAGTTTCTTTGGTTCGCAGGACCTTTGTCCTTCCTTTTCTTTTCTTTTGATTTGTGCAGCATTACCATTCCCGTTCCTTCGGGATAAAAATTCCTGGTTGGCGACTCTAACCTCTTTCTGCGCCACTTTCGTGTTTGTACCAGGATGGAAATCCAGGGAGCGACAAAACCAACTCTAATGGACCCCCTGAAGATAACGAGATGCTTAGAACAAGCTTTGAATGGCTATTTTGAGATGTGTGTTTCTAGTTTGACAGAAAATGGAGTTCTTGTGGAGGAGGTTTCAGACCATGGTGATGGGTGTTTCTTGGTCCTTAGGACAAGTGGAGATGATTGTTGAAGGAATATTTTAGTTTTGATGGTTGTGCTGAGAGTTTCAAAGGCTTGAAGTTTTTGGCAAATTTTGGTGATTCTGAGTTGTGTTGTGTTTCAGGCTCCAAGATCATATGAAATGAGGTCCATGAGGCTTGTATGTGATGTCTTGATTGGTCAGAAAGTCGGTAGTGTCATAGTTTGATTGGTATGGGCAAAGTTGCAAAAAAGTAAATTTTGTGTACTTGGAGGTATGGCACTAGTCAGAGCTGCTTCAAGGGGTGTCTTGGCCTCAACTTGCATCAAGGATGGCCATAAGATCAAATTACATGAGTTGTAACAAGTGGATGGAGAGTTTCCAAGGTTTTTGCAACTTTCCCTCTTTGAGAATTTTGTGAAATTGGTTTGATCAAACTTGCAATCCAAGGCACAATTCTGGTCCAAATGCTTTGCACTATGTTTGTATGATGTTTAGAAATCAATTAGAGGTCATGAAATGGCTTGAAACTTGAATTTGCAAAATTCCCTCTTTGGCATGAACTTGAAAATTATAGGATTTTTGCCAACTTTGAAAGGCCATATCTTGAGTTCTAGGATGAATTAAGACATGTTCTTGAACTTTTTGAAAATGGGAAGACATAATCTACAAATTTCATGCCCAAGAATTTTTCATTTGAAGCATTTTTGGTCATGAAAGAATTGGTTGAAAATCTTTCCCAAAATGGAAAGTTTCCATTACAAGTCATTTCCAAAAATAGCAAGTTTGCATTTGGCTCAAAATTCTCCAATCTTGTGAGCTTATAACCACTTCTAAGATCAAATAAAGATCATAGAGACTCAAAACGATGAATATGACCCTTTGGTACCCTTGATGGAGGCCTCAGATGCCCTGATTTTGACTATAATTGCTCAAGAAGTTACCTAATGATCAGAAGACTTCCACAATGAATTTCTTCATCAAATTTGGTACACATGATCCTTATAACATATTAAGACCATTAGAAACAAGAATGACAAAAAAATTTGGGATTAAGGCCTCTGAAACCAAAACCCTAATTTTAGGTCATCTGTCCAGGAAATCTTTAGTCTGCCTCTATGCCTTTTGTCGCTCCCCGAATTTCCATCCTAGTAAATAAAGCTGTAAACGAAAACAATAAATAAACACAACAACACACACATATAAACACCCAAAGAAAACAAAAACAAACAGGCGCTAGGATTGACTCAACGAGGGAAATCATAGATTCTAGGTTCGATCCCCAGCAGAGTCGCCAGCTGTCGCTCCCAGGATTTTCATCCTAGTACAAACGCGAAAGTGGCGCAGAAAAGGTAGAGTCGCCAGCCATGCATTTTTATCCCGAAGGAATGGGAAAGGTAATGCTGCACAAACCTAAGTAAGAAGGAAAGGACGAGGCCTTGCGAACCAAAGATCTGGGTTCGGGAGTCGGTTACGACCTGGGAAGGTATTAGCACCCCAGACCGTCCGCTGTACCCTATGGGACCCACGCTTGCTTGTTTTGTTTCAAAGGGTAGAAGAATATATCTGTTGCTGAACAAATGAACTGCTAACTAGAATGGGAATGAGAAATGAGAAGGGAACTGGAAAAGAGAACAAAAAGAAAGAATGGGAAAAATGTAGAGAAAATAAAGAATGTGCTCGAATGGGCCCTACCCCACTGCCTACGTACCTCATCGGGAAAATAAGGACCAGATTCGACGTAGTTTGCCTAACCAGGCGGGAACTATTTATTTATGTTTTTATAGCTAGAACTGCGTATGTCTATGCTCAGGTGTTGCAGGATCGTCTGGTACGAGTGTGTTTACCGTCTTGCATGCGAGACAAGTCATCGTAAGTTCGCGTTCAGAATGAATGAGATGAGAAAGAGAAGTTCCCGCAGGATAGTTGCTTATTGTTTGTTGTTGTCTCTTATGAGTTTTGTATGAATTTGGCACAAGGAAGTGAATTCATACTCTTTTCCATGGAATGTGTACTTGCTACTACATTCCAAGATGGAATAATAGAACAAGCACACAAGGTAAGGAGAATTTATCCAAGACTTGTTTCCAAGGATTAGGGTATAAGTTCACTAGCTTGTTGAACTTTATTACATGTTTTTGTAGCTTTTGTGAAGAAATGTCTTTTAGATTTTTCTTTGTGAAACAACCCCTTGATAAGACTTGTACATCATGCTAGACAAGCCTACACCATTCCAAGATGGAATGAATGCAAGTGTCCCATGGAATAAGGTTATACACAAGGGATCCTTTCATGCATTTATTAAGTCTTTTTGGATTTGTTTGAAGATGAGGAGATAAGATTCAAGAGGCAAAAGGTCAAAGCTAATGGGGGACTAAGACACAACCCTAAGTTAGTTATTATATTCAAAAAGTGATCTTAATAGTTTGTGAGGTTTTTCTATTCCTAAGGAAGAAAGAACAAGTTAGAATTCAACTTACTTCCTAAGGAAGTTAAGTTGAATCTAAAGAACAAAAGGGAAGCCTATGAACAAAGCACTAAGTGCTAAGGCAAACACAATTAAAATGCATAAGAGATAGGAATGAAGTAATTCTTATCTCAATCTTCCCCCCTATAAAACAAAAGTTTGCATGACAATGCATATTGAAAGTAAAATCAAAGCATAAAAGCGATTAAGTACCATAAACGTCCTAGGATGGAACTAGGATTCAAAATAAGACCTAAGTCTAAAGGTGAAGGTACCTAAAGGTTACATGACTTCTAAAGTCAGTAGCTACATTATATAGGTCCCTAAGTATGCAAGGATACCTCACAAGATCAAACTATGTTAAACTATGTACAAAATGTTCACCTAAGTTCACCTAAATGCAAGTTAGGGCTTATGGATGAAGTATGGATGCGTATGGCTTACAAGCATGAATTAATACATAAAATGAGCATCAAAGTCATTAGTGAATGCTTATGAATGTGGATTAATGAATATACAATCATGGATGCAATGACTTAAGCATATGGAGCAATGAGAAGAAGATGTGAGAACAAATGAGCAAACATCGCATAAGATCACAAATGATGCAAGTTAAAGATGAATGGAATGTGAATATGCATGAAATGATTATGGATCAGTAGCATACAAGATATGAGATGCAATTAGAATGCATGGATATGCATTAATGATTCCCACATAATTCATGTTAACAATTAGAGGAGAAGAGAAATGAGTTTAGGTTAAAATTAGTTCACATAAGTATGCACTTAGGAACACAAAAACAAACCAAATGAGCATGGTTCAAAAAGTGACCTATAACTGGAATTAAGGACCTAAAAATGAACTATAATTAACTCGTAGAAGTTACCAAAAATTCTCTCAAGCCAATGACATGAATACCTTGCTAAATCCTAGGATATGGGACAAATAAGCACATAACTCAACCTATGATCTAGGTGGCATGAAAAAATAGCAAAAAGGCTTTACAATTATGAAATTAAATCCCTGGAATGTTGAAGTTAGTATCTAAAACAATTACTTGATGAGCAAGATAACAAGGCATGATCGCTGAAAAACAACTCCACAAAGTGGATCAAAAATGGCACCAAAAATTATGAAACAAATGCCTAAGGAGCATCAAAATGTCACCAATTCCAGTGTTTAATAACACACAAAAAATAGGTCTCACACCTATGGGGAAAAATAGTTTTGGTCTCTTATGTCAATACTATTCCTTTTGGGACAGCTTGGAATGAAAAATCCAAATTAATTACTAAAACCAATCAAACCTGGAATAAAAAAATATGACAAATTAATTAAGAGGATGAGGATCACTCATGAATGTTTCCAGAATTTTATCCCACCTAAAACTATTTTTAATAATTGTGACAAAACGGGCAAAAAACGAGGTTCTAAGGGAAGGCGAGAGGAAGTGAATTCTACAATCCGTAACCTAATCCCTAAGCTCCGAAATCGACACATATAATAAAAATCATAAATAAATCCAGTGCCTCAGGTGGGAGGGCTCAATATGCACCTTAACTTATATGATCATAAGCCGCATACAACTAGAATGATGCATACAAGTGGAGCATCAAGATTACTTACTTGATCGAAGTACCGATTCTTCATATAAAAGAAATCCAAAAACTCCTTGCCAAGTCTTGTAATCTCCCATGAGAAAAATAAATGCTTATCTTCCATATTAGGTTTCTGAAGATCCACCATAATCGAAACAAAAACAACGACACAAAATATCATTTGAATCCAAAGGTATCCCACAAATAAAGTGGAATACCAACCAAACGACCGTCGTTAAGATCTTTGCGAGAACCTTGCATGAACTCAACAAATGCATTAGAAACCAAAAAGAGGTACAACCGGAAGTTGCACCTATGCCTCACAACTCAAAATCAAGTAGAAAGATGAAATACGAGTCATGGACATGCATTGAAATTTACGTTTCAAAACGGGGCAACACTTATGCTCTAACATAAACAACATAAAAACTCAAACCGAAATCGAACAAATTTACATGCAATGAATGACAAATGATCAACAAACATAAGTACAAGTAAAAACAAGATCAATGCATCAAAATCGCACCAAACCGAACTTAAAAAGCCTTAAAACGAAAAAAACGCGTCAAAAATCACTGACTCAGAATTGAATGAAAATCACATGGTAACTTGCAAACATGCTAACGGATTCAAATATGCAATCGGGTTTTTGAAAATTCCGCTTGGAAGTGGTACTTTTTGGCCGATTTCGTCGGCTGGCATTAGCGAAATAGCCGAAATAATTTGTCCGAAATCGACTAAAAAGCTTACCAATGGCTCCGGAATAATCAACAAAGTCAATTTACACTATTCACATTCGCGAAAACGCGCTACGGTTAGGAAGTTATGACCAAAACATATTCTCGACACGCGATACATTTACAACATCGTCGATTAGACATCAATCTATCCTATTCCGGATTTTCACATTAAAACAAGCATAAATTCAAAAGTCAAGCACTTCAATCAATATTAAGTCACAATAATTAACTCTCCTAAGAATTTTGTCAAACACCTAACATGCACCGATTATTCTATGTCAATTTTAACAATCATTTCCAATTATGCACCACAACAATTATTAGGATCAATTAATCAAGCATCAATCAACAATCAAATCATGAATCAATGCACATAATCTTCACAAGATTAATTCAACTTGAAAATTCAATTCAAGAAACAATGCAACAATTATTCATGAATTAAAGTTTAAGAAGCTTATCGAATGAAGAATCGACGAAGAAATTGCGAATCCGAAGGAAGTGAGACGAGATCGTGAATGGAGGATAGGGGAAGAGGTCGCGTGGCTGCCGGCGGCGGAATATGGTGGTCGCACGGTGGTGAAGTTGACCGGAGGTGGTGGTTCGTGGCGGCTCGGCTACCGGAAGCTTGATCGGAATTGTTGTGTTCTTGATGAAGTTGTTGTTGTGTTCTTGAGAAAGAGTTGAGAGAATGAACTTCATTCCTTTAGAGAGAGTTTGTGAGAGTTTTTTTTTATGTTTGTAAATTATGATTTAAGTTATGAGACAAATTGTGGGTCAAGAGAATATATAGTGGAGTGTAAAATGAAAGGCAAAAGGTAGGATTTCGGCTTAAGTGAAAATAACAATATCTTCGGTAAGAAATTTTGACCCTGAGTCTTCCACAACATCGTCCGCCTATGGATCACGGTTGCAAAGCAAAAAGAACAGATGTCATACGATCAAAATCGAGTACGATCGATACGTTTAAGCTACAAGACGTCATTGAATAAGTTGTTTTTTCGGCTTATTTGGTGTCCGCTACTCGAAAATGTGACGAGGTCAACCTTTTCGGAGCATAATCTCGACTCGACTTTCTCAGACAAGTTGTAGATCTATGAGTCAGTAATCTGGTGTTAAAATGTAAGCTCAACCGGACAAACAATCAGGGAGATATGAATTTTCTCGTGAAACTACTTTCAGCCTTTTTCTTCGGTTCAACACTTCAGTTTTGTGAAATAAACCAAAACGACAGTCTTTAGAGCACCATTCGAACTTGCGTTTGTCTTTTAACTTGAAGAGGATAAAATTTGTGAACCAACGCTTCAAGAACGGGTGCAATCCGATGAAAATTGACCGAGTTATGAATTTTACAAAATCTGACAGACAGTGCACTCTATCAAAGAACCTTACTGGTAATTCGCATTTTCGAGATCCTTACGCTCGGACCTAACCCAAACTGAATTCACATAATGAAGATAACATCTAAACGAAATTTTAGGCACCGGAACAACATCAATCCGATGAACGAGCCAAGAGTTATGAATTTTTTAGTGTTCAAAACTCATTGGTTCAGCACTGTTTTTCACTATGTCGACTCTAAAAACTCGCACATTCTGAGATCTTCTTCAAAGAATTAGTTCTCGGCCAAAACCCAAAAGTTTGAAATGATATCAAGACAATATGAATCTCTCAGACATGTTGACCAAATCAGAAGTTACAAACTCTTGAATACCACTAGCACAGTTAATCGGCGAAACCGAAATTTCAGAAACAAATAATTCCCACCATTTTCCTTGATGAATTGGCCTCCGAGCCGAACACAAAAGTTGTAGAGAATACCAAAACGGTCTAAACTATTTATTTTCAAGGAAAAATGAGTTTCCAAGCATAAGTTACAACTTTTGCAAACTGCACCATAAAACCGATATTCTGCTTAAACTCCTCTGAATCAACCGAGAACTTTTGGCTTCTTCTGAGATTCTTGTGCACGTGCCGCATGAAGAAATAAAGGCCAGTCGCAACCTATGAAATCTCAAATGGAGATGTATGTTCATGTATTTTTATGATGCAATTGTGATCTAAATGCAATGCAATGCAATGTATGAAAGGATATGCTAAATGGCATGGAAATGAGAGGGCAAATTTTAAGGTATTACAGAGGGTCCATATCAAATCTGGCTAAATGACTTTATTAAATTAATTAATCAGAAATTAATATTAATGAGCTAATCTGAGCCGTTCGTACCTTAAGCTAATCACGCATCTAAGGGCCTACATTCAAACTGGGCAGCTAAACCCTAATTA
Organism: Lathyrus aphaca; assembly: GCA_963966055.1. Taxonomy (NCBI): domain Eukaryota; kingdom Viridiplantae; phylum Streptophyta; class Magnoliopsida; order Fabales; family Fabaceae; genus Lathyrus; species Lathyrus aphaca. The sequence goes on from OZ014523.1 coordinate 310,391,331, forward strand.
GGGTTAATCACTTTCAGGTGACCGAAGGGGAGCTCCGGTCATCTTCTTCGGTGACACAAAAACCCTAAGTCTCTCTACAGGCCACCCCACCCCAAATTAGTTGCCCAGAAATGATTCCCTACTCACATTGAACTCAAATCATCCCTCAAACATGATTTATAACACTTAAACATGGAGAATCGAAGGAGAACAAAAATCTGGACAAAATTTCAGAAGCTCATAACATGCTCATTTCTTGACTATTTTCAATTCTAAAAGCATCAATGTGATTCCCATAACATATATTTCCATATTAGAACAAGAAAATAAGGTTGTGCAAGATTGTGTTCTTGAGGTTACCTGAGCTGGAGCTTTGCACTCTTGTGCTTTTTAACCCTTTCTTTTATGCAAACCAACTCTAATGGACCCCCTGAAGATAATGAGATGCTTAGAACAAGCTTTGAATGGCTATTTTGAGGTGTGTGTTTCTGGTTTGACAGAAAATGGAGTTCTTGTGGAGGAGGTTTCAGGCCATGGTGGTGGGTGTTTCTTGGTGCTTAGGACAAGTGAGGATGATTGGTGAAGGAATATTTTAGTTTTGATGGTTGTGCTGAGCGTTTCGAAGGCTTGAAGTTTTTGGCAAATTTTGGTGATTCTGAGTTATGTTGTGTTTCAGGCTCCAAGATCATATGAAATGAGGTCCATGAGGCTTGTATGTGATGTCTTGATTGGTTAGAAAGTTGGTAGTGGCATAGTTTGATTGGTATGGGCAAAGTTGCAAAAAAGTCAATTTTGTGTACTTGGAGGTATGGCACGAGTCAGAGCTGCTTCAAGGGGTGTCTTGGCCTCATCTTGCATCAAGGATGGCCATATGATCACATTACATGAGCTGTAACAAGTGGATGAAACGTTTCCAACGTTTTTGCAACTTTCCCTCTTTGAGAATTTTGTGAAAATGGTTTGATGAAACTTGCAATCCAAGGCACAATTCTGGTCCAAATGCATTGCACTATGTTTGTATGATGTTTATAAATCAATTAGAGGTCATGAGATGGCTTGAAACTTGAATTTGCAAAATTCCCTCTTTGGCATGAACTTGAAAATTATATGATTTTTGCCAACTTTGAAAGGCCATATCTTGAGTTCTAGGATGAATCAAGATATGTTCTTGTACTTTTTGAAAATGGGAAGACATAATCTACAACTTTCATGGCCAAGAATTTTTCATTTGAAGCATTTTTGGTCATGAAAGAATTGGTTGAAAATCTTTCCCAAAATGGAAAGTTTCCATTACAAGTCATTTCCAAAAATAGCAAGTTTGCATTTGGCTCAAAATTATTCAATCTTGTGAGCTTCTAACCACTTCTAAGATCAAATAAAGATCATAGAGACTCAAAATGATGAATATGACCCTTTGGTACCCTTGGTGGAGGCCTCAGATGCCCTGATTTTGACTTTACTTGCTCAAGAAGTTACCTAATGATCAGAAGACTTCCACATTGAATTTCTTCATCAAATTTGGTACACATGATCCTTATAACATATTAAGACCATTAGAAAATAGAATGACCAAAAATATTGGGATTAAGGCCTCTGAAACCAAAACCCTAATTTTAGGTCATTTGTGCAGGAAATCTTCAGTCTGCCTCTATGCCTTTGCCATGCTTTGTGATCCCTTGACTTTTATGAACTTTGGGGAGCATATTATGATCATGGAACACATATTGACCCTCTTGGTAAGATTTAATACCTTTGGGATGGCTCAGATCACTCCTTGGATTGCTCAGATCACAAACCCTGGATGCAGATGAAGTGAAACTATGCAGATGAAACAAATATGCAATATGAGATGGTATGCCTATGCTTATGCAAAAATGAAAGATTACAAGCCATGGTGTGAGAAAAAGTAAGTCATGTTACACAAAATACATTGTTGGGAAATACATATATGGATTTATTACAAAATGAGTCCTGACACCTTGGGCAAGATGCAGGACTTAATGCATGCTTAAACAAGAAATAATAATTACTCTGTAGCAGTAACCCTTATAATTTCCTGGGAAGACCAGTTGAGGACATTTTGTCCTGGGACTCTTGGACGAATCCAGATTTCCAGGTTGTAGTCGCTTTCAGCCTCGTCTTCCACATTGTTGATTGCATCCGGGGTCAGCATTCCCCCACTCACAAATTTTGGAGCTTCAGCAGCCTCCTCTTGGACCTGTCGGGATGGTCTGTAACCCAAACCGAATTTGTCTTCCTTGATCTGAACTTGAAGCAGTTTGCTCCAGCCTTAGGCATTCCCGTCTTCGACAAACTTCAGAGCTTGTTTGTAAGAAACAATTGAAGTACCAGACACTTCAACTGTTGCTTCATTGACATTGAGAGCTTCAAAACCCTAACTTATTGTCTCATGGATCTCCCCATCCATTTCAATGTACTTGTAAGTAGCTAGATGACTAAAAAAGATGTCTTCTTCTCCACAGATTGTGATAACTTGGCCCTCCCACTCGTATTTTAACTTCTGGTGAATGGTCGATGTTACGGCTCCAGCGACATGAATCCAGGGTCGACCCAACAAATAGCTGTACGCAGGCTGAATGTCCATCACATAGAAGATAGTTTTGAAAATTTGTGGGCCAATTACCACAGACAACTCAATTTCTCCAAGAACCGATCTCTTAGAACCCTCAAAGGCTCTCACAACTAGGTTACTCGGGCGGAGTGCAAGACCATCATACTCCATCTTGACTAAGGCTTTCTTTGGAAAAACGTTGAGAGATGACCCAGTATCAACCAAGACATGAGAAAACACAACACCTTTACACTCTAAGGTGATATGTAAAGCCTTATTGTGGTTACCGCCCTCCGTAGTCAGATCAACATCGGTGAACCCTAGTCCATGACTAGTATTGACATTTGAAACCACCGTTTCTAGCTGATTAACTATAATCTCTTCTGGCATGTAAGCTGCGTGCAGGACTTTGAGAAGTGCATTCCTGTGAGCTTCGGAACACATGAGCAATGATAGAATAGAGATTTTGGAGGGTGTCTGATGGAGCTGGTCCACAACCTTGTAGTCACTCTTCTTAATAATCCTCATGAACTCGTCTACATCCTGATCAAAGGATGTCTTCTGAGTTTCCTTGGAAATTGGTTCTTCAGGAACCACACTCTTGCCTTTTTCTTTAGCAGCAGCTTCTGCTTCAGCTTTAACTCTTGGGAATTGTGACGCGAAGAGACGTCCGCTTGGAGTGAAGCCCCCGCCTCCCCCGACATTATCAACTTGTGGTGTAGTTGAAGAATCAAGAGTGACTTTCTTTCTGTTGCAATATAAATATGAGCCATAGTGCCAAGGCACAACATTGCTGCTGTTATAGGGAACTGGTCCAGGCACTATGATAGTAACCGGACTGATTGCTGCGGAAGAAGGAGCTGCGATAGTCTGAGGTTCATAGTAAATGGTGACAGGAGGTCTGACTAGAGATGGTGCGGGTGATGAAAGTTGCTGGTGTTGATGTGAGTTGTTGAAAGAATCTGGAACATGGATTGTTGTCGGGTCATAATAGATGGTGACTGTGGAAATGTCTTCATTGATGGTTGTTGTTGTTGTAGAAGGATGTGTTGAACTGATGTCTATTGAAGTTGAAGAAGGGATGGCTGTTGATGTTGTAGAAGAATCTGTTGGAATGATTGTTGTTGAAGTTGTAGGAGTGATATCTGTTATATCTGATGAAGTGATGTTTGTTGGTGTTGTAGGAGGAATGGTTGTTGATGTTGAAGGAGCTGGAACTGTTGAAAGGATCTGTAAAATGCCTTCTCTGATAAGACTGTTGATACCGGTCTTCAAATTTGCACAACCGTTGGTAGAAATCTTGCAAGCTTCGCAATGGGCCTTACAACCTGGAAACACTTAGCACTTCAAAAGCTAGGCTTTAACCTCAGCCAGAGGTGTTTTAATACTTGAAAAATTGTCAATTAGGCTTACTGGTTGGTCCTTCTCGATGGCATTTAACCTGGGCCCACCATGGCTAGGCATAGGATTCTTGGTAACACTTGGACTGGGTGCAAAGTTGACTGCCTTAGAATCAATCAAATCTTGAACCTTCATGTGTAAGGCCCTGCATTTCTCTATTGTATGGCCATGTGCATTGGAGTGGAAGGCACATCTGGCGTTGACATCATAGTTCCTTGGGAGATTCTGAGGATCTAGTGGTGCCAGAGTTCTTAATTCAATCAGATTGAGCTTCAGTAACCGTGGAAGAAGGGTTGCATAGGTCATCGGGATGGGATCGATAACCCTGTTGATTTGTGAAGGCCTTTGCTGGAACAAACGTTGTTGCTAATTATTGTTGTTGTTATAAGATCTCTGTTGTTGTGGAAACTGTTGTTGTTGTGGGAAGTGTTGTTGCTGAGGATACTGTTGTTGAGGTGCTGGAGCAGAAATGGTGACAACAACTACTGATCTTGGCATGTATTGGGGCCTACCTCTACCCATATGTACTGAGTTGGTCTCACCTGTTCTACGAGGTCCTGAGAAAGGTTTCCTTGCATTGCTAGAGCTAGCACCGTTGTCAGAAATTTTTCCCATCTTCAAAAGACTTTCAATTCTCTCACCAACTATGACTACATCAGAAAAAACTGGTGGAAGACAAAGCAACAATTCGGTCAATGTAGGTTCCCTGTAATGTGTTCATAAACATGTAAGCCATCTCTCTTTCTGACATAGGTGGCTGGATAGCAGCAAGTTGTCTCCACCTTTGGGCATATTCCCGGAAACTCTCTCTTGAAGACTAAGACATACCCATCAGGAGGGTCCTATTGGGTGCCATATCCAGGTTGTACTGATATTGGCGTATGAAAGCTTCAGCTATGTCCTTCCAATTCCTGACAGTAGCTCTGGATAGGTTAGAATACCACTCACGGGATGCCCCAGTCAAGCTATCTTTAAAGTAAAACATCCACAGCTTCTCATCCATGGTGTAAGCTTTCAGCCTCCCCAGGAAAGACTGCAAATGGATACGAGGACAGGAGATACCATTATACTTCTCAAAGCAAGGAGGTTTGAACTTGTGAGGAATTCTGACTCCTTCCACTAAACCCATATCCATCACATCAAATCCCAATGAGTTTTGCGATTCCAAGGATCTTAGCTTCTCCGATATTTCGTCCAGACGACGATCATAGGCTTCATCCCCAACACCAATTAATGCGAACTGTTTATCCTGAGGGTCTTCTTGTAGAATACGACCTCATGCATTTCCTTGGGTATTTCCAATAACATTGACTTCAGGATTGAGGTGGGGCCCAAACTCTGGCGGATTTGTTCGCGGCTGCCCGTGATCATTGTTACTAGTACCTCCAGTGCCTGGATGATTCTCTTCTGGAGTTTGCTGCTCGACTAACTCTCTCAATCTTTCTTGGCTCTGAGCCAACCCAGTCATCACTGCCATTAACTGGTTCATCTGAGCCCTCATCTCAGTTCTCTCATTAGCCATCTGAGTTCTAATGTCATTCAAATCTTGTTGAACTTGGTCCATATGAACTCTCGGAAGGTTGTGTCTTGTAGGATACCTGTGGACTCTGTTGATGGGGAAAACTCTTCTACGAGCAATGTTTCCTGAAACAATCAGCAAAGTGAGAAAACAACAACAAAAACACCTGCAAAACAAATGATTAGCATGCAATGCAGTATGTCTATTTGTCTTCAGAGGGTATCCGGGTTTTGCTCTTTGGTTTTGACCTTCCAGGCCTCTGGGAATGAAGATGTTGAAGAGAAATGAAGTTCAAAAGATGATCCAGGTAGCACACAAACTATAACATTACAAAATGCCAAAATACATAGTTTATGATTACAACAAATTCCCATGGTGGGTCAAAATACAATTAAGTTAAGAAATACAACAAAATCACCATGGAGAATTAAAGTACAACCAAAATAAAATACAAGTAAAGAAAATCAAACATCCAGCCCAAATTCATCCTCCTTGACTTCCTTCAGGAGATCATCAGTCACTGGTCCAGCTGGATGCTCTGTGATGGTCTTGATAAGAAGGTTTCTGGTTGCAATGGCACTTGTCATCTTCTGGTACTTGTCTTGTTCTTTTGATCTCTTTAACCCTGCCCGGAGTTTCAGCTCGGAGATTTCCTTCTGTGCTGCTAACAAACCTTCCTGATTCTTCTTCTCATTGGCTTCCAGCTACTCTATCTTAGCCTGTGTCTTCTGATCTTCTTGCAAATGAGCTTCAGTGATCCTGATCCATCTAGCCTGACTCTCCTCCAGGTAGTGCTCAGCCCTAGCCTTCTGAATCTTGGCTTCCTTGCAAGCATTCTTCAATACCAACTCCCCTGCTCGAGCTTTTTTGATGAAGTCCTCCGTCTTCTCTATCTTGGTCACATGCTCAATATGGAGCTTCTCTAACCTTTCAATGTCCAGATGACCATCATTCCTTTCCCAAAGGGTCTTCTTCAGGGCTTAAGAAAACTGGGTATTCCTTTCTTTTAGCTTCTCAAATTCCTCCATACTGACTGTTGCTATGGGCTCTACTAGTGATGGCCCTGCCACATCCTCTAGGGTGAATGGCATGCGAGTGATTTGTCCTATGATGCGAGACCATTCAATGTACTGAGCAGAAGCTATGTTGTTACACTTCCCCAAAATGGCAGTCCCTTTAGTTTGTATGTTATCCCAAGCCCAGGCTGCTTGTCGGACAATGACATGGTTGTTCAGAATAGCACAGTAAAGAGACTTTGCTAAGTCCTACTCCCTAGGTGGATGTATCAATGCATACCCTAACTGTCTTCTGAAAAGTAAAGGATTGTAGTTGATGCAACCCTTTACTCTAATAAGAGGTACATTAGGATATAGTCCACAACTTGTAATTATGTCCCTGCCCTTGGTGTTCTGAGTACACCATCTGATATCTTCTGAAGCAAGGGCAATCATCCTCTTAGCCCAATTCCTGGAATGATGTGGATTCAGGAAAGCTTCCGTCTTCGACATGTGTCTCATCATCCAACTGTAGAAGAGGGGTGCACAACATCTGACCAGTCTCCCTTTTTGCTTCTCATTTATCTGATGCACTGAATAGTAGAAATCTCCCAACAAGGTAGGAACTGGATTCTTGAGCATGAAGATATGGATATCATTCTTACTTACAAACTTAGGCTCATCTGCAACAAGATGATACCATATATACTAAGAGCCAGGAGGGCACAAACTGTTTCCCACTTCCCAGTTGCAGCATAACTGGTAGCCTGAGTGATTAAGAAGTCCAGATGGAGGCCTGGGATTCCAGCCTTGGTAGTCATATGCTGATCAATGATGGTGGCTTCCAAATGCAAAGCCTTAGCTATGTCTTTATTCCTAGGAGAAGTCATCTCAGGGTTGAAAGGGATTCCTCTTCTGATAGGGACACCCAATAACATAGAATACTCTTCTAATAGAGGACCTATCTGAAAGTATGGGAAAGTGAAACATCTGAGAGGAGGGTCATAGAACTGGAGACAGATGTGAATCATGCTCCTCTGTGATGTATCCAAGTCGATGATCATGTCCAGGATTCCACCATAATGTTCTCTGAATAAGGGGACATGATCAGGAGTGATAAGGGTATTAATCTGTCTGATTCCTGCTAGAGGGTACTCAAAGAAATGGTATGTGATGTTGCTCTTCCTGGTTGAGTCCATACTGACAATGGGTGCTGATGAAGATCACTGAAGAAGATAACTGATGAATACAACTGGAGAAGATATCGAATTAAGTGTTGGGGAAGATGTATGAGCAGAAGAACGGTCAAAACCAAACCAAAGAATATGTGGATACCCTGTAAAACAAATAGTCAAATGTTAAATGATGCAAAAATGATGTATGTTGAATGATATGCAAGGGTTTGTGATCAGGTGTTGGATTGTCAGTTGCTTTTGATAGGTGTAAACAACCCAAATTTTCCCTCACTCTTAATCACACCATGGCTTGTGATCTTTCATATTTGCATTATCATAAGCATACTACCTCATTTTTGCATATTTGTTTCATCTGCATAGTTCAAGTTCATCTGCATTTAGGGTTTGTGATCTGAGCAATCCAAGATTCCATCTGAGCCATCCCAAAGGCCTCAAAGCTTTCCAAGAGGGTCCATGTGTGTTCTACCATCATATTATATCCCCCAAAGTTCAAGGAAGTCAAGATATCACAAGAACTGGAAAAGCATGGAAGCAGAGCTAGGGTTTTCACTACACAGATGACCAAAATTAGGGTTTTGGTTTCAGAGGCCTAAACTCCAATTTTTTGGGCCATTCTTGTTTCTAATGTTCTTAAGATGTTATAAGGATAATGTATACCAAGTTTGATGAAGAAATTCATTGTGGAAGTCACCTGTTCACTGGGTAACTTCTTGAGTAAGTTAAGTCAAAATCAGGGCATCTGAGGCCCCCAACAATGGAACCAAAAGGGTATTTTCATCAAATTGAAGTTATATGATCTTTATTTGATCTTAGAAGAGGTTTTAAGTTCACAAGATTGAAGAATTTTGAGCCATTTGCAAAGTTGCCAAAAATGGAAATGACTTGTAATGGAAACTTTCCATTTTGGGAAAGTTTTTCAACCTCCTCTTTCTCAACCAAAAATGCTTCAAATGAAAAATTTTTGTTCATGAAAGTTATAGGATAGATCTTCCCATTTTCAAAAAGTACAAGAACTCCTTCTAATTCATTATAGAACTCAAGTTATGATCTGTCAAAGTTGGCAAAAATCCTATAACTTTCAAAGTGCACCAAAGAGGGATTTTTGCAAAACCACTTGCCAAGGCTTCAAATGATTTCTAAAGTGCCCAAATATGACATAATATGATCAAACAAAATCAAAAACTCATAATTGGCCCAAGAATTGGATCATTTCATGCCTTGAATAACAAGAAACACCAAAGAGGGAAAATATGCAAAACTCATAGAAACCCTAGCATCAAGTGTTCCAGCTGAAATCTTTCAATCCTATGGCCTTCCTTGATCCATGCTGAGGCCAGACACCCCAAAAACTCAGGCCTGCACCATGCCCATACCTCAAGTACACATTCTTGACTTTTTGCAAATCACCCCATACCAATCACACTATGCCACACCAACTCCTCTGACCAATCACACTTGCTTACACTAACATTATGGAACACATTTCACATAACACACAAGCCTAAAACTCTCCATAACTCAGACTTCACAAAATCCCTCTCAAACTTCATCTCTTCGAATCTCTCAACTCAACCAACCAAAATCCAAAATTCTTTCCCCAAACATCTCCATACAACCCCAGGATCATTTCCCACCCCTTACATAAGCCTGAAACACTCTCAAACAAAAACATGATTTTGACATGCTCTGAACTGAAACCTTCAAAACAGTCCATACAAACTTGTTCTAAGCTTCCCAATAGCATCAAGGGACTCAAGGGAGTTGTTTTGCACTAAAGGAGAGGCCAGAAAGCAGCTAACTGAAAAGCTTCAACTCAAGTAACCTCAAGAACATTTTTTTCCAAAAATGCGTTTTTATGTTCTTAAATGAATCTTCATGATGTGTTGATGATCCTGATGTGTTTATTTTGTAAAATGATTAAGTATTAAGCATGAATGAGTTCTCTGAAAGTTTTTGACCTAAAACTGATTTGCTTCGATTCAGCTTTAATACGTGAAATAAATGTGTTTTGGTTGATGATTCTTGTTGTATGATGTCTGAGGTTTGATTCTGGGCATAGAGATTGAGTTTTAGAGACCTAGGGAGAGAGTTGAGGTTTTTGCTCGCCGGAGAAGATGACCGGAACACTGTTCCGGTCATCTGAAAGTAATTAGGGTTAATGACGTGTTTAGGGCTAAGTTTGAATGTGGACCCTTGGATGGGTTTGCGCGCGCGTGTTTGGACGGATAAGATTAGGTCATTAATTTTTAATTCTGATTACTTAAATTAATTAATTTGAATTAGCCATGAAAAGATCTCAGCCCTTGGATTACGCGTTGGTCAACCCCTTTTCCCCCAGTTTGAATCTGGACCCTCAGATGTGATTACTCCCCCTTTATTTTATTTTTATTTCATTTTCTTTGTATTTTTCTTTCATAATTTATTTAAAATAGAAAAATTCATTTAAAAATTCTAAAAATTTTTGTCAAGACTTTTATTAATTTTCAGAAACCAAAAATATTTTTATTTTTATATTTTGCATTAAAAACATATTTTTAAATCATTTAAATGTTTTATTTAATTAATTAATTGATTTTAATTAATTAAAAATACATTTAAGTATTTAAAAATCACCAAAACAATCAGAGAGCATCCTTAGACATTTAGAAATATTTACAAACTCCCCTTATAAATTTCTTTTTGGTTTTGATCATACTTTGAGATTTTTCAATGAATTAGGGTTCTTAAAAATGTTCATTTTCTAACCCTAACTTCAAAAATTCATAAGCCTAGAACCAAGTTGATTTTGTGAATGGTTCTTTTTGCATTGTCCTATGCAAGTCTTCTAGCATCCAAAAACATTTTTGTTTCATTTTTACCTTGCATTTGCAATTTGTTTGGCATTTTATATTGAAGATCACCCAAAAACCCTAGCAAACTTAGAAAATTCATAACTTCTTCTAGGTTTAGCTTCTGACCTCCCCTTTTGGATGGTAACCTAGTATAGGTTTAGGTTTCCTTTGAGTGTATTTTAAATTTTTTATCTTGTACATTGCATCTGTTTTGGTCATATGCATCTCATACATTCATAAAACCCTAAATTTTCATGTTTACTTGCATTCATCTTGCATATGAATCCATACATGAACTTTCCATGACATTTCTTGCATTCATAAGTCATCTTAGACATATTAGGACATATTAGAATCATGCTTGATCATTTCTTCATTCATTTTCCATGATTTACATTCATTTTCATTTCATTAACTTTCAAACTTCAAAGCATGCTTACAAGACATCTCATCTTTGTATGAGCATACATATGCACTTTGTATGTCTTTGCATCATCTCACATGACATTAACATTGCATAATCACTTCTGACTTTGGTTTTTTCATCTTATTTCATATTATTTCATTTCATTTCATTTTATTTCTTTATGCTTTATACCTTATGCATTCATACTAACCATTTCAGGAACTTTTGGTAAGTTATCTGTGAGAAGTGGATTTGCCTTCACTTCTCACTTCTTCTTATCTCTTTAATTTGCATTATTACTTGTCTTTTAAGTGAACTTGTTCACTTGTATTCCATATTTCTTACTTTCTTTCTCTAATTTACTTATCTTCTTCAATGAAGTAAGTAACTTGTTTCTTCTGCTTCTTCCTCCTTTCATCTGCTTCTTCCTTGGTGGCCATCTTGATGACTTCTCTTGAGCCTCACAAACCATAGGATAACCAAGCATGATAACTTTAGGGTTGTATATAGTCCCCCTTTAGTATTTCACCTTTGAGTCTTCTTTGAGTCTCTCTTCTCATCTCTTAATCAGAGACTAAACTCTTAAAGTTTTAGGACTTTTGAATTAGGGTTATGCCTGCATCCTTCTCTTATGATGGAGTGTATAACTTTAATCCTAAGAGTTAAACCTTTAATTTTTTTAAACCTCTTAATCAATTCATCTTAATAATCACTAAGACTTCATCTTGTAACTTGGGCCTTACATTAGGGTTCTAATTCTTCCTTTATGGTTAAGAAGGACTAACCCTAGTGTTTAATGGACAAGTTCCCCTCAAGTTGTCTTACAAACCATAAAACTCATTTCTTAATCTCATCCCTTAATTAAAATCCACTTAATAAAGGCTTTGTTATATAATGAATTTAATCCCTATCCATGGGTTAAGTTGAGGTATCTTCCTCAGCTTAAGTGTTCTCATCTATTATCCTTCTATTAGGATGGTGTAATGAGCCCACTAATTTATGATTAGAGATTAAAATAATTACTTAACACCAAACCAAAACCCAAAAACATCTAATTAATCACAAGTAGGTTAATGATCTTAATCCTATATCATCATGGTAATTAAGTTGAGATGTTTATCTCATACTTAAAGTATTCTCATTATCCCTAATCAGGGAGGATATAATGAGTTTACAAGCCCTTGATTTAGGTTTAAGATCATTAAACTTATGCAAAAACACCAAAAACAATAACAAAATTGAAAACACAAAAAACCAAACAATAATCGTCTCCTTCGGGATTCTTTTCTCATCAAACTCATATACAAACGAGAACTTGCTTCTTCCGTCTAATGCAAGACAGTTAGCACTCGAGCCAGACGAGTCATACACTTGAGCATAGGCAAGTAAGCAGTTCATCAGTCAATTTATCTTTCAGTCTCTTTGAGTCGAACTACGGTGTTCTGACTTCCTCATTGCACAAGAGGATACGTAGGCATAACTTAAGAGTTATCGAACAAAAGTCTCTGTGTCTTCCCCCTCTTTCAGCATTCTTTCTAAGTCTCATTTCCTGAGCATTTCACCTTTTTGCACTGACACTTGTTTACTCTTTTCCAGCTTTTGCACACAGATATCACATACACCTACCCCTTTAAACACAATCTTTTGAGCGTGGATCCCGTCGAGTACGACGGACAATCTGGGTGCTAATACCTTCCCAGGTTGTAACCAACCCCTTTCTCAGTTTCTCTGGTTCGCGACCGTCTTATCCATATCTTTCTAGGTTTATGCAGCATTACCTTTCCTTCGGGATAAAAATGCCTAGCTGGTGACTCTATTCATTTCATTTTCATTTTCTCCTTTCACCGACCGTTTGCGCTTGTACCAGGATGCAAATCTTTGGGAGCGAAAATAGGGTCCATGAGTGTTCAGAGTTCCGGATGGAGGTCTGAGAACTAGTAACCAGGTGGGGGACTCAAATAAGGAGTCACAAGTCCAGGGTTTCATAAGATCAGTCCAAAATAGTGTATCCTTAAAACAATATTAGTAACAGGGTATGTTGAGGCTAAAGGTTCCTGCAAACCTGTAAACAACCTCATCCACTCACATGTATTGTTCTATAACAAGGATCCTCGGATTCAGATCTATTATGAGAAGTGTAAACACTTATAACCCCGAGGTATAGTGTTTACCCTAATCATAAAGAATCCTCCTCTAATTCACCTCATATGCTAAAGGTCATCTAAAAAGGTCATCCAGACTTTGCAGGCTTCCCAGATAGCCCTATCACTACAGGAAATCCGTAGCACAGAGTTCTCAAGAAGAAACCCATGTCTGAATTGTGTTTCATATTTCTGTCACACCGACCTTTGTGTTGGACCTTTCTCACTGGAATACCCCTCCCACCAAGGCAAACCAACAAACCAGCACATGATATGATAATAAAATGAAATGCATAAAGCAGTAAATGAAAGCAATAAAGTAAATGCAATAAATAAAGCTGTACAAAAAGTAATAAATAAAGCAAAACAAAAGCACACATAGCACATATCACCCCCAGTAAACACAAACAAACAATCGCTAGGAGAAACCCACAAGAGAACCAAAAGCCCTGGTTGTAAACATCCCCAGCAGAGTCGCCAAGCTGTCACTCCCGAAAAGACTTTACGTCTCTGGGCAAACGCGAACGGTCGACGATGTTGGAGGTTGAGGTTTAATAGAGTTGCCAGCTAGGCATTTTTATCCCGAAGGAAAGGTAATGCTGCATAAACCTAGAAGCGTATGGATAAAACGGTTGTGAACCAAAGAAACTGAGAAAGGGGGTTGGTTACGACCTAGGAAAGTATTAGCACCCAGATCGTCCGCCGTACTCGACGGGATCCACGCTTACTTGATTGTGTTTAAAAGGGGTAGGTGTGTGTGCTTACTGTGCATATAATCTAGGGAGAAAAGAATGTGAGTCAGTGCAAAAGAGAGGTGAGATGCTCAAGACTGAGACTTAGAAAGAAAGTTGGAAAGAGGAGAGGGGGAAGACAAAAAGATTTTTGTTCGATAACCGTTAAGTTATGCCTACGTATCCTCTCGTGCAGTGAGGAAGTCAGAACACCGTAGTTCGACTCAAAGAGACTGAAATGACTTGACTGTGAACTTCTTGCTTGTCTATGCTCAAGTGTGTGACTCGTCTGGCTTGAGTGCTAACTGTCTTGCATTTGACGGAAGAAGCAAGTTCTCGTTTTCAGAGTGAATACGATGAGAAAAGAATCCCGGAGGAGACAATTATTGTTTGTTTTTTTGTTTTCAGTTTTTTATTGCTTTTGGTGTTTTGCATAGGATAATGAGCTTAAGCCTTAATCAAGGGTTGTAAACTCATTATATCACCCCTGATTAGGGATAATGAGTCTACTTAAGCATGAGATGAAAATCTCAACTTAATTACCCTAATGATGCAGGATTAACATCATTAACCTACTTGTGATTATTAAGTGTTTTTGGATTTTGTTTTGTGTTAAGTAATGAGTTTAATCTCTAATCAGGGATTAGTGAACTCATTACACCATCCTAAAAGAAGGATGATAGATGAGAATACTTAAGCTGAGGAAGATACCTCAACTTAATCCATGGTTAAGGACTAAATTCATTATATAACAAGTCTTTATTAAATGGATTTTAATTAAAGGATGAGATTAAGAAATGAGTTTTAAGTTTGTAAGACTTATCTTGAGGGAGACTTGTCCATTAAACATTAGGGTTAGTCCCTCTTAACCATAAGGAAGAGATAGAACCCTAATGTAAGGCCCAAGTTACAAGCTTATGTCTTGATCATTATTAAGTGTTTTGATTAAGAAGGTGTAAACAAATTAACGGTTTAACACTAAGGATTCAAGTTATACACTCCGTCCTAAGATAAGGATACAGGCATAACCCTAATTCAAAGTCCTAAAGCTTTAAGTGTTTAGCCTTTGATTATGAGATGAGAAGAGAGACTCAAGGAGACTCAAAGGTAAAAACTATGGGGAACTATATACAACCCTAAAAATTATCATGCTTGGATATCCTATGGTTTGTGAGGCTTAAAGAAAGATCTTCAGGAGGCCACCAAGGAAGAAGAAGCAGATGAAAAGAGAAGGAGAGAAAGAATAAGTTACTTACTTCCTGAAGAAGATAAGTAACCTAAAAGAAAGAAAGTAAGAATGAGAGAGCATAAGTGAAGCAAGTTCACTTCAAAGACAAGTAAAGAATGCATATGAAGAGATAAGAAGAAGGTAGGATGTGGAGGCAAATCCACATCCCAAACAACTTACCATAAGCCCCTGAAATGTTAGTACGAATGCATAAGATGCAAAGCAAAAGGAAATGAAATGAATAAAGATGCAAAGACCAAAACCAGAAGTGTATATTCAAGGAAAATGTTTTATGAGGTGATGCAAAGTCATACATAATGCATATGAATGTTCATACAAGGATGAGATGCAAAGAAAGTATGAAAGAAGTTTGAAAACACATGAATGTCCATGGAATGTAATGAATGCAAAGCATAGCAAATGAATGAGGAAATGATAAAAGCAATGTTCAAGCATGTCTTAAGGTGTCTAAGATGTCATACAAATGAATGAAATGTCATGGAAAGTTCATATGATTGAGCTATGCAAAGATGAATGCAAATGAACATGAGAAATTAGGGTTTTAAGACAACATGAGATGCATATGACCAAAACAGAAGCATACATCATGATAAAAAATTGAAATTGAACTCAAACAAACCCTAATCATACACAATATCACTACCCAAAGGAGAAGGTCAGAAGCTAAACCTAGTGAAAGTTATGAAATTTCTAAGTTAACAAGGGTTTTTGGATACTTCTAAGGGAAAATGCAAATCAAATTTAAAATACAATGCAAAATTATGAAATTAATAACCTAGATACTAGATGCAACATGTGAAACAATGTAAAATGAATCAAGTTCAAACGCATCATGGTTGACAAGAAGTGATTTTTTCAAGTTAGGGTTAGAAAATGTGATTTTTAAGAACCCTAATTCAAAGATAATTGTGAAAATGTGATCAAACCTAAAAAGAAATATGTATGGTGAGTTTTAAAATGTTTCTAAATGTATAAGAATGCCTCATGAATTTTTTGGTGATTTTTAGAAACCTAAATGTATTTTTAATTAATTAAAATCAATTAATTAATTAAATAAAACATTTAAATGTTTTAAAAATACGTTTTTAATGAAAAATTAAAATAAAAAATGTTTTTGAGTTAAGAAAAATATTTAAAGTGAAAACACAGAAAATGGGATTTTTTAAAGTTTTTTTTACTATTTTAAAATAAATGTGGAAAGAAATGAAATAAAAATCAAATAAAATGGGAAGTAATCTAATCTGAAGGTTGAGATTTAAACCTAGGAAGACTGCGCGCGCTATCTTGAGGCTAGGATTGAATCTGGCAAAATTATTTAATTAAACCTAATTAATGTAATTAATCAGGATTAGGGTTTTAATGAACTGATCCTGGCCCTCCACATGCGCGGGAAACACAATCTAACGACCTAAATTTAAACTGAGGAATTAATTATGGATTAGGGTTTTAATGAATCTCAGGTGGCCGAAGAAGACCCTCGGTCATCTTCTCCGGCAGCTCACTCATCCTATCTCACTCCCTATGCCATGATAACACACAAAAATCTTCAGAATCATTCATTAGACATTAAAGAACAAGAATCAGCAACAAATTCCATTTATATTTCATCAAATTCATGAATCGAAGCAAAACAAAAAATTGTACAAAACTTTCAGAAGGCTATGAAATGCTTAAAACTTAACCATTTTCAAAAGTAAACATATCACCATGATCAGTACATCACATATAATCAATTTATAACTTAAAACACAAGTTCTGGAAAATTTGTTCTTGATGGTTACCTGAGTTGAAGCTTTCTTAATCTGAGCTTTTTGACCTTCTCTCTTGTGTAAAACCACTACAATGATCCCCATTGTGCTTCTGAAAGGCTTAGAACAAGTTTGTGATGGCTGGTTTGTGATGTTTGGTTCTGATAACTCAGAAATCGTATTTTTGTTTGGGAGTGTTTCAGGCCATTTTGATGGTTGGTTTGTGTTCTATAGGTTATGTGGAGATGATTGATGAAGGAATTTTGAGTTTTGATGGCTGTGTTGAGAGATTCGAAGGAATGAAAGTTTTGGGGATTTTTGTGATTCTGAGCTTCTTGCTTGATTCAGGCTTGTGTGTGCTGTGAAATGAAGTCTATGATGTTAGTATAGAGCAAATTGATTGGTCAGTAAGTTGGTAGTGGCATAATGTGATTGGTATGGCCTTATTTGCAAAAAGTCAAAAGTTATGGTACCATAAGCATGACACGAGTCAGAGCTGGCTTGGGGGCTTTTCCTGCCTCAGCTTGCAACAAGGATGGCCCTTGGATGGTTTGTGATGACCTGGATGGCTTGATGCAAGAGATAGCATGTGTTTTGCAATTTGTCCCCTTTGAGAATTTTGTGAAAATGGCTTGTAGAAACTTGTGATTCAAGGTATGATTTTGATCAAGGCAAGTCATGTGATGTTGTTATGATGCTTAGAGGTCAATTAGAGGTCATGAAAGTTCTTAGAACTTGAATTTGCAAAAATCTCTCTTTGGCACATACTTGAAAATTACAAGATTTTTCCTAACTTTGAAAGATCATATATTGAGTTCTAGGATGAATCAATAGGAGTTCTTGTACTTTTTGAAAATGGGAAGATCTAATCTAAAACTTTCATGTTTAATGATTTTTTATTTGAAGCATTTTTGATCAAGAAAGAGGAGGTTGAAAATCTTTCCCAATATGGAAAGTTTCCATTACAAGTTATGTCCAAAAATGGAAAGTTTGCAAATGGCTTGAAATTCTTCAATATTGTGAGCTTATAACCACTTATTAGATCAAATAAAGATCATAGAACCTCAAATTGATGAAGATGACCCTTTAGTTCCATTGGTGGTGGCCTCAGATGCCCTGATTCTTACTTTTCTTGCACAATAAGTTACCAGTTGATCAAATGACTTCCATAATGAATTTCTTCATCAAATTTGGTACACATGCTCCTTATAACATATTAAGACCATTAGAATCAATAATGACCAAAAAATTGAGATTAAGGGCCTCAAACCCAAAACCCTAATTTTAGGTCATCTGTGCAGAAAACCCTAGCCTGCCTGGACCTCTGTGCAATCCTTTGTGATTTTGTGACTTAAAAGACTTATTGGAGATGTAAAATGATCATAGACCACTCATGGACCCTCTTGGCATGCTTCAAGACCATTGAGATATCTCATATCACTTCTTGGATTCATCTGATCACAAACCCTAGTTGTGCAACTTATGCAGATAAAATGAACTACGTAGTGAGAGATGATATGATTATGCAATGCTATATGAAAAGATCACAAGCCATGGTGTGAGAAAAAAGTGAGGGAAAATTTGGGGTGTTTACACCTAGGACTTCCATGCATGATAACATTTAGGATTGCTAGTACCCCTCTAGTTTTTACCTTTGAGATCCTTTGGTGCTCTCTCTTTCTCATCTTACTACAAAAACCTAAAAAACACTTAATAAATGGTTGAAGTAGTCTCTTGTGTATAACCTTATTCCATGAGGCACTTGTAGTCTTCACATCTTGGGATAGTGCAAGCTTGTCTAGCATGATGTACAAGTCTGATCATGAGACTATTTTCATCAAGAAAATCATAAAAAAACCACTTCTTCATTTTTAACCACTAAAACATCTAATAAAGTTAATGAGTTAGTGAGCTTAGGCCCTAATCTCTGGAACCATGTTTTGGGGATCTTCCTCTTACTTGGTGTGCTTGTTCTATTATTCCATTTTAGAATGTAGTAGCAAGTACACATTCCTTGGAAAAGAGTTTGAGTTCACTTTCTTGTGCCACACTCATAAAAAACTCATAAAAGAAAAAAACACTGGACAAAGAATAATCGACTTTCTTTTGGGAATTCTCTTCTCACCTCACTCACTCCTTACGTACGAACTTTCTCATACTTGTCACTTTGCAAGAAGGTAACGCACTCGTGCCAGGCGAGCCTGCAACACCTGAGCATTTACATAAGCAATTCAAGCTTTTAACACACAAGCAATCTTTCAACCTCTAGTTAGGGGAACTACGGCGTCTCTGTTCCTCATGTCTAGATGAGGTACGTAGGCAGCAGGGTAGGGCCCGTTCAAGCACTCTTTTATTTTCCCTACATTTTCCCCTTTATTTTATTTTATCCAGATCCAATTCCTTTTCTTTTGCAGCAACTTTCTTTTCTTCACCTTTTGAAACAGTTTCTTTACAAGCGTGGATCCCGTCGGGTACGACAGGCGATTTGGGGTGCTAATACCTTCCCGGGTCGTAACCGAATCCCGAACCCAGTCTCTTTGGTTCACAGGACCTTTGTCCTTCCTTTTCTTTGCTTCGGTTTGTGAAGCATTTCCATTCCCGTTCATTCGGGATAAAAATGCCTGGCTAGCGACTCTACTTTTTCCGCGCAGCTTTCGCGTTTGTACCAGGATGGAAATCTAGGGAGCGACAACTGGCGACTTTGCTGGGGATCGAACCCAGAATCTCTGGTTTCCCCTAGAGAGTCTCTTCTAGAGCTTGCTTGTTTCTCTTTCTTTGGGTGTTGTTGTTTGCTGTTTTCTATGTATTTTTACTGTTGTTTATTTACAACTTTATTTAAAGCTTTCAGTATTTATTTTCATGCATCATATAACTGGACTGTCTGGTCTGGATTTTTCTGTTTGGTGGGACTTGGGTGATATTGTTACTGAGAGTTGAGCTTATTACCAAGGCTCGAGTGCACCTTAGGACTTAGAGTGGTTCCACTTTGGCCTCATGAGATCTTGTCATGGGGGTAGTTGTGAGTTCCACGCCCACATTTGCGACCATCTTGGAAATGTCTTGATTAAGGGATCTTCCCTTCTCATTTCACGACCTCGATAGTTATGTGCAGCTGGGGACCGATCATTGAGGACCTTTGTGGAAACATCCCTCTCTGGTAGTGACAATGGCAGGCCACATTCTCTGGCAAACCCATTCGCACCCGAGGGCCCACTGGGAACTTGCATAGGATGGCCTGGTTCTCTTATAGGAACTCAGTCAAAGCATCTGGTTGTATGATGATAGTAATGTATCCTACGGGCTGAATGTACTATTGTTTCTCGATTTCAGCGCTTGAAGCTGGGGACTTATGAGGGAAACTTGTTTTCTCGGACTCACGTTGAGACCTCCCTGAGTAGTATATAAGGCTTAACTGATTCCCTGATTTGGTCATGAGCCATTTCTCAAAAATGGTGGACGTATTATTGCTATTCGGCTTTGAGAGTCCGTGATGTTTGACCCGGAGCACACCCATGAGATTGGGAGGAGTTTACAGGTTTGCAGGAACCCTTGACCTCCACACACCCTTTATAAGTAGTGTGATCCTTTGTGTTGGTCCGGTTATTATAGTCCCATAATTCTTGATCTTGGTTTATGAGTCATTATCTGAGGGGTTCAGAGTATATCTTGGATTTCAGATCACTTGGCTTTTGGTTCTTAGAATCCTGTATCCAGACAGTCTCCATATTGATCATATGCTTGCATTGCATTTGCATTTCATCATACTAGCATTAACTGTTTGTGTTTTCATTTTCTCAAGTCATTATTTGCACCTTGCACCCAGTTCCTATAGCTATTCCTCATCCAGATGGCAGAAGTTAAGAAGGTGCTAAGAAATAGAAATGTTCACTACACTTTTCTTCAACCAGAGGTCAGGAGCATTCAGAAACTGATAGGTTTGATGAACGACCAGGTTTTAGGTGACTTCAGAAAGAGATATGGGCAGATTTTGAAGTACATGGACAAGCCAACTGCAGATTAGAGAGATAGCCCGCATACTCTACTCCGGTTTTATGATCCTCCATTATGGTGTTTTGTATTTCCAGACTACATCTTGTCTCCCACTTTGGAAGAGATTTCCAGCATCCTGGGTATTCCTGTCAGAAATAGCTTGCCTTACTATGGTTCAGAGGTAGTTCTTCGGGATGAAGAGATAACCAAAGTGTGTCATATACCAGCTAAAAAGGCTAAAAAGGGTTTGCAAGTTAGTGAAGGTAGAGGACTTCATTGGGATATACTCATAGCAGAAGCTGAGGGTTATGCTCGAGAGAATAAATGGGTAGATTTTAGTGTTGTGTTGGCCTTAATGGTGTATGGAGCTAGTCTTTTCCCAGGAGAAAAGGAGTTTGTGAGCATGGAAGTGATATCCATTTTTTCTAAAGGAAACCCCATACTAACCTTGCTAGGAGATTTCTATTACAACGTTCATGATAGGAATGAGAAAGGAAGAGGTGGACCAGTGAATTATTGTGCTCCATTATTTGTTGACTGGTTCGCTAAGCAACTCCTGAAATCGGGACCTTTCAAAGACTTGAAAGAAGAGTGGAGATGGTCCAGAAGGTTGATGGGGTTAACTTCTGAGAATATAGCTCGGGGATGTAACAAAGACTTGTTAGGCAAGAAGTTACTTATTAGTTGCGACAATTTTCCTAATATGCCTTTGCTTGGAAGGAAAAGAGTGATCAACTACATTCCGGTATTGTCAAGGAAGCAATTTGGCTATCCTTTGAAGAGTGCACCATCTTCTGAAGAAATAACTGAGTCAATGTATCTCCCGGTAGAAGGAAATAGGGAGTTGGTTATCCAGGCATCTCAGGCTTGGGCACATAAGGTAAAGAAAGGTAAGAAAAAATTTGGAAAGATAGATCCGAAGACATATTCTCCTTTTTCCACTTGGCTATAGACTCGTGTAGAGGCTTTTCTTCTTCCATTTTCAGCAGAAGCTCCATTTTACCGAAAAGAAGTACCTGTTCAGGCCACTGTCTCTGTTGAAAGTTATAAGAAGTTGGAAGAATTTATACAGGAGTTAAGGGTTGAAAACATGGATATGACTGGTTTGTACCATCGTGGAGTCAGTTTTAAGGAAGAAGTAGAGGAGAAGCTGCAGAAGATACAGATAGCCTAAGAAGTTAAAGAGAAAGAGTTTGCTGGGAGGGAAGCTTATTTCCAGAGAAGAGGCTTGATGGACTCAAGGAGAGAAGTAGAGTATAAGAAGACTAAGAAGACTCTTAGAGAAGCCAGACAATCCATCACCTGGTTGTAGGAGATGATAGACAAAGATCAGAAGATGTATGAAGAAAAAGAGAAAGCTTACAAGTTGCAGATCTAAGACCAGAAAGAAGAGATGGAAAAAGTTCACAAGATCCGTTGGGAGAAGTCTCCACAACTAGTGCAAAGTCAGCAGGCTTTAGAAGAAGCACTCAAGGAGATTGAAGATCTCAAGCAGATGGTAGAGGTTAAGAGAGCTAGATCTGGGCCAGGATCTAGTGGGGAGGGATCATAATCCTCTTGCAGTCTAGTTTTTAAGCTTTTCTATTCGGATTACCTACAGGCTTGTTGTAGGAATCTGTGTTTATTGCTTTCAGTTTTTCTGTTCTTTCTTTTGTAAGACTTGTAACCCTTCAGGGACGTTTTTATGACTTTTGCCTTGGGAGGCTGTTAAATTTATGCATCTTTGTTTGGTTTCTCATTTACTTTACTGAATCACTGAAACTGTTCGTTCCAAAGTCATCAGAATTTGAATACCTCTCAAAGAATCATGTGCTGAAAAGCCAACCTCCAAAGGTCATCTGGGTTATTTTCTATCAAATACCGGAACTAGGGAACCAAGTTCCAGACCATGGGAACACAAATAGTTGCATTGCATGCATATAACCTTGTTTTTGGTTTGCAGGTACAGTTACCAGATTTCTAACATCTCCTCCTTTTCAGGCACTATTGCTGCACGAAGAGTGCATAGGTATCTGACAAAAGAAAACAGAAGCAGAATCATGGATCAAATGCAAGCTAAGCTGGAAGAGCTGCGTAACCGAATGGACCAGTTCATGACGTTAGTGACTGGCATGAACCAGAATCAAGAACGTCTGCGAGAGATGTTAGATGTGGATGATAATAATGGTACCGAAGCTCGTGGTAATAATAATGGTGATCCTCAACCAGAGGTGGTTGTCAATACTGGAGGGGGTCCTCAACATCAGATGGATAATCAAGATGACTAGTTTACTATCCTGGAAGACATGAAAGGTCAGGGTGCTAAGGTCAATCGCCGTTTCGAAGAAATGGCTGAGCAGATCCGTTCTATTCAATCTCAGAATTCTTTGGGATTTGACATTACTGACCTAGGTTTGGTGCCTGGAGTAAGGATTCCTCATAAGTTCAAGGCTCCCGTTTTTGACAAGTATAATTGCACTTCCTGCCCAAAGACTCACCTTCAAGCTTTTGTCAGGAGAATTGCTGCTCACACCGACGATGAGAAGTTGTGGATGTATTACTTTCAAGATAGTCTCGTCGGGGCATCCCAGGATAATTGAGTAGGGCTTCCATCAGAAAATGGAAGGAATGAGGCTTTTATTAAACACTATCAGTACAACCTGGACATAGCTCCCAATCGCACCTAGTTGTAGAGCATGTCCCAAAACTCAAAGGAAAGATTCAAGGAGTATGCCCAGAGGTGGCGTCAACTGGCTGCAAGGGTGTAACCCTCGTTGCTGGAGAATGAGATGGTTGATATGTTTGTGGGCACTTTGCAGGGGGTATTCATTGATCGCTTGGCGTCATGTTCCGCAACTAAGTTTACTGACCTTGTTATAGCAGGGGAAAGAGTTGAGAACTTGTTGAAGACGGGTAAAATTCAAGATACTGGTGCTAGCAGCTCGTCTGGGTCAAGGAAGCCTTTTGCAGGTCCTCAGAGGAGGAGGGATGGCGAAACCAATGCTATTTTTGGTCGAGGTAGAGGCCGTGGGTGCAAACATTCATATGATTATGTGGCCACTGTCACTATACCTTCAAATCCTGCTCCTCAACAATAGCAGCAACACAACCACCAACAAAGATCTTTCCAGCAACGCTAGCCTAGGCATTCTGATCATGTTATTGAGGCCATCCCCATGACATACACAACCTTGTTACAGAGATTGCTAGATTTAAATATGGTCCACCTGAGAACTTTGGCTCCACTTGTGGGTACTCCTCCTCTAGGTTATGATGCTAACGCCAAGTGTTCTTTCCATTTCGGAGCTCCTGGACATTCTACTGAGCAGTGTAGGGCGCTGCAGATGAAGGTGCAAGACATGATCGATTCTAAGGCTATCAATTTCTCACCACCACCGAATGTTACCAACAACCCTATGCCTAATCATGGTGGGGATAGGGTTAATGATGTTGAGAGAGGTGAACAATTGAACTTACTTTCAGATGTTAAGTAGGTGCAAACTCCTCTCTTAGTTGTAAAAGAAAGGTTATTGAAAGGAAAAGTGTTTCTCAATTGCGGATTTGACTGTGAAGAGTGTGTAGTTTCTCCGAATGGATGTGACAAGTTGAAAGCCGGACTTCAGGGTTAGATGGTTGAGGGTTCACTGCAGTTTGACAAAGTGAACAACCAAAGTGATTGCATATCCACTGTGACAATGTATTTCACCCCTGCTGATATTCCGGTGCCTCCTCGGCCGAAACCTGTCACCATATATGTGCCACAAGACATTAGCCCTGTTACCATTACTGTTCTTGGGCCTGTACCATACAATGATGATAAAGTCGTTCCTTGGCATTACGACTCTGATGTTTATGTGCGAAGTCATAAGGTGAAAGATAAACCTGTGACGATCAATCCTGATGTTGTGAATGTTGGAAGTTTGGGTGGTTTTACCTGTAGTGGACGCTTATTTGCTCCACAGACTCTCCAAACTAATACTGAAGCTGAAGCAGCTGCCAAAGCCAAAGGTAAGCAAGTAGCCACCAAAGAAGTTGTGACTCCAACCACTGAGCAGAGTGTGTTCGATAAAGAGGTGGAAGAGTTCATGAGAATTATAAGGAAAAGTGATTATAAAGTGTAGGAGCAATTGAATTAGACACCCTCCAAGATTTCTATCATGTCATTGCTGATGTGTTCAAAGGCTCATAGAGAAGCTCTTCTGAAGGTATTGCAGTTGGCTTACGTACCTCAAGAGATCATTGTCAATCAGCTGGAGGCAGTGGTGGCCAATGTAAATGCTAGTCACGAGTTGAGGTTTATAGATAGAGATCTTACGTCCGAGGGGAGAAACCACAATAAGGCTTTGCATATCATAATGGAATGCAAAGGTGTTGTGTTGTCTCACGTCCTGGTGGATACAGGCTCCTCTTTGAATGTGCTCCTAAAGAAAGCTCTAATGAAGTTGGATATGGAAGGTATCATTCTCAGGCCAAGTGATTTAGTTGTGAGGGCTTTTGACGGTTCCAAGAGATTAGTTTTCGGGGAAGTGGAGTTACCAGTGAAAATAGGGTCACAAGTGTTCAAAAGTACCTTTTATGTCATGGACATACAACCAACATATAGTTGTCTTTTGGCTCGCCCTTGGATTCATTCTGCAGGAGATGTAACGTCTACTCTTCACCAAAAATTGAAGTATGTGGTGGATGGTCAAGTGGTCACCATGTGCGTGGAGGAGGACATTTTTGTTATCCACTTGCCCACATTTAAATATGTTGATATGGATTATGAGATTCACAAAATGTTATGCCAGGCCTTCGAAGCTATGAATGTTAGTACAATAACTCCTACTTTCACAATCAAGAGCAGTGAGAGGGTGGGGACTTCCATATCTTCTTACAAGCAGGCTAAAGAGGTGGTGCAGTTGGGACAGGCCCAGGGCTGGGGAAAACTGTTGGAGGTTGAGAAGAAAGATGACAAATTTGGCATTGGCTATCAACCAGGGCAAGCTGGGGGGTCTCAAGGTATACAGACAAGGAGCTTCACCAGTGCTTGAGTAATTGATCTAAACCAGGTGTGTGTTGTGGATGAAGATGTCGATAGTGATTACGATATGGACAACTGGGTGCACCCATGAGTTCCCGGGGAAGAGCTTCAGAACTGGTTTGTAGAGGACTTCGTCTAAGTTACTTTTCAGCCAGAGTAATTTTTCTTGTTTTCCCATTTATCATTTGCATGCTAAGTCCTACACTATGCCCAAGGTGTATGGATCCATTGTAGGTCCACCTTGCATTTTATGCGATTAATTTTATCATTAATAAATGACAATTTTCATTCAAATTGTGTTCCCTTTCTTTATTTTCATATTTGTCACAAAAAATAAACAATAAAAATGGAAATGTTTTTATTTCTTTGTTTTGTTTAGTTGTTTACATGGAAAAAGAGCAGATTCTGAAATAAGCACATCATTTGTGCAGAACCAATTATTCGGATTTCTTTGATAACTCTTCTGCTATGACCGAGTATGATTTCGATAATCCGATCTACCAAGATGATGAAGGGGTTAAAGAAGATTGTAAACTCCCTGAAGAATTGGCCAGGTCACTGAGACAGGAGGAAAGAGTAATTCAGCCTCACCAAGAAGAGATTGAGATCATCGACATCCGAACGAAAGACGCAAAGAAGGAAATTAAGATTGGGGCCAGTCTACAAGCCAAAGTAAAAGAAGAGTTAATTGTCATGCTTAGGGAGTATGTGGATATCTTTGCTTGGTAATATAAAGATATGTCAGGTCTAGATACCGACATTGTTATGCATAGGCTGCCATTAAGGGAAGACTGCCCTCCCGTTAAGCAAAAGCTTAGAAGAACACGTCCTGACATGGAAATGAAGATTAAAGAAGAGGTTCAGAAGCAATGGGACGCCGGTTTCCTTGCCGTAACTAGTTACCCACCCTGGGTAGCTAATATTGTGCCAGTACCGAATAAGAACGACAAGGTCCGGATGTGCGTTGACTACCGCGATTTGAATAGAGCAAGTCCAAAATATGATTTCCCATTACCTCACATTGATGTATTGGTTGATAATACGACTGAATTCTTGGTATTCTATTTCATGGATGGCTTCTTTGGTTGTAACCAGATTAAGATAGCTCTGGAAGACATGGAGATGACAATGTTCATTACCCCCTGGGGTACATTTTGCTACAAGGTCATTCCTTTTGGTTTGAAGAATGTCGGGGTACCTTATCAGCGGGAAATGGTGACTCTGTTTCATGATATGATCCATAAAGAGATAGAATGTTATGTGGACGACATGATTGCCAAGTCCCGAGACGAAGAAGAGCATTTGGTTAACCTCAAGAAGTTGTTTGAACGACTGAGAAAGTATCGTCTGAGGTTAAATCCAAACAAGTGCACCTTTGGGAGCGTTCTGGAAAACTGCTGGGTTTCATTGTGAGTCAAAGAGGGATTGAGGTAGATCATGCAAAGGTCAAAGCGATACAAGATATGCCTGCACTGCAAACAGAAAAATAAGTGTGTGGCTTCCTGGGTAGATTAAACTACATTGCTCGGTTCATATCTCGCCTCACAACCACATGTGAACCAATATTCAAATTGCTAAGAAAAGAGCAAGCGGTCAGGTGGAACGAAGATTGTCAAAGAGCTTTTGAAAAGATTAAAGAATACTTGCAGGAACCTCCAATCCTAATGCCTCCAGTTCCGAGGAGGCCACTCATCATGTACTTGAATGTACTAGAAGGGTCAATGGGGGTGTATTCTAGGCCAACATGATGATTCTGGTCGAAAAGAGCATGCAATATACTACCTTAACAAAACGTTTACCGACTGTGAATCTCGTTATTCACTGCTCGAGAAAACTTGTTGCGCTTTGGCATGGTTTGCTCGTCGACTGAGACAGTACATGTTGACTCACACTACCCTATTAATTTCAAAAATGGATCATGTCAAGTACATTTTTGAGAAACCAGCGATAACTGGAAGGGTTTCAAGATGGAAGGTGGTGCTGACAGAGTACGACATTCAATACACTTTCCAGAAAGCCATCAAAGGAAGCGTACTTTCAGACTATCTTGCACAATAACCCCTTGAAGATGATTATCAGTAAATGAGATTTAACTTCCCTGATGAGGACATCATGTACCTCAAAGCAAAAGATTGCAAGGAACCGCTTCTGGAGGAGGGGCCAGACCCTGAATCCAAATGGAAGTAGATGTTTGATGGGGCTGTCAATATCAACGGACGCGGAGTTGGTGCTATTCTAATTACTCCTGAAGGTGTTCACTTTCCCTTCGTTGTATGAAGCGGAATACGAGGCGTACATTTTGGGAATAGAGGAGGCTATTAATCTAAGGATTAAGACCCTCGATATATTCGGAGACTCCGCCCTCGTGATTAATCAAATTACCGGCAAGTGGTATACACATCAAGATCATTTAATTCCTTATAGGGATTATGCTAGAAGACTGTTGACATTCTTCACAACAGTAAAGCTTCAGTATATACCACGTGATGAAAATCAATTTTTCGATGCATTGGCTACACTCTCTTCGTCTATCAAAGTGACGTGCTGGAACTATGTCCCCAGGATTGACATCTCTAGGCTTGATGTACCTGCTTACATGTTCTCCGTTGATGCGGTATCTGATGATAAGCCTTTGTATTATGATATTAAGCACTTCTTGGAAAGAAAAGAATATCTAGCTAGGGCATCTTCCAATGACAAGAAGACCTTAAGGCGACTTGCTGCTAGTTTCTTCTTAAACACCGATGGTGTTCTATATAAGAGAAATTTTGACATGGTTCTGCTCAGATGCATGGATAGACACGAAGTAGACCTGTTAATGCAGGAAGTCCACGAGGGATCATTTGGTACCCATGCAGAGGGACATGCATTGTCTAAGAAATTATTGAGATCGGGGTATTATTGGTTAAAAATGGATGTTGACTGTTGTTCATACGCCCGCAGATGTCACAAATTCCAGATCTATGCAGACAAAGTGCATATTCCTCCAAGCTCGCTCAACGTCATATCATCTCCTTTGCCCTTTTCCATGTGGGGAATTGACATAATCGGAAAGATAGAGCCTACTGCTTTGAACGACCATCGTTTCATATTGGTTGCAATCGATTACTTCACTAAATGGGTCAAAGCAGCGTCTTATGCCAACGTCACTAGACAGGTGGTGGCTAGATTATGAAGAAAGATATCATTTGCAGATATGGAGTTCCTGAGCGAATCATTACTGGTAATGGTTCCAATATGAACAACAAAATGATGCTCGAACTATGCCGGGACTTCAAAATCCAACATCACAATTCTTCTCCTTACCAGCCAAAGATGAATGGCGTGGTTGAGTCAGAAAAAAAGAATATCAAGAAGATTGTGCAGAAAATGGTCGTCACTTATAAGAATAGGCATGAGATGCTACTGTTTGCTTTGCATGGGTACCGTACGTTAGTCAGGACGTCTACTAGGGCAACTCTGTTTCCCTGGTATATGGTATGGAGGTCGTCTTACTTGTTGAGGTGGAAATTCCTTCTTTACGTGTGTTGATGGATGTCAAGCTTGAAGAGGCTGAATGGGTGCGTGCCCAGTACAACCAATTATGCTTAATTAGGGAAAAGAGATTAGCAGCTGTATGTCATGGTCAACTTTATCAAAGGAGAATGAAACGGGCGTTCGATCAGCGAGTATGCACTCTGGAGTATCAAGTTGGTGAGCTTGTACTCAAAAGAATCATTCCTCCATGTTCAGATCACAGGGGAAAGTGGACCCCGAATTATGAATGCCCATTCTTAGTAAAGAAATTTTTCTCTGGTGGAGCATTGATGCTCACTACTATGGATGGCGAAGACTTCCAGTCCTTTGTTAATTCAGACCCGTCAAGCTAAAAAACAGGAAAAAAAGGGGGCATCCTGGCAAGCTAAAAATAGAATAAAAAGCTCGGGACAAAGTTAGGGAAAATAAATAAAAAAATTGTACACCCGCTAAGTTGAAAAGCCGCATTGGACAACTCAGGCAAAAAAGGGTATCCTAGTGGGTTGAAAACCCGAAAGGGCGATCCACGCAAAATAAGGGAATAAGCAGATGACTGCAATTTGGGTAATCTGTACCACACCATCGTCTCAGTTATCCTGGAAATTTCAGAAGGGTAAGAACCGGTCCATTCTTCTTCTTCAGAAAGCAAAGACAAATCTTGAAGACATATTGGTCATAGCAGAAAAGAAACTCACTGGAATGTCGTGCACATTTCCATTAGGATATTTTATTTTTCTCAATTTACAGTGATTACCTCTTTCCAGGTGGTTGCTTCCTAATGTAAATTTTCACCTATTCAGAGGCTCATCAATAAAAAGAATATTCAGTTAAAAAAACTTTATCTTTTTTTTTTGGTTTTACTTGTTCTGTTTGCAAAAATGTCCTGAATTTTTGGTAAAAGAACATTGCATTTAAACTTAGTGGCTTTATAAATGACGTGCAAAAGGGAAAGCATTCAAAATCACTTTGAATGTCAGGTGACATGGGATGACTAACTTGTACCATGCAATTTCCCAGGGCATATGTGTGTACTTTGTTGTTGCAGGTTGGCAGCTAACAAGAGATGCTATCAGACAACATTTTCCAAGCAGAGTGTTCTCACCAGCAAGGGACACTTTACAATTTCTACTTCCAGCAGGAAGATGATCCACATCATCCTCAGTAAAGTGCGAGAAAGAACTTTCCCTAGCTGAGTCAAAGCAGGAAATATCCCCAGTAGAACATCAAGTAAGTTGAACAGTTCACACCGCCAAGTGGAGTCATTACATCAAAGTGGGATATTCCTGGCAAGCAGAAGAATGCTTAATTCCCCACAGAGTTAGAGTTATAGGAGCTCTATCCCCAATCAGATCTTGACAATTTGTTTCCCAGCCGAGTCGGAAGATGGAAATTCCCCACAAAGTTTCATGATCGAAAGTCAACCATCATTGAAGTGTTCCCTGAAGAGGTCACCAATTTATTTTTGGCTAGTGTAACATAGTGAGGCAGACAGTGTTCTCATTCCTCAGTTAAAATCAAGTATTGTAAGAATATCTTGATGTCTTTTCTTCAGCAGAATGTTAGTCAGAACGTTCTCATCCTCAACAGAGTTACGAACAGTATTCTCCCTTGCAGAGTTGTTACTCTCCTCAATAAATCTATTGTTGATTCATGTTGTCCAGTGTCAACGGACTCCTCTTACGCTTGTCCAGTGTCAACAGACTCCTCTTGCATCTGTCCAGTGTCAAAAAACTCCTTTTACTCCTCTTGCGTTTGTCCAGTGTCAACAGACTCCTCTTGTGTTTATCCAGTGTCAACGGAATCCTCTCGCGTTGTCCAGTGTCAACATACTCATTTTGCTAAGATTGGCGTTCGTCCAGTGTCAACGGACCATTCTTATTCAGACTTGCGTTTGTCTAGTGTCAACGGACTCCTCTCAGTCAGATTAGTGTTAGTCCAGTGTCAACGGACCTCTCTTATTCATCTCTTTGTCCCGTATCAACGGACCTGGGTTTGAAGTCCGACGGTAGAAATCGTCGAAATTTTGCTTTAGAATTGTAAGCGCATGTTAGGATCGGCTTCTAATTAGGGTCGTTCCAGCGCAATTAAGGCGATATTTTCCCATTGGTACGGTACATCTAACCAATGGGAAACATAAAGACGTAAGATTCGTGAGGGATTGCCCATTTTTAAAGTCCACGGTCATTGTGGCAAGCCAGTAGTCGTATGGCGTCGTTCAAAAGACAAGTTATAAAGTCCATCGATGATGTGGCAAGCAAGTAGTCTCCTGGCGTCATTTAAAAGACATTTCTTGGTTACTGGTTACTTGTTGCCTAGCCAGGGTTTGCAGTAGTTCGCCTTGGTTGGTTTTATTTCCCATTTCTTTTGGTTCTCAAGCAGAATGCAAATTTCAGGTTTATTCTTGGTATTTAACCACAATTCATCTCGAACGGCTGACAGCCGTTGCTTTCGTCCTTTTCAGATTAACAGTTGCTTGAATAGGGGCAGCTGTAACACCCCAAATTTTCCCTCTCCTTTGTATCATCATTTACATATCATAAGCATACCATATAACATACCATATCCTAGCATTTGGCATAGAAAAATGAAGCACAACATTCACATATTCTAGCACAGGGCCTATGATCAATTATCTGGAGATTTATGGTTCTACAAGCAAAGCCAAGAGCCAAGTGACATTTCAAGAATCTCACAAGGTCTCCTCACATCTTATGCAAATTCAAAGTCATCCACAAAAGTCAAGAAGGGTGAAGCATCCCCAGAAACTCAATAGTGCAAATGGCTCCTACACAGTTAAACCCTGATTAGGGTTACTTGTAAATGAAGAAACTGGTCAACTGTGCATCTGAAAAGTCAACCAATGGATTTCAAGACCTCCAATCATGTTTTTCAAGTCAAGGGACCTTCTTAAGGTCAAAGAAGAGCTTTGGTGATCATAAAGATCAAGAATCAAGAGGTTTTAAAGAAATTTCCAAATTTAGTAAGTGACTTGTAATAAAACTCACTATTTTTGGCAAGTTTTCCCCTAATCTTCAAGTGATCCTTCCATGATCAAGATGGATCCAATTGAAATTTTCTCAAACATGAAAGTTGTAGGGTATGTTCTCCCATTTTCAAAAAGTACAAGAATTTGTTCATATCATGTGTAGAACTCAAAATATGGCCAAGAGAAGGTTGGTCATTTTTAGGGTTTTTCCATTATTTCAAGTTTCTACCAATTTGCAAATTGTCTTGTAAATCATTTCCAAGCCATTTTGTGGACCATTTGTGATCATAAGCACCCAAGGCAATGCATGAGAAGTGATTTTATCCAAGGAAACCAAAAATCTCGTAGCTTGAGTATGAGATATTTCACATTTTTGCGATTTTGCAAAACCTCACAAAAAGCATGACTTAAGCCCTCTCTTGATCCAAATTTAATTCAAGGGTGGAGAATGCATGATAGGAAGTCAACATGTTCACATGAGGGAAGCATTGCACGAATGAATGGTAGAATCACAACTTTCTCGCTAATTTGCAAAACATTCCCTCTCACACATTCCATGCTACCACTCAATGCAAACCCTAATCAGCATAAAAAGCCACCTCATATATAAGCCAAGGATAGCATTTTTGAACCCTCAGCCTCTCTCATCCTTCACTTCCATTTCTTCTTGCATTTTTGCATAAACTTTTGAAACACTCATTCTACACACACATTGTCATTTTTTTACATAATCATGATCAGTGAAGTTCAAAGAGTAGGAATCCACAATTGATTCAAGCTTAGGGCAAGGTTTTCTCATAGTGTAAGTTTGGAGCATTTTTGTTCGAATCTTACATTTCAGAAGGATTTGAACCTCTATTTGCATTTATTTTGCAAATAGAGGAGCTAAGGGTTAGATCTGCACACTTTGGAGGGATTTCTTGGTGTTTTAGAAGAACTTCAAGCTCAGGTATGCCACTATTTTCGTAGATCTAAATCTTGAAATTTTTGTGTGTTTTGTGATCTACAGGTTTCACTGATGATACTGATGTGTTTAGAATTTAAAATGCATGTGTATTAAGTGTTTTATGATGAATTGAAAGTTTGATGTGAGAAATGTTTTTCTTCGATTTGCTTCATTCTTTGATTGTTTGTGATTTTGGTTGCTGGATTCTTATTCACCATAGCCTAATGAGTGGATCTGGAGAGTTTTACTCGTTTCTATGAGGTTTTGTTCTTGATCATGAATTTTCCGGTGACGGAGCTAGGGCTTCATTCACCGGATTCTGCATTTGTTTGAATGTGGTCCAAGGAAGAAGAAGCAATCCTCATCCTCCATTCTTTGATCTGGACGGTCCATTGCTTGCCAACTGTAAACACCCCAAATTTTCCCTCACCAAGTTCACACCATGGCTTGTGATCTTTTCATTTGCATAAGTTCAATCATATCATCTCATATTGCATTTTTGCTTCACTGCATTGGTTCTAAGTCATATGCATCTAGGGTTTGTGATCTGAGCAATCCCTGAGCTATCTAAGCCACTCCAAAGGTCTCCAATCATCTCAAGAGTGTCCATGTATGTTCAAGCATCATATTATGTCCTCCCAAGATCAAGGAAGTCAAAGAATCACAAGAACTGAGGAAGGTATGGAAGCAGAGCCAAGCTTAACTACACAAGTGTCCTAAAATTAGGGTTTTGGTTTCAGAGGCCATAACTCCAAATTTTTTGGTCATTCTTGTTTCTATTGGTCTCTATATGATATGAGGATCATACATACCAATTTTCATCAAGAAATTCAATGGGGAAGGCATCTGATCAATAGATGACTTCTTGAACAAGTCAGTGCAAAATCAGGGCATCTGAGGCCCCAAATCATCCAACCAAAGGGTCTTCTCCATCATTTTGGATGTATATGATCTTTATTTGGTCTTATAAGAAGTTAGAAGTTCACAAAATTGAAGAATTTCAAGGCATTTGCAAAGTTGCCATTTTGGGAAAGTGACTTGTAATACAAACTTGCCATTTTGGGAAAGTTTTTCAACCTCCTCTTTTTGATTCAAAAATGCTTCAGATGAAATATTTTGGTCATGAAAGTTGTAGATTGGATCATTCCCTTATCAAAAAGTACAAGAACTTGATCTAATTCATCATAGAACTCAAGTTATGGTCTTGCAAAGTTGGGAAAAATCACAAAATTTCACTTATGTACCAAAGAGGGAAACTTGCAAAAACTCTTGTCAAACCAATTTGTGACCTCAAAGTGACGTCTAACCATTACACAAACATCATACATGACCTATAATTCAGAATTTCCCAAAGAAATCTCAAGTTTCATGCCTTGATCATCAAGTATTTCAAAAGGGACCAAAACCTTCACAAATTGCAAAACCACCCACAAACTTCATTCCATTTGACATTTTGCCTCAATCTGAATTCCATGGCTGCCCATGAATCAAGCTGCGCCAGACACCCCCTTGTCCTCAGCCTGCCATGAGCCCATACCTCCAAGTAAAAATTTCTTGACTTTTTGCAAAATGAGCCATACCAATCACACTGCTCCACAACAACTCTCTGCCCAATCAGAACATGTTATGTGGACCTCAAGCAAGCCATTTCATACAACAACATGACCTGAATCCTCCCACAACTCAGCATTCACCAAAATCCCCTCTTATGCATTTCTCTTCGAAACACACAACTCAGCCATCAAAACTCCAAACTTTTTCCACCATTCAACTCCACATTCATCACTGATCATTTCCCACCCTTCATTTTGCCTTTAAACACCCCATATCAAAAATAAAATTTTCACCATCCTTGACCTGAGCTTCATCAAACTTCACATATAGGACATTTAAACTCCAACCAAGCATTGCAAACTCTTGAGGAAGATCATTGGAGGTGATTGGAAGCAAGAAGACAGCCAGAAAGCTCTTAGGTTGAAAGCTTCGTTTCAGGTAGCCATGGAATTTATTTTTCCAGAACTCTTGTTTTAAGTTTCTAAATGTTTAAGCTTGCTTCCCTGAACACACTGAACCTTTTATTTTTGAAAATGGTGGAGAGATGAGTGTGTATGCATGTTCTGAAATTTTGTTCAGTTTTATGTTTTTGTTCGAATCTTGTTTTTGATGAAAGATAAATGAAATATGATGCTGGATTCTTGTTCTATGGGGTTTGGGGATCATTTCTGGAGATTTGGGGGGTTTGACATGGCCAGGGGAGTGAGATAGCATTTATCAGGGAAGAGTGTGGCCGGAGAAGATGACTGGAGGTCATTTCCGGCCACCTGAGAGTAATTAAGGCTAATTAGGGTTAGGGCTTCGTATTTGAATCTAGGCCCTTGGATTGATTCTCCCGCGCGTGTTTGAAGGGCCTGGATCACGTGATTAATAATTAATTAGGATTAATTAATTAATTAATTAATTAAATAGGATTTACTCAGTTTGAATTCCAGCCATTAGATCACGCACCAAGTCTTTCCCTCCACCCCAGATTTGAATCCTGTCCCTTGGATGCGCTGACTTTCCCATTAATTCATTTTAATTCATATTTTTCTTATTTGTTTTGCATATTTATTTTAAAATAGCTAGAGACTTTCAAAAAAATTTATTTTTTACATCATGACTTTAAATATTTTTCTCATTCTGAAAATAATTTTTATTTTATTTTTTGCATAAAATTTGTATTTTTAAAATATTTAAATGTTTATTTTAATTAATTAATGGAAATTAATTAATTAAAATACCATTTAAGTTTCTAAAAATCACCAAAAAAATCACATTGTATCTTGACACATTTATAGACATTATCAAACCATTCATACAAATTTATTTTTGGTTCTTGATCCATTTTGACATTTTCTTTGGATTTAGGGTTCTTAAAAATCAATATTTTTGACCCTAACTTAGAAAAATCTTTTCTGCCTAACCATGAAGGTTTTGATAGTGATTCTTTTTGAATTGCATCCCACATATCATGTAGTTTCTAGGATAAAATTGGAATGAATTTATCTTTCATTTTTTATTTGTTTTGCATTTTTCCTTGTGAGGTCCCTTAAAACCTTAGATAACTTAGGAAAATCATAACTTCCTTAGGGTTAAGAGTTAGGTCTCCTCCTTTGGGGTGTGATATCATATGGGTTTAGGGTACCTTTGATTCCATTTTCAATTTTTTATTATGTCATTTGCTTCTGATTTTGAATTTTGCATTGCATCTTGTACATAAACCCTAATCTTTGCTTTCATTTGCATTTATTCTTCATATGCTCGCATACATGAACTTGCCATGACATTTTGTGCATCCACATGACATATAAGACATCTTAGAACATGTTGAAATCATGTTTTATCATTGCATCATCCATTTGCCATGTTATGCATCCATTTCACTTCATAAGTTTTCATGAACCTTCATTCTTCCTTTCATTTCTCATTTGCATCTTCATTACTCGTATGATCATCCTCATTTCTTGACATGTTTTCATACCATCTCATAGCATCATTTGCATCATGATTATGCTTCTGAATTTGGTTTTCATCTTTGCATTTCATCTCATTTTCATTTCATTTCATTTCTTGTTGCTAACTTTTCAGGTGGTAAGTGTTTGAGAAGTGAATTTGCCTTCACTTCTCATAATCTCTTCTCATCTCTTTTTATGCATCCATTGCTGCATTTTTACTTATGAATTAGAGTGAGCTTTCTCATTCATGCTCCTTCTCCTCTTTCTTTCTTCAAGCAACTTATCTTCTTAAGTGAAGTAAGTTGTCTTGCTCCTTGCTGCTTCTTTTCCTTCCATCCTGCTTCTTCCTAGGTGGCTCTCTTGAGGATCTTCTTGCAAGCTTCATAAACCCTAGGAACACCCAAGCATGATCACAATTAGGGTTTTTTTAGTCCCCCATTAGTTTTACCTTTGTGTCATCTTTGTGTCTTCTCTTCTCATCTCTTACTCAAGGACTAAACCTTAAAGGTTTTAAGGCTTTATAATTAGGGTTATGCCTGTATCCTTCTATTAGGATGGAGTGTATAACTTTAATCCTAAGTTTTAAACCCTTAATGTGTTTAAACCCTTTAATCAATTCATCTAATAATCACTAAGACAATAAGCTTGTAACTTGGGCCTTGCATTAGGGTTCTAATTCTTCCTTAATTGGTTAAGAAGGACTAACCCTAGTGTTAATGGACAAGTCCCCCTCAAGTTGTCTTACAAACCATAAAATTCACTTCTTAATCCTACCATTAACTAAAATCCACTCTAATAAAGGATTTGTTTTGTCATGAGGTTAATCCCTAATCATGGATTAAGTTGAGGAGCCTTCCTCATCTTAAATGTTCTCATCTATTATCCTTCTATTAGGATGGTGTAATGAGTCCATTAAATCCTTGATTATGGCTTAAAATCATTACTTAACACTAAACAAAAACTCCAAAAACATCTAAATAAATGCAAGTAGGTTAATGATCTTAATCCCACATCATGGTGAATAAGTGTGAGGTGTTTACTTCATACTTAAGGTATTCTCATTACCCTTAATCAGAGGGAGGATGTGATGAGTCTACTAACCCTTGGTTTAGGCTTAAACGCATTTTATTATGACAAACTTTAAAAAGCAATAAAAGATTGAAAAACACAAAAAACAAACAATAATCATCTCCTCCGGGATTCTTTTCTCATCTTATTCACTCACAAACGAGAACTTGCTTCTTCCGTCTAATGCAAGATAGTTTGCACCTGAGCCAGACAGGTCATACACTTGAGCATAGACAAGCAAGCAGTTCACCAGTCAATTTATCTTTCAGTCTCTTTGAGTCGAACTACGGTGTTCTTACTTCCTCATTGCACGAGAGAATACGTAGGCATAACTTAACGGTTATCGAACAAAAGTCTCTGTATATTCCCCCCTCTTCCAGCATTATTCTTCAAGCCTCATAATCTCGAGCTTCATACTCTTTTCTTACACTAACACTTTTTTATTTCACTTCACATTTCTTTTACACTGACACTTGCATTCTTTTCCAGCTTTTGCACACAAAACAGCACTGACACTACCCCTTTAAACACAAACTTTCAAGCGTGGATCCCGTCAAGTACGACGGACAATCTGGGTGCTAATACATTCCCAGATTGTAACCAACCCCCTTTCTCAGTTTCTCTGGTTCGCAACCGTCTTATCCACCTCTTTCTAGGTCTATGCAGCATTACCTTTCCTTCGGGATAAAAATGCCT
Source organism: Lathyrus aphaca (assembly GCA_963966055.1). NCBI lineage: Eukaryota > Viridiplantae > Streptophyta > Magnoliopsida > Fabales > Fabaceae > Lathyrus > Lathyrus aphaca. Next base: position 310,429,797 of record OZ014523.1, read on the forward strand.
AGCTGGCGACTCTTTTCAGTTCACCCTTGTGTTCTCTCTTTCGTCGACCATTCGCGTTTGTACCCCTCTTGACCAGGTGTCATTTGGCGGGAGCGACACCAACACATTAAAAAGGCAGCCTCCCTCTAATGTGTTTTGCTTTATAATTTGTTTCTGAATAATGCAACATGCTTGCTTGCCTATGATAACTATCCTGCACGCGCGTGTGAGATGACTTGAGTGTGTTGACTTCAGTTGATCCATTGACTTCATTGTGTGCATGAGATGAATCCTCTGGTCATGATTATTCCTGATTTTTCTTGAATTTTCATAGTAATTGTTTGTGGTGCGCTGAATAACTTTGGGCCTTTATTGATTTTCACGCCCCCTGTTTATGAGCCCAATGCCATTTGAACTGGATTGTCTTGCTATTTCAACCCCATCTTCTTTTATTTCATTTTCTTTTCTTTTGTTTAATTGTTTCATTTTAATTTCCTAAAAATAGTTAGACTTAAGTAAAAATCACCAAAACATTCATGAACCTTTCTTTTAATTTTCTTTAATTTCTGATAATTTTTAATTTCATTTTCTATTAATTTTTATGCCTGAATTAATTGTTTTCTTTATTTCTTTTGTCTTATTTCCTTCAATGCATGACCTAGTTTGTTTAATTTCCATTTTGAAATTGGTAATAGATATGAACCTGGTTCTTTTTGCATTTGATTCTTAACATGTTTAGGATTACTTGAGATTTTATTCATGATTTTTTAGAATGTTTTTTCTTTCCTTTTGCAATGTTGCTTTGTGATGAAGGTTCTAAAACCCTAATTGATCTTTCTGATTTTATTTGACCTACTTTGCTTTTGATTTTGGTCTTGTTATTTAGCTATGACGATCCTATATGTTTAAGGAACCTTTAGGCTTAATTGGTGAATTATTGAGTTTGATTTCCATTCTATGTGAATTTTTGTGCTTGTTTGCTCTATTTTGAAGGTATTTTTGACATATGCTTGCTCATTAGTTTAGGAGGGCACTTGTGCCAACTCCTAGAGGTTGATTTGAGGTCTTTTAGCATGATGTTACATCCCTGGTCTTTGCATGATGATTTTATTTTGGTTTGCTTTGAGTGGCTTGATCTTTAAATCTCACACTTATATGTATGCTCACATCACTTCTTATGTTCACATACTTATTATGTTTGATGCCATTTGAACTTGTATGCTTCCTTGATTGCTTTTACTCTTTTCTTAGACACTTCCTTGCCATGCTAGGCTTCAGGTATTGAAGTTTATGGAGCATGTTTAGCTTGTAGGATCTTTTTCCATCTCATGTATGCTTGGTTTCTTCATGGTGACTTGTAATGCCTTGTAGTGGTTTGATTGCTCTATTTCTTTCATGAGTTTGTTTGATTGACCTTGGCTTGTGATTGGAAGATTCTACTTCTGGTTGTGATCGTTTGATATGACCTCTTGCTTGTTTGAATCTCACTTGATCTTAGTTGCTTTCATCTTATCACTTGAACATGTTATAACCTTTTCTTGTAGGTGCACATGGTAAGTGAAGTGTGGATGTTATCCATATTTCAAACCTTCATCTCATTTCTTTATTGCTTTCATACTTGTCTTTGTGATGTGCCTTATGCCATCCTTTGTATAACTTCATTACTTCTCCCTTTTAGAAGCAACTTAACTTCTTTAGAGAAGTAAGTTGTTTTCTAGCTTCTTCTTCTTCTTCTCTTCTTCTTCTTCTTCTTCTTCTTCTTCTTTCTTTTTATTTTCTTCTTCTTCATTAGGATAGAATTCAAGCCATGCTAACCTAGGACTTCCATGCATGATAACATTTAGGATTGTTAGTCCCCCTCTAGTTTTTACCTTTGAGATCCTTTGGTGCTCTCTCTTTCTCATCTTCATACAAAATCCTAAAAAAACACTTAATAAATGGTTGAAGTAGTCTCTTGTGTATAGCCTTATTCCACGGGGGAACTTGTAGTCTTACCATCTTGGGATAGTGCAAGCTTATCTAGCATGATGCACAAGTCTGATCATGAGACTATTTTCATCAAGAAAATCATAAAAAAAACCACTTCTTCATTTTTAACCACTAAAACATCTAATAAATTCAATGAGTTAGTGAGCTTAGGTCCTAATCTATGGAACCAAGTTTTGGGGATCTTCCTCTTACTTGGTGTGCTTGTTCTATTATTCAATCTAGGAATGTAGTAGCAAGTACACATTCCATGGAAAAGAGTTTGAGTTCACTTTCTTGTGCCACACTCATAAAAAACTCATAAAAGAAAAAAAACACTGGACAAAGAATAAGCGAATTTCCTTCAGGAATTCTCTTCTCACCTCACTCACTCTTTACGTACGAACTTGCTTCTACTTGTCACTTTACAAGACTGTAACACACTTGTGCCAGACGAGCCTGCAACATCTGAGCATTGACATAAGCAATTCAAGCTTTTAACACACAAGTAATCTTTCCACCCCTAGTTAGGGGAACTACGACGTCTCTGATCCTCATGTCCAGATGAGGTACGTAGGCAGCGGGGTAGGGCCCGTTTGAGCACTCTTTTATTTTCCCTACATTTCCCCTTTATTTTATTTTATCTAGATCCAATTCCTTTTCTTTTGCAGCAAATTTCATTTCTTCACCTTTTGAAACAGTTTCTTTGCACGAGTGGATCCCGTCGGATACGACAGACGATTTGGGGTGCTAATACCTTCCCAGGTCGTAACCGACTCCTGAAACCACTCTCTTTGGTTCTCATGACCTTTGTCCTTCCTTTTCTTTCCTTCGGTTTGTGCAACATTACCATTCCCGTTCCTTCGGGATAAAAATGCCTGGTTGGCGACTCTACCTTTTTTGTGCCACTTTTGTATTTGTACCAGGATGGAAATCCAGGGAGCGACATCAGTCTATGTAACTCAATTCAAAGCCCAATCGAAGTCCAAGCCTACAATTTCTCAACAGACCTAAGGCACTGCCTATAAATAGAAGCCACTGCAATTTTGCAAAGAAGAGAGCTTCGTTCAAGTCCAATTTTCGGCCATTTTCTTTCGTTCGAAGTTAACAAGTTTATTTTTTAGCATTCATTTTTATTTTCCTTTACCGACCCCTAGTGATAGTTTCCATCATTAAGAAACTATCGCCATTTTAATTTTTTCCAGCCACTGAATTATTGTTTACTTTTAAAGTTTTCGGAAGTTTGGTTGATCAAGAACACTGCAACTAGGTTTCTAATTTTTAATGATTTATTGTTTATTTATCATTACATTTATTTATATTATGAATTACTTCTCCTTCTACCTTTCTTTGTTCTTATTTAATATGTATGGCTAAACTGTTAATCGATATGTAGTTGTCTAACTGGAACGAATTCAGTAGAATTAGGCTATTGCTTTAAATTAAGTTACTTTCCGGTTTCGATTTCTTGTTTTAATTAACTTTCGTTACGAGAGTAAGATAGTATAAAAGATTAGGATTAAGACCACGGGAGTGTGAGATCGTAATCAGATAGTTGAAATCGGACATTTGTTTTAAATACAACGAAAGCACTTTAAAACTAATTAGAACCTTTAGGTTTCCAAAAAATATTTCTAACTTGAATTGACACAATGAGAGCACTCAATTGAACTTATGAGTATAGTAATAGGAAAGACCACGAGAGTGTGAGTCAACAAATTTTAAACCGAGAGTTTCTACGGAGAGATAACTTAACAGCCTTTAATTAGCCGAACCTCTATTGAATTCGCGAAGGCGAATCAATTACATACTGATATCATTACCATTAATTTAAATTAAGTAATTCTTCATTTTTCTTAAACCTTAAAAGATCGCTCGCCTTAGCTAAATATTGTAGCACTCGACATCACTAGGTTGATTATCGAGTCTCTGTAAGATCGATATCTTTTATTACTACGTGATAGACTGTGCACTTGCAGTTAGTAACCGTCAGACTCAGAAAGTCGTCACCATATCAAAGCTCTGATTTTGCTATTGAAGGATATCAAACACTTAACAATGTCAGATAAATATCCAAATGCTTCTTGAGAAATACTTTGGGTGATATTCTATTCCACTTACAATTTTAGTTTCATATAAGTATATAATGATGAAGCTTTAGCACTAAAGTGTAACAAAAAAGATAACCTTGAACAAGTCACTGATTCTTGAAACTTGAAGTTATCAACAAAATATTTTGTGTTGAAGTTTGCAAGAATATTGAAGAATCAACTGATAAGATAGACTCGTCAGATAAGGAAACATATTTGTTGAATGTTATTCTTGATATACGATTGGTTGAACAACATTTTTGTTCAAGATCAAATCATCATAAAGCAAGAAATCTTGTTTGCTAAAGATTAATTCTTGGTGAGTATGAGATGTTTTCAAAAACCGGATAGTCCACCTTTGACTTTCTCATATAAGCTCATAAAGAATTTCTTCATGTAAAGAAGAAAGATTATTGGCTTATGATATTAATGCTTAAAGACTTCAGAATGAAGTCTATAGAAGAATGTCAGAAATCATGATCAAAAGAACATAAAAGTTCTAAATGATTATTCTCTGATAGAACTACTGTAGTTGATCATATGCTGATAGAAGAATCAAAAGTCGTTCAGAAGATGTATGAGACTTCAGAACATACTTCATCATCTCTCATCAGAACTTCCAAGGTGTCATTCTGAAGAGAGAAGAAATTATCAGAAGGAATAAGCAAAAGTTAGAATCAGAACGATTTAGACATTTATAATCAACATGAAGATGTTCTGAATAACTAAGGTATTGTTTTATTTTTATCTATGATGCATTTATCAAAACTCCTGATAAAGATACTTCTACCATTTTGAATTTGTTTTTAATCATAATGTATTTGTGAAATTTTTGTGAAACGTTAAAATTAGAACTTTCTGATAAATGAAAGTGTCATGATTTGAAACGGTTACTAGTCAAGAGAAAATCTTATGGTTTATTCTCTGAATAATGAACAGTCACAACATTTAATGCGGTCATTTCATCTGAGATTGTGTTAGCATGATTGTGACTGTTGTGCCACTCACAAAGCATGAGTGATTAGGAAAAGATTAGGCGTAGTTAGTATATTTGAAAATAGGCCTAAACATTTATGTGTTCCTAATTGTGCATTGCATTTACTGTTATTAATCATGTTTTGTGGGTGGTTGATTTTCTTGGTAACCTATATATATTCACTCTCTCACTTCACACACTACGCTACCTCACAACAATATTGTGTTTCTTAAAAAAACCTAAACCCTAAAAACACTTTTAGTCCTAGATCATCTTCAACCTTTTCAAATGTCTGCTCAACAATCCAAACAAGTAGATAATGTCGTATCTTTTCAAATGATGTCAACACTTAATCAAACTGAAACTATTCTAGCAAGACCAGTCGAGATACCCATTTTGGAACTTCTTGATCAAGTCTTTCTAAAAACTCTGTCGTCTGGGTTTGAGGTCCTCTATGAATTTCTAGTTGATTTTGGTAACCTTTGTAAAAATGGAATTGATTTAGTTAATCAATCAGAGGTTCAAGGATGTAGAACTTACTTTTATTGGTTACATGGTCCTATTTATCCTAATATTATTAAGGAATTATGGACGCATGCTAATACAAACGAATATGTTATTGTATCACATGTACTAGGAAAAAAGATTGTCATTTCTGAGAAATCCATCGCAACTTTACTGGGAATGAAAGATGTCACCGGAAAGCAGCTTTACAAAATAAAGAAGACACCATGTTTGGAAAATAAAGTATGTCCTGCTATCTTCATCGCCTATGAACCCAAGGAATAACCATTCAAAGCTCAGGATCTAATGAAGGAAATGTGAGTTTGGAACAAAATCATTCTGGGAGCCATTCATCACAGACCCATTCAAAGCTCTTTAGGTTACATCAACAATCTTCAAAAGCTCATGCAATACTATATCCTGAATAACATGAAGATTTGTTTTCCCTTTGTTCTATTTAATTATATTAGAGATAAAAAATAGAAAACAGAAATCCTGGCAAAAGTCCAAAGAACTATATTCCTATGTAAAGGATGATATCAAATATTCTGATTGAGAGCAAGCTAATTGACAATCTAGACAAGGTAAAATACAAAGAAAGCTTAAGAGTCGTTTCTGGACCTCCTCTATCTAGCAGGGCTCTATTCAGGTTGACGATTATCAGCGTTGTTCCGATTGAACCAATAGCCACTGATTCTAAAACCTTGAAAAAGAAAACAACTAATGTGAATGAGTTCCCTTTATACTCTAACCAAGAATCTTTGGAAGCCATTGAGAAATATGTCAAGACGCGTCAACGTGATAGTTATGACATACAAATGTCACTAGAAAATCACTTAGGAAGTGATGGAAAGTGAAAAAGTGCTCAATAAAATTGGCTTCCTAGAAGCAATCTACTAAGAAGCACAAGGGAGAAAGAAGTCAATCTACTAGCTTTTTTGAAGTCTCAACCAAAAGCTTCAAGTATATCTTCCACAATTGCGCTTGTTGCTAAAGAAAGCAATTTGTTTGTAGGCATTCCTAGCATTCCTACTCCATCCTTACTACTCTTAATATTCATGTATGTTACATCATTTGTAACACCTTCTATGCACCAGTTCCATCATAAACTATTCCCTCTTTAACAACAACTCCACAAATTCTTCTACCATCTGATATGTTGCCATCATCACTCACTACCATCATTTCTAATCAAATAAACCCACAAGTTACCATGACACATGTCTTACCTATCATTAATCCATTACAAATAGTGATTATTCAGAGTTCTACAAAAATTCCCAATTTTGTAGAATCTCCTACACCAGAACCAGTTTAAGCAAAATCCAACAATGTGTCTGAACAACCTTTTTCGTTCTCCTCTTCAAACTATCAAACCCAAAGTAATTTTGACCAAACAATCTCTACCATTGAAGAAATGGTTATTTTCTTTAAGGAGAATGTAATGAAAGGATTTCAGAAGATCTCTGAGGAATCAAATTCCAGCATTGATACTCAAGCCCTATAGGTCACTCTAGATGAGTTCAAAAATTGGATGTTCAAATAATATATGAAGATTCAAACACTTTATGATGAGTTTAAAGAGAATGAGACTCAACAAGCTGAAATTCGTCTGCAAGCTCAGCAAGAAGTTATTGGAAAGGAAGCTGTTGAGAAAGAAGTTGTTCTAAAAGAAAAGCAAGATGCCACCAAAGATCTTGAGGACTATATTACTGGGACATTAAAAGAAGTTCTAGAAAATCCTAAAGAGGTTAGAAGAAAGTCAAGGCAAGATTGGAAAAGCAGGGAAGTTTTAAGGTTCAAATGAGGAACACCATGAATGAGCTCCTCTAGAGGATCCCTCATTCTCAAAACCCCTAGGAACTTATTAGGATAACCCTTAGTTCTTTTTTATATTTAAGTAGTCTATGTTTTGAATGTTTTGGGCGCATTATAACTAATACTATTTTGTCTTATATTGCTATAAATGAATTCATCTTTTGACATGCATGACTTTAAACTCTAACAAATTCATTATCATTATGCCTGCACATGATAAAATGTTATAACCTTTTTGAAGATGTCAAAAAGTGGGATAAGTATAATATGATTTTGATAGATCTTAAAAAGAATGAAAAACTCAAACATAATCAAATGATATAAAATGTGTTTACCACTTTGTTAAGTTCTTAAGAACTTATTGTTCATATAATCAAAGTCGTACACTTTGTAAGCATATGTTCAGAATCAGATAGGCCCAATATTGTTCAGAAGTTGAGAACTTTCTGAAAGTTAAAGTCATCTTGATTTTGGTATCATAATGTTCAGAAAATGTAAAATGTCTGATAGTATGATATTAAGAACATAAGAAACATAAGTATAATTCTTCCTGAAAGAAGTCTAAGACAAAGTCTCTATTCGAAGAGTCTATTCAGAAGATATGAAGAAATTAGAAATCAAAGACTATCTGAAGATAGGGATAGAAGATCCAAGAAGAAGATTTCTAATAAAAAAGGTGATGCCTTATGGTATCAGACTCAGAATCAAGTTTTGATTGATCACCTGATACTATCAATCAGGTCCCAAATCAAGCTTCAATAAACCAATAGGTTCTGATACAAAACAAGGTTCTGAGATGAATACTTGTGTTCAAGTCAGACTCTTATAATGTAAAATAGGGAAGTATTCCTTCTCTATTCCATGTTATGACAACTCAAAATTTCTATTTTGTGAGTCTTGGGATCAGGGGGGACTCTGAATAAGTAAAAATAAAATTTTGGGGTTAACAAATTTAAGGGGAGTTGTTGCTTGAAACTATGAATATGTTATGATTGGTAATTACCCTGTATAAAATATTCTATCAAAATACATGGTTTTGTAATCATCTAAAGGGGGTGATTATAAGAACAAGAGTTATATCTGCATTTCATCTCTATGTTTTGATGATAAGATAGACTCGTCAGATAAGAAAAAATATTTATTGAATTCTATTATTGAAAGACGATTGGTTGAACAACATATTTGTTCAATATCAAATCATCAGAAAGCAAGAAATCTTGTTTGCTAAAGATTAATTCTTGGTGAGTATGAGATGTTTTCAAAAATTGGATAGTCCACCTTTGACTTTCTCATATAAGCTCATAAAGAATTTCTTCATGTAAAGAAGAAAAATTATTGGCTTATGATTTTAATGCTTAAAGACTTCAAAATGATGTCTATAGAAGAATGTTAGAAATTATGATCAAAAGAACATAAAAGTTCTAAGTGATTATTCTTTGACAGAACTACTGTAGTTGATCAGATGCTGATAGAAGAATCATAAGTTGTTCAGAAGAAGTATGAGACTTCAAAACATATCTCATCATCTCTCATCAGAACATCCAAGGTGTCATTCTGAAGAAAGAAGTTATCAACATGAAGATGTTCTGAATAGCTAAGGTATTATTTTATTTTTATCTATGATGCATTTATTAAAACTCCTGATAAAGATACTTCTACAATCTTTAATTTGTTTTTAATCATAATGTATTTGTGAAATTTTTGTGAAACGTTAAAATCAAAACTTTCTGATAAGTGAAAGTGTGATTATTTGAAACGGTTACTAGTCAAAAGAAAATCTTATGGTTTATTCTTTGAGTAATGAACAATCATAACATTTAATGTGGTAATTTCATCTGAGATTGTGTTAACGTGATTGCGACTGTTGTCTCAGTCACCAAGCATGCGTGATTAGGAAAAGACACATTAGGCGTAGTTAGTTTTTTTGAAAATAGACCTAAATATTTATGTGTTCCTAATTGTGCATTGCATTTACTGTTAGTAATCATGTTTTGTGGGTGGTTGCTTTTCTTGGAAACCTATATATATTCACTTTCTCACTTCACACACTATGCTAACTCACAACAATATTGTGTTTCTTAAAAAAACCTAAACCTTAAAAACACTTTTAGTCATAGCTCATTTTCAACCTTTTCAAATGTCTGCTCAACATTCCAAACAAGCAGAAAATGTCGTATCTTCTCAAATGATGTCAACACTTAATCAAACTGAAACTATTATAGCAAGACCAGTCGAGATACCCATTTTGGAACTTCTTGATCAAGTCTTTCTAAAAACTCTATCGTCTGGGTTTGAGGTCCTCTATGAATTTCTAGTTGATTTTGGTAACCTTTGTGAAAATGGAATTGATTTAGTTAATCAATCGTAGGTTCAAGGATGTAGAACTTACTTTTATTGGTTACATGGTCCTATTTATCCTAATATTGTTAAGGAATTCTGGAAGCATGTTGATGCAAACGAGTATGTTATTGTATCACATGTATTGGGAAACAAGATTGTCATTTTTGAGAAATCAATCGCAACTTTACTAGGAATGAAAGATGTCAGCAGAAAGCGGCTTTACAAAATAAAGAAGACACCATGTTTGGAAAATAAAATATGTCCTGTAATCTTCATCAACTATGGACCCAGAGAAGAACCATTCAAAGCTCAGGATCTAACGAAGGAAATGCGAGTTTGGCAAAAAATCATTCGGGGAACAATTCATCATAGACCCATTTAGAGCTCTTCAAGTTACATCAACAATCTTCAAAAGCTCATGCTATACTATATCCTGAATAACATGAAGATCTGTCTTCCCTTTGTTCTATTTAATTATCTTAGAGATAAAAAATAGAAAACAAAAAGCCTAGAAAAAGTTCAAAGAACTATATTCCTATGGAAAGGATGATATCAAATATTCTGATTGAGAGCAAGCTAATTGAAAATCTAGACAAGGTCAAATACAAAGAAAGCTTAAGATTCATTTTGGGACCTCCTATAACTAGCAGGACTCTATTCAGAATGACGATTATCAATGTTGTTTCGGTTGAACCAATAGCCAATGATTCTGAAACCTTGAAAAAGAAAACAACTAATGTGAATGAGTTCCATTTATACTCTAACCAAGAATCCTTAGAAGCCATTGAGCAATATGTCAAGACACGTCAACATGATAGTGATGGCATACAAATATCACTAGAAAATCACTAAGGAAGTGATGGAAAGTAAAACCAGCTAAAGAAAATTGACTTCCCAGAAGCAATCTACTAAGAAGCATAAGGGAGAAAGAAGTCAATCTACTAACTCTTTTGAAGTCTCAACCAAAAGCTTCAAGTTTATCTTCCATAATTGCTCTTCCTGCTAAAAAAAGAAATTTGGTTGTAGGCATTCCTACTCCATCTTACTATTCTTAATAGTCATGTCGGTTACATCATCTTTAACACCTTCTACTCAAATAATGATGGTCTCTGCACCAATGCCGTCATAAACCCACAATTTACCATGAAACATGTCTCACCTATCATTAATCCGTTACAAATAGTCATTGTTCAGAGTTCTATAGAAATTTCCAAATTTGTAAAATTTCCTACACCGGAACCAGTTTAAGCAAAATCCAACAATGTGTCTGAACAACGTTTTTCGTTCTCCTCTTCAAATTGTCAATCCCAAAGTAATTTTGACCAACCAATATTTAGCTTTGAAGAAATGTTTATTGCCTTTAAGGAGAATGTAATGAAAGGCTTTCATAAGATCTCTGATGAATCAAGTTCCATCATTAATTCTCCAGCCATACAAGTCACTCTAGATGAGTTCAAAAATTGGATGTTCAAATAATATATGAATATTCAAAAACTTTATCATGAGTTTAAAGAGAATGAGACTCAGCAAGCTGAAACTCGTCTGCAAGCTCAACAAGAAGTTGTTGGAAAGGAAGCTGCTGAGAAAGAAGTTGTTCTAAAAAGAAATGCAAGATGCCACCAAAGATCTTGAGGAATCTATTACTGGGCCATTAAAAGAAGTTCTAGAAACTCCTAAAGAGGTTAGAATAAAGTCAAGGTATGATTGGAAAAGCAGGAAAAATTTAAGGTTGAAATGAAGAACACCATGAATGAGCTCCTCTAGAGGATCTCTCCTTCTCAAAACCCCTAGGAACTTATTAGGATAACCCTTAGTTTTTTTTATCTTTAAGTAGTCTATGTTTTGAATGTTTTGGACACATTATAAGTAATAATGTTTTGTCTTATCTTGCTATAAATGAATTCATCTTTTGATATGCATGACTTTAAAATCTGACAAATTCATTATCATTATGCCTGCACATGAGTAAATTGTTATAACCTTTTTAATGATGTCAAAAAGTGGGAGAAGTATAATATGATTTTGATAGATCTTAAAAAGAATGTAAAACTGAAACATACTCAAATGATATAAAGTGTGTTTACCACTTTGTTAAGTTCTTAAGAACTGATTGTTCATATCATCAAAGTCGTACACTTTGTAAACATATGTTCAGAATCAGATAGACCCAATATTGTTCAGAAGTTGAGAACTTTCTGAAAGTTAAAGTCATATTGATTTTGGTATCATAATGTTCAGAAATTGTAAACTGTCTAATAGTATGATATTAAGAGCGTATGAATCATAAGTATAATTCTTCCTGAAAGAAGTCTAAGACAAAGTCTCTATTCAAAGATTCTATTCAGAAGATATGAGAAAATTAGAAGTCAAAGACTATCTGAAGATATGGATAGAAGATCCAAGAAAAAGAGTTCTAATAAAAAAGGTGCTGCCTTATGGTATCAGACTCAGAATAAAGTTTTGATTGATCACCTGATACTATCAATCAGGTCCAAATTCAAACTTTAATCAACCATTAAGTTCTGATAGAAACAAGGTTCTGAGATGAATACTTGTGTTCAAGTCAGACTCTGATAAGGTAAAGTAGGTAAGTATTCCTTCTCTATTCCATATTCTGACAACTCAAAATTTCAATTTTGTGAATCTTGGGATCAATGGGAGACTCTGAAAAAGTATAAATAAAATTTCGGGGTTAACAAATTCAGGGGGAGTTGTTGCTTGAAACTCTGAATATGTTATGATTGGTAATTACCCTGTATAAAATGTTTTATCAAAATACATGGTTTTTTAATCATCAAAAGGGGGAGATTATAAGAACAAGAGTTGTCTCTTCATTTTATCTCTATGTTTTGATGATAACAATGAAGTATTTATGAAAGAAAACGTTTATGTTCTAATGATTGTTACTTTGTGTAACTCCCCAAATTTGCCCTTCTTCTTTTTTAAGCATCACCATCATACCATAATCATCATAAGCATATCATATCCTTGGCACCTTTGCATGGAAAGATGAGGCATAACATTCTCATGACCTAGCATTAGGCATATGATCATCTGTGGAGGGATTTGAGGCATTACAAGCCATAACAAGAGGCCCAATGGACTTATCCAAGTCCTATGAGGAGTCTACATGGCATTCACAAGTGCAAGATCAGTCACAAAAGCCCAGGAGGTTGAGAGATCACCAGTGAATTCAAGCTAGGGCAAGCTCCTACACAATGATCCCAAATTAGGGTTTCACTTTCAAGAAAAGTCTTTCATCTGGGAAAAGTCTTTCATATGATAAGAGGATCCTAGGTGTCGCTCCCAAAGACTTGCATCCCGGTACAAGCGCGAACTGTCGGCGAGAGGGACAATGAGAACACACAGCCGTGAACTCACTGGAGATGAATAGAGTCGCCAGCTAGGCATTTTTATCCCGGAGGAAAGGCAATGCTGCATAGACCTAGAAAAAGATGGATAAGACGGTTGCGAACCAGAGATACTGAGAAAGGGGGTTGGTTACAACCTGGGAAGGTATTAGCACCCAGATTGTCCGCCGTACTCGACGGGATCCACGCTTGAAAGATTTGTGTTTTAAAGGGGTAGTGTCAGTGCAATTTGTGTGTAAAAGAGCTGGAAAACAAAATGTACAGGTGTCAGTGTAAGAGAAAAGTGAAGTATATAAGTGAAGTGTCAGTGTAAGAACAGGAGTGAAATGCTCAAGATCATGAGGCTAAAAGAATGAGGCTAGAAAGAGGGGGAATATACAGAGACTTTTGTTTGATAACTGTTAAGTTATGCCTACGTATCCTCTCGTGCAATGAGGAAGTCAGAACACCGTAGTTCGACCCAAAGAGACTGAAAAATGAATTGACTTGTGAACTGCTTGCTTGCATATGCTCAAGTGTATGACCTGTCTGGATCAGGTGCAAACTGTCTTGCATTAGGCGGAAGAAGCAAGTTCTCGTTTATGAGTGAAGGTGATGAGAAAAGAATCCCGAAGGAGACGATTATTGTTTGTTTTTGAGTTTTCAGTCTTTTATTGTTTTTGAAAGTTTGTCATAAGTTAATGAGCTTAAGCCTAAACCAACGGGTTAGTAAACTCATCACATCTTCCCTCTGTTTAGGGGTAATGAGAATACCTTAAGTGTGAAGTCAGATTCTCACACTTAATCACCTTTGGTATAGGATTAAGATCATTAACCTACTTGTGATTATTTAGATGTTTTTGTGGTTTTTGTTTAGTGTTAAGTAATGAGGTTAAGCCATAATCAAGGATTAAACAGACTCATTACACCATCCTAATAGAAGGATAATAGATGAGAATGTTTAAGCTGAGGAAAACTCCTCAACTTAATCCATGATTAGGGATTAAACTCATGACAAAACAAGCCTTTGATTAAGTCGATTTTATTTAATGGTATGATTATGAAGTGGATTTTATGATTTGTAAGACAACTTGAGGGGGACTTGTCCATTAACACTAGGGTTAGTCCTTCTTAACCAATTAAGGAAGAATTAGAACCCTAATGCAAGGCCCAAGTTACAAGTGTGATGTCTTGATGATTTATTAAGTGAATTGATTAAGAGATTTAAACACATTAAGGGTTTAACACTTAGGATTAAAGTTATACACTCCATCCTAAGAGAAGGATGCAGGCACAAGCTTAATCACAAAGCCTTAAAGCCTTTAGGGTTTAGTCCCTGATTATGAGGTGAGAAGAGAAGACTCAAAGAGATGACACAAAGGTAAAATCTAAGAGGGGAGACTAATCAAAACCCTAATCATTGTCATGCTTGGTTGTTCCTAAGGTTTGTGAGGTTTTCAAGAGAAATCTTCAAAGGAGCCACCAGGAAGCAGATGAACAGGATCAAGAGAAGCAAAGCAACTTGCTTCATTCAAGAAGTCAAGTCACTTGAAGAAAGAAAGTGGGGAGAAGAAGAATGAGCAAGCTCAAACTCAAACACATATAGAAAATGCAGCAATGGATGCAAGGGAGATGAAAAGAAGGGTTATGAGAAGTGAAGGCAAATCCACTTCCCAAGTTCACTTACCACCTGAAAAGTTAGAAAAGAAAGTGCAATGCAATGCAAAATGGGATGAGATGACATGATGAGAAACAAAACCAGAAGCATGTTGATGATGATAATGATGCTAAGAGATGCTACAAACATGAGGCAGCACATGGAGATGACCATACAAGCTTATGAATGCAAATGAAGCAAGTTTAGGAAGCATGAAAACACATGAAAAGTTATGAAGTGCACATGGCATACAACATGGCAAATACATGATGCAATGATCAAACATGCTTTCAATATGTCTTATGATGTCAAATGAATCAAATGGATGCTTTAAATGTCATGGCAAGTCATGTTATGCAAGAGAATGCAAGATGGATGCATATGAAAGCCCAAATTAGGGTTTATGAACCAAACATCAAACAAAAGTCAAAAACAGAAGCAAACCCTAAGATAAAATATGGAAAATGCCACACAAAGGACCCCTAATCCCATACTAAACCAATGCCCAAAGGAGAGGTTTCAACTCTTACCCAATCTCAAGATATGAATTTTACAAGTTATTAGGGTTTCCAAACAAAAGAAATGTCAAACAATTTGAAAATACAAGATCAAATCATGGCAATTTAATCTCAAAAACTACATGCTAAACAAAATGCAATGCAAGAAGAATCAATGTCCAACTCTTCATGGATAGGCAGAAATGATTTTTCGAACTTTGGATCAAAATAATGCACAAAAATGATTTTAATTCAATGAAAAATTCTCAAAATGCATCAAGATCAACACAGAAATTTGGTTTGAAGGTTGGACAATGTTTCTAAATGTCTTAGAACATTTCATGAATTTTTTGGTGATTTTTAAATACCTAAAAGTATTTTTAATAAATTAATTCTCATTAATCAATTAAAAATAATCTTTTAAATATTTAAAAATACTTTTTTAATGATAAAAATGAAAATGAAAATATTTTGTGTCTTAAAAATTAATAAAACTCTTAAGAAAAAGTTTCATAATTTTTAGACAAATTTTACTATTTTAAATAAATTATGCAAGTTAAATGAAAAAGAAATGAAAATAAAAGGAAAGTCAAACAGATGGAAGGCTGGGATGAGCCCTGGATTTGAATGCGTTGACTGGCGCCAGATCTAGTGGCCAGGATTGGTTCTGAGTTAATTAAACTAATTATGATTTATTTAATTAATTAAAGTGGATTAGGGCAAAGCAAAGTGATCTGGGCCACTCGTGCGCGCGGGAAGTCCACTAAGTCAACCAATCTAACGCTCCAGATTCAAACTCACTTAATGACTGGGATTATGCCCTAATTATTTTCAGGTGGCCGGAGAAGACCTCCGGTCGTCTTCTCCGGTGGGAAGCCCACCTGAAAATCTCCAAACTCTCTCAAAACGTAACAAAAATGAAAACCAAGCATACAGAAATGATTCCCATGATCCACTGAATCAAAACCCCATTACAAACAACATTTATTTTTCCCCAGAAACATGAATCGAACCAAACAATTTTTAGGTCAACAGAGTTTCAGGAAGCAATTAAATTCTCATTTCATCACCATTTTCAAAACTAAAGGCATATTCATGATCAGGAAGACATATAGAACAAGTTTAGAACTTAAAAATCCATTTCTGGAAAAAAAAGTTCTTGAGCTACCTGAGATTCGAAGCTTTCACTCCAGCAAGTTTCTGACCTCCTCCTTTGGTGAAATCCACTCCTTATGACCTCTTGATGATGCTTGAATGCTTTGGAGAAGTTTATGCTGGCTAGATGAAGAGTTTGAACAGCTTCTGCTCAAGCTCAGTTGAAAATGGCAATGGTGATGCAGGCAGTTTTAGGCCAATGTGAGTGGTTCTTTGTGGTCCAGATGATGAGTGGAGAAGGTTTGTGGAGTTTTTTTGGATGTTTATGAACTGTGGAGTGAGTTTCGAAAGAAACTGCAAGTTGGAATGAAAATGGTGAAGTGGTGTTATAGCTTGTTTCAGGCCTAGTTCTTTGTTGGTTTCTACTCAATGGAACATGGTGAGATGATTGGTGAAAATGGTTTGGATGTTTTTTGTTTATGGAGGCAGATTCGAAAAGTTTTGCAAAGTGAGGTGTTTTTGTGTATGTGATGCTAGGGAGTGTTTCAGCCTTGGAATATGGAATGATATGATTGTGTCTATGCATATGAGGAGATCACAAGCCATGGTGTGAATGGGTGAGGGCAAATTTGGGGTGTTTACAGCTGCCCCTATTCAAACATGAGTTAGCTGTGCAGGTTGTAAGCGACGGCTTAGCAGGCAAACAAGATAACTTGTGGTTGAATACCAAAGACAGTCCAAAATTTGCACTCACGGAATGAAGAAGAAAAGGGATATAGATTGTAAAGGGAAATAAAGTATATTGTAAAGTGTGGGCGACGGAGGATGACCGTCGAGCAGAGGACGACTGCTGGGTAAAGAGCAATGACGGGGACGGCCGACATGCTGAGAAAAGGCGTGTGAAGTAAAGCAATGACGGGGACGGCCGACATGCTGGGAATAACAGGTAAAGCTGAGACGGGGACGGCCGACTAGCTGGGAAAAAATAAGGAATTATGATGGGGACGACCATCAAGGTAAAGTTGTAAAAATTCTCTGGGGAAAACATGACGGGGACGGCCATCAAGTTCATAAAGCAAAGTAACCAACGATGGGGACGACCATCGGGCTAAAAAGAAAAGGAAAAGGGACCACGACGGGGACGGCCATCGGGTTAAAGAATAAATGAAATAAACAGATGATGGGGTACGACCATCAAAGGTGAAGGACGATCACCTAGCAGGGGACGGCTGCTCTGTTGGGGAATAAAGGAAATATGATAGGGACGGCCATCAAAGGTGGAGGACGACCACCTGGCAGGGTACGGCTGCCGAAAATATCAACGATGGGGACGGCCATCGGATGAGCATGATGGAGGAAGACCATCAAGAGGTGGAGGACGACCACCTAGCAGGGGACGGCTGCTCTCAAGGTTTATCATGACATAGGACGAATGCCAGATAACCGAAATCAACAATGAGGACGGCCATTGGATAAAATGATGAAGGACGATCATCAAAAGGGTGGAGGACGACCACCTAGCAGGGGACGGCTGCTAAAATCAACGATGAGGACGGCCATCGGATGAGCATGATGGAGGACGACCATCAAGAGGTGGAGGACGACCACCTAGCAGGGGACGGCTGCTCTCCGGGTTTATCATGACATAGGACGAATGCTAGATAAAAGAGAAAATTTGCTTTGTTGGCGATTTACTGGGGATATAGTAAACACGGACGAGCGTTTACAACCAAGAAAGAAAGTATAAGTGTTTAGGTATCTGTGTATAGATTAAAGATGCGGACGAGCATCCTTAAGACTACGATACGGACGAGTATCGGGTAGAAACAAACTGACACGTGTTCAAAGATGATGATACGGACGAGTATCAACTGGTTAACAGAGAACACGGACAAGTGTTGAATCTGAAGGGACTCTTCTGGGGAATGGTAGACACAGACGAGTGTCTATATTTAAAAAGACATGAGTGTTGGACACAGTGTATGGATTAAAGATGCGGACGAGCATCCTTAAGACTATGATACGAACGAGTATCAGGTAGAAACAAACGCTTGACACATGTTCTGAGATGATGATACGGACGAGTACCATCTGGTTAACAAAGAACAAGGACTAATGTTGAATCTGTGGGGATATGAATGGTATATACAAGATACGGACGAGTATCTGTATGAGTGTATCGTGAGTAGTGAGTGTGAGTATTGTATAGATGAGTGTTTAACTGCTGGGGAGAGTGACACGGACGAGTGTCAAGAGAAAAGGTACAACAATATCAACAAGTATGTGGGTTGCAAAAGTGTAGATGACTGTGCTAGGGATATGACACGGACGGGTGTCAAGAAAATACAGACATACAAGCATAGGTGAGTGCAAAGATGATGTCTTTGGCTTTCTGCTGGGGTATGACATGGACGGGTGTCAAAATGAGTGTATACTGGTGTTCTGATTTGTGAGGCAGCTGCTTTTGCTGGGACTCTGGTGGGGACTCTGGGGGAAAATGTTCTGCATTCTGATGAATGGTTACTAGTCACAAGTGCTGATTCCAAACATGGCTTATGATTATGCTATGTGTTGGATTTTTGCCGTAATGCTCCGTGTTAAAACGGAATGCTACGCTTTGTAGGTGAATATGATGCAAATGCTATGATTGTGCAAAGATACCAAACCGGGATCCGGGTCTCATTGCTGCGAAGATCTTCGATCGATCCATTTGAAATAAACATCCCAGCTGGGGATGAGATCATCGGTAGATCTGAGGAGATGTATCTGCTTGGGGATGCGGGTCACTGAGAGACCTATTCCGATAAATGAGGGACCCAGCTGGGGGTTTGTAGAAGCTTTCTTTACTCTGTTGTGATTTCTTCGTGCGTTGTTCTTCTGGATAGAGGCTGGAACTCTGTGGGGAGATAGCTCTCTGACTTTTGTACTCCGGCTGAGGATGAGATGGCAACTCGACTGGGGGGAAAGAGATCACTGAGAGACTTCCCTATGGATTCTGTTGAAGAGGATCCTTGACTCAGCCGGGGATATGGGCACCTTCTGTGATGCCTGGCAACTCTGATGGGGAGGAGTAATAAGTGGTAGACTCAGCTGGGAAGAGTCATGAAAGACAACTCAGCTGGGGAGAGAGCACTTCGGGTGCTGAAATTGAGTGTTGATCTGCCAGCTTGCTGGGATAAAGTTTTCATGCCCCGAGTTGCGTTCTGGATACCTGCAATCCTAAAAAAGATAGAGAAACACACAAGATGATCCCGAGGTATCCTTACTGGATTCCGTCATAGGAGTTTAGATACTTCTGAGAGTAAGCATATTTCCTGCAAGCATGTTTTTATTTGAAGACAGGCATCTGTATTCTTATGCAATCAGTTTTTCTTTAAGACATCAGACATTTTTGCAAATAAAATGTACAAAACGAGACATGACTGAAAATCTGATTTTATTAATTCATAAGCCCTGAATCGGCGAGATACAGTCAAAGGAACATATCTCCTGAAATGAGGGGATTGTTTACAAATTGAGAAACAAAATGCTGGCAGTGTTGACGACGCTTTGAGGAGCTTCTTCTTCACTATGACCCGTATGACTTTTGACGCTCTTCTCATCTTGCTTTCTGAAGAAGGTAGATTCTGATTGAAGCTTGATCCTTTCGAAGTTTACCAAGCTGCAGATGATACAGACGAATTCAGAATGCAGTTGTTCGCTTATTCCCTTATTTTGCATGGATCGCCCTTTCGGGTTTTCAATCCATCGGGATACCCATTTTTGCCTGAGTTGTCCAATGCGGCTTTTCAACTCAGCGGGTGTACATTTTTGTTTATTTTCCCTTATTTTTGCCCGAGTCTTTTATTCTGTTTTTGACTCGCCGGGATGCCCTATTTTTGCCTGGACTTACATTCTGTTTTTATGTCCAGCGGGTCATTCTTATGCGAAGTATTTTTTAACTGCATCTGAATTCACAGGGGACGGGAAATCTTCACCATCCATGGTGCTGAGCATCAATGCTCCACCAGAGAAAACTTTCTTTACCACGAATGGTCCTTCATAATTTGGAGTCCATTTGCCCCTGTGGTCTGTATGAGGAGGGAGGATTCTCTTCAGCACAAGATCTCCTACTTGGTACCCTCGGTGCCTGACTTTCTGATCGAAGGCTTTCTTCATTCTCTTCTGGTATAATTGTCCATGACAGATTGCAGCCAATCTTTTCTCTTCGATCAGACTCAGTTGTTCGTATCGGGCCTGAACCCACTCTGCTTCACTCAGTTTAACATCCATTAGTACCCGGAGAGAGGGTAATTCAACTTCAACAGGTAGGACTGCTTCCATACCATACACAAGCTGATACGGTGTTGCCCCAGTGGATGTTCTGATTGACGTGCGGTACCCATGCAAGGAAAATGGTAGCATTTCATGCCAGTCTTTGTAGGCAACTACCATCTTTTGCACAATCTTCTTGATATTCTTGTTAGCTGCCTCAACAGCGCCGTTCATCTTTGGCCTGTAAGGAGAAGAATTGTGATGTTGGATCTTGAAGTCCCAGCACAGTTCTGCCATCATTTTGTTGTTTAGATTGGAACCATTATCAGTAATGATTCGCTCGGGCACCCTATACCGACAGATGATATCTTTCTTTAGAAATCTGGCTACCACTTGTCTTGTAACATTTGCATATGAGGCTGCTTCAACCCATTTGGTGAAATAATCAATGGCGACCAGGATGAATCTGTGGCCATTAGAAGCATTTGGCTCAATCTTGCCAATCATATCAATGCCCCACATGGCAAAGGGCAATGGTGAAGACATGATGTTCAAGGGATTGGGAGGCACATGCACCTTATCTGCATAAATCTGGCATTTATGGCATCTTCTGGCGTAGGCACAACAGTCACCATCCATCGTGATCCAGTAATAACCTGATCTTAGCAATTTCTTAGCCATGGCATGCCCTCCCGCATGGGTACCAAAGGATCCTTCGTGCACTTCATGCATCAACAAGTCTGCTTCCGTCTTATCAACACATCTGAGGAGTACCATATCGAAGTTCCTTTTGTATAAAGACCCATCAGTGTTCAGGAAGAAACTACCAGCAAGCCTTCTTAATGTCTTCTTATCATTGGATGATGCCCCAGGTGGGTATGTTTGATCCTCCAAGAAGCATTTAATATCATGAAACCAAGGCTTATCATCTTTAACAACATCTGCTGCAAATACATATGCTGGTCTATCAAGTCTGGACACCGAAATCTGAGGTATAAAGTTAGCAGCTTGAACTTTGATCATGGATGAAATGGTAGCGAGAGCATCTGCAAACTGATTCTCGTCCCGAGGGATATACTCAAGCTTGACTGTTGTGAAGAAAGTCAATAACCTTCTTGTATAATCCCTGTAAGGTAATAGATGATCCTGGTGAGTGTACCATTTTCCGTTGGTTTGATTAACTACCAGAGCTGAATCTCCGAATACAGTCAATGTCTTGATCCTGAGGTCAATGGCTTCCTCAAGACCCATAATGCAAGCTTCGTATTCAGCTTCGTTGTTAGTGCAGTTGAAAGTGAGTTTCGCCGAGAAAGGCATGTGAACTCCTTTTGGCGAAATGAGTACTGCACCAACACCACGACCATTCATGTTAACAGCCTCGTCAAACATCATAGTCCATTCTTCTTCCGGGTCAGGCCCTTCAGTGTGAATAGGCTCTTCATGATCTTTTGCTTTTATGAACATGATGTCTTCATCAGGGAAGTCAAACCTCATAGGCTGGTAGTCATCAATGGGTTGCTCAGCAAGATATTCAGATAGTACACTGCCCTTGATGGCTTTCTGAGACGTGTACTGGATGTCATATTCCGTGAGAATCATTTGCCATCTTGCAACCCATCCGGTAAGAGCTGGCTTCTCGAAAATGTACTTGACTGGGTCCATCTTTGAGATCAATAAAGTAGTGTGGGTCAACATATACTGTCTCAGTCGGCGAGCAGCCCACGCTAAAGCACAGCAAGTTTTCTCGAGCAGTGAATAACGTTGTTCACAGTCGGTAAACTTTTTGCTTAGGTAGTATATTGCATACTCTTTTCGACCAGACTCGTCATGCTGGCCCAATACACACCCCATTGACTCTTCTAATACCGTCAAATACATTATCATAGGTCTTCCTTCAACTGGAGGCATAAGGATTGGAGGTTCTTGTAAGTATTCTTTGATCTTGTCAAAAGCCTTCTGGCAATCTTCGTTCCACCTGACCGTCTGTTCTTTCCTTAACAGCTTGAACAAGGGTTCACAGGTTGCTGTAAGGTGAGATATGAACCTTGAAATGTAGTTCAATCGACCTAAGAACCCTCGAACTTCTTTCTCTGTCTTTGGTGCAGGCATCTCTTGAATAGCTTTGACTTTATCAGGGTCAACCTCAATCCCTTTCTCGCTCACGATAAATCCCAACAACTTACCGGATCGCACCCCGAATGTGCACTTGTTTGGGTTCAACTTCAGTTGGTACTTCCTCATGCGCTTGAACAGTTTCAGCAGATTCACCAAGTGATCTTCTTCGGTGAGGGACTTGGCGATCATGTCATCCACATAACATTCTATTTCTCTATGGATCATATCGTGGAATAATGTCACCATAGCCCGTTGATATGTCGCACCGGCATTCTTCAGTCCGAATGGCATTACCTTGTAGCAGAACGTGCCCCAGGGTGTGATGAAGGTTGTCTTCTCCATGTCTTCAGGTGACATTTTAATCTGATTATATCCTGAAAATCCGTCCATGAAGGAGAATACCGAGAACTGAGCTGTGTTATCCACCAATACGTCAATGTGAGGTAATGGGAAGTCATCTTTTGGGCTAGCTCTGTTCAGATCCCGGTAGTCAACACACATTCTTACTTTGCCGTCTTTCTTGGGCACAGGTACTATGTTAGCAACCCACGGTGGATAGCTAGTTACAGCAAGGAACCCGGCGTCCCATTGCTTTTGTACCTCTTCTTTGATTTTCATTGCCATGTCCGGGCGAGTACGGCGCAACTTCTGTTTAACCGGTGGGCATTCTTCTCTCAAAGGCAGCTTGTGCACGACAATATTGGTATCCAACCCTGGCATATCTTGGTAAGACCAAGCAAACACGTCCACATACTCTTGAAGCAGATCAATCAGTTGTCTCTTCACTGAGTCTTGCAGGCAGGCCCCGATTTTAACCTCTTTCACGTCTTCGTCTGTACCAAGATTAATCACTTCAACCTCCTCCTGGTGAGGAGTAATAACCTTCTCCTCCTGTCTCAACAATCTGGCTAGCTCTTCAGGAAGCGCATACTCTTCTTCAACCCCTTCATCAGCTTGATTGATCGGATTGTCAAAGTCATACGATGTCATAGCCGTGCTGTTGTCGGTGCTGTCTGGAAGGCACTCTCTGCAAGGGTTCAGTTTGTTTATTTTAGTGATTGATTTTAATCTTGCTTAGAAAAAGTGAAATAAAGTTATCATTTTGAAAACATCGCCATTTATTTTTGTACAAAAAAGAAAAATGGAAAACAGTGAGCAGAAAAGAAAAAGACTCGTTTGCAAAAAGATGTCTGATATTTCATTAATTAATCTTGTTTGCACAAAAAGTACAGATGGCCCTGATTACAAAATAAGTCTTGTCATCTTGGGCAAGATGCAAGACTTTGATGCATGCTATAAAAATACAGGAAATAATAATTACTCTGCATGAGTAACTCTTATAATTTCCTGGGAAGACCAGTTCGAGATACTGCTCCCCGGGATCTTTGGACGAATCCAATTCTCTAGATTGCGCTCCTCTTCCAGCTCGTCTTCCAAATTGTTGACAGCATCAGGGGTGAGCATCCCCCCACTCACAAAGTTGGGCTCTTTTGCAGCCTCTGCTTGATCTTGTTGAGTTGGTTTGTAACCCAACCCAAATTTATCCTCTTTCTTCTCCACCGATAACAGTTTGCCCCAGCCTTGGGCAGTTCCTTCCTCAACAACCTTCCGGGCTTGTTGGTATGATGATATTGAAGTACCAGGCACAGCAGATGTTTCATTGACATTCAAGGCCTCGAACCCCTGACTCATTGTTTCATGGATCTCCCCGTCCATCTCAATATACTTATAGGTAGCCAGATGGCTAACAAATATATCCTCCTCTCCACAGATTGTAACGATTTGACCCTCCCACTCATATTTTAACTTCTGGTGAAGGGTAGAGGTCACGGCGCCAGCGGCGTGAATCCATGGCCTACCCAATAAACAGCTGTAGGCAGGCTGTATATCCATCACGTAGAAGGTCGTTTTGAAAGTCTGCGGGCCAATCGTTATGGGTAACTCGATCTCTCCCAGAACCGATCTCTTTGAACCATCAAAGGCTCTCACCACCAGGTTGCTGGGTCTCAACGCCAATCCGTCATATTCTAGCTTCACCAAGGCCTTTTTAGGTAAGACATTGAGGGATAACCCCGTGTCTACCAGCACATGAGAAAGGACAGCACCTTTGCATTCCATGGTTATGTGCAAGGCTTTGTTATGGTTACGGCCTTCCGTTGTCAAATCAGTATTGGTGAATCCTAGTCCGTGACTAGCATTAACATTCCCAACTACAGCTTCCAGCTGATTGACAGTGATCTCTTCAGGCACGTAAGCTGCGTGCAGGACTTTGAGTAGTGCATTCCGATGGGCTTCGGAGCACATAAGCAATGATAGGATTGAGATCTTGGAAGGCGTCTGATGAAGCTGATCCACTATTTTATAATCACTCTTTTTGATGATTCGCATGAACTCATCAACCTCTTGATCGAAGGGTGTCTTGAAGGCTTCTTTAACAGTCTGCTCTTCCTGCACCGAGCTTTTTCCTTTTGCCTTGGCAGCGGCTTCTGCTTCGGCAGTGGGTTTCTGGATTTGTGGGGCGAAAAGACGTCCGCTTCGAGTGAAGCCTCCGCCTCCTCCCACATTGTCAATTTGTGGTGCAGGGGTTAATGATTCAAAAGTGATCTTTTGTCCTTCACAGTACAGGTCAGAGCCGTAATGCCAGGGGATAGCATTACTGCTTTCATAGGGTACTGGTCCAGGCACCGTGATAGTGACTGGACTGACTGCAGCTGCGGAAGGAATTGTGATAGTTTGTGGATCGTAATAAATTGTAACTGGTGCTCTGATGGGAGCAGCACCTTCTGAGTTGTAGGCAGAGTTGTTTTCTGGATCATAAAATATGGTGACAGTTGAGACATCCTCATGATTTGTTGCTGGTGTTGTAGGAGACATCGGTGGAAGGATGGATGCTGTTGTTGTAGGAGCTTCATAATGGAGTGGTGCTGGAGTTGTAGAAGAAAAATTTGTTGATAACTGATCAGTTGAGACGATAGATGAAGTACTTGTTGATGAAACCGAAGAATTGTCAGGAACAATGGTTGTTGCAGTTGTAGGAGGTTCTGGAGTTGTTGCTGATGAGATTGATGGATTTGTAGGAAATGATGTGGTGATCTGAAGCTGGCCACTCTGAATAAGACCGTCTATGCCATTCCTCAGGTTATCGCACCCATTGACTGAAATATTGCAGTAAGCACAACCCAACTCACACCCCGGGAACATTTGACATTCAAGGAGTTGAGCCTTGATTTCTACCAACGGTGTCCTGATCTGACCCACACTGGTTATTAAATAAGACGGCTTGTCTTCTTCAATAGCGTTAATTCTGGGACCACTGTGATTTGGCATGGGGTTCTTATTGACATTGGGTGGTGGTGCGAAATTCAGAGCTTTCGAGTCTACCAGGTCTTGTACCTTCATGTGCAGAGCTCTGCACTTTTCTGTACTGTGGCCAGGTGCGTTGGAATGAAAAGCACACCTAGTGTTGGAGTCATAATTCCTGGGTAGACTGTTGGGATCTGGAGGTGCCAACGTCCTTAGCTCAACTAGGTTGAGTTTCAGGAGCTGTGGCAGCAATGTAGCATATGGCATGGGGATCGGATCGATCACTCTGTTAGCTTGAGATGGCCTCTGTTGGAATGGCCTTTGCTGGTTATTGTTGTTGGTGTTGCTGTTGTTGTAATTTCTCGGAGGATACTGATTTTGTTGATGGTACTGAGGTTGTTGTTGATAGTTTTGCTGCCGCGGTTGATAGACTGGCTGAGGATGAGCTGGAGCAGGAATGGTGACCGCTGCCACTGATCTGTGGACATATTGGGGCCTGCCCTTGTTGGTGTGGATGGCATTGGTCTCGCCAGTTCTTCTTGGGCCTGCAAAAGGCTTTCTTGTACTACTGGACGAGCTGGCACCATTGTCAGAAATCTTGCCCATTTTTAACAGGCTCTCAATTCTCTCCCCAGCTATGACAACATCTGCGAAGCTAGTGGAAGAGAAAGCGGCCAGCCTGTCAATATAGGTTCCCTGAAGGGTGTTCATAAACATGTCTGCCATTTCCCTCTCAGACATAGGTGGCTGAACAGTAGCAGCCAATTGCCTCCATCTCTGGGCATATTCTCGGAAACTCTCCCTTGAAGACTGTGACATTCCCATTAGGAGGGTCCTGTTGGGTGCCATGTCTAAGTTGTACTGATACTGTCTGATAAAGGCTTCTGCCAAATCCTTCCAGCACCGGATAGTTGCCCTTGTCAGGTGAGAGTACCATTCTCTTGAGGCCCCAGTCAAGCTGTCTTCGAAATAGAACATCCAGAGCTTCTCATCCATAGTATAGGCCTTCAGCCTTCCCAGAAATGATTGTAAATGAGTCCGGGGGCATGAAGTCCCGTTGTATTTTTCAAAACATGGAGGCTTAAACTTATGGGGAATCCTGACCCCGTCTACCAAGCCCATGTCCATGACGTCAAAACCTAGAGAGTTTTGAGACTCTAAGGACCTCAATTTCTCAGCTATCTCATCCAACCTTCTATCATAAGCTTCTTCCCCAGCACCCATTACTGTAAACTGATCCTCTTGGGGGTATTCTTGAAGTACCCTGGCTGTAGTGGCGGTCCCTTGAACATTTGCAGGGATGTTGACCTCAGGATGGAGGTGTGGCCCAAAGACAGGAGGGTTAACATGAGGTTGGACCCTTTCATTGTTGCTAGTGCCGGCGGTTCCTATATGTGGATCTTCTTGATTCTGCCTTTCCACCATGGCCCTCAATCTTTCCTGGCTCTGAGCCATGTTGTTCATCACTTCCATAAATTGAGTCATTTGATTCCTCATCTCTAGCCTTTCATTTGCCATTTGATTTCTGACCTCAGTAAGGTCCTGCTGCATCTGATCCATTTGAATGCCCGGAAGATTGTTACGGGTCGGATAACGGTGCGGACGGTTGAGGGGAAATACCCGGCGCCTAGCAATAGTTCCTGAACATCACAACAGAGTTAGCAGCAATAAAACAAAAACCTGCAAAACAAACAAAAGGGGTTAGCATGCAATGCAGTTTATGCTTATTTGTTCTCAAGGTATCCGGTTTGGCATTCAGTTTTGACCCTTCCAGACCCTCGAAGATGCTGTTGATGTTGCTTTTGAAGTGAAACTCGGGTGGAACAAACTAATACATATATTACAAAAATCAAAAGGTACATAGTTTGTTTTACAAATACAAGCCCTCAGAGGGGTCAAAATACATTACAGGAAAATAAAAGTACATGGAATGAAAGCAACAACAAACAAATGGTCAAACACCAAGACCGAACTCATCCTCACGAACTTCCTTGAGAAGTGCTTCGGTTACAGGATCAGCCGGACGCTCCGTGAGATTCCTGATGAGGAGATTCCGGGTGGCAACAGCTGCTGCTAGCTTCTTGTGCTGACTTTGGTCTTTTGACCTCTTCACCCCAGCTTTGATCTTCAACTCTGATATCTCCCTCTGGGCTGCTGCCAGGGCTTCTTGCTGCTCTTTTGCACTAGCTTCCAGTTGCTCCATCTTGTCTTGAATTCTCTTGTCCTCCAGAGTACGGGCTTCGGTGATCCTGACCCACCGAGCTTGACTCTCCTTCAAATACAAGTATGTCCTTGCTCTCTGGAACTGGGCTTCTTTGCAAGCATTCTTCAGGATTTGTTCTCCAGCTTTAGACTTTTTGATATAATCCCCAGACTTCTCAATCTTAACCAGATGCTCCACTCTCAACTTCTCCAATCTCTCAACCTCCCTCATACCATCACTCCTTTCCCGGAGGGTTTTCTGCAAAGCTTGAGTTAACTTCTCATTTCTTTCTTTCAAACTCTCAAACTCCTCCAAACTGACAGTGGCAGGTGGTGCTGAAGATGATTCAGGCATATCTTCTATAGTAAAGGGCATCCCAGAGAATTGGGCCCTGGCACGGGACCATTCATAATATTGTGCTGATGCCACATTGTTGCACTTCCCCAAAATGGTTATTCCCTTGGTTTGAACATTATCCCAGGCCCAGGCTGCCTGCCTAACAAAAGCCAGATTAATCTTGTTCTCGCAATAAAGAGTTTCAACCAAGTCCTGTGCCTTAGGAGTGTGGACCAGTGCATAGCCCAGTTGTCTTATAAACAGCATAGGGTTGTAATTGATACTACCCTTAACTCCTATTAGGGGCACATTGGGAAAATGCCCACAGCTGGTGATGATATCCCTGCCCTTGGTGCTTTGAGTGCACCATCTGATATCTGCTGAAGTTAGAGCAGTGAGTCTCTTAGCCCAGTTACTCTGCTGATGAGGGTTCAAGAATGCATCTGTCCTGGGTAGATGCCTGAGAAGCCAAGTATGGAATAATGGAGCACAACACCTCACTAATCTTCCCCTCTGCTTTTCGTTCCTCTGATGCACTGAATAGTAAAGATCCCCTAATAAAGTTGGCACTGGGTTCTTCAAGATGAACAGATGGATTGCATTCTTGCTAATGAATCGAGGCTCATCTGCAAACAATACAATTCCATATATACTCAAGGCCAATAAAGCACAGACAGCTTTCCACTCTCCTAGAGAAGCTTTCAGGGCAGCTTGAGAGATCAAGAAATCCAGATGAAAACCAGGGATTCCAGCTTTAGAAGTCATATGCTGCTCAACCAGAACAGGTTCCAAATGCAGAGCCTTTGCTACTTCTCCATTACCAGGAAAGACCATCTCAGGGTTGAAAGGGATTCCACCCCTGATAGGCAAACCAACCAATGATGAGTATTCTTCTAATAGAGGGCCTAGCTGAAAGTTCTGAAAAGTGAAGCATCTTAGTGGGGGATCATAGAACTGAATGCAAGTGTGGATCAGGCTTCTCTGTGAAGGGTCCAGATCCATAACCATATCAAGTATATCTCCGTAATGTTCCCTGAACAATGGTATGTGATCTGGAGTGATCAGGGTCTGAATCCTCCTGATGTCAGATAGCTCTGGCTGGAAGAAGTGATAGGTGATGTTGCTCTTTTTTGGGAGCCATGATGCTGACAGGTGCTGATGATAACACTGAAGAATGAGCCACTGATTGGCTGGTGCAGACAACTGAAGTGGGTAGCTGAAGCAAATGCTGATGAAGATAGGTCAGTACTGAAGATGGGGTCAAAACCAGAACCAAATGAAGATGGATACCCTGAAACACAAATAAGCAAATGTCAATATGATGCAATGAGTATGTATGCAAATGATATGCAAGGGTTTGTGACTGAGCTGGATCTGATCAAATGCCCTGATATAGGTCCAAGTGTGTTCAAGAATTCCAGTTGGGGGTCTATAAATCCAGTAACCAAGGTAGGGGACTCAAATAAAGAGCCACATGTCCAGGGTTTTAGAATCACAAGTACTGTTCCAACATGGAGTATTCTTTAATCAAGTCAGAGTAACAGGGTATTCTGAGGTCAAGGTACCTGCAAACCTGTAAACAGCCCAACCCCCTCACAGGTGGTGTTCTAAAACAAGGATCCTCAGACTTGGATCAGTTATGAGAAGTGTAAACACTTCTAACCCGGAGGTACAGTGTTTACAATAACCATAAAAGTTCCTCCTCTAATTCACCTCAGTTTCTGAAGGTCAATACTAAAAGGTCATCCAGACTTAGCAGGCTTCCCAGATAGCCCTAGCACTGCAGGAAATCTGCAACACAGAGTTCTCAAGAAGAAACCCATATCTGAACCGTGTTTCATATTCCCGCACCAGACCGAGATGGAATGGGAAAGAATATGATTCACTCTAGCCTAGGTGTCACTCAGGTCCCAGGTATAGGACCTTAACTCTCAATGGAACACCCACCCACCAAAGCAAACAACAGATCCAGCCAGCAGCACAGTATGACAATATGATAATATATGCATAAAGCTATAAAGGAAGCAATAAACAAAACTGTACATAAAGCAGAAATAAATACAAATATACAAACACAAATAAGCACATAACACCCCAGTAAACACAAATCAATCAAGCGCTAGGAGGAACCCACAAAAAGAACCAAAAGCCCTGGTTACAGTATAAGGATCCCCAGCAGAGTCGCCAAGCTGTCGCTCCCAAAGACTTGCATCCCGGTACAAGCGCGAACTGTCGGCGAGAGGGACAATGAGAACAAACAGCCGTGAACTCATTGGAGATGAATAGAGTCGCCAGCTAGGCATTTTTATCCCGGAGGAAAGGCAATGCTGCATAGACCTAGAAAAAGATGGATAAGACGGTTGCGAACCAGAGAGACTGAGAAAGGGGGTTGGTTACAACCTGGGAAGGTATTAGCACCCAGATTGTCCGCCGTACTCGACGGGATCCACGCTTGAAAGATTTGTGTTTTAAAGGGGTAGTGTCAGTGCAATTTGTGTGTAAAAGAGCTGGAAAACAAAATGTACAGGTGTCAGTGTAAGAGAAAAGTGAAGTATATAAGTGAAGTGTCAGTGTAAGAACAGGAGTGAAATGCTCAAGATCATGAGGCTAAAAGAATGAGGCTAGAAAGAGGGGGAATATACAGAGACTTTTGTTCGATAACTGTTAAGTTATGCCTACGTATCCTCTCGTGCAATGAGGAAGTCAGAACACCGTAGTTCGACCCAAAGAGACTGAAAAATGAATTGACTTGTGAACTGCTTGCTTGCCTATGCTCAAGTGTATGACCTGTCTGGCTCAGGTGCAAACTGTCTTGCATTAGGCGGAAGAAGCAAGTTCTCGTTTATGAGTGAAGGTGATGAGAAAAGAATCCCGAAGGAGACGATTATTGTTTGTTTTTGAGTTTTCAGTCTTTTATTGTTTTTGAAAGTTTGTCATAAGTTAATGAGCTTAAGCCTAAACCAACGGGTTAGTAAACTCATCACATCTTCCCTCTGTTTAGGGGTAATGAGAATACCTTAAGTGTGAAGTCAGATTCTCACACTTAATCACCTTTGGTATAGGATTAAGATCATTAACCTACTTGTGATTATTTAGATGTTTTTGTGGTTTTTGTTTAGTGTTAAGTAATGAGGTTAAGCCATAATCAAGGATTAAACAGACTCATTACACCATCCTAATAGAAGGATAATAGATGAGAATGTTTAAGCTGAGGAAAACTCCTCAACTTAATCCATGATTAGGGATTAAACTCATGACAAAACAAGCCTTTGATTAAGTGGATTTTATTTAATGGTATGATTATGAAGTGGATTTTATGATTTGTAAGACAACTTGAGGGGGACTTGTCCATTAACACTAGGGTTAGTCCTTCTTAACCAATTAAGGAAGAATTAGAACCCTAATGCAAGGCCCAAGTTACAAGTGTGATGTCTTGATGATTTATTAAGTGAATTGATTAAGAGATTTAAACACATTAAGGGTTTAACACTTAGGATTAAAGTTATACACTCCATCCTAAGAGAAGGATGCAGGCACAAGCTTAATCACAAAGCCTTAAAGCCTTTAGGGTTTAGTCCCTGATTATGAGGTGAGAAGAGAAGACTCAAAGAGATGACACAAAGGTAAAATCTAAGAGGGGAGACTAATCAAAACCCTAATCATTGTCATGCTTGGTTGTTCCTAAGGTTTGTGAGGTTTTCAAGAGAAATCTTCAAAGGAGCCACCAGGAAGCAGATGAACAGGATCAAGAGAAGCAAAGCAACTTGCTTCATTCAAGAAGTCAAGTCACTTGAAGAAAGAAAGTGGGGAGAAGAAGAATGAGCAAGCTCAAACTCAAACACATATAGAAAATGCAGCAATGGATGCAAGGGAGATGAAAAGAAGGGTTATGAGAAGTGAAGGCAAATCCACTTCCCAAGTTCACTTACCACCTGAAAAGTTAGAAAAGAAAGTGCAATGCAATGCAAAATGGGATGAGATGACATGATGAGAAACAAAACCAGAAGCATGTTGATAATGATAATGATGATAAGAGATGCTACAAACATGAGGCAGCACATGGAGATGACCATACAAGCTTATGAATGCAAATGAAGCAAGTTTAGGAAGCATGAAAACACATGAAAAGTTATGAAGTGCACATGGCATACAACATGGCAAATACATGATGCAATGATCAAACATGCTTTCAATATGTCTTATGATGTCAAATGAATCAAATGGATGCTTGAAATGTCATGGCAAGTCATGTTATGCAAGAGAATGCAAGATGGATGCATATGAAAGCCCAAATTAGGGTTTATGAACCAAACATCAAACAAAAGTCAAAAACAGAAGCAAAACCTAAGATAAAAAATGGAAAATGCCACACAAAGGACCCCTAATCCCATACTAAACCAATGCCCAAAGGAGAGGTTTCAACTCTTACCCAATCTCAAGATATGAATTTTACAAGTTATTAGGGTTTTTAGGGTTTCCAAACAAAAGAAATGTCAAACAATTTGAAAATACAAGATCAAATCATGGCAATTTAATCTCAAAAACTACATGCTAAACAAAATGCAATGCAAGAAGAATCAATGTCCAACTCTTCATGGATAGGCAGAAATGATTTTTTGAACTTTGGATCAAAATAATGCACAAAAATGATTTTAATTCAATGAAAAATTCTCAAAATGCATCAAGATCAAAAAAGAAATTTGGTTTGAAGGTTGGATAATGTTTCTAAATGTCTTAGAACATTTCATGAATTTTTTGGTGATTTTTAAATACCTAAAAGTATTTTTAATAAATTAATCCTCATTAATCAATTAAAAATAATCTTTTAAATATTTAAAAATACTTTTTTAATGATAAAAATGAAAATGAAAATATTTTTGTGTCTTAAAAATTAATAAAACTCTTAAGAAAAAGTTTCATAATTTTTAGACAAATTTTACTATTTTAAATAAATTATGCAAGTTAAATGAAAAAGAAATGAAAATAAAAGGAAAGTCAAACAGATGGAAGGCTGGGATGAGCCCTGGATTTGAATGCGTTGACTGGCGCCAGATCTAGTGGCCAGGATTGGTTCTGAGTTAATTAAACTAATTATGATTTATTTAATTAATTAAAGTGGATTAGGGCAAAGCAAAGTGATCTGGGCCACTCGTGCGCGCGGGAAGTCCACTAAGTCAACCAATCTAACGCTCCAGATTCAAACTCACTTAATGACTGGGATTATGCCCTAATTATTTTCAGGTGGCCGGAGAAGACCTCCGGTCGTCTTCTCCGGTGGGAAGCCCACCTGAAAATCTCCAAACTCTCTCAAAACGTAACAAAAATGAAAACCAAGCATACAGAAATGATTCCCATGATCCACTGAATCAAAACCCCATTACAAACAACATTTATTTTTCCCCAGAAACATGAATCGAACCAAACAATTTTTAGGTCAACAGAGTTTCAGGAAGCAATTAAATTCTCATTTCATCACCATTTTCAAAACTAAAGGCATATTCATGATCAGGAAGACATATAGAACAAGTTTAGAACTTAAAAATCCATTTCTGGAAAAAAAAGTTCTTGAGCTACCTGAGATTCGAAGCTTTCACTCCAGCAAGTTTCTGACCTCCTCCTTTGGTGAAATCCACTCCTTATGACCTCTTGATGATGCTTGAATGCTTTGGAGAAGTTTATGCTGGCTAGATGAAGAGTTTGAACAGCTTCTGCTCAAGCTCAGTTGAAAATGGCAATGGTGATGCAGGCAGTTTTAGGCCAATGTGAGTGGTTCTTTGTGGTCCAGATGATGAGTGGAGAAGGTTTGTGGAGTTTTTTTGGATGTTTATGAACTGTGGAGTGAGTTTCGAAAGAAACTGCAAGTTGGAATGAAAATGGTGAAGTGGTGTTATAGCTTGTTTCAGGCCTGGTTCTTTGTTGGTTTCTACTCAATGGAACATGGTGAGATGATTGGTGAAAATGGTTTGGATGTTTTTTGTTTATGGAGGCAGATTCGAAAAGTTTTGCAAAGTGAGGTGTTTTTGTGTATGTGATGCTAGGGAGTGTTTCAGCCTTGCTTCTTCATGTGTTTGGCTTGCCAAAGGATAGTATAAAATAATCCTATAGGTCAGATGATTTGACATGGCCTTTATTGATTGGTAAGTTCACTTTTGCCAAAAGTCCACTCTTTGTGTAAGAGAGGTATGGCTTGGTTCTAGGCTAGTACAAGCATGGGGCTGGCGCAGCAAGGGTGAGGGGAAGGGCTAGCAAAGCTCAGCATCCAATGTAGCAAGTGGTAGGAAGTGTGATCATGAGTTTTGCAAGTTGGCTCATTTTGGTTCACATGTGATTTTCCCATCCCATAAGCCATGAAACATGAGCATTCTTGGTTCAATTCTGACCTTTAGAGTTTATGTGATGTTTGTACATTGGTTTGAAGTGAACTAGAAGTTACAAATGGCCTTGGTTCATGATTTTGCAAAATTCACATTTGGGGCATGCCTTGAAAATCAATGATTTTTGCCAACTTTGTCACACCATAACTTTTGATCCAAGAAGAATTTGATCATGTTCTTGTACTTTTTGAAAAGGGAAAGATGTATTCTACAACTTTCATGACCAAAGTTTTTCCATTTGAAGCATTTTTGGATCAAGAATCAAGGCTTGAAAAATGACCTAAAATGACATATTCTTGAAAAGTCAACTATGCCCAAAAAGTCAACATTTGCAAAAACTCCAAATTCTTGAATTTTGTGAACTTCAACCTTCTTCCATGATCAAATAAAGATCATATACACTCAAAATGATGAAGAATGCCCATTGGTTGGGTCATTGGGGGCCTCAGATGCCCTGATTTTGCACTGACTTATCCAAAAAGTCAACCCTTGATCAGATGACTTCCCCATGGAATTTCTTCATGAAAATTGATATGCATACTCCCTATACCATATAGAAACCAATGGAAACAATAATGACCAAAAAAATTGAGGTTATGGCCTCTGAAACCAAAACCCTAATTTTAGGTCAACTGTGCAGTCAAACTTGGCTCTGCATCCCTACCAATCCCAGTTCTTGTGATTCTTTGGAAATCTTGACTTTGAGGATGTAATATGATGCTTGAACACATGTAGACCCCTTTGAAGTGATTGGTGGCCTTTGGAGTGGCTCAAGAGGCTCTTGGATTGCTCAGATCACAAACCCTAAGTGCAGATGACTTAGAATCTATGCAGTGAATCAAAAATGGAATATGGAATGATATGATTGTGTCTATGCATATGAGGAGATCACAAGCCATGGTGTGAATGGGTGAGGGCAAATTTGGGGTGTTTACACTAGGGATGAAATTTGGTGAGAAAAATCCTTGTGGAAGTCAGGTATTTCATCAGTTGCTTGTAAAAGAAGAAATTGGTCAACTGTGCATTCTAGAAGTCAAATGTGAGAATTCAAAGGGTCCAACCCTATTTTTCAAGTCAAGGGATGTTTTTATAACCTTAAAAGAGGTTTTGCTAGGTCAAAGATCAAGAATCAAGGGGTTTTGAGGAGTTTTCCATTTTTGGCATGTGGTTTGTCATGGAACTTTCTAATTTTGGCAACTTTTTGCCCTAATTTTCAAAGGCTTATAACATGGTGAAAAAAGCTTCAAATGAGTTGCCATTAAACATGAAAGTTGAAGGATAGGTTCTCCCATTTTTAAAAAGTATAAGTACATTTTCATAGCCCTCATGGATCATGATATGGGGCCTTCGAAAATTACTTGATTTTTAGGGCATGCCTTGAATTCCAAGTTTCATCCAAATGCAAGAACTTATGAAAGTCATTTTCAAGTTGTTTCATGGACAAAATAAGGTCATAATATTACAAGGCATTGCATAAATGTCATTTTGCTCCAAAGACATCATCAAATTTGTGCATGGAGTGAGGTATATTACACAAGATGCAAAATTTCATAATCATTCAAAATGCATGACCCTCACATCCAAGGGACAGGATGCTTCCAATTATAAATCAAGGGTTGGATTATACTTGAACATGTGCAAGGAAAGAAGGGATAGCACGAGCATTTCACCACTTCACACCACTCTTTCATTTTTTGCAAAATCATCCTCACACCCTTTCCTCACGTGCATTCTCTCCCATTTCTTCAACATGGATCATTTACATCATATATAAAGCACCTAGGGTTTTATTTGCTCCAACACTCTCTGATTTTCTCATATCACAACTTTCTTGCACCACTGGAAATCTGATCGCATCTCCTTCTACACATACACATAGCCTCTGATCTTTGTGAATTCTTGATCCTAAGACTCTAAGGATCATTTTGCAACCTTTGGATGAAGCTCAGAGTGGAGAATCTTCAGTGTGAAGTTCAAAGCAGTTTGCTTCGAAAATCCAAATCCAGGTGTTCTCAAGCTTCCTATTGAATTTATTTTGCTAGAGGAGATCCAGACAAGCAATTCTACACCCTCAGGAGGGATTTCTTTTTAATTTCAAGCTCTGCAAGGTCAGGTAACTCACTGAATTCGTGGATCTTGATGTATGTTTTTAGGTGTGCTTTTTGATCTATGTGATGTGTTGATTACTCTGAACTCTTTGGATTTGATTTTGGTTCATTATTGAGTGAAATATGTGGATTCAAAGTTTGATGTATGATTTTGTTTTGCTTCGATCCGGTTTGTGTGTTGATCTAATGAGAAATCTAAGTTCACTTTTGGATTCAGCATGTCTTAATGAGTTGATCTCGAGGTTATGAATTATTTCTGTGATGTTTTGTTCTTATGGATGAACTTTCCGGTGACCGGGGCTAGGGCTTCGTCACCGGATTCTGGAGATTCAATATGAAGAAGATGAACATGAGCCCTTGGATCTCTCATCTGGACGGTTTTGGTGATGCCAGCGTATTAAAATGCACCATATCCCTCACGTGTTTCTTAATTTCATAATAATGCTGAGTGTGTGCAAGTCCACTGTGGTTATCATGTGCGTGCATCTGAAGTGTTGGATTGTTGACCTTTTGCTTTTTATTGACTGGATCTAGTGCGTGAGATTGATCTGGTGGTTTATCATTTTCCCTGAATTTTGTGAATATCCACTATAACTAGGTGACACCTACGCAGACCTAATGGGCCTATCCTTGCTATCCCCACCCCCTGTATTAAAAGCCCAAGTGAAATGAACTAGGTTGACTGCTATTCTCACCCCTGGCTTCATTATTTCTTTTTATTATTTCATTTTATTATCAGTTTGAATTTTAATTTTTAAAAATAGATATAGGTCATTAAAAATTCTAAAAAATTTCATGAATTGTTAATTTCCACGTGGAAATTAATTGTTTCTTTTAATTAATTGCTTTTATTTCATTTTGAAGCATGTTGTCTTGTGCATTTTCTATCTTGGTCATTAATTTGAATTTGGAACTGGTTCTTTTTGCTCTGGATTCATGATGAGATGTAGTTTGTTTATGATTTTTATTCTGAATTTTAGAAGTTTACTTAATTGATTTTGGTCTCTAACTTGTGCATGATGTCTTCTAACCCTAATCCATGTTTGAGCCCTTATTTGAATTGCTAAGCTTCTGATTCTCATTCTCTCCTTTTGGCATGTCAATATTGTATGATTGAGTAGTCTTTGTGCAAGTTTGTGGAATATTTGGATGTATATTTGAATTGATTTGAATTTTTGTTATTTGCCTATCCTCTTTTGTTTCCTTTTGGTCATATGTTCAATCCTTAGGTTAGAAGGGCACTTGTGCCAACTTCTCTAAGTTGTTTAGAGCCTTCTTAGGATGTTGATACCCCTTTGGTCTTGAGTTGATGCTTGTTCCTTGAGAAATTTTGTGTTTGTTTGCTTTTGAAGTTCATTCACTCTTATGCATGCCCACTTCACTTCTTTTGCTTCTTTACTTCTCATGATGCCCTTGGATCTCTCATCTGGACGGTTTTGGTGATGCCAGCGCATTAAAATTCACCCTCTCCCTCACGTGTTTCTTAATTTTATAACAATGCTGAGTGTGTCCTAGTCCACTGTGGTTATCATGTGCGTGCATCTGAAGTGTTGGATTGTTGACCTTTTGCTTTTTATTGACTGGATCTAGTGCATGAGATTGATCTGGTGGTTTATCATTTTCCCTGAATTTTGTGAATATCCACTATAACTAGGTGACACCTGCACAGACCTAATGGGCCTGTCCTTGCTATCCCTACCCCCTGTATTAAAAGCCCAAGTGAAATGAACTAGGCTGACTGCTATTCTCACCCCTGGCTTCATTATTTCTTTTTATTATTTCATTTTATTATCAGTTTGAATTTTAATTTTTAAAAATAGAAATATGTCATTAAAAATTCTAAAAAAATTCATGAATGATCCTTTGAGTTTTCTTTAATTTTTGAAATTTTTATTTTTCATTTATTTTTAATTGCCACGTGAAAATTAATTGTTTCTTTTAATTAATTGCTTTTATTTCATTTTGAAGCATGTTGTCTTGTGCATTTTCTATCTTGGTCATTAATTTGAATTTGGAACTTGTTCTTTTTGCTCTGGATTCATGATGAGATGTAGTTTGTTGATGATTTTTATTCTGATTTTTAGAAGTTTACTTAATTGATTTTGGTCTCTAACTTGTGCATGAAGTCTTCTAACCCTAATCCATGTTTGAGCCCTTATTTGAATTGCTAAGCTTCTGATTCTCATTCTCTCCTTTTGGCATGTCAATATTGTATGATTGAGGAGTCTTTTTGCAAGTTTGTGGAATTTTTGGATGTATATTTGAATTGATTTGAATTTTTGTTCTTTGCCTATCCTCTTTTGTTTCCTTTTGGTCATATGTTCAATCCTTAGGTTAGAAGGGCACTTGTGCCAACTTCTCTAAGTTGTTTAGAGCCTTCTTAGGATGTTGATACCCCTCTGGTCTTGAGTTGATGCTTGTGCCTTGAGAAATTTTGTGTTTGTTTGCTTTTGAATTTCATTCACTCTTATGCATGCCCACTTCACTTCTTTTGCTTCTTTACTTCTCATGATGTAAATACTTGACTTTGTGTGCTTTTTCTCTTCATCTTACATGATCCTTAGGCACTTTATTAACATGTTGGGGTTATGGTCTTGGACTTTATGGTGTTGCTTTGTCTAGTTTGCTTTGTATTCTCTCATGTTTGTTTTGGTTTGTCATGATAATTCATGCTGCTTCATGTTGAGTTTTATAGTCCTTTTCTCATTC
Source organism: Lathyrus aphaca (assembly GCA_963966055.1). NCBI lineage: Eukaryota > Viridiplantae > Streptophyta > Magnoliopsida > Fabales > Fabaceae > Lathyrus > Lathyrus aphaca. The sequence goes on from OZ014523.1 coordinate 310,469,470, forward strand.
TTATGCTTTGAATTTGAATTTGGCATTTGTGATTAAGACTTCACTTCTGTTTGTGTGGCTTTGGTTTGATATTATGTTCATTTTGTGTTGCATTTATTCTTATGTCACTAACCATTTCAGGGGCTTTGGTAAGTGAGAGGTGTGGATGTGATTCCCACATCTCCAAGTCTTATCTCTTCTCTTTTCCTCATTGATATTATTCTTGTGATTGTTGGGGCTTATTCCTTACTTCCTCTCTCTTCTATTCTTAATTCTTCTCTTTCTCTTCTTCTTTCTTCTCCTCCATTAGGATAATAAACCTCACTAACCTAGGATTTTCTATGCATGATAACAATTAGGATTCATTAGTCCCTGTCGCTCACACCAAATGACACCTCGGTCAGAAGGGGTACAGACGCGAACGGTCAGTGAAAGGGAGATGAGAACACACAGGGGTGAACTCAAAAAATAAAGAGTCGCCAGCTAGGCATTTTTATCCCGGAGGAAAGGTAATGCTGCATAGACCTAGAAAGATATGGATAAGACGGTTGCGAACCATAGAGACTGAGAAAGGGGGTTGGTTACAATCTGGGAAGGTATTAGCACCCAGATTGTCCGCCGTACTCGAAGGGATCCACGCTTAAAAGATTTGTGTTTTAAAGGGGTAGTGTCAGTGTTATCTGTGTATCAAAGCTGGAAAGAATATACAGATGTCAGTGTAAAAGAATTGTGAAGTGTATAAGTGAAGTGTCAGTGTAAGAATAAGAATGGAATGCTCAATATTATGAGGCTAAAAGAATGAAGCTGGAAAGGAGGGGAATATACAGAGACTTTTGTTCGATAACTGTTAAGTTATGCCTACGTATCCTCTCGTGCAATGAGGAAGTCAGAACACCGTAGTTCGACCCAAAGAGACTGAAAGATAAATTGACTTGTGAATTGCTTACTTGTCTATGCTCAAGTGTATGACCTGTCTGGCTCAGGTGCTAACTGTCTTGCATTAGACGGAAGAAGAAAGTTCTCGTTTATGAGTGAAGATGATGAGAAAAGAATCCCGAAGGAGACGATTATTGTTTGTTTTTGTGTTTTCAAAATTTTATTGCTTTTTGGAGTTTGTCATAAGAAAATGAGCTTAAGACTAAACCAATGGGTTAGTAAACTCATCACATCCTCCCTCTGATTAGGGGTAATGAGGATACCTTAAGTGTGAAGTCAGCATCTCACACTTAATCACCATGGTGTAGGATTAAGATCATTAACCTACTTGTGATTAGTTAGATGTTTTTGTGGTTTTTGTTTAGTGTTGAGTAATGAGATTAAGCCATAATCAAGGATTGAATAGACTCATTACACCATCCTAATAGAAGGATAATAGATGAGAACATTTAAGCTGAGGAAGACTCCTCAACTTAATCCATGATTAGAGATTAACCTTATGACAAAACAAAGCCTTTATTAAGTGGATTTTAGTTAGTGGTAAGATTAAGAAGTGATTTTTATGGTTTGTAAGACAACTTGAGGGGGACTTGTCCATTAACACTAGGGTTAGTCTTTCTTAACCAATTAAGGAAGAATTAGAACCCTAATGCAAGGCCCAAGTTACAAGCTTGGTGTCTTGATGATTATTAAGTGATTTGATTAGAGGATTTTAAACACATTAAGGGTTTAACACTTAGGATTAAAGTTATACACTCCATCCTAATAGAAGGATGCAGTCATAAGCTTAATCACAAAGCCTTAAAGCCTTTAGGGTTTAGTCCTTGATTATGAGATGAGAAGAGAAGACTCAAAGATGACACAAAGGTAAAATCTAAATGGGGGACTAATCAAAACCCTAATTGTGATCATGCTTGGAACTCCTAGGGTTTATGAGGTTTAAGAAAGAAAGAATCTTCAAAGAACCACCAAGGAGAGAAGCAGATGAAAGGAGCAAGAAGCAAAGAGAAGCAAAACAACTTGCTTCACTTAAGAAGACAAGTTGCTTGAAGAAAGAAAGTAAAATGAACAAGAATGAGCAAGCTCACTCCAAAGCACAAGATAAAATGCAGCAATGATGTATAAGAGAGATGAAAAGAGATTGTGAGAAGTGAAGGCAAATTCACTTCTCAATACAACTTACCACCTGAAAAGTTAGTAAAAGAAATGAAATGCAATGCAAATGAGATGCAATGTCATGATGCAAACCAAAACCAGGAGCAAGAACATGAAGTTATTGATGCTAAGAGATGATACAAACATGATGCATGACATGAGAATGATCATACAAGGCAATGGATGCAGATGAAGCATGCTTTGAACCATGAATGCACATGAAAAGTTATGAAATGCAATGGACATACAACATAGCAAATGAAAGATACAATGATCAAACATGATTCTAATATGTATTAAGATGTATTATGAATCATGTGGATTCACAAAATGTCATGGCAAGTCATGGTATGCAAGCAAATGAAAGATGGATGCAAAGGAAGACATAAATTAGGGTTTATGATCAACACACAAAGCAAAATCCAAAACCAGAAGCAAGAGACATGATAAAAATTTGAAAATGTTATCAAGGATACCCTAAACCTATACAAACTCACTGCCCAAAGGAGGGGATCCAATTCTTATCCTAGTGAAAGTTGTGAATTTCCTAAGATTGCTAGGGTTTTGGGGTACTTCAACAGGAAAAATGCAAAACAAATTGAAAATGCAAGATCAACTCAAACCAATTTTATCCTATAAACTACATGCTATACAAGATGCAATGCAAAAAGAATCATCATCCAACTCTCAATGGTTTGGCAGAAAGAAATTTTTGAAGTTTGAAGCAAAATATTGCCTTAAAATGAAATTAAATTCAATGAAAATGATCAAAAGGCATCAAGAACAAAAAAGAAATTTGGTTTGAGAGTTGGACAATGTTTATAAATGTTTTTAAATGCTATGTGAATTTTTTTGGGATTTTTAAATACCTAAATGTATTTTTAATTAATTAATTTTCATTAACTGATTAAAAATAAACTTTTAAATGATTTAAAAATAATTTTTAATGCAAAAAATAAAAATAAAAATATTTTTGTGTTTTGAAAATTCATGAAGCCCTTGACAAAAATTTTCATAATTTTTTAATGATTTTAGCTATTTTAAAATAAATATGCAAAACAAATGAATAAAAAATGAAATAAAAATATAAATAAATGAAAGTATGCAAGAGGGATGGCCAGGAATTGATCTGGGCTTGGACTGGTTGACTGTGCGCCAGATCCAAGGGCCCAGATTCAAATCTGGCTAATTAGTTTTATGAATTAATTAAACAGGCTTTGAATTAATTAAACATATATTAGGGTTTTAATGACACATCCTGGCCACATGTTTGCGCGCAAGTCAACCCCAGTCAACCCAATCCACGACCTACATTCAAACTAAGCCCTAATCCTCATTAATGCACTAATGATTTTCAGGTGGCCGGAAATGACCTCCGGTCATCTTCTCCGGCCACCTTCTTCCCTGAAAATTGCTAACTCACTCCCTAGGTCACTAAAACTTGATTTCTCTGCCCAGAATCCATCCCCACACATCATATAACAAGAATCAACAAACAAAACGCATTTATTTTTCGTATCAAAGCTGAATCGAATCAAAAGGGGTTTAGGTCAAAAAAATTCAGAAGCTTCATACATACTCAATACTCAACCATTTGCAAAACTAAACATATCAGCATGATCAGCACATCATATAGATTCATCTAAGAACTTAAAAATGCATTTCTGGAAAAAAAAGTTCTTGAGCTCACCTGAAATGGAACTTTCAATCCAGGAGCTTTCTGCTTGCTTCTCTGCTTCAAAATGGCTTCAATGACCCTCCTGATGAAGCTTTGAAGCTTGGTTGAAGTTTAAGATGGTTAGTTTGTGAGATTGATCAAGTTCTGTTCAGTGAGGGAGAGAAATCGTATTTTGATTTCAGGGAGTTTCAGGGCAAGGTGAAGGGTCAGGGATGATCAGTGAGACATGCTGAGATGTTCTATGGAGTTTGTTTTGATGTGTGTGTCTTGTGGAATGTGTTTCGAATGAAAATGCATATGGGAGGTTTTTGGTGAATGTTGGTTTGTGTGTGTGTTCAGGCTCCAAGATGTTGTGAAATGGCTTGCTTGAAGTGTGTTTGTAAAGTCTGGATTGGGCAGAATAGTTGGTGTGGCACTGTGGGATTGGTATGGGTGTTTTTGCAAAAAGTCAAGTCTAGGTGTACTTGAGGTATGGGCAAGTGTGAGGTTGTGATAGGGGCATGGTTGGGCTCAGCAGAGATCATGGAGTTCATGTGGATCAGATTCTATGAGCTGTAACAAGTAGAGGCATGGCTTCATGAGTTTTTGCAAGTTGGTACATCTTTGGCCCTTTTGGAAATTCATGAAGTTCAAGGCACCAAAATGCAATATTCTTGGGCCAATTCTGATCTTTATAGGTCATGTGAGTATGTTGTAATGAGTTTGTGCACATTTGGAGTCTTTGGAATGCTTGATCATATCAATTTGCAAAATGCCTCTTTGGTACAAAACTTTGACAAGCCATATCTTTTGATCCAAAATGAATTAGAATGAGTTCTTGTACTTTTTGAAAAGGTAATGATCCATTCTACAACTTTCATGACCAAAGTTTTCTCATTTGAAGCATTTTTGAATCAAAAAGAAAGGTTTGAAAAAGTTTCCCAAAATGGCAAGTTTACATTACAAGTCATTTTCCCAAAAAGGCAACTTTGCAAATGGCTTGAAATTCTTCAATTTTGTGAACTTCCAACATCTTCTATGATCAAATAAAGATCATACACATTCAAAATGATGAAGAACACCCTTTGGTTGGGTCATTGGGGGCCTCAGATGCCTTGATTTTGCACTGACTTGCTCAAGAAGTCAACCCTTGATCAGATGCCTTCCCCATGGAATTTCTTCATGCAAATTGATATGCATGATCCCTATACCATATAGAGACCAATAGAAACAAGAATGACCAAAAAATTTGGAGTTATGGCCTTTGAAACCAAAACCCTAATTCTAGGTCATCTGTGAAGTTAAACCTGGCTCTGCTTCCATGCCTTTCTCAGTTCTTGTGATTCTTTGACTTTCTTGACTTTATGAGGATGCAATATGATGCTTGAACATACATGGACCCCTTTGAAGTGATTGATGACCTTTGGAGTGGCTCAAGTGGCTCTTGGATTGCTCAGATCACAAACCCTAGATGCAGATGACTTAGCCACAATGCAATGAATCAAAAATGCAATATGAGGTGCTATGATTGAACTTATGCATATGAAGAGATCACAAGCCATGGTGTGAATGGGTGAGGGCAAATTTGGGGTGTTTACAGCTGCCCCTATTCAAACATGAGTTAGCTGTGCAGGATGTAAGCGACGGCTTAACAGGAAAACAAGATAACTTGTGGTTGAATACCAAAGACAGTCCAAAATTTGCACTCACAGAATGATGAAGAAAAGGGATATAGATTGTGAAAGAAAATAAAGTATATTATAAAGCGCGGGTGACGGAGGACGACCGTCGAGAAGAGGACGACTACTGGGGATAAAGTGATGACGGGGACGACCGACATGCTGGGGATATAAGAGATTGTGACGGGGACGGCCATCAAGTAAAGCTATAAGACTCTCTGGGGATTAGAGGTAAAAAATAAGTGATGAGGTACGGTCATCAAAGGTGAAGGACGATCACCTAGCAGGGGACGACTGCTCTGTTGGGGATAAGATGAGGGACGGTCATCTAAGGTGAAGGACGATCACCGGGAAAGGTACGGTTGCCAAAAGCATCGCGACATAGGACGAATGTCGGATAAAGAGGTCGACGATGGGTACGGCCATCGGATAAGCATGATGAAGGACGATCATCAAGAGGTGAAGGACGATCACCTAGCAGGGTACGGCTGCTCTCAGGGTTTATCATGACATAGGACGAATGCCAGATAACAAGATCAACGACGGGGACGACCATCGGATAAAATGATGAAGGACGATCATCAAAGGGTGAAGGACGATCACCTAGCAGGGGACGGCTGCTCAATATCACGACATAGGACGAATGCCGGATGGAAAAAGGGTTCTAATGAATAAAGACTCCGCTGGGGAAAGGATGAGGGACGGTCATCCAAAGGTGAAGGACGATCACCTGGCAGGGTACGGCTGCCGAATATCACGACATAGGACGAATGTCAGATAGAAAGGAAGTTTCGCTGAGGACTTCGTTGGGGAAACGTAAACACGGACGAGTGTCTTCATCCAAGAAATCAGAGGTATAAGTGTTTGGGTACTGTGTATAGATTAAAGATGCGGACGAGCATTCTTAAGACTATGATACGGACGGGTATCAGGTAGAAACAAACGCTGACAGATGTTCAGAGATGATGATAAGGACGAGTATCAACTGGTTAACAAAGAACACGGACGAGTATTGATTCTGCGGGGACTCTTCTGGGGAAAGATAGACTCAGACGAGTGTCTAAATTCAAGAAGACAATAGCGTTTGAAATTATGTATGGATTAAAGATGCGAACGAACATCCTTAAGACCATGATACAGATGAGTATCATTAGAAACAAACGCTGATGCATGTTCAGAGATGATGATACGGACGAGTACCAACTGGTTAACAAAGAACACGGACGAGTGTCGGATCTGTGGGGTTTAAGTAGTGGTATATACAAGATACGGGCGAGTATCTGTAGGGGTGAAACAGGAGCAACAAGTATGAGTGGTGTACAGGCGAGTGTTTAACTTGCTGGGGAGAGTGACACGGACGAGTGTCGAAAGAGGAAAGTGTAATATAAACAAGTGTATGGTTTACAAAATGTTTCAGGTATCTATGCTGGGGAAGGTGACACGGACGGGTGCCAGGGAATTTGTATAAGTATATATATCTGTGAGTGCAAAGGGGACGCTTTGGCTTTCTACTGGGTACATGACACGGACGGGTGTCGGGAAGCATCTGTAATATATAGGTGTCTGTTTGTAAAGAAATGCCCGGGCGACTCTAATGGGGAATCATGACACGGACGGGTGCCAAAAGGAGTGTACATTTGTATCTATGAGTGTAAGGCAAATGCCTTGGCTTTCTGCCGGGGAATCCGGGGAGTTTTCTGTATATCGCTGACGGATTGTCAATGTTCGCAAATGTTTGATTCAGAACATGGCTTTGATTATGCAATATGTTTGATTTTTTCCGTAATGCTCCGTTTTAGACGGAATGCTACGCTATGTGGGGAAAATATGATGCGAATGCTATGATTATGCAAAGATAACGACACAGGGTTCAGATCCCATAGCTATGAAGATCTCCGACTGATCTGCTTGAAGTGGACATCCCAGCTGGGGATGAGATCGTTGGTGGATCAGACATATGGAACTCTGCTTGGGAATATAGGTCATTGATAAACCTATTTTGGTAATGAGGGACCCAGCTAGGGTTTGTAGTAGCTTCCTTCACCCTGTTGTGAGATCTCCAGGCGTTGCTCTTCTGGATAGAGGCTGAAACTCTGTGGGGATATGGTTCCCTGGCTTTTGTACCTGGCTGAGGAGGAAATAACAAATGGCAACTCAGCTGGGGAGAAAGCACCTCCGGTGCTAAGACTGAGTAGATAATGATTTTCCAGCTTGCTGGGGTGGAGATTTTATGCCCCATGCTGTGCTTTGAATACCTGCATTCATGTAAAGACAAAGAAACACACAAGTACCCCGAGGTATCCCTTATTGGATTCCGTCATAGGAATTCAGGCAATCCTAGGAGCAAACATATTTCCTGTAAGCATGTATTCTTTAGAAAGGAAGCATCTGTATTTATGAAATCAATACCTTAAAGACATCGGACATTTTTGCAAACGAAAATAAAATGTACGAGACAAGACAATGACTGAAAATCTGATTTTATTAATTCATGTGCCCTGAATTGGCAAGATACAGTCAAAGAAATAAATCCCCTAAAATGAGGAGATTGTTACAGATTGAGAAATAAAAGGTATTGGCAATGTTGATGACGCTTCAAGGAGCTTCCCTTTGATATGACTCGTATGACATTTGACGTTCTTCTCGTCTTGCTTTCTGAAGAAGGCTGATTCTGACCGACGCTCGAACCTTTCGGAACTTGCCATGTTGTAAGTGATACAGATGAATTCATAATGCAGTTGTTCGCTTATTCCCTTATTTTGTGTGGATCGCCCTTTCAGGTTTTCAATCCACCGGGATACCCATTTTTGCCTGAGTTGTCCAATGCGGCTTTTCAACTCAGCGGGTGTACATTTTTTATTTATTTTCCCTTATTTTTGCCCGAGTCTTTTATTCTGTTTTTGACTCGCCGGGATGCCCCTTTTTTGCCTGGATTTACATTCTGTTTTTATGTCCAGCGGGTCATTTTTATGCGAAGTATTTTTTAACTGCATCTGAATTCACAGGGGATAGAAAGTCTTCACCATCCATAGTACTGAGCATGAGTTCTCCACCGGAGAAAACTTTTTTTACTACGAATGGCCCTTCATAGTTCGGAGTCCACTTTCCCCTGTGATCTGTATGAGGAGGGAGGAGTCTTTTCAGCACAAGATCTCCTACTTGGTACTCTCGGAGCCTGACTTTCTGATCGAAGGCTTTCTTCATTCTTTTCTGATACAGCTGCCCATGACAGATTGTAGCTAACCTCTTCAATCAGACTCAGTTGTTCGTATCGGGACCGGACCCATTCTGCTTCATTCAGCTTAACATCCATCAATACCCGCAGGGAGGGTAACTCAACTTCAACAGGTATGACTGCCTCCATACCATACACAAGTTGATACGGTGTTGCCCCAGTGGATGTTCTGATTGACGTACGGTACCCATGTAAGGAAAACGGTAGCATTTCATGCCAATATTTGTATGTAACCACCATCTCTTGCATAATCTTCTTGATATTCTTATTAGCTGCCTCGACAGCGCCATTCATCTTTGGCCTGTAAGGAGAAGAATTGTGATGTTGGATCTTGAAGTCCTGGCACAGTTCTGCCATCATTTTGTTGTTTAAATTGGAACCATTATCAGTAATGATTCGCTCGGGAACTCCGTACCGACAGATGATATCTCTTTTCAGAAATCGGGCTACCACCTGCCTTGTAACATTTGCATATGAAGCTGCTTCAACCCACTTGGTAAAATAGTCAATAGCAACCAGGATGAATCTGTGGGCGTTTGAAGCAGTCGGTTCAATCTTGCCAATCATATCAATGCCCCACATGGCGAAGGGCCAGGGTGAAGACATCACATTTAGAGGATTTGGAGGCACATGTACTTTATCTGCATAAATCTGGCATTTATGGCATTTTCTGGCATAGGCACAACAGTCTGCGTCCATTGCGATCCAGTAATAGCCCGATCTTAGCAACTTTTTAGCCATAGCATGCCCTCCAGCATGGGTACCAAAAGATCCTTCATGTACCTCGTGCATCAACAAGCCTGCTTTTGTCTTATCAACGCATCTGAGAAGTACCATATCAAAGTTTCTCTTGTACAGGGAACCGTCAGTATTCAGGAAGAAACTACCAGCTAGCCTTCTTAATGTTTTCTTGTCATTGGAAGATGCCCCAGGTGGGTATGTTTGATCCTCCAAGAAGCACTTAATGTCATGGAACCAAGGCTTATCATCTTTGGCAACATCTGCTGTAAATACATATGCTGGTCTGTCAAGTCTGGACACTGAAATTCGAGGTACAAAGTTGGCAGCTTGAACTTTGATCATGGATGAAATGGTGGCAAGAGTGTAAACACCCCAAATTTTCCCTCACCCATTCACACCATGGCTTGTGATCACTCTCATATGCATAAACACAATCATATCATCTCATGTCTCATTTTTGAGTCACTGCATAGTTTCTAAGTCATCTGCACCTAGGGTTTGTGATCTGAGCAATCTCAGGGCTTCTTGAGCCACTCCAAAGGCCACCAATCACTTCAAAGGGATCCATGTGTGTTCATCTATCATATTACATCCTCTCAAGGTCAAGATTTCAAAAGAATCACAAGAACTAGGGTTTGAGTGGATGCAGAGCCAAGTTTGACTGCACAGTTGACCTGGAATTAGGGTTTTGGTTTCAAAGGCCATAACTCCAATTTTTTTGGTCATTCTTGTTTCCATTGGTCTCTATATGGTATAGGGAGTATGCATATCAAGTTTCATGAAGAAATTCCATGGGGAAGTCATCTGATCAAGAGTTGACTTTCTGGACAAGTCAGTGCAAAATCAGGGCATCTGAGGCCCCCAATGACCCAACCAATGGGTGATCTTCATCATTTTGAGTGTATATGATCTTTATTTGATCATGGAAGAAGGTTGAAGTTCATAGAAATCAAGAATTTGGAAGTTTTGCAAATGTTGACTTTTTGGGCATAGTTGACTTTTCAAGAATGCTTCATTTTAGGTCATTTTTCAAGCCTTGATTCTTGATCCAAAAATGCTTCAAATGGAAAAACTTTGGTCATGAAAGTTGTAGATCTCATCTTTCCCTTTTCAAAAAGTACAAGAACATGATCAAACTCCTATTGGATCAAAAGTTATGATGTGGCAAAGTTGGCTAAAATCATTAATTTTCAAGGCATGCTTCAAATGAGAATTTTGCAAAATCATGATCCAAAGCCAATTGTAACCTCTAATTCATTTCAAACCATGACACAAACATTCCTTAGGCCTTAAAAGTCAGAATTGGACCAATAATGCCCATGGTTTATGTTTGGTTGGCCAAAGAAATCACATGTGAACCAAAGGTGTAACAAGTTGCAAAATCATCATGATCACTTCCTACAACTTGTGACATTGGCTGCTGACTTTGGCTAGCCTTTCCCCTCACCCTTGCTGCGCAGCCCCATGCTTGTACTTGCCTAGATCATGAGCCATACTTTCCTTACACAAAATTTGACTTTTGAGCAAAAGCAAACTTACCAATCACTATAGGCCAGGTCACATCATCTGACCTATAGGATTAAAATACAATATCATTTGGCAAGCAAAATGTATCAAGAGGCCAGGCTGAAACTCTCTCATTCAACACATACACCAAAACACTCCATTTTTGCATCTTCCTTCGAATTTGTTTTCTCAGCCATCAAACATAAAAACCATCTCCATAGATCAACTCACCATACTTCATAAACCTCAAACCACCAAGAGCCAGGCCTGAAACAAGCAAGAACACCCCACTGCCATTCTTCACCTCAACTTGCAGTTCCATTCGAATCTCTCTCCCTAGCTCACAAACATCAAAACAAACACCACAGACCTTCTCCACACATCATCTGGATCACAAACAACCACTCACAATGGCCTGAAACCGCCTGAATCATCCCTGCCATTTCTGACTGAGCTTGAGCAGAAGCTTGTCAAACTCCTCATCCAGCCAACATAAATTCCTTTTGAGCATTCAAACATCATCTGGGGATCAAGTGGAGTGGATTGCACTGAAGGAAGTGGTCAGAAAGTCATCAGAGTGAAAGCTTCGAATCTCAGGTAGCTTGAAAAACATTTTTCCAGAAATCATTTTTATTGTTATAAACTTGTTCTCTATGCTTCACTGAGTATCCTGGTGCTTTTGGTTTTTGAAATGGTGATGAAATGAGCATTTAATTGCTCTCTGAAACTTGCGTACCCTAGTTCTTATTTTCTTCGATTCAGCTTAGTTAGGAAGTATAAATTTGTTTTGAGAGAGGGTTTTGATTCGTGAGTGGTTGGAGAACATTTCCCAATTCTTAGATTTCGTTTTAGTTAGCTTTTTAGGGTTTTGGGGATTTTTCAGGGGAGATGCTGGCCGGAGAAGACGACCGGAAGTCTTCTCCGGCAGCCTGAAAGTGTTTAAGCCCTAATTGTGTAATTAATTGCCATTTGAATTTGGACCATTGGATGCGTTGAAAAAGTTGACTTCGCGCGCGTGTGGATGGCTAGGATGCAGTCATTAAACCCTAATCAGCATTATTTATTTAATTAATTAAGATTAAACCTGTTTGAATCTGGGCCATCAGATGGCGCGCGCAGTCAATGTTTTCAAACTCAGGCTCCATCCTGGCCCTCCATCCTGATTACTTTCATTTTATTCTTTTTTAATTCATTTTCTTTTCATTTAAATTGCATATTTAATTTAAAATAGTAAAAAATGCATAAAAATTATGAAACTTTTTCTTCTGAGTTTTATTAATTTTTATGACCCAAAAATATTTTTATTTTATTTTTTATCATTAAAAAAGTATTTTTAAATATTTAAAAGATTATTTTTAATTGATTAATGGAAATTAATTAATTAAAAATACTTTTAGGTATTTAAAAATCACCAAAAAATTCATGAAATGTTCTAAGACATTTAGAAACATTGTCCAACCTTCAAACCAAATTTCTTTTTTGATCTTGATGCATTTTGAGAATTTTCCATTGAATTAAATCATTTTTGGTGCATTGTTTTGATCATAAGTTCAAAAATTCATTTCTGCCTATCTAAGAGGAGTTGGACATTGGTTCTTCTTGCATTGTTTTGTGTTTAGCATGTAGTTTCTAGGATTAAAAGGCCATGATTTGTTCCTTCATTTTAAATTTGCTTGGCATTTCTTTTGTTTAGGAACCCTAAAAAACCCTAATAACCTAGAAAAATCATAACTTGAGATTGGTTAAGAGTTGAGACCTCCCCTTTGGACATTGGTTTAGTATAGGTTTAGGGTTTCTTTGGGTGGCATTTTCCATTTTTTTTATCTTAGGTTTTGCTTCTGTTTTTGGTTTTTGTTTGTTGTTTGATCCATAAACCCTAATTTGGGCTTTCTTTTGCATCCTTCTTGCATTCTCTTGCATAACATGACTTGTCTTAGCATTTCAAGCATTTTGTGATTCATTTGACATCTTAAGACACATAGGAAGCATGTTTGATCATTGCATTACATATTTGCCATGTTGTATGCTTTGTATGTTTCATAACTTTTCATGTAAGATCATGCTTCTAAGCTTGCATCATTTGCATCCATGAACTTGTATGAACATCTCCATGCCTTACCTCATGTTTGTAGCATCTCATAGCATCATTATCATCATCAACATGCTTCTGGTTTTGTTTAGCATCATACCATCTCATCCCATTTTGCATTGCATTGCATTTCTTTCTAACATTTCAGGTGGTAAGTAAACTTGAGAAGTGAATTTGCCTTCACTTCTCATAACTTTTCTTTTCATCTCTCTTGCATCCATTGCTGCATTTCTATATGTGTTTGAGATTGAGCTTGCTCATTCTTGTTTCTCCCACTTTCTTTCTTCAAGTGACTTGACTTCTTGAATGAAGCAAGTCACTTTGCTTCTCTTGATCCTGTTCATCTGCTTCCTGGTGGTTCTCTTTGAAGATTGCTCTTGAAAACCTCACAAACCTTAGGAACAACCAAGCATGACAATGAATTAGGGTTTTGATTAGTCCCCCCTCATAGTTTTACCTTTGTGTCTCTCTTTGAGTCTTCTCTTCTCATCTCATAATCAGGGACTAAACCCTAAAGGCTTTAAGGCTTTGTGATTAAGCTTATGCCTGCATCCTTCTATTAGGATGGAGTGTATAACTTTAATCCTAAGTGTTAAACCCTTCATGTGTTTAAATCCTTTAATCAATCCATCTAATAACCATCAAGACATTACACTTGTAACTTGGGCCTTGCATTAGGGTTCTAATTCTTCCTTAACTGGTTAAGAAGGACTAACCCTAGTGTTAATGGACAAGTCCCCCTCAAGTTGTCTTACAAATCCTAAAAAACATTTCATCATCTTATCATTAAATAAAATCCACCTAATAAAGGCTTGTTTTGTCATGAGTTTAATCCCTAATCATGGATTAAGTTGAGGAGTTTTCCTCAGCTTAAACATTCTCATCTATTATCCTTCTTTTAGGATGGTGTAATGAGTCTGTTTAATCCCTGATTATGGCTTAACCTCATTACTTAACACTAAACAAAACACCAAAAACATCTAAGTAATCACAAGTAGGTTAATGATCTTAATCCTATACCAAAGGTGATTAAGTGTGAGAATCTGACTTCACACTTAAGGTATTCTCATTACCCCTAAACAGAGGGAAGATGTGATGAGTTTACTAAATCCATTGGTTTAGGCTTAAGCTCATTAACTTATGACAAACTCTCAAAAGCAATAAAAGACTAAAAACACAAAAACAAACAATAATCATCCCCTTCGGGATTCTTTTCTCATCTCATTCACTCACAAACGAGAACTCGCTTCTTCCGTCTAATGCAAGACAGTTTGCATCTGTGCCAGACAGATCATACACTTGAGCATAGGCAAGTAAGCAGTTCACAAGTCAATTCATCTATCAGTCTCTTTGGGTCGAACTACGGTGTTCTGACTTCCTCATTGCACGAGAGGATACGTAGGCATAACTTAACAGTTATCGAACAAAAGTCTCTGTACATTCCCCCTCCTTCCAGTTTCATTCTTTAAGCCTCATGATCTTGAGCATCTTATCCTTGTTCTTACACTGACACTGTACATTTATACACATCACATTTCTCTACACCGACACCTGTACATTCTTTTCCAGCTATTGTATGCACAGATTGCACTGACACTACCCCTCTAAGCACAAATCTTTTAAGCGTGGATCCCGTCGAGTACGACGGACAATCTGGGTGCTAATACCTTCCCAGGTTGTAACCAACCCCCTTTCTCAGTCTCTCTGGTTCGCAACCGTCTTATCCATCTCTTTCTAGGCTTATGCAGCATTGCCTTTCCTCCGGGATAAAAATGCCTAGCTGGCGACTCTATTCATTCTCCAGTGAGTGCACGACTGTGTGTTCTAACTGTTCCCTTCGCCGACCGTTCGCGTCTGTACCTTCATCTGATCCTAGTTTCATTTGTCGGGAGCGACAGCTTGGCGACTCTGCTGGGGAAACTTATATTGCAACCAGGGCTTCTGGTTCTTTTTGTGGGTTCCTCCTAGCGCTTGATTGATTTGTGTTACTGGGGTGTTATGTGCTTATTTGTGCTTGTATTTATTTTTCTTTATGTACAGTTGTTTATTGCTTTCTTTATAGCTTTGCATATTATCATACTGTTATACTGTACTGCTGGCTGGATCTGTTGTTTGCCTTGATAGGTGGTTGATTCATTGAGAGTTAAGGTCCTATACCTGGGACCTGAGTGACACCTAGGCTAGAGTGAATCATATTCTTTCCCATTCCATTTCGGTCTGGTGCGGGAATATGAAACACGGGTCAGATATGGGTTTCTTCTTGAGAACTCTGTGTTGCAGATTTCCTGCAATGCTAGGGCTATCTGGGAAGCCTGCTAAGTCTGGATGACCTTTTAGTATTGACCTTCAGAGACTGAGGTGAATTAGAGGAGGAATTGTTATGGTTATTGTAAACACTGTACCTCCGGGTTGGAAGTGTTTACACTTCTCATAACTAATCCAAGTCTGAGGATCCTTGTTCTAGAACACCACCTGTGAGGGGGTTGGGCTGTTTACAGGTTTGCAGGTACCTTGACCTCAGAATACCCTGTTGCTTTGTTTGTTAAGAGTACTCCATGTTGGACAGTTCTTGTGATTCTAAACCCTGGACACGTGGCTCTTTATTTGAGCCCCCCACCCTGGTTACTGGATTTATAGACCTCATCTGGAATTCCTGAACACACTTGGATCTATATCAGGGCATTTTGGCCAGATCCAGCTCAGTCACAAACCCTTTGCATATCATTTGCATACATAATCATTGCATCATATTGACATTTGCTTATTTGTGTTTCAGGGTATCCATCTTCATTTGGTTTTGGTTTTGACCCCATCTTCAGTTTTGACTTGTCTTCATCAGCTATCTGCTTTAGTTATCACCCGCACCAGCCAATCAGTGGCCCCTTCTTCAGTATTATCATCAGCACCTGTCTCTACTCAGTCTTCAGCATCATGGCTCCTAAAAAGAGCAATATCACCTATCACTTCTTCCAGCCAGAGCTATCAGATATCAGGAGAATTCAGACCCTGATCATTCCAGATCACATACCATTGTTCAGGGAGAGTTATGGAGATATACTTGACATGGTTATGGACCTGGACCCATCACAAAGAAGCCTGATCCACACCTGCATTCAGTTTTATGATCCTCCACTGAGATGTTTTACTTTTCAAGACTTTCAGTTGGGCCCCTTATTGGAAGAGTACTCCTCATTAGTTGGCATGCCTATCAGGAGAGAAATTCCTTTCAACCCTGAGATGGTCTTTCCTGCTAATGGAGAAGTAGCAAAAGCTTTGCATCTGGAACCTGTTTTGATTGAGCAGCATATGACCTCTAAAGCTGGAATCCCTGGCTTTCATCTGGACTTCTTAATTTCTCAAGCTAGTCTGAAGGCTTCCCTGGGGGAGTGGAAAGCTGTTTGTGCTTTGTTGGCCCTAAGTGTATATGGAATTGTGTTGTTTGCAGATGAGCCTCGATTCATTAGCAAGAATGCAATCCATCTGTTCATTCTGAAGAACCCAGTGCCAACTTTATTGGGGGATCTTTACTATTCAGTGCATCAGAGGAATGAGAAGCAGAGGGGAAGGTTAGTGAGGTGTTGTGCTCCATTGTTCCATACTTGGCTTCTCAGGCATCTACCCAGGACAGATGCATTTTTAAACCCTCATCAGCAGAGTAACTGGGCCAAGAGACTCACTATTCTAACTTCAGCAGATATCAGATGGTGCACTCAGAGCACCAAGGGCAGGGATATCATCACCAGCTGTGGACATTTTCCCAATGTGCCTTTAATAGGAGTTAAGGGAAGTATCAATTACAACCCTCTGCTGTTCAGGAGGCAATTGGGCTATGCACTGGTCCACACTCCTAGGGCACAGGACTTGGTGGAGACCCTTTATTGTGAGAACAAGATTAGTTTGGCTGTTGTTAGGCAGGCTGCCTGGGCCTGGGATAATGTTCAAACCAAGGGAGTCACCATTCTGGGGAAGTGTAATAATGTGGCATCAGCACAATATTATGAGTGGTCCCATGCCAGGGCCCAATTCTCTGGAATGCCCTTTACCGTAGAAGACATGCCTGAGTCATCTTCAGCACCACCCCCTGCCACCATCAGTTTGGAGGAGTTTGAGAGCTTGAAGGAAAGAAATGAGAAGCTAACCCAGGCTTTGCAGAAGACCCTCCGGGAGAGGAGTGAAGGTATGAGGGAGATTGAGAGATTGGAGAAGTTGAGAGTGGAGCATTTGACTAAGATTGAAAAGTCTGGGGATTATATCAAAAAGTCTAAGGCTGGTGAACAAATTCTGAAGAATGCTTGCAAAGAAGCCCAGTTCCAGAGAGCAAGAACAGACTTGTACTTGAAGGAGAGTCAAGCCCGGTGGGTCAGGATCACCGAGGCTCGTACCCTGGAAGACAAGAGAGTTCAAGACAAGATGGAGCAACTTGAAGCTAATGCAAAAGAACAGCAAGAAGCCCTGGCAGCAGCCCAGAGGGAGATATCAGAGCTAAAAATCAAAGCAGGAGTGAAGAGGTCAAAGGACCAAACTCAGCACAAGAAGCTAACAGCAGCTGTTACGACCCGGAATCTCCTCATCAGGAATCTCACGGAACGTCCGGCTGATCCTGTGACCGAAGCACTTCTCAAGGAAGTTCGTGAGGATGAGTTTGGTCTTGGTGTTTGACCATTTGTTTGTTGTTGCTTTCTTTCCGTGTACTTTTATTTTCTTGTAATTGTGTTGTAAAATGAACAAGTTGTATTATTTTACCTTCTATAATATATTTGTGTTAGTTTGCTTCATCTGAGTTTTCTTCAAGCAACAACAACATCTTCAAAGGTCTGGAAGGGTCAAAACTGAATGCCAAACCGGATACCTTGAGAGCAAATAAGCATAACTGCATTGCATGCTAACCCTTTGTTTGTTTTGCAGGTTTTGTTTTATTGTTGCTAACCTCTGTTGTGATGCCTCAGGAACTATTGCTAGGCGCCGGGTATTTCCCCTCAACCGTCCGCACCGTTATCCAACCCGAAACAACCTTCCGGGAATTCAGATGGATCAGATGCAGCAGGACCTTACTGAGGTCAGAAATCAAATGGCAAATGAAAGGCTAGAAATGAGGAATCAAATGACTCAGTTTATGGAAGTTATGAACAACATGGCTCAGAGCCAGGAAAGATTGAGGGCCATGGTGGAAAGGCAGAATCAAGAAGAGCCCCATGTGGGAACTGCTGGCACAAGTAACAACGAGAGGGTCCAACCTCATGTCAATCCCCCAGTTTTTGGACCCCATCTCCATCCAGAGGCTAACATCCCTGTCAATATACAAGGGACTGCCACAGCCGGGAGGGTACTACAGGAAGACCCTCAAGAAGACCAGTTCACAGTAATGGGCGCTGGGGAAGAAGCTTATGATAGGAGATTGGATGAGATAGCTGAGAAGTTGAGGTCCTTAGAATCTCAAAACTCTTTGGGCTTCGATGTCATGGATATGGGCTTGGTAGACGGGGTCAGGATCCCCCATAAGTTCAAGCCTCCTTGCTTTGAAAAATACAACGGGACTTCATGCCCCCGGACTCATTTACAGTCATTTCTGGGAAGGCTGAAGGCCTATACAATGGATGAGAAGCTCTGGATGTTCTATTTCGAAGACAGCTTGACTGGAGCATCAAGGGAATGGTATTCCCATTTGACAAGGGTAACTATTAGATGCTGGAAGGACCTGGCAGAGGCCTTCATCAGACAGTATCAGTATAATCTGGACATGGCACCCAATAGGACTCTCCTAATGGGAATGTCACAGTCGTCAAGGGAAAGTTTTCGAGAATATGCCCAGAGATGGAGGCAACTGGCTGCCGCAGTTCAACCACCTATGTCTGAACGGGAAATGGCAGATATGTTCATGAACACCCTTCAGGGAACCTATATTGACAGGTTGGCAGCTTTCTCTTCCACTAGTTTCGCGGATGTTGTCATAGCCGGGGAGAGAATTGAAAGCTTGTTAAAAATGGGAAAGATCTCAGACAACGGTGCAAGCTCGTCCAGTAGTACAAGAAAGCCTTTTGCAGGCCCGAGAAGAGCTGGCGAGACCAATGCCATCCACACCAACAGGGGCAGGCCCCAATATGCTCAAAGGTCAATAGCAGCAGTCACCATCCCTGCTCCAGCTCATCCTCAGCCAGTCTATCAACCTCCTCAACAAAACTATCAGCCGCAACCTCAGTACCATCAGCAAAATCAGTATCCTCCAAGAAATTACAACAACAGCAACACCAACAACAATAACCAGCAAAGGCCATTCCAACAGAGGCCATCTCAAGCTAACAGGGTGATCGATCCGATCCCAATGCCATATGCTACATTGCTACCACAGCTTCTGAAACTCAACCTGGTTGAGCTAAGAACGTTGGCACCTCCGGATCCCAACAGTCTACCAAGGAACTATGACTCCAATGCTAGGTGTGCCTTCCATTCAAACGCACCTGGCCACAGCACAGAAAAATGCAGGGCTCTGCATATGAAGGTACAAGACCTGGTAGACTCCAAGGCTCTGAATTTCGCACCACCACCCAATGTCAATAAGAACCCGATGCCAAACCATGGTGGTCCCCGGATTAACGCTATTGAAGAAGACAAACCGTCTTATTTAATAACCAGTGTGGGACAGATCAGGACACCATTGGTAGAAATCAAGGCTCAGCTCCTGGAATGTCAAATGTTCCCGGGGTGTGAGTTGGGTTGTGCTTACTGCAATATCTCTGTAAATGGGTGCGATAATTTGAGGAATGGCATAGACAGCCTTATTCAGAGTGGCCAACTTCAGATCACCACATCATTTCCAACGAATCCAACAATATCATCAGCAACGGTTCCAGAACCTCCTACAACTGCAGCAACTATTGTTCCTGACAATTCTTCGGCTTCATCAACAAGTACTTCATCTATCATCTCAACTGATCAGTTTTCAACAAATCTTCCTGCTACGACTTCAGCATCGCTCCATTATGAAGCTCCTACAACCACAACATCATTTCTTCCGACGATATCTCCTACAACACCAGCAACAAATCATGAAGATGTCTCTACTGTCACGATATTCTATGATCCGGAAAATAACTCTGCTTACCATTCAGAAGGTGCTGCTCCCACCAGAGCACCAGTTACAATCTTTTATGATCCACAAACAATTACAGTCCCTTCAGCAGCAGCAATCAGTCCAGTCATTGTCACGGTGCCTGGACCGTTACCATATGAAAGCAATAGGGCCATCCCTTGGCACTATGGCTCAGACGTGTACTGCGAAGGAAAAAGAATCACTCTTGAAACATCAACACCTGCACCACAAGTAGATAATGTGGGAGGCGGAGGCTTCACTCGAAGCGGACGTCTCTTTGCTCCACCAATGCAAAGACCTACTGCCGAAGCAGAAGCTGCTGCCAAGGCAAAAGGAAAGAGCCCGGTGCAGGAGGATCAAGCTGTTAAGGAAGCCTTGAAGACGCCGTTCGATCAAGAAGTTGATGAGTTTATGAGAATCATCAAAAAGAGTGATTACAAAATTGTGGATCAACTTCACCAAACGCCATCCAAAATCTCTATCCTCTCACTGCTTATGTGCTCCGAAGCCCATCGGAATGCACTACTCAAAGTCTTGCACGCAGCTTACGTGCCTGAAGAGATTACTGTCAACCAGTTGGAGACCGTGGTTGGAAATGTTACTGCTAGCAATGGGCTAGGGTTCACCAATACTGACCTGACAGCGGATGGCCGCAACCACAACAAAGCCTTGCACATAACCATGGAATGCAAAGGAGCTGTCCTTTCTCATGTGCTGGTAGACACAGGTTCATCCCTGAATGTCTTACCAAAGAAGGCCCTGGTGAAGCTAGAATATGATGGACTGGCATTGAGACCCAGCAACCTGGTGGTAAGAGCCTTTGATGGTTCTAAGAGATCGGTTCTGGGAGAGATTGAACTACCTGTTACAATTGGCCCACGGACCTTTAAAACTATCTTTTATGTGATGGACATTCAGCCCGCCTACAGCTGTTTGTTGGGTAGACCCTGGATTCACGCCACCGGCGCAATAACGTCTACCCTTCACCAAAAGTTAAAATATGAGTGGGAAGGCCAAGTTGTTACAATCTGTGGGGAGGAGGATATATTTGTTAGCCATCTGGCTACTTATAAGTATATTGAAATGGATGGGGAGATCCATGAAACAATGAGCCAAGGATTTGAAGCCTTGAATGTGAATGAAGCATCTGCTGTATCTGGAACCTCCATGTCATCATACCAACAAGCCCAGAAGGTTGTTGAGGAAGGAACTGCCCTGGGCTGGGGCAAAGTTTTAGCTGTGGAGGAGAAGAAAGACAAATTTGGGTTGGGTTACAGACCAACTCAACATCAAGCAAAGGCTGCTGGAGAGCCTGGTTTTGTCAGTGGGGGGATGCTTACCCCCGATGCTATCAACTGTCTGGAAGACGAGCTGGAAGAAGAACGCAACCTGGAAAGCTGGATTCGTCCAAAGGTCCCGGGGAGCAGTGTCTCGAATTGGTCTTCCCAGGAAATTATAAGAGTTACTCGATCAGAGTAATTATTATTTCCTGTATTTTATAAGCATGCATCAAAGTCTCGCATCTTGCCCAAGATGACAAGACTCATTTTGTAATCGGGCCATCTGTACTTTTTTGTGCAAACAAGATCAATTAATGAAATATCAGACATCTTTTTGCAAACGCGTCTTTTTCTTTCCGTTCACTGTTTTTCCATTTTTCTGTTTTGTACAAAAAATAAATGGCAGTGTTTTCAAAATGACAACTTCATTTCACTTTTCTAAATAAGACTAAAATCAGATCACTAAAATGAACAACTTAACCCTTGCAGAGAGTGCCTTCCTGACAGCACCGACAACGGCACGGTTATGACATCGTATGACTTTGACAATCCGATCAATCAAGCTGATGAAGGGGTTGAAGAAGAATATGAGCTTCCTGAAGAGCTAGCCAGGTTGTTAAGACAAGAGGAAAAGGTTATTACCCCTCACCAGGAGTAGGTTGAAGTGATTAATCTTGGTACAGAGGAAGACGTGAAAGAGGTTAAAATCGGGGCCTGCCTGCAAGACTCAGTGAAGAAGCAGCTGGTTGATCTACTTCAAGAGTATGTGGATGTGTTTGCTTGGTCGTATCAAGACATGCCAGGGTTGGATACCGACATTGTTGTGCACAAGCTGCCTTTGAGAGAAGAATGCCCTCCAGTCAAACAGAAGCTGCGCCGTACTCGCCCAGACATGGCTATGAAAATCAAGGAGGAGGTACAAAAGCAATGGGACGCCGGGTTCCTTGCTGTAACTAGCTATCCGCCGTGGGTTGCTAACATAGTACCTGTGCCTAAGAAAGACGGCAAAGTAAGGATGTGTGTTGACTACCGGGATCTGAACAGAGCCAGCCCAAAAGATGATTTCCCTTTACCTCACATTGATGTATTGGTAGATAATACGGCTCAGTTCTCGGTATTCTCCTTCATGGATGGATTTTCAGGATACAACCAGATCAAGATGTCACCTGAAGACATGGAGAAGACAACATTCATCACACCCTGGGGCACGTTCTGCTACAAGGTAATGCCATTTGGGCTCAAGAATGCCGGTGCAACGTATCAACGGGCTATGGTAACATTATTCCACGATATGATCCACAAAGAAATAGAATGTTATGTGGATGATATGATTGCCAAGTCCCTTACTGAACAAGATCATCTGGTGAATCTGCTCAAGTTGTTCAAGCGTCTGAGGAAGTACCAACTGAAGTTGAACCCCAACAAATGCACATTCGGGGTGCGATCCGGTAAGCTGCTGGGCTTTATTGTAAGCGAGAAAGGGATTGAAGTGGACCCTGATAAAGTCAAAGCCATCCAAGAGATGCCTGCACCGAAAACTGAGAAAGAAGTTCGAGGGTTCTTAGGTCGATTGAACTATATCTCACGGTTCATATCTCACCTCACAGCAACCTGTGAACCCTTGTTCAAGCTGTTAAGAAAAGAACAGACGGTCAGGTGGAACGAAGATTGCCAGAAGGCTTTTGACAAGATCAAGGAATATCTGCAAGAACCTCCAATCCTCTTGCCGCCAGTCGAAGGAAGACCTCTGATAATGTACCTGACAGTATTAGAAGAGTCAATGGGGTGTGTGCTGGGCCAACATGACGAGTCTGGTCGAAAAGAGTATGCAATATACTACCTAAGCAAAAAGTTTACCGACTGTGAACAACGTTATTCACTGCTCGAGAAAACTTGCTGTGCTTTAGCGTGGGCTGCTCGCCGACTGAGACAGTATATGTTGACCCACACTACCTTGTTAATCTCGAAGATGGACCCAGTCAAGTACATATTTGAGAAGCCAGCGCTTACCGGACGGGTTGCAAGATGGCAAATGATCCTTACAGAGTATGACATCCAATACACATCTCAGAAAGCCATCAAAGGCAGTGTATTGTCTGAATATCTTGCTGAGCAACCCATTGATGATTACCAGCCAATGAGATTTGACTTCCCTGATGAAGACATCATGTTCATAAAAGCAAAAGATCATGAAGAGCCTGTTCACACTGAAGGGCCTGACCCGGAGGAAGAATGGACTATGATGTTTGATGGGGCTGTTAACGTGAATGGTCGTGGTGTTGGTGCAGTACTCATTACACCTAAAGGAGTTCACATGCCTTTCTCGGCAAAGCTCACTTTCAACTGCACTAACAACGAAGCTGAATACGAAGCTTGCATTATGGGTCTTGAGGAAGCCATTGACCTCAGGATCAAGACATTGACCGTATTCGGAGATTCAGCTTTGGTAGTCAATCAAACCAACGGAAAATGGTACACCCACCAGGATCATCTGATACCTTACAGGGATTATACAAGAAGGTTATTGACGTTCTTCACAACAGTCAAGCTTGAGTATATCCCTCGGGACGAGAATCAGTTTGCAGATGCCTTGGCTACCATTTCGTCCATGATCAAAGTTCAAGCTGCTAACTTTGTACCTCAGATTTCAGTATCGAGACTTGATAGACCAGCATATGTATTCGCAGCAGATGTTGTCAAAGATGATAAGCCTTGGTTCCATGATATTAAGTGCTTCTTGGAGGATCAAACATACCCACCTGGGGCATCTTCCAATGATAAGAAGACCTTGAGAAGGCTTGCTGGAAGTTTCTTTCTGAACACTGATGGGTCTTTATACAAGAGGAACTTTGATATGGTACTCCTCAGATGTGTTGACAAGACGGAAGCAGATTTGTTGATGCATGAAGTGCATGAAGGCTCTTTTGGTACCCATGCTGGAGGACATGCAATGGCTAAGAAGTTGTCAAGATCAGGCTATTATTGGATCACAATGGATGCAGACTGTTGTGCCTATGCCAGGAAATGCCACAAATGCCAGATCTACGCGGATAAGGTGCATGTGCCTCCCAATCCTTTGAACATCATGTCTTCACCATGGCCCTTTGCCATGTGGGGCATTGATATGATTGGCAAGATCGAGCCAACTGCTTCGAACGGCCACAGATTCATCCTGGTCGCCATCGACTATTTCACTAAGTGGGTTGAAGCAGCCTCATATGCAAATGTTACAAGGCAAGTGGTAGCCCGATTCCTAAAGAGAGATATCATCTGTCGATATGGAGTTCCCGAGCGAATCATTACTGATAATGGTTCCAATCTCAACAACAAGATGATGGCTGAACTGTGCCGGGACTTCAAAATCCAACATCACAATTCTTCTCCTTACAGGCCAAAGATGAATGGCGCTGTTGAGGCAGCTAACAAAAATATCAAGAAGATTGTGCAGAAGATGGTAGTCACTTACAAAGACTGGCATGAAATGCTACCATTTGCCTTGCATGGGTACCGCACATCAATCAGAACATCCACTGGGGCAACGCCATATCAACTTGTGTATGGTATGGAGGCAGTCCTACCAGTTGAAGTTGAATTACCCTCGTTACGAGTATTAATGGATGTTAAACTGAGTGAAGCAGAGTGGGTTCGAGCCCGATACGAACAACTGAGTCTGATCGAAGAGAAAAGATTGGCTGCGATCTGTCATGGGCAGCTATATCAGAAGAGAATGAAGAGGGCCTTCGATCGGAAAGTCAGGCACCGAGAGTACCAAGTGGGAGATCTTGTGCTAAAAAGAATCCTCCCTCCTCATACAGACCACAGGGGCAAATGGACTCCAAACTATGAAGGGCCATTCGTGGTAAAGAAAGTTTTCTCTGGTGGAGCACTGATGCTCAGCACCATGGATGGTGAAGATTTCCCGTCCCCTGTGAATTCAGATGCAGTTAAAAAATACTTCGCATAAAAATGACCCGCTGGACACAAAAACAGAATGTAAGTCCAGGCAAAAAATAGGGCATCCCGGCGAGTCAAAAACAGAATAAAAGACTCGGGCAAAAATAAGGGAAAATAAATAAAAAAATGTACACCCGCTGAGTTGAAAAGCCGCATTGGACAGCTCAGGCAAAAATGGGTATCCCGATGGATTGAAAACCCGAAAGGGCGATCCATGCAAAATAAGGGAATAAGCGAACAACTGCATTCTGAATTCGTCTGTATCACTCACAACTTGGAAAGCTTCAACAGAATCAACCTTTTCAGAAAGCAAGACGAGAAGAACGTCATTGTCATACGAGTCATAGCAGAAGGGGAAGCTCCTTAAAGCGTCACCAACACTGCCAGCACTTTGTTTCTTAATTTGTAACAATCTCCTCATTTCAGGAGATATGTTTCTTTGACTGTATCTTGCCAATTCAGGGCACATGAATTAATAAAATCAGATTTTTTCAGTCATGTTTCGTTTTGTATATTTGCAAAGGATGTTTGGTGTCTCAAAAAAATCAATTGCATAAGTACAGATGTTTTTCTCCCAAAATAATAATAAAAAAAAACACATGCTTACAGGGAATATAGTTACTCTCGAAAGTACTTAACTCCTATGACGGAATCCAGTAAAGGATACCTCGGGGCCTTTTGTGCGTTTCCTTATCTTTGCAGGATTGCAGGTATCCAGAACGCCACTTGGGGCACGCAAATTACATCTCAGCAAGCTGACAAATCAACAAAAGATCTCAGCATCCGAAATGCTCTATCCCCAGCTGAGTTGCCTCTTGTTGCTCTCCCCAGCTGAGTTGCCTCTCATAATTCCCCAGCCGAGTTTCCATCTCATCCTCAGCTGAGTACAGGAGTCAGGGAATCATCTCCCCACAGAATCTTCAGCCTCTATCCAGAAGAGCAGCGCATAGAAGATCACAACAGAGTGAAGAAAGCCTCTACAAACCCCAGCTGGGTCTCTCATGTCAAAGGATATGTCAATCGGTGACCTATATCCCTAAGCGAATATCATCTTATTAGATCTACCAATGATCTCATCCCCAGCTGGGATGTCCTTCTCAACAGATCAGCCAGGGATTTTCGTGGCAACGGGATCCGAATCCCGGTTTGATATCTTTGCAAGATCATGACATTTGCATCATAATATCCCCTCAGAGCGTAGCATTCCGTCTAATACGGAGCATTACGGCAAAAAAATCAAACGCATAGCATAATCATAAGCCATGTTCTGAATTAACACTTGTGAATAATAACCATTCATCATCATTGTGCAAAAATCCTCACCAGAGTCCCAGCAAAATCAGTTGCCTCACAAATCCCAAATACCAGCATATTTCCTTTTGATACCCGTCCGTATCATCACTCCCCAGTAAAGTCGTCTGAACACTCTTTATAACAAAATCACCCGTATTACAGATACTTCATGACACCCGTCCGTGTCATATTACCAGCAGAAAGCCAAAGACATCCTCTTTGCACCCACACATACCTATATATACACTTTCCTGCCACCCGTCCGTGTCATATCCCCAGCGCAGTCGCCTAGACTTTGTATAGCAGATACTTGTTCATATTACACTTTTCTCTCTTGGCACCCATCTGTGTCATTCTCCCCAGCAGTTAAAACACTCATCTATATATACTCACTACTCACGATACACTTATACAGATACTCGTCCGTATCTTGTATACACCATCACTTATATACCCACAGATTAAACAGAAGTCCTTGTTCTTTGTTAACCAGTTGGTACTCGTCCGTACCATCATCTCAGAACATTGCGTCTAATGTTTGTTTCTACATGATACTCGTCCGTATCATAGTCTTAAGGATGCTCGTCCGCATCTTTAACCCATACACTGTGTCAAACACTTTTGTCTTCTTGAATATAGACACTCGTCCGTGTCTACTATTCCCCAGAAGAGTCCCTTCAGATTCAACACTCGTCTGTGTTCTTTGTTAACCCGTTGATACTCGTCCGTATCATCATCTCTGAACATGTGTCATTTTGCTTCTACATGATACTCGTCCGTATCATAGCCTAAGGATGCTCGTCCGCATCTTTAATCTATACACAATACCAAACATTTATACTTTCCTTTCTTGGTTGTGAACACTCGTCCGTGTTCACTATATCCCCAGTAGATCACCACCAAAGCAAATATTTTCCTTTTTATCTGGCACTCGTCCTGTGTCACGATAAACCCTGAGAGCAGCCGTACCCTGCTGAGTGGTCGTCCTCCACTTCTTGATGGTCGTCCTCCATCATGCTCGTCCGATGGCCGTCCCCATCGTTGTCTTTTAGCAGCCGTCCCCTGCTGGGTGGTCGTCCTCCACCCCTTTGATGATCGTTCTTCATCATTCTATCCAATGGCCGTCCCCATTGTTGATTTTGGTTATCTGACATTCGCCCTATGTCATGATAAGCCCCGAGAGCAGCCGTACCCTGCTGAGTGGTCGTCCTCCACTTCTTGATGGTCGTCCTCCATCATGCTCGTCCGATGGCCGTCCCCATCGTTGACCTTTTCTATCCGATGGCCGTCCCCATCGTTGATATTTTCGGCAGCCGTACCCTGCCAGGTGGTCGTCCTCCACCTTTGATGGCCGTCCCCATCATAGTTCTTTTATCCCCACAGAGCAGCCGTACCCTGCTAGGTGATCGTCCTTCACCTTTGATGGTCGTACCCCATCATCTGTTTATTTCATTCATTCTTTAACCCGATGGCCGTCCCCGTCGTGGTCCCTTTTTCTTTTCTTTTAGCCCGATGGCCGTCCCCATTGTCGGTTACCTTGTTTTATGAACTTGATGGCCGTCCCCGTCATGTTTCGTTAACTCCCAAAATTTTACAGCTTTATCCTGATGGCCGTCCCCATCATAATTTGATTTTCCCCAGCTAGTCGGCCGTCCCCGTCTTGGCTTTACCTCTTATCCCCAACATGTCGGCCGTCCCCGTCATTGCGTTGTTTCCCGCTTTACAACATACTTTATTTTCCTTTTTACAATCTATATCCCTTTTCTTCTTCATTCTGTGAGTGCAAATTTTGGACTGTCTTTGGTATTCAACCACAAGTTACCTTGTTTGCCTGTTAAGCCGTTGCTTACATCCTGCACAGCTAACTCATGTTTGAATAGGGGCAGCTGTAAACACCCCAAATTTTCCCTCACCCATTCACACCATGGCTTGTGATCACTCTCATATGCATAAACACAATCATATCATCTCATGTCTCATTTTTGAGTCACTGCATAGTTTCTAAGTCATCTGCACCTAGGGTTTGTGATCTGAGCAATCTCAGGGCTTCTTGAGCCACTCCAAAGGCCACCAATCACTTCAAAGGGATCCATGTGTGTTCATCTATCATATTACATCCTCTCAAGGTCAAGATTTCAAAAGAATCACAAGAACTAGGGTTTGAGTGGATGCAGAGCCAAGTTTGACTGCACAGTTGACCTGGAATTAGGGTTTTGGTTTCAAAGGCCATAACTCCAATTTTTTTGGTCATTCTTGTTTCCATTGGTCTCTATATGGTATAGGTAGTATGCATATCAAGTTTCATGAAGAAATTCCATGGGGAAGTCATCTGATCAAGAGTTGACTTTCTGGACAAGTCAGTGCAAAATCAGGGCATCTGAGGCCCCCAATGACCCAACCAATGGGTGATCTTCATCATTTTGAGTGTATATGATCTTTATTTGATCATGGAAGAAGGTTGAAGTTCATAGAAATCAAGAATTTGGAAGTTTTGCAAATGTTGACTTTTTGGGCATAGTTGACTTTTCAAGAATGCTTCATTTTAGGTCATTTTTCAAGCCTTGATTCTTGATCCAAAAATGCTTCAAATGGAAAAACTTTGGTCATGAAAGTTGTAGATCTCATCTTTCCCTTTTCAAAAAGTACAAGAACATGATCAAACTCCTATTGGATCAAAAGTTATGGTGTGGCAAAGTTGGCTAAAATCATTAATTTTCAAGGCATGCTTCAAATGAGAATTTTGCAAAATCATGATCCAAAGCCAATTGTAACCTCTAATTCATTTCAAACCATGACACAAACATTCCTTAGGCCTTAAAAGTCAGAATTGGACCAAGAATGCCCATGGTTTATGTTTGGTTGGCCAAAGAAATCACATGTGAACCAAAGGTGTAACAAGTTGCAAAATCATCATGATCACTTCCTACAACTTGTGACATTGGCTGCTGACTTTGGCTAGCCTTTCCCCTCACCCTTGCTGCGCAGCCCCATGCTTGTACTTGCCTAGATCATGAGCCATACTTTCCTTACACAAAATTTGACTTTTGAGCAAAAGCAAACTTACCAATCACTATAGGCCAGGTCACATCATCTGACCTATAGGATTAAAATACAATATCATTTGGCAAGCAAAATGTATCAAGAGGCCAGGCTGAAACTCTCTCATTCAACACATACACCAAAACACTCCATTTTTGCATCTTCCTTCGAATTTGTTTTCTCAGCCATCAAACATAAAAACCATCTCCATAGATCAACTCACCATACTTCATAAACCTCAAACCACCAAGAGCCAGGCCTGAAACAAGCAAGAACACCCCACTGCCATTCTTCACCTCAACTTGCAGTTCCATTCGAATCTCTCTCCCTAGCTCACAAACATCAAAACAAACACCACAGACCTTCTCCACACATCATCTGGATCACAAACAACCACTCACAATGGCCTGAAACCGCCTGAATCATCCCTGCCATTTCTGACTGAGCTTGAGCAGAAGCTTGTCAAACTCCTCATCCAGCCAACATAAATTCCTTTTGAGCATTCAAACATCATCTGGGGATCAAGTGGAGTGGATTGCACTGAAGGAAGTGGTCAGAAAGTCATCAGAGTGAAAGCTTCGAATCTCAGGTAGCTTGAAAAACATTTTTCCAGAAATCATTTTTATTGTTATAAACTTGTTCTCTATGCTTCACTGAGTATCCTGGTGCTTTTGGTTTTTGAAATGGTGATGAAATGAGCATTTAATTTCTCTCTGAAACTTGCGTGCCCTAGTTCTTATTTTCTTCGATTCAGCTTAGTTAGGAAGTATAAATTTGTTTTGAGAGAGGGTTTTGATTCGTGAGTGGTTGGAGAACATTTCCCAATTCTTAGATTTCGTTTTAGTTAGCTTTTTAGGGTTTTGGGGATTTTTCAGGGGAGATGCTGGCCGGAGAAGACGACCGGAAGTCTTCTCCGGCAGCCTGAAAGTGTTTAAGCCCTAATTGTGTAATTAATTGCCATTTGAATTTGGACCATTGGATGCGTTGAAAAAGTTGACTTCGCGCGCGTGTGGATGGCTAGGATGCAGTCATTAAACCCTAATCAGCATTATTTATTTAATTAATTAAGATTAAACCTGTTTGAATCTGGGCCATCAGATGGCGCGCGCAGTCAATGTTTTCAAACTCAGGCTCCATCCTGGCCCTCCATCCTGATTACTTTCATTTTATTCTTTTTTAATTCATTTTCTTTTCATTTAAATTGCATATTTAATTTAAAATAGTAAAAAATGCATAAAAATTATGAAACTTTTTCTTCTGAGTTTTATTAATTTTTATGACCCAAAAATATTTTTATTTTATTTTTTATCATTAAAAAAGTATTTTTAAATATTTAAAAGATTATTTTTAATTGATTAATGGAAATTAATTAATTAAAAATACTTTTAGGTATTTAAAAATCACCAAAAAATTCATGAAATGTTCTAAGACATTTAGAAACATTGTCCAACCTTCAAACCAAATTTCTTTTTTGATCTTGATGCATTTTGAGAATTTTCCATTGAATTAAATCATTTTTGGTGCATTGTTTTGATCATAAGTTCAAAAATTCATTTCTGCCTATCTAAGAGGAGTTGGACATTGGTTCTTCTTGCATTGTTTTGTGTTTAGCATGTAGTTTCTAGGATTAAAAGGCCATGATTTGTTCCTTCATTTTCAATTTGCTTGGCATTTCTTTTGTTTAGGAACCCTAAAAAACCCTAATAACCTAGAAAAATCATAACTTGAGATTGGTTAAGAGTTGAGACCTCCCCTTTGGACATTGGTTTAGTATAGGTTTAGGGTTTCTTTGGGTGGCATTTTCCATTTTTTTTATCTTAGGTTTTGCTTCTGTTTTTGGTTTTTGTTTGTTGTTTGATCCATAAACCCTAATTTGGGCTTTCTTTTGCATCCTTCTTGCATTCTCTTGCATAACATGACTTGTCTTAGCATTTCAAGCATTCTTGTGATTCATTTGACATCTTAAGACACATAGGAAGCATGTTTGATCATTGCATTACATATTTGCCATGTTGTATGCTTTGTATGTTTCATAACTTTTCATGTAAGATCATGCTTCTAAGCTTGCATCATTTGCATCCATGAACTTGTATGAACATCTCCATGCCTTACCTCATGTTTGTAGCATCTCATAGCATCATTATCATCATCAATATGCTTCTGGTTTTGTTTAGCATCATACCATCTCATCCCATTTTGCATTGCATTGCATTTCTTTCTAACATTTCAGGTGGTAAGTAAACTTGAGAAGTGAATTTGCCTTCACTTCTCATAACTTTTCTTTTCATCTCTCTTGCATCCATTGCTGCATTTCTATATGTGTTTGAGATTGAGCTTGCTCATTCTTGTTTCTCCCACTTTCTTTCTTCAAGTGACTTGACTTCTTGAATGAAGCAAGTCACTTTGCTTCTCTTGATCCTGTTCATCTGCTTCCTGGTGGTTCTCTTTGAAGATTGCTCTTGAAAACCTCACAAACCTTAGGAACAACCAAGCATGACAATGAATTAGGGTTTTGATTAGTCCCCCCTCATAGTTTTACCTTTGTGTCTCTCTTTGAGTCTTCTCTTCTCATCTCATAATCAGGGACTAAACCCTAAAGGCTTTAAGGCTTTGTGATTAAGCTTATGCCTGCATCCTTCTATTAGGATGGAGTGTATAACTTTAATCCTAAGTGTTAAACCCTTCATGTGTTTAAATCCTTTAATCAATCCATCTAATAACCATCAAGACATTACACTTGTAACTTGGGCCTTGCATTAGGGTTCTAATTCTTCCTTAACTGGTTAAGAAGGACTAACCCTAGTGTTAATGGACAAGTCCCCCTCAAGTTGTCTTACAAATCCTAAAAAACATTTCATCATCTTATCATTAAATAAAATCCACCTAATAAAGGCTTGTTTTGTCATGAGTTTAATCCCTAATCATGGATTAAGTTGAGGAGTTTTCCTCAGCTTAAACATTCTCATCTATTATCCTTCTTTTAGGATGGTGTAATGAGTCTGTTTAATCCCTGATTATGGCTTAACCTCATTACTTAACACTAAACAAAACACCAAAAACATCTAAGTAATCACAAGTAGGTTAATGATCTTAATCCTATACCAAAGGTGATTAAGTGTGAGAATCTGACTTCACACTTAAGGTATTCTCATTACCCCTAAACAGAGGGAAGATGTGATGAGTTTACTAAATCCATTGGTTTAGGCTTAAGCTCATTAACTTATGACAAACTCTCAAAAGCAATAAAAGACTAAAAACACAAAAACAAACAATAATCGTCCCCTTCGGGATTCTTTTCTCATCTCATTCACTCACAAACGAGAACTCGCTTCTTCCGTCTAATGCAAGATAGTTTGCATCTGTGCCAGACAGATCATACACTTGAGCATAGGCAAGTAAGCAGTTCACAAGTCAATTCATCTATCAGTCTCTTTGGGTCGAACTACGGTGTTCTGACTTCCTCATTGCACGAGAGGATACGTAGGCATAACTTAACAGTTATCGAACAAAAGTCTCTGTACATTCCCCCTCCTTCCAGTTTCATTCTTTAAGCCTCATGATCTTGAGCATCTTATCCTTGTTCTTACACTGACACTGTACATTTATACACATCACATTTCTCTACACCGACACCTGTACATTCTTTTCCAGCTATTGTATGCACAGATTGCACTAACACTACCCCTCTAAGCACAAATCTTTTAAGCATGGATCCCGTCGAGTACGACGGACAATCTGGGTGCTAATACCTTCCCAGGTTGTAACCAACCCCCTTTCTCAGTCTCTCTGGTTCGCAACCGTCTTATCCATCTCTTTCTAGGCTTATGCAACATTGCCTTTCCTCCGGGATAAAAATGCCTAGCTGGCGACTCTATTCATTCTCCAGTGAGTGCACGGCTGTGTGTTCTCACTGTTCCCTTTGCCGACCGTTCGCGTCTGTACCTTCATCTGATCCTAGTTTCATTTGTCGGGAGCGACAAAGAGCATCTTCAAATTGATTCTCGTCCTGAGGGATATACTCAAGCTTGACCGTTGTAAAGAAAGTCAATAACCTCCTTGTATGATCCCTGTAAGCTACCAGATGATCCTGGTGTGTGTACCATTTGCCATTGGTTTGATTAATTACCAGAGCTGAATCTCCGAACACAGTCAAAGTCTTGATCCTGAGGTCAATGGCTTCCTCAAGACCCATAATACAAGCTTCGTATTCAGCTTCGTTGTTAGTGCAGTTGAAAGTGAGTTTTGCCGAGAGAGGCATGTGAACTCCTTTAGGTGTAATGAGTATTGCACCAACACCACGACCATTCATGTTAACAGCCCCATCAAACATCATAGTCCATTCTTCCTCCGGGTCAGGCCCTTCAGTGTGAATAGGCTCTTCATGATCTTTTGCTTTTATGAACATGATGTATTCATCAGGGAAGTCAAATCTCATAGGCTAGTAATCATCAATGGGTTGCTCAGCAAGATAATCAGACAATACACTGCCTTTGATAGCTTTTTGGGATGTGTATTGAATGTCATATTCTGTGAGAATCATTTGCCATCTTGCAACCCGTCCGGTAAGCGCTGGCTTCTCAAAAATGTACTTAACTGGGTCCATCTTTGAAATCAATAAAGTGGTGTGGGTCAACATATACTGTCTCAGTCGGCGAGAAGCCAACGCTAAAGCACAACAAGTTTTCTCGAGCAGTGAATAACGTTGTTCACAGTCGGTAAACTTTTTGCTTAGGTAGTATATTGTATACTCTTTTCGACCAGACTCGTCATGCTGGCCCAGCACACACCCCATTGACTCTTCTAATACTGTCAAGTACATGATTAAAGGTCTTCCTTCAACGGGAGGCATAAGGATTGGAGGCTCTTGTAGGTATTCCTTGATTTTGTCAAAAGCCCTCTGGCAGTCTTCGTTCCACCTGACCGTTTGTTCTTTTCTTAACAACTTGAACAAGGGTTCACAGGTTGCAGTAAGGTGAGATATGAACCGTGAAATGTAGTTCAATCTACCTAAGAACCCCCGAACTTCCTTTTCAGTCTTAGGTGCAGGCATTTCTTGAATGGCTTTGACTTTGTCAGGGTCAACT
This sequence comes from Lathyrus aphaca, assembly GCA_963966055.1. Classification (NCBI taxonomy): domain Eukaryota; kingdom Viridiplantae; phylum Streptophyta; class Magnoliopsida; order Fabales; family Fabaceae; genus Lathyrus; species Lathyrus aphaca. The sequence continues at coordinate 310,504,184 of OZ014523.1, forward strand.
TCAATCCCTTTTTCACTTACAATAAATCCCAACAGCTTACCAGATCGCACCCCGAATGTGCACTTGTTGGGGTTTAACTTCAGTTGGTATTTCCTCAGACGCTTGAATAATTTCAACAGATTTACCAGGTGGTCTTCTTCTGTGAGGGACTTGGAAATCATGTCATCCACATAAAATTCAATTTCTTTATGGATCATGTCATGGAATAATGTTACCATAGCCCGTTGATAGGTCGCACCAGAATTCTTCAGTCTGAATGGCATCACCTTGTAACAGAATGTGCCCCAGGGTGTGATAAAAGTTGTCTTCTCCATGTCTTCAGGTGACATCTTGATCTGATTGTATCGTGAAAATCCGTCCATGAAGGAGAATACTGAGAACTGAGCCGTATTATCAACCAATACATCAATGTGAGGTAAAGGGAAATCATCTTTCGGGCTGGCTCTGTTCAGATCCCGGTAATCCACACACATCCTCACCTTGCCATCTTTCTTAGGCACAAGTACAATATTAGCAACCCACGATGGATAGCTAGTTACAGCAAGGAAACCGGCGTCCCGCTGCTTTTGTACCTCTTCCTTAATCTTCATTGCCATATCTGGGCGAGTACGGCGCAGTTTTTATTTTACCGGTGGGCAGTCTTCTTTCAGTGGCAGCTTGTGCATGACAATATCGGTGTCCAACCCTGGCATATCCTGATAAGACCAAGCAAAGACATCCACATATTCCCGAAGCATATCAATCAGTTTCTCTTTTACTGAATCTTGTAGGCAGGCCCCGATTTTAACCTCTTTCACATCTTCTTTCGTACCAAGATTAACCGTTTCGACCTCCTCCTGATGAGGAGTGATAACCTTCTCCTCTTGCCTTAACAACCTGACTAGCTCTTCAGGTAGATCATAATCTTCTTCAACCCCTTCATCGGCCTGATTGATTGGATTGTCAAAGTCATACGAAGCCAAAGTTGTGTTGTTGTCGGTGCAGTCTGAAAGGCACTCTTTGCAAGGGTTTAGATTGTTCATTTTAGTGATCGATTTTAATCTTGTTTAGAAAAAGTGAAATGAAGTTATCATTTTGGAAAACATTGCCATTTTATTTTAGTACAAAAAGAAAAATGAAAAACAGTGAGCGGAAAAGAAAAAAAAGACTCATTTGCAAAAGATGTCCGATATTCATTGATTGATCTGTTTGCACAAAATTACAAGATGGCCCGATTACAAAATGAGTCTTGTCATCTTGGGCAAGATGCAAGACTTGATGCATGCTTAAAAATACAGGAAATAATAATTACTCTGCAGGAGTAACCCTTATAATTTCCTGGGAAGACCAGTTAAGGACTTGGCTCCCCGGGGTCCTTGGACGTATCCAGCTCTCCAGGTTGCGGTCGCTTTCTTCCTCGTCTTCCACATTGTTCACAGCATCCGGGGTGAGCATTCCCCCGCTGACAAAGTTGGGCTTCTTGGCAGCCTCTGATTGATCTTGTTGAGTTGGTCTGTAACCTAACCCAAATCTGTCCTCCTTCTTCTCCACGGGCAGCAGCTTGCCCCAGCCTTGGGCAATACCCTCTTCAACAACCTTCCTGGCTTGCTGATAAGACGTCATGGATGTTCCCAGTACAACAGATACTTCATTAATGTTCAGGGCCTCAAACCCCTGGCTCATGGTTTCATGGATCTCCCCATCAATTTCAATATACTTGTACGTAGCCAGATGGCTAACAAATATGTCCTCTTCACCACAGATGGTGATGATCTGGCCTTCCCACTCGAATTTCAGCTTCTGGTGAAGGGTAGACGTAACAGCGCCAGCGGCATGGATCCAAGGTCTACCCAACAAACAGCTGTAGGCCGGCTGAATGTCCATCACATAGAAGGTAATTTTAAAAGTCTGCGGGCCAATCATCACAGGCAGATCAATCTCCCCTAGCACTGATCTTTTAGAGCCATCAAATTCTCTTACCACCAAATTACTCGGGCGTAACGCTAAGCCATCATACTTCAGCTTCACCAAGGCTTTCTTTGGTAGAACATTGAGTGAAAACCCAGTGTCCACCAGCACATGAGATAGAACAACACCCTTACATTCTAGAGTGATGCGTAAAGCCTTGTTGTGGTTACGTCCCTCTGTTGTCAAGTTAGCATTGGTAAAGCCCAGTCCATGACTGGTGTTGACATTTGCTACCACGGTTTCTAGCTGATTAACAATGATCTCCTCTGGCATGTATGTTGCATGCAAGACTTTCAGTAATGCATTCCTGTGAGCTTCAGAACACATCAACAGGGATAATATGGAGATCTTTGAGGGAGTTTGGTGAAGCTGATCCACCACCTTGTAATCACTTCTCTTTATAATTCTCATAAACTCGTCTACATCTTGCTCAAAAGATGTCTTCTGAGTTTCTTTGCTGATTGGTTCTTCAGGTACCACACTCTCCCCCTTTGCTTTTGCAGCAGCTTCTGCTTCGGCATTAGGTCTTTGCAGTTGTGATGCAAAAAGGCGTCCTCTTCTGGTGAAGCCTCCGCCTCCCCCAACATTATCAATCTGTGGAGAAGAAGTTGAAGAGTCCAAGGTGATTTTCTCCCCGTTGTAGTAGAGGTCAGAGCCATAATGCCAAGGTATGGCATTACTGCTTTCATATGGAACTGGTCCAGGCACCGTGATGGTAACTGGACTGACTGCTGCAGAGGGAGGTACCGAAATGGTGTGCGGATCGTAGTAAATGATGACCGGTTATCTGGCAGGAGGTGCCACTGTTTGTTGCTGAAAGTTGTTGTTTGGAAGAACATTTGATGGATCATAGTAAATGGTGACTGCTGAGATATCTTCATTAAGTTCTGTTGGCGTTGTAGAAGATTCTGCTGAATAAATGGGTGCTGATGTTGTAGAAGAAATGGTTGTCGACATCTGGTTTGCTGAAGTGATGGACAGAGTCATTGTTGACGATATTGATGAATTGGTCGGAATTATTGTTGTTGCAGTTGTAGAAGAGTCAGGAATTGTTGTCAAAGGAATTGCTGGATTTGTAGGCGCCGTTGTTGTGATCTGAAGTATACCACTTTTGATAAGACCATCTATGCCACTTCTCAAGTTATCACACCCGTTGACCGAGATGTTGCAATAACCACAACCGAGCTCACACCCGGGGAACATCTGGCACTATAGAAGCTGAGCTTTAATCTCGACCAGAGGCGTTCGAATCTGTCTAACACTGGTGATTAAGAAAGATGCCCTGTCTTCCTCAATGACATTAATTCTTGGCCCTCCATGATTGGGAATGGGATTCTTGTTGACATTTGGAGGGGGTGCAAAGTTGAGGGCTTTAGAATCCACCAGATCTTGTACCTTCATTTGTAAAGCCCTGCATTTCTCAGTATTGTTGCCAGGCGCATTGGAGTGGAAATCACACCTGGCATTGAGATCGTAATTCCTTGGGAGGTTGGAAGGATCTGGTGGTGCCAATGTCCTTAGTTCAACCAAGTTGAGTTTCAGGAGTTGTGGCAATAAAGCGGCATAAGGCATAGGGATAGGGTCAATCACCCTATTTGCCTGTGGTGTCCTTTGCTGGAAGGGTCTTTGCTGTTGATTGTTGTTGTTGTTGTTGTAGGTTCTTTGTGGAGGATACTGAACCTGCTGTTGATAGTGTGGTTGTTGTTGTGGTTGATATGCTGGTTGCTGAGGAATCGGAGCTGGAATAGTGACAGCTGCTACTGATCTGTGGACATACTGAGGTCTGCCCCTGCTGGCATGAATAGCATTTGTCTCACCGGTTCTTCTAGGTCCCACAAAAGGCTTCCTGGGGTTACTTGACGAACTTGTACCATTATCAGAAATCTTACCCATCTTCAGAAGGCTTTCAATCCTTTCTCCAGCTATGACTACGTCAGCGAAGCTGGTGGAAGAAAAGGCAGCTAGCCTATCAATATATGTTCCTTGCAGAGTCTTCATAAACATGTCGGCCATTTCTCTTTCCGACATGGGTGGCTGGATAGCAGCAGCAAGCTGTCTCCATCTCTGGGCATATTCCCTGAAGCTTTCCCTGGAGGATTGAGACATTCCCATCAGAAGGGTTCTGTTAGGAGCCATGTCCAGATTGTATTGGTATTGTCTGATGAAAGCTTCAGCTAGGTCCTTCCAGCATCTGATAGTAGCTCTGGTTAAATGTGAGTACCACTCCCTTGAAGCTCCAGTCAAACTGTCTTCAAAGTAAAACATCCACAGTTTCTCATCCATGGTGTATGCCTTAAGTCTCCCCAGAAAAGACTGTAGGTGAGTTCGTGGATAGGAGCTCCCATTGTATTTCAAAAAGCACGGGGGTTTAAACTTGTGGGGAATTCTTACCCCATCCACTAACCCCATATCCATGACATCAAAACCTAGGGAATTTTGAGACTCCAGTGATCTCAACTTCTCAGCAATTTCATCAAACCTCCTATCATAAACTTCATCCCCAGCTCCCATTACAGTAAACTGCTCTTCTTGGGGGTCTTCCTGTAAGATCCTTCCTCCAGTAGTATTTCCTTGCACATTACCCGGGATGTTGACTTTCGGATGTAGATGAGGCCCATACATTGGTGGATTAACATGAGGCTGACCCCTTTCATTGTTACTTGTCCCTCCAGTTCCCAGAGGAGGTTCTTCCGGGGTTTGTCTTTCTACCAATGCCCTCAACCTTTCTTGACTTTGAGCCAAGCCATTCATTACTTCCATAAATTGGGTCATTTGGTTTCTCATCTCCAGCCTTTCATTAGCCATCTGAGTCCTGGCCTCTGTCAGATCTTGCTGTACTTGATCCATTTGGATACTAGGAAGGTTGTTGCGAGTAGGATACCTGTGCGGACGGTTGAGAGGGAACACCCGACGGCGAGCAATAATTCCTGAACCATAACAGAGTTAGAAACAAAATAAAGTAAAGACAAACCTACAAAACAAAACAAAAGTCAGTATGCAATGTAGTATGCTTATTTGCTTTCCAAGGTAACCGGCTTGGCTCTTGGTTTTGACCTTTCCAGACCCTGAGGAAGATGATGTTGCTTGAGAGAAAGAAAACTTAGTGAAACAAACTGACAAATGCATTACAAATAGTGGATCATACATAGTTTGTTTTTACAACATATGCCCCTGAGGGGTCAAAATACAACATAAAAGAAAAGTACATGAAATGGAAATAACAACAAGCAAAGTAGTCAAACATCTAAGCCAAACTCATCCTCCTTAACATCCTTCAAAAGTGCTTCAGTTACAGGACCAGCCGGATGTTCTGTGATGTTTCTGATAAAGAGGTTTCTGGTGGCAATAGCAGTGGTCAGCTTCTTGTGCCTATCTTGGTCCTTTGACCTCTTCACACCAGCCCTAAGCTTCAATTCTGAAATTTCCTTCTGGGCTGCCAGCAAAGCTTCCTGTTGCTTCTTTTCATTTGCCTCCAACTGCTCAATTCTGGCCTGAGTTCTCTTATCTTCTTGAGTGCGAGCTTCAGCGATCCTGACCCACCTAGCTTGACTTTCCTCTAGATAGAGATCAGTCCCAGCCTTCTGAAACTGGGCCTCTTTACAAGCATTCTTCAATATTTGGTCTCCAGCTCTTGATTTCTTGATGTAATCCTCTTCTTTCTCAATCCTGGCCAGATGCTCCACTTTAAGCCTCTCAAACCTCTCAATGTCTAGACGACCATCACTCCTCTCCCAGAGGGTCTTCTTCAGAGCTTGAGACAGATTCTCATTCCTTTCCTTCAGCTTCTCAAATTCTTCCAGGCTGACAGTGGCTGAAGGTGGTACTGTGGATGGTCCAGGGGCATCCTCAATGGTGAAGGGCATCCCAGAAATCTGAGCCCTAGCATGAGACCATTCATAATAATGAGCTGAAGCCACATTATTGCATCTCCCAAGAATGGCCATCCCTTTGGTCTGGATGTTGTCCCAAGCCCAGGATGCTTGTCTGACAACAGCTAGGTTAGGTTTTATCTCACAATACAGGGTTTCAGCCAAATCTTGCAATCTAGGAGGGTGAACCAAAGCATAGCCTAGTTGTCTCTTAAACAGCAAAGGATTGTAGTTGATGCAACCCTTCACTCCCACTAGAGGTACATTGGGGTACTGCCCACAGCTAGTAATTATGTCCCTGCCTTTGGTGCTCTGGGTGCACCATCTGATGTCATCTAAAGTCAAAGCAATAAGTCTCTTAGCCCAATTCTTCTGTTGGTGAGGATTCAAGAAGGCATCAGTCCTAGGTAAGTGTTTGAGTAGCCAGGTGTGAAATAGAGGAGCACAGCATCTCACCAACTTTCCTCTCTGCTTCTCATTTCTTTGGTGAACAGAATAATAGAAATCCCCCAGCAATGTGGGTACTGGGTTCCTCAGAAGGAAGAGATGAATGGCATTCTTGCTGATAAACTTGGGCTCATCTGCAAATAGTACAATCCCATATATACTGAGAGCTAGCAATGCACAAACTGCCCTCCATTCTCCCAAGGAGGCCTTCAGGATAGCCTGAGAAGTCAGAAAATCTAAGTGCAAACCAGGGATTCCAGCTTTTGTGGTCATGTTCTGCTCAATCAATATAGGCTCTAAATACAGTGCTTTTGCCACTTCTCCATTGCTGGGAGAAGTCATATCTGGGTTGAAGGGGACATCACCCCTGACAGGTACTCCAATCAATGATGAGAACTCCTCCAACAAAGGTCTCAGCTGAAAGTTCTGGAAAGTGAAGCATCTCAAAGGAGGGTCATAAAACTGTAGGCAAGTGTGGATCAAACTCCTCTGAAAAGGATCCAGATCCATAACCATATCAAGGATTCCTCCATAATGCTCTCTGAATAATGGGATGTGGTCTGGGGTGATAAGTGCCTGGACCTGCCTGATGCCAGCCAACACAGGCTCAAAGAAATGGTATGAAATGTTGCTCTTCTTGGGTGCCATGACTGCTGATGAAGAGCTGAAAACAGATGCTGATGATGAAGACTGATACTGGAGATGAGCCACTGATAGGCTGAGGATGATGATGGAGGTAGCTGAAGCAGGCAACTGATAGCTGAAGCAGATAGCTGATGAACAGAGGTCTATGCAGATGAAGGGGTCAAAACCAAGCCAGATGTAATGTGGATACCCTGAAAGACAAATAAACAAATGTTAAATGATGCAAATGATGAGTATGTAAATGATATGCAAGGGTTTGTGATCAAGCTGGATCTGATTATCTGTCTTGATATAAAAGGCCCATGTGTGTTTAAGAAGTCCAGATGGAGGTTCAGAAATCCAGTAACCAAGGTGGGGGACTCAAATAAAGAGTCACATGTCCAGGGTTAAATCACAAGAACTATCCAAAGTGAAGCATTCTTAAACAAAACAAGTATCAGGGTATGATGTGGCCAAGGGTTCCTGCAAACCTGTAAACAACCCAACCCCCTCACAGGTGGTGTTCTAAAACAAGGATCCTCGGACTTGGATCAGTTATGAGAAGTGTAAACACTTCTAACCCGGAGGTACAGTGTTTACAATAACCATAAAAGATCCTCCTCTAATTCACCTCAGTTTCTGAAGGTCATAGTAAAGGTCATCCAGACTTAGCAGGCTTCCCAGATAGCCCTAGCACTACAGGAAATCTGTAGCACAGAGTTCTCAAGAAGAAACCCACATCTGAACCGTGTTTCATATTCCCGCACCAGACCGAAATGGAATGGGAAAGAACATGAACCACTCTAGCCTAGGTGTCACTCAGGTCCCAGGTATAGGACCTTAAACTCTCAGTAGAACCCCACCCACCAAAACAAAAACCAGATCCAGCCAGATGACAGTATGACAGTATGATATATATAAAGCTGTAAAGAAAGCAATAAAATATTTGTACATAGAGCAGTAAATAAGGCAACTATATAAACACAATTAGCACATAACACCCCAGTAAACACAAATCAAACAAGCGCTAGGAGGAACCCACAAAAAGAACCAGAAGCCCTGGTTACAGTATAAGGTTCCCCAGCAGAGTCGCCAAGTTGTCGCTCCCACCAAATGACACCTCAGTCAGAAGGGGTACAGACGTGAACGGTCGGCGAAAGGGAGATGATAACATACAGGGGTGAACTCAGAAAAGAAAGAGTCGCCAGCTAGGCATTTTTATCCCGGAGGAAAGGTAATGCTGCATAGACCTAGAAAGATATGGATAAGACGGTTGCGAACCAGAGAGACTGAGAAAGGGGGTTGGTTACAACCTGGGAAGGTATTAGCACCCAGATTGTCCGCCGTACTCGACGAGATCCACGCTTAAAAGATTTGTGTTTTAAAGGGGTAGTGTCAGTGCTATCTGTGTATCAAAGCTGGAAAGAATATACAAGTGTCAGTGTAAAAGAATTGTGAAGTGTATAAGTGAAGTGTCAGTGTAAGAATAAGAATGGAATGCTCAAGATTATGAGGCTAAAAGAATGAAGCTGGAAAGGAGGGGAATATACAGAGACTTTTGTTCGATAACTGTTAAGTTATGCCTACGTATCCTCTCGTGCAATGAGGAAGTCATAACACCGTAGTTCGACCCAAAGAGACTGAAAGATAAATTGACTTGTGAATTGTTTACTTGTCTATGCTCAAGTGTATGACCTGTCTGGCTCAGGTGCTAACTGTCTTGCATTAGACGGAAGAAGCAAGTTCTCGTTTATGAGTGAAGATGATGAGAAAAGAATCCCGAAGGAGACGATTATTGTTTGTTTTTGTGTTTTCAAACTTTTATTGCTTTTTGGAGTTTGTCATAAGAAAATGAGCTTAAAACTAAACCAATGGGTTAGTAAACTCATCACATCCTCCCTCTGATTAGGGGTAATGAGGATACCTTAAGTGTGAAGTCAGCATCTCACACTTAATCACCATGGTGTAGGATTAAGATCATTAACCTACTTGTGATTAGTTAGATGTTTTTGTGGTTTTTGTTTAGTGTTGAGTAATGAGATTAAGCCATAATCAAGTATTGAATGGACTCATTACACCATCCTAATAGAAGGATAATAGATGAGAACATTTAAGCTGAGGAAGACTCCTCAACTTAATCCATGATTAGAGATTAACCTTATGACAAAACAAAGCCTTTATTAAGTGGATTTTAGTTAGTGGTAAGATTAAGAAGTGATTTTTATGGTTTGTAAGACAACTTGAGGGGGACTTGTCCATTAACACTAGGGTTAGTCTTTCTTAACCAATTAAGGAAGAATTAGAACCCTAATGCAAGGCCCAAGTTACAAGCTTGGTGTCTTGATGATTATTAAGTGATTTGATTAGAGGATCTTAAACACATTAAGGGTTTAACACTTAGTATTAAAGTTATACACTCCATCCTAATAGAAGGATGCAGTCATAAGCTTAATCACAAAGCCTTAAAGCCTTTAGGGTTTAGTCCTTGATTATGAGATGAGAAGAGAAGACTCAAAGATGACACAAAGGTAAAATCTAAATGGGGGACTAATCAAAACCCTAATTGTGATCATGCTTGGAAGTCCTAGGGTTTATGAGGTTTAAGAAAGAAAGAATCTTCAAAGAACCACCAAGGAGAGAAGCAGATGAAAGGAGCAAGAAGCAAAGAGAAGCAAAACAACTTGCTTCACTTAAGAAGACAAGTTGCTTGAATAAAGAAAGTAAAATGAACAAGAATGAGCAAGCTCACTCCAAAGCACAAGATAAAATGCAGCAATGATGTATAAGAGAGATGAAAAGAGATTGTGAGAAGTGAAGGCAAATTCACTTCTCAATACAACTTACCACCTGAAAAGTTAGTAAAAGAAATGAAATGCAATGCAAATGAGATGCAATGTCATGATGCAAACCAAAACCAGGAGCAAGAATATGAAGTTAACGATGCTAAGAGATGATACAAACATGAGGCAAGACATGAGAATGATCATACAAGGCAATGGATGCAGATGAAGCATGCTTTGAACCATGAATGCACATGAAAAGTTATGAAATGCAATGGACATACAACATAGAAAATGAAAGATGCAATGATCAAACATGATTCTAATATGTCTTAAGATGTATTATGAATCATGTGGATGCACAAAATGTCATGGCAAGTCATGGTATGCAAGCAAATGAAAGATGGATGCAAAGGAAGACATAAATTAGGGTTTATGATCAACACACAAAGCAAAATCCAAAACCAGAAGCAAGAGACATGATAAAAATTTGAAAATGCTATCAAGGATACCCTAAACATATACAAACTCACTGCCCAAAGGAGGGGATCCAATTCTTATCCTAGTGAAAGTTGTGAATTTCCTAAGATTGCTAGGGTTTTGGGGTACTTCAACAAGAAAAATTCAAAACAAATTGAAAATGCAAGATCAACTCAAACCAATTTTATCCTATAAACTACATGCTATACAAGATGCAATGCAAAAATAATCATCATCCAACTCTCAATGGTTTGGCAGAAAGAAATTTTTGAAGTTTGAAGCAAAATATTGCCTTAAAATGAAATTAAATTCAATGAAAATGATCAAAAGGCATCAAGAACAAAAAAGAAATTTGGTTTGAGAGTTGGACAATGTTTCTAAATGTTTTGAAATGCTATTTGAATTTTTTTTGGGATTTTTAAATACCTAAATGTATTTTTAATTAATTAATTTTCATTAACTAATTAAAAATAAACATTTAAATGATTTAAAAATAATTTTTAATGCAAAAAATAAAAATAAAAATATTTTTGTGTTTTGAAAATTCATGAAGCCCTTGACAAAAATTGTCATAATTTTTTAATGATTTTAGCTATTTTAAAATAAATATGCAAAACAAATGAATAAAAAATGAAATAAAAATATAAATAAATGAAAGTATGCAAGAGGGATGGCCAGGATTTGATCTGGGCTTGGACTGGTTGACTGCGCGCCAGAACCAAGGGCCCAGATTCAAATCTGGCTAATTAGTTTTATGAATTAATTAAACAGGCTTTGAATTAATTAAACATAGATTAGGGTTTTAATGACACATCCTGGCCACACGTTTGCGCGCAAGTCAACCCCAGTCAACCCAATCCACGGCCTACATTCAAACTAAGCCCTAATCCTCATTAATGCACTAATGATTTTCAGGTGGCCGGAAATGACCTCCGGTCATCTTCTCTGGACACCTTCTTCCCTGAAAATTGCTAACTCACTCCCTAGGTCACTAAAACTTGATTTCTCTGCCCAGAATCCATCCCCACACATCATATAACAAGAATCAACAAACAAAACGCATTTATTTTTCGTATCAAAGCTGAATCGAATCAAAAGGGGTTTAGGTCAAAAAATTTCAGAAGCTTCATACATACTCAATACTCAACCATTTGCAAAACTAAACATATCAGCATGATCAGCACATCATATAGATTCATCTAAGAACTTAAAAATGCATTTCTGGAAAAAAAGTTCTTGAGCTCACCTGAAATGGAACTTTCAATCCAGGAGCTTTCTGCTTGCTTCTCTGCTTCAAAATGGCTTCAATGACCCTCCTGATGAAGCTTTGAAGCTTGGTTGAAGTTTAAGATGGTTAGTTTGTGAGATTGATCAATTTCTGTTCAGTGAGGGAGAGAAATCGTATTTTGATTTCAGGGAGTTTCAGGGCAAGGTGAAGGGTCAGGGATGATCAGTGAGACATGCTGAGATGTTCTATGGAGTTTGTTTTGATGTTTGTGTCTTGTGGAATGTGTTTCGAATGAAAATGCATATGGGAGGTTTTTGGTGAATTCTGGCTTGTGTGTGTGTTCAGGCTCCAAGATGTTGTGAAATGGCTTGCTTGAAGTGTGTTTGTAAAGTCTGGATTGGGCAGAATAGTTGGTGTGGCACTGTGGGATTGGTATGGGTGTTTTTGCAAAAAGTCAAGTCTAGGTGTACTTGAGGTATGGGCAAGTGTGAGGTTGTGATAGGGGCATGGTTGGGCTCAGCAGAGATCATGGAGTTCATGTGGATCAGATTCTATGAGCTGTAACAAGTCGAGGCATGGCTTCATGAGTTTTTGCAAGTTGGTACATCTTTGTCCCTTTTGGAAATTCATGAAGTTCAAGGCACCAAAATGCAATATTCTTGGGCCAATTCTGATCTTTAGAGGTCATGTGAGTATGTTGTAATGAGTTTGTGCACATTTGGAGTCTTTGGAATGCTTGATCATATCAATTTGCAAAATGCCTCTTTGGTACAAAACTTGAAATTATGTGATTTTGGCCAACTTTGACAAGCCATAACTTTTGATCAAAAATGAATTAGAATGAGTTCTTGTACTTTTTGAAAAGGGAATGATTCATTTTACAACTTTCATGACCAAAGTTTTCTCGTTTGAAGCATTTTTGAATCAAAAAGAAAGGTTTGAAAAAGTTTCCCAAAATGGCAAGTTTACATTACAAGTCATTTTCCCAAAAAGGCAACTTTGCAAATGGCTTGAAATTCTTCAATTTTGTGAACTTCCAACATCTTCTATGATCAAATAAATATCATACACATTCAAAATGATGAAGAACACCCTTTGGTTGGGTCATTGGGGGCCTCAGATGCCCTGATTTTGCACTGACTTGCTCAAGAAGTCAACCCTTGATCAGATGCCTTCCCCATGGAATTTCTTCATGCAAATTGATATGCATGATCCCTATACCATATAGAGACCAATAGAAACAAGAATGACCAAAAAATTTGGAGTTATGGCCTTTGAAACCAAAACCCTAATTCTAGGTCATCTGTGAAGTTAAACCTGGCTCTGCTTCCATGCCTTTCTCAGTTCTTGTGATTCTTTGACTTTCTTGACTTTATGAGGATGCAATATGATGCTTGAACATACATGGACCCCTTTGAAGTGATTGATGACCTTTGGAGTGGCTCAAGTGGCTCTTGGATTGCTCAGATCACAAACCCTAGATGTAGATGACTTAGCCACAATGCAATGAATCAAAAATGCAATATGAGGTGCTATGATTGAACTTATGCATATGAAGAGATCACAAGCCATGGTGTGAATGGGTGAGGGAAAATTTGGGGTGTTTACAATCCCCCATTAGACTTTTACCTTTGTGATCCTTTTGTTTCTCTTCTCTTCTCATCTCAAAACCCTAAAAAGACACTTAATAAGGATTGAAGTGATATCTTGAGCAATATCCTTATTCCATGAAACACTTGTAGTCTTCCCATCTTGGGGTAGTACAAACTTGTTTTGTGATGCACAAGTCTGATCAGGATACCATCTTCACCAAGAAAACCATAAAAAAACACTTCTTCATCAAAAAATACAAAAACACTTAATAAATTCAATGAGTTAGTGAGCCTAAGCCCTAATCTCTGGGATCATGTTTTGGGGATCTTCTCCTTACTTGAGTGTGCTTGTTCTATTATTCCATCTTGGAATGTAGTGACAAGTACACATTCCATGGAAAAGAGCTTGAGTTCATTTCCTTGTGACGCACTCATAAAAAGCTTCTAAAAAACACAAACAAACAATAAGCGTCTTTCCTTCGGGAATTCTTTTCTCATCTCCTTCGCTCCGTCCGCGAACTTGCTCCTACTTGTCATTTTGAAAGACGGTAACGCACTCGTCGTCCGAGCCTGCAACACCTGAGCATTGACATAGGCAGTTCAAGCCTTAATACACAAGCAATATTTTCCACCCCTAGTTAGGGGAACTACGGCGACTCTGATCCTCATTGTCCAGATGAGGTACGTAGGAAGCGGGGTAGGCCCCGTTCGAGCACAATCTTTATTTTCCCTACATTTTTCCTTTTCATTTCTTTTTCAATTCCCTTTTCTTTTCTCTTATCCAGTTCAGTTCTTTTTCTTTGCAGCAGCTTTCATTTCTACATCCTTTGAAACAATTTCTTCGCAAGCTTGGATCCCGTCGGGTACGGCGGACGATCTGGGGTGCTAATACCTTCCCAGGTCGTAACCGACTCCCGAACTCAGTCTCTTTGGTTCGCAGGACCCGTTTCCTTCCTCTTCTTCCTTCTGGTTTGTGCAGCATTACCATTCCCGTTCCTTCGGGATAAAAATGCCTGGCTGGCGACTCTACCTCTTTCCGCGCCACTTTCGCGTTTGTACCAGGATGGAAATCCAGGGAGCGACAGCTGGCGACTCTGCTGGGGACCAAACCCAGAATCTCTGGTTCCCTTGAGAGTCTCTCCTAGCGCTTGCGTGTTTTTGTTTCTTTGAGTGTTGATTATTTGTTGTTGTGTGTATATATTACTATTGTTTGTTTATAATTTATTTACAGCTTTATTTACAGTTTTCAGTATTTATTTTATGCATCATATTTTATACTGGACTGTCTGGACTGGATTTTCAGTTTGGTGGGCTTGGGTGGTACTGTTTCTGAGAGATGAGTTCATTACCACGGCTCGAGTGCACCTTAGGACTTAGAGTGGTTCCACTTTGGCCTCATGAGATCTTGTCATGGGTGTAGTAGTGAGTTCCACGCCCAGACTTGCGACCGTCTTGGAAATGTCTTGATTTGGGGATCTTCCTTTCTCATTTCATAACCTTGATAGTTATGTGCAGCTGGGGACCGATCATTGAGAACCTTGTGGAAACATCCCTCTTTAGTGGTGACAATGGCAGACCACATTCTGTGGCAAACCCATTCGAACCCGAGGGCCCACCTGGAACTCACATAGGATGACCTTGTTTTCCCGGACTCAGCTGAGGCCTCCCTGCGTAGTATATAATGCCAAACTGATTCCCTGATTTGGTCATGAGACATTTCTCGGAAATGATGAAAGTATTATTGCTATTCGGCTTTGAGAGTCCGTGATGTCTAACCCGGAGCACACCAGTGAGATTGGGAGGGGTTTACAGGTTTGCAGGAACCCTTGGCCTCTACATACCCTCATTATCAGTGTGGTCCTTGTTATGATTTGGTCCTTATGGTTCTGGATTTCTTGGTCTCTTGGTTCTAAGAGTTTCTATCAGAGGGTAGTGGTTCAGAGGATCTTGGTTTTCAGTTATTCAGAGGGTCCTGATATCTAGTGTCTAGTATCCAGATGGTCCCAGATTGATCATATGCATGCATTTCATTTGCATCGCATCATACTTGCATTAATTATTTGTGTTTCCATTTTTCAGGTTGTTGTTCACAGTTAGCACCCAGTTCTGGTAATTATAATCTCTCCAGATGGCAGAAGTTACGAGAATTACAAGGAAAAAGAATGTTCATTATACTTTTCTCCAACCAGAAGTCAAGAGTGTTCAGAAATTAGCAGGGCTGATGAATGACCAAGTTTTAGGGAATTTCAGAAAGAGTTATGGTCAGATATTGAAGTACATGGATAAACCTACTGCAGACCAGAAGGATAGCTTGCACACTTTGCTTCAGTTTTATGATCCCTTGCTGCGGTGTTTTATATTTCCAGATTATATCTTGGCTCCTAC
This sequence comes from Lathyrus aphaca, assembly GCA_963966055.1. Taxonomy (NCBI): domain Eukaryota; kingdom Viridiplantae; phylum Streptophyta; class Magnoliopsida; order Fabales; family Fabaceae; genus Lathyrus; species Lathyrus aphaca. The sequence goes on from OZ014523.1 coordinate 310,519,536, forward strand.
CTTGGAGGAGATTTCCAGCATTTTGGGTGTTCCTGTCAGAGATACTTTGCCTTACTATGGGTCTGAGTTGGTTCTCAAGGAAGAAGACATAGCCAGAGTCTGTCGTATACCAGTTGCTAAGGTCAAGAAGGCTTTAAAGGACAGTGAATGCAAAGGACTCCCTTGGGATGTGATTATACCAGAGGCTGAAGAGTATGCCAAAGAGGGTAAGTGGGGAGATTTTGGTGCTATGGTGGCTTTGATGGTATATGGATCTAGTCTTTTCCCAGGAGAAAAGGAGTTTGTGAGCTTGGAAGTGATCTCCATCTTTGCTAAAGGCAATCCTGTACCAACTCTGTTGGGAGATTTCTACTACAGTGTTCATTACCGGAATGAGAAAGGCAGAGGTGGACCAGTGGGTTGTTGTGCTTCATTATTTGTTGAGTGGTTTGCTAGGCAATTTCCAAAGTCAGGCTCTTTCAAGGAGATGAGAGATGAATGGAGGTGGTCTAGGAGGCTAATGGGATTAACTTCTAAGGATATAGCTTGGGGATATGACAGAGATTTGCTGGGAAAGGAGGTATTGGTCAGTTGTAGAAGATTTGTTGGAGTGCCTTTGCTAGGAAGAAAGGGTGTGATCAGTTATCATCCAACATTAGTTAGGAAGCAATTTGGCTATCCTCTGAGGGATCCACCAAGTATGGAAGAATTTGTTGAGTCTTTGTATTTTCCTGTGGAGGGAAACAAAGAGTTGGTCATACAAGCATCTCAGGCTTGGGCTCACAGGGTGAAGAAAGGTAAGAAGGACTTTGGAAGGGTAGATCCCAAGACATATCCTCCTTTTGCTACATGTTTGCAGAAACGTGTGGAAGAAGTGCTCTTGCCATTTTCAGTAGAAGCTCCATTCTATCCCAAAGAAGTTCTATGTCAGAATACTGTTTTTCTGGAAGAATATAAGAAGCTGGAAGCTCAGCTGCACGAGGTCCGGATAGAGAACACTGAAATGGTTAACTTGTACCATATCGTGCTAAGAATGAAGTAGAGGGAAAGCGACAGAAGGTGAAAGCCTCATTAGGAGCAAAACAAAAAGAGTTTGCTAGAAGGGAAGCTCACTTTCAAAGATTGGGTCTAATGGAATCTAAAATAGAAGCAGAGCGTAAGAAGACTTTGAAGACTCTTAAAGAAGCTCGCCAGTCCATTGTTTGGTTGCAAGGCCAAAGGGAACAGGAGCGGAAGAAGTATAAAGAAAAAGAAGAGTTTTTTGAGGTACAGATGGCCTTCAAGAAAGAGGAGGTGGAACAAGTCCACAACATACGAAGGGAAAATACTCAACAGTTGGCACAAAGCCAGATTGCCCTGTGTAACACCCCAAAATTTGCCCTCTCATTTTTCCAACTTTTTGCACAGCATTTAGCATACATAAATTCATAAAATAACCAAAAACATTGCATCATAATCATCACAGCCGGGGCATAGGTTTGTGATCAGTGAACAAAGCAACTGAAGGTTATACAAAGGCAATCAAAGTTCCACAAAGCTTCTCAACCTTGTGCAAATGGTCCACAATATCCCACAAGTGTTCACTTGGAGCCACAAGTCTTATACAGAGGTGCTTTGATCAAGGGAGGCAAGTAGTGCAACATTTCCCAGCAAAAAGGAGTCAGATGAGGGTTTCTAGTGAACTGGGCTTATCAATGAGACTTTGGTCCAAGCATGGTTTCATGGTTATCTACATGATGTCAAGTACCTATGGTTCAAATTTCACTATTGGACTCATTTTGGAAGGCCCTCAATTGTTCAGTTGATTGAAAATCAGAAAATTGGAGAAAAGTCAACCAAGATGAGTAAAAAGTTAACTCTTGAATTTTTGGGATCAAAATCATGAAATTATGGTCACAAGTTTCTTAAGGACCAATTTGGATCAAGAAAGAATGGAAAAAAATCAAGAAAAACTAAAACTTACCATTTTTTGGAAAGTTTGGGTTTCCAAAAATGGCAAATTTTGGTCATCTTTGTAGCCATTTCAAGAGTGGTTTTTCCCCAAAATAAGAGTCCTATGAAAAGTATACCTTGAGAAAATGAAAGAGGACATCCTAAGCTTCAAAACCATATGTGGAACTCCTTCATAGGATCAAAATTGAGAAAGATATGGTCGTTCAAAGTTTGGGCAAAAAACAAGGCAATACAGCAGGATGAATCGATGCATCCGTGTTATGAATCGATTCATAACAGTTAAAAAACTGTTATGAATCGATACATCCGTGTATGAATCGATTCATAATGTGATTTTTTGCTGAAATTAGCTTTCTCTTCAGTATGTATCGATGCATAACCTTATAAATCGATTCATGATGCTGTTTTTTTGCCATTTTGCTACTGTTTTTGATGCAAAACAAGTGTGGATGCTATGCTACCTTGGGGTTTGAGCGTGGAAATGATTGGTACACATTCTATAGCTCATTTAGCTTCACTCTGGCCTCAATTCAAGCTTCACCATTGCTGCTACATAAAAGTGGTCTTCACCACAAGTGTTCATGAGCTAGTATACTAAAGAAAGTTCTAGAAGAGCCAGCTCACCCTCTTCTACCATATTCTAGAGTTTTCTACAACCTTCCAAGGAGTTCTAGAATTCTCTAGAATCCCAACTAACTCCTAACCTAAGCCAACTCCTAAGCTACCTCCAAGCCCAAACCTCATGCCAAACCAATGCATTATATAAATCCATCTCCTCCCAAAGCTAAGGGTAATCACCACAAATCACTCTCTCCCTCATTCTTCACTCAATCAGCATTTTCACAATCTCAAATTCGTCCCTTTCTCTCCCACTTTTCCACCATTTTCACCATAGCTTTTCAACAAAAGTTCTTCAAGTTTCACATTGAAACTTGAAGGTCTTAAAGCTTAGCCTCCATCCTCCATTAAATTGAGCATTGTGGAAGAAGAAGCTACTGGTTTTGGTGGAGATTGCGACTTATCAGAAGTGATTAATCGAGAAGCGTCAAGACCGAATAGCATTTATTTTGCATTCGCGGATTCTCCGGTTTTCTTCTCCATTCGCACTCCGATTCATTGCAACAATTACCGAAACACTCCTCCGTTTCGTAGGTTGGTGATTTAACCATTATGCCTTAATTTATCCTCTTCATCTCGCCTTAACGGCATTCTCCGCATGATTTTCGATTATGTTTGCATTGTACCGTTCATTTTAATTTTCGTTGCTTTCTTGCTTGCAATTTGCATTTGGATTATTAGGAATTAGTTTTGTAGTCTAATCTAGGTCCTAGTAGGTGTAAAGAATCCTTTGTAAATAGGAAAAACGGTTCTCGTCGTAGGAATTTAGATTTTAGCTTATTTGATAGCTTAGTCTTAATTCTTCATGCCTATCACCCCCCATACATGTTTAGGTACTGATTTTAGGGGATTTTTAGGTCCATTTCCAGTAGCTAATTCCCCTATTTCGAGTCATTTCGACATGATTTCGTTCATGTTACGTGTTATGCATTTTTGTGCTTCTTTGTGCATAGTTTAAGTTCTTGCATTTTGTTGCCATGTTCATGCACCATTAGGCATATAATAATCATGTTGCATTCTGTTTTTACATGTTTGTATTGCCTCAAATAATTTTTTTTTTCATTCCATTATGTTGATGTATGTTGCATTTTGCATAATCATATGTATGTGCATTTGGTTGCATTTTGTTGCATATTTGATCACATCATCCATATCAATTCAATTCTGAATTTTGCATTGAGTTTAGCATGTTTGTTAAGCTATCATGTTGCATGTTCATAATCAATAATCATCATGTGCATATACCATGTTCATGTACCATACTTTTGCATTACTTGTTGCATAATCAACCATGTGATGCATTCTTGCATAATCTTCAAAATATTCATGTTCTTGCATTTTTATATGATGATCCATGTTCAAATGTATGTTCATGATGGATTTAGTGCATTATTCATTGAATTTGTGCATTAAAATATGAAAATAATCAATTCTTGATTTTGCATTTCATAGCTGTTGTTGCATATAGGTGCTGTAAAATGTGTGCTGTTTGTTTATAGTGCATGCTGTATTTGACCTTTTACACCTACTTTTTCATGCTGCAAGATAGCTGTAGTATGTTGTTTGTGTTATGCTTTATTTTCATAGCTGTTTGTGTGTTTGAGTGCTGTAAATAGTTGCTGAATTTTAGTTTAGCATAGTTTAGGCACCCTTAAACCTAAGATTGAGTCTAGTTTAGGTCCAAGAGCCTTAGGATTTAATTGTTGTGTGTTTGCTTTATTATTTTTGTAATAAAATGCACACTAATCATTTGTTTTGTAGTGGGGAAGATTGAGGTAAGTTTCCTTCACCCAATCCTTTATTTTTATGCATTTCTTTTATGCATTTTAAATTCATTTTTCCTTCCATATTTGTCTTTGGTAGGATCCCCCTTTGTTAGGACCAACTTACCTTCCTTAGGAAGTAAGTTGTATCCTATTTCTTCTTTCTTTTCCTTTTGATCCTTAGGATTAGAAACCTCACTAACCTTTAAGATCTCCTTGATATTGAATAAACAACTTAGGGTTGGTCTTAGTCCCCCTTAGTTTTTGTCCTTTTTCGATTTGAGTCTTCTTCTCTCATCTTCAAACAAAAATCTAAAAGACATTCAATAAGCACTTGAAATAGTCTCTTGCGCATAGCCTTATTCCATGGGGCACTCATATTCATTCCATCTTGGAATAGTGTGGGCTTGTCTAGCATGATGCACAAGTCTAATCAAGGGACTATTTTCACAAACAATAAACTCCAAAACACTTCTCATAAAAGACAATCAACTAAGACATCACGTCTTCTCTTCTCATCTCATACTCTTTGCGGACGAATACGACTTGCCTCGACAGTTCAAACAGCGATACGGTAAACACCCTCGAGTCAGAGCCGGTAACACCTGAGCTAGAGCTATGGCAATGTCAGCTTAAAAAATACAAACAAAGTTCCCGCCTTAGTGAGGCGAACTACGTCGACTCTGATTCTCATATTCCCAGTGAGGTACGTAGGCAGCGGGGTAGGGCCCGTTCGAGCACATTCTTTATTTTCCCTACATTTCCCCCTTTTTTTATTCTCTTTCTCTTTTCCAATTCCCTTTCTTATCTCCAGTTCCAGTTCCAGTAGCAGTTTTATTCAGCAGCATATTATTTCTCACCCTTTGAAACCAAACAAGCAAGCGTGGATCCCGTCGGGTACGGCGGACGATCTGGGGTGCTAATACCTTCCCAGGTCGTAACCGACTCCCGAACCCAGATCTTTGGTTCGCAGGACCTCGTCCTTTCCTTCTTCCTCAGGTTTGTGCAGCATTACCTTTCCCGTTCCTTCGGGATAAAAATGCATGGCTGGCGACTCTACCTTTTCCGCGCCACTTTCGCGTTTGTACTAGGATGAAAATCCCGGGAGCGACAGCTGGCGACTCTGCTAGGGACCGAACCCAGAATCTCTGGTTTCCATTGTAGAGTCAATCCTAGCGCTTGTCTGTTTTTGTTTCTTTCGGCGTTCATCTGTTTGCTGCTGTGTGCTTTAGTTTAGCTTTACTGTTTTCATTTACAGTTTTACTTTACAGCTTTACTTTACCGCATTTATTTACTGCTTTCAGTATTTATCATGCATCATTATCACTGTCTGGCTGTGCTGGTTTCATTTTTCCTGTGGGATGGGGTTACTGTGAGATGAGCTCATAACCGGGGCTCGAGTGCACCCTAGGACTTAGAGTGGTTCCACTTTGGCTTCATGGCATCTTGCTATGTTGGTAGTAGTGAGTTCCACACCTTGACTTGCGACCTTCTCGGGAATGTATTGATTCCAGAATATTTCTGGGGCAATACGCTACCTTGATAGTTATGTGCAGTCAAGGGACCGATCATTGAGAACCTTAGTGGAAACAACCCTCTCCAGCGATGACAGTGGCAGACCACATTTGTTGGCAAACCCACTCGCATCCGAGGGCCCACTGGGCACTTGCATAGGATGGCCTGTTTTTTCCGGACTCAACTGAGACCTCCCTGAGTAGTACATAATGCCAAACCGATTCCCTGATTTGGTCATGAGCCATTTCTCGGAAATGGTGATGTATTATTGCTATCCGGCTTTGAGAGTCCGTGATGTTGACGCGGAGTAGCATACCCGTGAGATGGGAAGGGTTTACAGGTTTGCAGGAACCCTGAAACTTCCAACATACCCGCTTTGCCAGCATTGTTCAGTAATATGATCAGGTTCTACATGGTCTTTTGGTTCTGAAATTCGGGATTTCGGTGGTACTGTTATTATGACTCTTCACCAGCACATGATTGTCTTCTCGACACCAATGTAAGACCAGTGGTCGCCTGACCTTTGACCACACACCAGTGCATTGCATAACATCCTCTGCATGCTTGCATTACTAACACATGCTTACTCATTTGCAGGGCCGCATGTAGCATCCTCCTGAACATATCATACGCATTTACTGCATGATTTGCATATTTTGCATTTTTTCAGGTCATTCGGACTTCCTAACTTATTCAACTTCGGGCAATATAGTTGGTCAACACATTCATCGGTATCCAACAAAAAGAAACCGAGTGAGAATGGCTGAACGAATGCAGACTGATCTCAATGAGCTCCGACAAAGGATGGATCAGTTCATGGACATGATGACCGGCATTGCGCAGAATCAAGAGCGTCTCAGATTGATGGTTGAGCAGCCCCGTGGGAACACTAATGCTGGAACACCGACTGAGAATGTGGATCCTAACGCTGCCCGTGACGGAGGGCCAAATTTAAATAGGACTGCAGCCCGTAATGAAGACACTCAGGAAGACCAGTTCACTCTACTGGATGCTGACATGGGTAATATGAATGAGGTCAACAATCGAAGGTATGAAGAGCTGGCGGAGAAGATTAAGGCCATGGAATGTCAGAACTCCCTGGGCATCGATGTAACCAGTCTCGGGTTAGTACAAGGAGTCAGAATCCCTCCCAAGTTCAAGTCACCATTGTTTGACAAGTACAACGGCAGCACGTGCCCTAGAACTCATATTCATGCATACTTTGGAAAAATCTCAGCTCATACTGATGACGAGAAACTTTGGATGCATTTCTTCCAAGATAGTCTATCGGGAGCTTCATTGAGCTGGTACATGAAGTTAAGTTGGGTCTCTATTCGATGTTGGAAAGATTTAGCTGAAGCTTTTCTCAAGCAGTATCAATACAATATTGATATGGCTCCAAACCGCACCCAGTTGTAGAATTTGTCTCAAGGACCCAAGGAAAATTTTAAGCAGTATGCCCAGAGGTGGCGTGAGCTGGCCGCACAGGTTCAACCCCCGTTGCTGGATCGGGAAATAGCCGATATGTTTATGGGCACCTTGCAAGGCGTTTACTTGGATCGTCTGGCCGCATGCCCGTCCATTGGTTTTTCTGATATTGTCATCGCTGGAGAAAGGATAGAAAACTTCCTGAAATTAGGAAAGATTCAGGATGCAAGCAGTGCTAGTTCATCTGGTGTAAAGAAACCTTTTGGCAATGGCCAAAGGCGAAGAGAAGGTGAGACCAATGCCGTGTATAGGGGCCGAGATAGAGGTCGTTCTCAAGGTTACTACCAAACAGCTGCTGTGACTATTACTCCTCAGGCTCAACCACAACCTCAAGGTCAGTAATATCAAGCGCAGAGACCAAATCAGGAAAGGACAAGAGCGAGAAACCGCAGACTTGATCCCGTCCCATGCCCATATGCTGTATTGCTCCCAAAACTGCTAAAGTTGAACCTGGTCGAGCTTCGTGCCATGAGAGCCCCTGCTCCTGATAATCTACCTCAGAACTTCGATGCAAATGCCAGATGCGAATTCCATTCAGGCGCCCAGGGGCACAGTATTGAGAAATGTTGGGCTTTTCAGAACAAGGTACAAGACCTAATTGACTCCAAGGCGATCAATTTTGCGCCTCACCCAAATGTACTCCAGAATCCAATGCCTAATCACAACGGAACCGGTGTCACGGTTATTTTACCAGATGGTCCACGTTAAGCTGGAATCTTCAGGAAGCAAATAAAGCTATCAGTATCCAGATACTCTCAACAATGGCAACTGTTTGTTTTTCTTCGATGTACTTTCATCCCTATTGAGGGGAACTACGTCGCTCTGATTCTTCATTGGTCATTGGTCAATGGAGATACGTAGGCAGAAGATCGCCAGATCTTTCCGAGCAACCTTATGGGGCAACTTTACTCCCCAGCTTCACTTTTCCCTTCAAATGTCTCGTGTCAGAGTCAGAGTAGCTAGAAGAAGAAGTATGACTGCCATGGTTGGGCATGCAACTGCAAATTGAGGATTACAAGTCTGTGAAAGAGCTATTGATCACTGATAGTATCCAAGACTGATAGGTCCAGACGGAGTCAAGCCTCCTCAACGACGGCAATATTCAGCTTCATTAATGCATTTCCATTTGTGGTTCTTTTATTTGCTAAACATTTGTATACATGTATGAAAGTTGTTTGCTTTTGAATGTTATCAATAATAAAACTCACATGTTTTTCTTGAAGTAATTCATTTGTCAATTTAATTATGCATGTTTACATTGCAATACCAATTGTCGTGCTCAAACTCTATGATGGAGAATGACGAAACAAAAAAAGCAGAAATCTCTAATGGTGTGCTCTCGAGTAAGACCCTGTTGACGATGTACAGGCTTTGTTTCAAATACCTAAACACTGGAGATATAAGGGAGATAGATCCTTGCTAACCCCCTTGAGCCTTGAAGTAGGAGTTTCTTCTCGCATGAAAAACCCTCACATGTAACCCAGGGGCAGGGTAGATGTCAGCTAGTCGGACCAAGCGTTCAGGCTTTCATAAAGGAATGTATTTGAGGATCCATTACATTCCACTATGCTAATCAAGAGGTCCAAAGACCAGAAGCTACAATGGTTATCCAAACCAAGAGGTCCAAAGACTGGAAACCACAATGGTTATCCTTCATCGACCAAAGATTGAGGAAGTCATAACCCTCGCAAAGCAATCAAGACAAATAGTGTTACACGATTTGTTCAAAAAAAAATGAAATGAAAAGCCCGCTAAGTCGAAATTTGAAAACAAGTGACTTAGGGAAAAGTAGGGCATCCCGCTGGACTTTGCAATCAAAGATTCACAAGAATCAGTCCAGGCAAAAGTTAGGGATAAGCAAAATAATGCAAAAGCGAAAATGCAAAAAGGATTACACAAGAAAGATCCTTAAGCAAGAACAAAGTCGTGTGACACAAACACGAAAGACAAAGGGGTGACTGACTCCCAACGACAACCTGATTGGTGCTTGAACCGATAGCAGCAATGGTTCCTCAATCAACAGAAATGCTTATGAAAGGTAAATGCTTGTGAAAACAAGCTGAATGTAGGAATGCAGAACATCACGAAGAGTGGGTGGGCACAAATAAACTTCGAGCCTATATCCTTTGTTTCTATAACCGTGAACCAGGCCACGATACAACCTTTAAAAGTCCTAACTGAAATAGGGCTAATTTGAGAGCGTACTACTATGAAGCCGCGTTCCTGACTCCTATGAGTTATGCTAAAAGACATTTGTTGGTATTGCATGTACATACTTTCATTCAAAAATAATGCCGTATCTTAACCAGTGATTTGTTCACAAAGGTTTGCGACATTTTTTCAAAACTTCAAGATTAACATGTGTATTGCATTAGAATTTCCATTCTCAAAATAAACATGTTTCTGCTTGCATACATCTGTTTGGCATCATAAAAAGCTCACAAGCGGAAATTCAGTCAAGAAGATTAAGCTTGCCAAGTTGAGAAGTCTAAAACTTCTGAAAGACAGTCACGTCAAAGTGCACTTTTCCGAGAAAACACCATTGAGTAAGGACGTTCCCAACCATTCATGGTAAGAGCCAACTAATCTGGGGCAGTTATGTCAAGAGTCAGCCAATCTGGGGAAATTACCTCGAGATTCAGATCTCTCCCAAAGCAATTGACCAAAGATTTATACTGGGGCAAGCTACCCCAATCGCACGAGGATTCATTCTTTCCCGAAGACACATAATCGGAAGTTCAGAGTACCGGGGCAATTATACTCCTGAAGAGTTTAAAGACATTAGGTCTTTTGTAAAATCCTCTTAAGGAAAAGCCCGAATCAAAGCGAATGATCCCTAGCACGAGACTACTTGAAATCTTTCCTCCTCAGCAGGACGCGGTTTAGTTTCGTTATCCCCAGCAGACGCATGGACGTTATCCCCAGTAAAGTCGTCAAACTTTCCTCCCGCAGGTTTTCCCAGCGGATCTCAAACCAAATCCTTCTCTTCCCCAGCAGAGCAATAAGGATCATCTCTATCAAGAGTCGTCTTCCCGTAGTGAAGCACTTCTTACAAGAGTCAAGAAATCCCAGGCAGTTAGCTGAACGATTCCTTTCCCCCACAGAGGTTTGGAAAATTCAGGTAGACAAGAGAGTTCTCCTCAGCAGAGCCTTGACAGGTCTTCCCCCAGCTAAGTCGAAAAGTTGTCGATTCCCCAGCGAAATCGGTGAGGTGAGATTCAATCCCCAGCAGTTGAGGCATCCCCTAGCAGGGTCTTCAAATCTAAAGTCCAATTTATTTTTGGCAAAGGTATTAAGTCGAGACAGACTAGCCAAACTCTTCTCCATCAAAAATATCGACAATCATTTGTATCCCCCACAGAGTCAGCAAAGATTTGTTATTTCCGCGTCAAGAATTCCCTTTGTGCCTATCCCCCAGTGTCATGAGGCATCATTTCATACAATTCAGCATGTGTATTAAATCCAAGGTTGATATCCAAAGTCCACCTGTAGCGTGGCAATTTATCACAGGTCCACCCGCAGCGTGGCAATTCTCAAAGTCCACCCGTAGCGTGGCGATTCTCAAAGTCCACCCGTAGCGTGGCAATTTATCCAAAGTCCACCCGTAGCGTGGCAATTTATCACAGGTCCACCCGCAGCGTGGCAATTCTCAAAGTCCACCCGTAGCGTGGCAATTCTCAAAGTCCACCCGTAGCGTGGCAATTTATCCAAAGTCCACCCGTAGCGTGGCAATTTACCACAGGTCCACCCGTAGTGTGGCAAATTCTCAAAGTCCAACCGCAGATTAGCCAAAGTCCATCCTCTGGGTGGCGAATTCTTGAAGTCTCCCGTAGTGAGAAGAAGTCTCCCATAGCGAGCAGCAGCCCCCGTAGTGTGGCAAGAAATCAAAGTCTCTCGTAGTGAGCAGAAGTCTCCTGTAGTGAGCCAAAGTCTCTCGTAGCGAGCAGCAGCCCCCGTAGTGTGGCAAAAAATCAAAGTCTCCCGTAGTGAGAAAAAGCCTCCCGTAGCGAGCAAAAGTCTCCCGTAGTGAGCCAAAGTCTCCCGTAGCGAGCAGTAGCCCCCGTGGTGTGGGAAGAAGCAGAAGTCTCCTGTAGTGAGCAGAAGTCTCCCGTAGTGAGCCAAAGTCTCCCGTAGCGAGTAACATCCCCCGTAGTGTGGCAAAACAACAAGGTCTCCCATAGTGAGCATACGTTTCCCATAGATGAGCAATGTATCCCCAGCGAAGTCGCTACATTGAAGTCTCCCGTAGCTGAGCAATGTGCCCCGTAGTGTGGCAAGAAATCAAAGTTTCCCGTAGTGAAAGACTCCCGTAGCGAGCAATGTGCCCCCGTAGTGTGGCGAATTCCCAAGGTCTCCCGTAGCTGAGCAATGTGCCCCCGTAGTGTGGAAAGATTTCCAAAGCCCCGCAGTGTGGCAAAATATCCCCGCAGAGTGAGCAAAAGTCCATCAAAGGTCTCCCGTAGCGAGCAGAGACCCCCGTAGTATGGCAAAGCATTAAGAAGATCACCCGTTGTGTGGCATGTTATTAATATCCCAGCAAAAGTCCACCCGTAGCGTGGCAAATCAGCAATCTCCCGACATTATTCCGAAACATTCACAGATTCACTACACTTCACATCCAAGTTCTCCCCAAGCAGAGTTCAGATGGTTGGGTTTATTTCCCTTTTCTCTTCCATCGAGTGCAAATTTTCTGGTTGTTTTTAGTATTCAATCCCTGCATACTTCAAACTTCTGAAAGCGACTGCTATCATCCATTCAAGTCTACAGTGATTAAATAGGGGCAGCTGTAACACCCCAAAATTTTCCCTCTCATTTTTCCAACTTTTTGCACAACATTTAGCATACATAAATTCATAAAATAACCAAAAACATTGCATCATAACCATCACAGCAGGGGCATAGGTTTGTGATCAGTGAACAAAGCAACTGAAGGTTATACAAAGGCAATCAAAGTGCCACAAAGCTTCTCAACCTTGTGCAAATGGTCCATAATATCCCACAAGTGTTCACTTGGAGCCACAAGTCTTATACAGAGGTGCTTTGATCAAGGGAGGCAAGCAGTGCAACATTTCCCAGCAAAAAGGAGTCAGATGAGGGTTTCTAGTGAACTGGGCTTATCAATGAGACTTTGGTCCAAGCATGGTTTCATGGTTCTCTACATGATGTCAAGTACCTATGGTTCAAATTTCACTATTGGACACATTTTGGAAGGCCCTCAATTGTTCAGTTGATTGAAAATCAGAAAATTGGAGAAAAGTCAACCAGGATGAGTAAAAAGTCAACTCTTGAATTTTTGGGATCAAAATCATGAAATTATGGTCACAAGGCTCTTAGGGACCAATTTGGATCAAGAAATAATGGAAAAAAAATCAAGAAAAACTAAAACTTACCATTTTTTGGAAAGTTTGGGTTTCCAAAAATGGCAAGTTTTGGTCATCTTTGTAGCCACTTCAAGAGAGGTTTTTTCCCAAAATAAGAGTCCTATGAAAAGTATACCTTGAGAAAATGAAAGAGGACATCCTAAGTTTCAAAACCATATGTGGAACTCCTTCATAGGATCAAAATTGAGAAAGATATGGTCGTTCAAAGTTTGGGCAAAAAACAAGGCAATACAGCAGGATGAATCGATGCATCCGTGTTATGAATCGATTCATAACAGTTAAAAAACTGTTATGAATCGATACATCCGTGTATGAATCGATTCATAATGTGATTTTTTGCTAAAATTAGCTTTCTCTTCAGTATGTATCGATGCATAACCTTATGAATCGATTCATGATGCTGTTTTTTTGTCATTTTGCTGCTGTTTTTTATGCAAAACAAGTGTGGATGCTATGCTACCTTGGGGTTTGAGCGTGGAAATGATTGGTACACATTCTATAGCTCATTTAGCTTCACTCTGGCCTCAATTCAAGCTTCACCATTGCTGCTACATCAAAGTGGTCTTCACCACAAGTGTTCATGAGCTAGTATACTAAAGAAAGTTCTAGAAGAGTCAGCTCACCCTCTTCTACCATATTCTAGAGTTTTCTACAACCTTCCAAGGAGTTCTAGAATTCTCTAGAATCCCAACTAACTCCTAACCTAAGCCAACTCCTAAGCTACCTCCAAGCCCAAACCTCATGCCAAACCAATGCATTATATAAATCCATCTCCTCCCAAAGCTAAGGGTAATCACCACAAATCACTCTCTCCCTCATTCTTCACTCAATCACTATTTTCACAATCTCAAATTCGTCCCTTTCTCTCCCACTTTTCCACCATTTTCACCATAGCTTTTCAACAAAAGTTCTTCAAGTTTCACATTGAAACTTGAAGGTCTTAAAGCTTAGCCTCCATCCTCCATTAAATTGAGCATTGTGGAAGAAGAAGCTACTGGTTTTGGTGGAGATTGCGACTTATCGGAAGTGATTAATCGAGAAGCGTCAAGACCGAATAGCATTTATTTTGCATTCGTGGATTCTCCGGTTTTCTTCTCCATTCGCACTCCGATTCATTGCAACAATTACCGAAACACTCCTCCGTTTCGTAGGTTGGTGATTTAACCATTATGCCTTAATTTATCCTCTTCATCTCGCCTTAACGGCATTCTCCGCATGATTTTCGATTATGTTTGCGTTGTACCGTTCATTTTAATTTTCGTTGCTTTCTTGCTTGCAATTTGCATTTGGATTATTAGGAATTAGTTTTGTAGTCTAATCTAGGTCCTAGTAGGTGTAAAGAATCCTTTGTAAATAGGAAAAACGGTTCTCGTCGTAGGAATTTAGATTTTAGCTTATTTGATAGCTTAGTCTTAATTCTTCATGCCTATCACCCCCCATACATGTTTAGGTACTGATTTTAGGGGATTTTTAGGTCCATTTCCAGTAGCTAATTCCCCTATTTCGAGTCGTTTCGACATGATTCCGTTCATGTTACGTGTTATGCATTTTTGTGCTTCTTTGTGCATAGTTTAAGTTCTTGTATTTTGTTGCCATGTTCATGCACCATTAGGCATATAATAATCATGTTGCATTCTGTTTTTACATGTTTGTATTGCCTCAAATAATTATTTTTTTCATTCCATTATGTTGATGTATGTTGCATTTTGCATAATCATATGTATGTGCATTTGGTTGCATTTTGTTGCATATTTGATCACATCATCCATATCAATTCAATTCTGAATTTTGCATTGAGTTTAGCATGTTTGTTAAGCTATCATGTTGCATGTTCATAATCAATAATCATCATGTGCATATACCATGTTCATGTACCATACTTTTGCATTACTTGTTGCATAATCAACCATGTGATGCATTCTTGCATAATCTTCAAAATATTCATGTTCTTGCATTTTTATATGATGATCCATGTTCAAATGTATGTTCATGATGGATTTAGTGCATTATTCATTGAATTTGTGCATTAAAATATGAAAATAATCAATTCTTGATTTTGCATTTCATAGCTGTTGTTGCATATAGGTGCTGTAAAATGTGTGCTGTTTGTTTATAGTGCATGTTGTATTTGACCTTTTACACCTACTTTTTCATGCTGCAAGATAGCTGTAGTATGTTGTTTGTGTTATGCTTTATTTTCATAGTTGTTTGTGTGTTTGAGTGCTGTAAATAGTTGCTGAATTTTAGTTTAGCATAGTTTAGGCACCCTTAAACCTAAGATTGAGTCTAGTTTAGGTCCAAGCGCCTTAGGATTTAATTGTTGTGTGTTTGCTTTATTATTTTTGTAATAAAATGCACACTAATCATTTGTTTTGTAGTGGGGAAGATTGAGGTAAGTTTCCTTCACCCAATCCTTTATTTTTATGCATTTCTTTTATGCATTTTAAATTCATTTTTCCTTCCATATTTGTCTTTGGTAGGATCCCCCTTTGTTAGGACCAACTTACCTTCCTTAGGAAGTAATTTGTATCCTATTTCTTCTTTCTTTTCCTTTTGATCCTTAGGATTAGAAACCTCACTAACCTTTAAGATCTCCTTGATATTGAATAAACAACTTAGGGTTGGTCTTAGTCCCCCTTAGTTTTTGTCCTTTTTCGATTTGAGTCTTCTTCTCTCATCTTCAAACAAAAATCTAAAAGACATTCAATAAGCACTTGAAATAGTCTCTTGCGCATAGCCTTATTCCATGGGGCACTCATATTCATTCCATCTTGGAATAGTGTGGGCTTGTCTAGCATGATGCACAAGTCTAATCAAGGGACTATTTTCACAAACAATAAACTCCAAAACACTTCTCATAAAAGACAATCAACTAAGACATCACGTCTTCTCTTCTCATCTCATACTCTTTGCGGACGAATACGACTTGCCTCGACAGTTCAAACAGCGATACGGTAAACACCCTCGAGTCAGAGCCGGTAACACCTGAGCTAGAGCTATGGCAATGTCAGCTTAAAAAATACAAACAAAGTTCCCGCCTTAGTGAGGCGAACTACGTCGAATCTGATTCTCATATTCCCAGTGAGGTACGTAGGCAGCGGGGTAGGGCCCGTTCGAGCACATTCTTTATTTTCCCTACATTTCCCCCTTTTTTTATTCTCTTTCTCTTTTCCAATTCCCTTTCTTATCTCCAGTTCCAGTTCCAGTAGCAGTTTTATTCAGCAGCATATTATTTCTCACCCTTTGAAACCAAACAAGCAAGCGTGGATCCCGTCGGGTACGGCGGACGATCTGGGGTGCTAATACCTTCCCAGGTCGTAACCGACTCCCGAACCCAGATCTTTGGTTCGCAGGACCTCGTCCTTTCCTTCTTCCTCAGGTTTGTGCAGCATTACCTTTCCCGTTCCTTCGGGATAAAAATGCATGGCTGGCGACTCTACCTTTTCCGCGCCACTTTCGCGTTTGTACTAGGATGAAAATCCCGGGAGCGACAGCTGGCGACTCTGCTAGGGACCGAACCCAGAATCTCTGGTTTCCATTGTAGAGTCAATCCTAGCGCTTGTCTGTTTTTGTTTCTTTCGGCGTTCATCTGTTTGCTGCTGTGTGCTTTAGTTTAGCTTTACTGTTTTCATTTACAGTTTTACTTTACAGCTTTACTTTACCGCATTTATTTACTGCTTTCAGTATTTATCATGCATCATTATCACTGTCTGGCTGTGCTGGTTTCATTTTTCCTGTGGGATGGGGTTACTGTGAGATGAGCTCATAACCGGGGCTCGAGTGCACCCTAGGACTTAGAGTGGTTCCACTTTGGCTTCATGGCATCTTGCTATGTTGGTAGTAGTGAGTTCCACACCTTGACTTGCGACCTTCTCGGGAATGTATTGATTCCAGAATCTTTCTGGGGCAATACGCTACCTTGATAGTTATGTGCAGTCAAGGGACCGATCATTGAGAACCTTAGTGGAAACAACCCTCTCCAGCGATGACAGTGGCAGACCACATTTGTTGGCAAACCCACTCGCATCCGAGGGCCCACTGGGCACTTGCATAGGATGGCCTGTTTTTTCCGGACTCAACTGAGACCTCCCTGAGTAGTACATAATGCCAAACCGATTCCCTGATTTGGTCATGAGCCATTTCTCGGAAATGGTGACGTATTATTGCTATCCGGCTTTGAGAGTCCGTGATGTTGACGCGGAGTAGCATACCCGTGAGATGGGAAGGGTTTACAGGTTTGCAGGAACCCTGAAACTTCCAACATACCCGCTTTGCCAGCATTGTTCAGTAATATGATCAGGTTCTACATGGTCTTTTGGTTCTGAAATCCGGGATTTCGGTGGTACTGTTATTATGACTCTTCACCAGCACATGATTGTCTTCTCGACACCAATGTAAGACCAGTGGTCGCCTGACCTTTGACCACACACCAGTGCATTGCATAACATCCTCTGCATGCTTGAATTACTAACACATGCTTACTCATTTGCAGGGCCGCATGTAGCATCCTCCTGAACATATCATACGCATTTACTGCATGATTTGCATATTTTGCATTTTTTCAGGTCATTCGGACTTCCTAACTTATTCAACTTCGGGCAATATAGTTGGTCAACACATTCATCGGTATCCAACAAAAAGAAACCGAGTGAGAATGGCTGAACGAATGCAGACTGATCTCAATGAGCTCCAACAGAGGATGGATCAGTTCATGGACATGATGACCGGAATTGCGCAGAATCAAGAGCGTCTCAGATTGATGGTTGAGCAGCCCCGTGGGAACACTAATGCTGGAACACCGACTGAGAATGTGGATCCTAACGCTGCCCGTGACGGAGGGCCAAATTTAAATAGGACTGCGGCCCGTAATGAAGACACTCAGGAAGACCAGTTCACTCTACTGGATGCTGACATGGGTAATATGAATGAGGTCAACAATCGAAGGTATGAAGAGCTGGAGGAGAAGATTAAGGCCATGGAATGTCAGAACTCCCTGGGCATCGATGTAACCAGTCTCGGGTTAGTACAAGGAGTCAGAATCCCTCCCAAGTTCAAGTCACCATTGTTTGACAAGTACAACGACAGCACGTGCCCTAGAACTCATATTCATGCATACTTTGGAAAAATCTCAGCTCATACTGATGACGAGAAGCTTTGGATGCATTTCTTCCAAGATAGTCTATCGGGAGCTTCATTGAGCTGGTACATGAAGTTAAGTTGGGTCTCTATTCGATGTTGGAAAGATTTAGCTGAAGCTTTTCTCAAGCAGTATCAATACAATATTGATATGGCTCCAAACCGCACCCAGTTGCAGAATTTGTCTCAAGGACCCAAGGAAAATTTTAAGCAGTATGCCCAGAGGTGGCGTGAGCTGGCCGCACAGGTTCAACCCCCGTTGCTGGATCGGGAAATAGCCGATATGTTTATGGGCACCTTGCAAGGCGTTTACTTGGATCGTCTGGCTGCATGCCCGTCCATTGGTTTTTCTGATATTGTCATCGCTGGAGAAAGGATAGAAAACTTCCTGAAATTAGGAAAGATTCAGGATGCAAGCAGTGCTAGTTCATCTGGTGTAAAGAAACCTTTTGGCAATGGCCAAAGGCGAAGAGAAGGTGAGACCAATGCCGTGTATAGGGGCCGAGATAGAGGTCGTTCTCAAGGTTACTACCAAACAGCTGCTGTGACTATTACTCCTCAGGCTCAACCACAACCTCAAGGTCAGCAATATCAAGCGCAGAGACCAAATGAGGAAAGGACAAGAGCGAGAAACCGCAGACTTGATCCCGTCCCATGCCCATATGCTGTATTGCTCCCAGAACTGCTAAAGTTGAACCTGGTCGAGCTTCGTGCCATGAGAGCCCCTGCTCCTGATAATCTACCTCAGAACTTCGATGCAAATGCCAGATGCGAATTCCATTCAGGCGCCCAGGGGCACTGTATTGAGAAATGTTGGGCTTTTCAGAACAAGGTACAAGACCTAATTGACTCCAAGGAGATCAATTTTGCGCCTCACCCAAATGTACTCCAGAATCCAATGCCTAATCACAATGGAACCGGTGTCACGGTTATTTTACCAGATGGTCCACGTTAAGCTGGAATCTTCAGGAAGCAAATAAAGCTATCAGTATCCAGATACTCTCAACAATGGCAACTGTTTGTTTTTCTTCAATGTACTTTCATCCCTATTGAGGGGAACTACGTCGCTCTGATTCTTCATTGGTCATTGGTCAATGGAGATACGTAGGCAGAAGATCGCCAGATATTTCCGAGCAACCTTATGGGGCAACTTTACTCCCCAGCTTCACTTTTCCCTTCAAATGTCTCGTGTCAGAATCAGAGTAGCTAGAAGAAGAAGTATGACTGCCATGGTTGGGCATGCAACTGCAAATTGAGGATTACAAGTCTGTGAAAGAGCTATTGATCACTGATAGTATCCAAGACTGATAGGTCCAGACGGAGTCAAGCCTCCTCAACGACGGCAATATTCAGCTTCTTTAATGCATTTCCATTTGTGGTTCTTTTATTTGCTAAACATTTGTATACATGTATGAAAGTTGTTTGCTTTTGAATGTTATCAATAATAAAACTCACATGTTTTTCTTGAAGTAATTCATTTGTCAATTTAATTCTGCATGTTTACATTGCAATACCAATTGTCGTGCTCAAACTCTATGATGGAGAATGACGAAACAAAAAAAGCAGAAATCTCTAATGGTGTGCTCTCGAGTAAGACCCTGTTGACGATGTACAGGCTTTGTTTCAAATCCCTAAACACTGGAGATATAAGGGAGATAGATCCTTGCTAACCCCCTTGAGCCTTGAAGTAGGAGTTTCTTCTCGCATGAAAAACCCTCACATGTAACCCAGGGGCAGGGTAGATGTCAGCTAGTCGGACCAAGCGTTCAGGCTTTCATAAAGGAATGTATTTGAGGATCCATTACATTCCACTATGCTAATCAAGAGGTCCAAAGACCAGAAGCTACAATGGTTATCCGAACCAAGAGGTCCAAAGACTGGAAACCACAATGGTTATCCTTCATCGACCAAAGATTGAGGAAGTCATAACCCTCGCAAAGCAATCAAGACAAATAGTGTTACACGATTTGTTCAAAAAAAAATGAAATGAAAAGCCCGCTAAGTCGAAATTTGAAAACAAGTGACTTAGGCAAAAGTAGGGCATCCCGCTGGACTTTGCAATCAAAGATTCACAAGAATCAGTCCAGGAAAAAGTTAGGGATAAGCAAAATAACGCAAAGCGAAAATGCAAAAAGGATTACACAAGAAAGATCCTTAAGCAAGAACAAAGTCGTGTGACACAAACACGAAAGACAAAGGGGTGACTGACTCCCAACGACAACCTGATTGGTGCTTGAACCGATAGCAGCAATGGTTCCTCAATCAACACGAAACGCTTATGAAAGGTAAATGCTTGTGAAAACAAGCTGAATGTAGGAATGGAGAACATCACGAAGAGTGGGTGGGCACAAATAAACTTCGAGCCTATATCCTTTGTTTCTATAACCGTGAACCAGGCCACGATACAACCTTTAAAAGTCCTAACTAAAATAGGGCTAATTTGAGAGCGTACTACTATGAGGCCGCGTTCCTGACTCCTATGAGTTATGCTAAAAGACATTTGTTGGTATTGCATGTACATACTTTCTTTCAAGAATAATGTCGTATCTTAACCAGTGAT
The DNA here is from genome assembly GCA_963966055.1 of Lathyrus aphaca. Taxonomy (NCBI): domain Eukaryota; kingdom Viridiplantae; phylum Streptophyta; class Magnoliopsida; order Fabales; family Fabaceae; genus Lathyrus; species Lathyrus aphaca. Next base: position 310,539,929 of record OZ014523.1, read on the forward strand.
TGTAAACACCCCAAATTTGCCCTCACCCATTCACACCATGGCTTGTGATCATCCTCATATGCATAAACACAAACATATCATCCTCATATCTCATTTTTGATTCACTGCATAGTTTCTAAGGCATCTGCACCTAGGGTTTGTGATCTGGGCAATCCCAAAGCATCTTGGGCCACTCCAAAGGCCACCAATCAACTTAAAGGGGTCCATGTGTGTTCTTATATCATATTTCATCTCCTCAAAGTCAAAAATGCATAGGAATCACAAGAACTAGGGTTTGAGGTGATGCAGAGCCAGTTTAGACTGCACAGTTGACTGAAAATTAGGGTTTTGGTTTCAGAGGCCATAACCCCAAAATTTTTGGTCATTCTTGTTTCCATTGATCTCTATATGGTATAGGGAGTATGCATATCAATTTTCATGAAGAAATTCCATGGGGAAGTCATCTGATCAAGGGTTGACTTTTCAGACAAGTCAGTGTAAAATCAGGGCATCTGAGGCCCCCAATGACCCAACCAATGGGTGATCTTCATCATTTTGGGTGTATATGATCTTTATTTGATCATGGAAGAAGGTTGAAGTTCATAAAAATCAAGAATTTAGGGTTTTTGCAAATGTTGACTTTTGGAGCATAGTTGACTTTTCAAGAATGCATCATTTTAGGTCATTTTTCAAGCCTTGATTCTTGATCCAAAAAGGCTCCAAATGGAAAAAACTTTGGTCATGAAAGTTGTAGATCTCATCTTTCCCTTTTCAAAAAGTACAAGAACATGATCAAACTCTTCCTGAATCAAAAGTTATGGCAATGCAAAGTTGGCTAAAATCATTGATTTTCAAGGCATGCCCTAAGTGGAAATTTTGCAAAGTCTTGGACCAATGCATATTGCAGCTTCTAATTCATTTCAAACCAGCACATAAACATTCTCTAAGGCCCAAAATCAGATTTGAACCAAAGATCACATGTGTTTAGTTCATGTAACAAGGCATTTTTCATGAGATTTCAAAAAAGGCCACAAGTGGCAAAACTCATGATCACACCTCACCAACTTGAGGCATTGGCTGCTGAACCAAGCTAGCTTCATACACACACCATGCTGCGCAGCCCCTAGGCTTTGTACCAAGCTAGCACTTCACCATACCTCTCTTACACAATTTTTGACTTTTTGCAAAAGGCAACTTACCAATCAATAAAGCACATGTCCAATCAACTGACCAATGAGAGAGAGTTATGTGGACAATTTGCAAGCCATTTCATGTACTAAGCCAGCCTGAAACATCCTCATTCAACACATACACAAAAACACTCCACATTGCATAAGCCTTCGAATTTCTCTCCACAGCCTGAAAACACTTCAACCATCTTCACCATTCAACTCACCTTGCTCCATAGACCACCCAACACCAAGAACCCAAGCTTGAAACAGCCTGAACATCTCACTGCCATTTCTCACTCCATTTTGCAGTTTCATTCGAAACTCTCATCATAGCTCACAAACACACAAACAAACACTCCAGACCTTCTCCATTCATCCTCAGGATCACAAACAACCATTCATCATGACCTGAAGCTCTCTATTTCACCATTGCCATTTCTGACCAAGCTTGAGCAGAAGCTTTCGAATCTCACTATCCAGCCAGCTTAAACTCTCATTGAGCATTCAAACATCTTCTGGGGACCAAGTGGAGTGGACTGCACAAAGAGAAGTGGCCAGAAAGTCCTCAAACTGAAAGCTCCAAATCTCAGGTAGCTCGAAAATTATTTTTCCAGAAATCATTTTTCTTGTTACAAACTTGTTCTTTGTGTTGTCCTGGTCATGAATATGTCTTTGGTTTTTGAAATGGTGGTGAAATAAGCATTTAATTTGTCTCTGAAACTGGTTTGCCCTAAAACTTGTTCTGTTCGATTCATGGTTTTGAGGAAGAAGAAATTTGTTTGGACTTAGGGTTTTAGCTCAGGGGGTCATGGGGATCATTTTGGTGTGCTTAGTTTTCATTTTCGTTACGATTTGAGGGATTTGGGGAGTTTTCAGGTGAGGTGCTGGCCGGAGAAGACGACCGGAGGTCTTCTCCGGCCACCTGAGAGTCATTAAACCCTAATTGCATAATTAATTGTCATTTGAATGTGAGCCGTCAGATGCGTTGAAAAGGTTGACTTCGCGCGCGCGTGGATGGTTAGGATGCAGTCATTAAACCCTAATCAACATTATTTATTTAATTAATTAAGATTAAATCTGTTTGAATCTGAGCCATCAGATGGCGCGCGAAGTCAATGGTCTTCTCCTCAGAGCTCATCCTGGCCCTCCATGCTGCATACTTTTACTTTTATTTAATTTTTATTCATTTTTATTTCAATTAACTTGCATATTTGTTTTAAAATAGCAAAAATATCTTAAAAATTATGAAACTTTTTCCCTAAAGTTTTATTAATTTTTATGACCCAAAAACATTTTTATTTTGTTTTTTATCATTAAAAAAATATTTTTAAATATTTAAAAGATTATTTTTAATTGATTAATGGAAATTAATTAATTAAAAATACTTCTAGGTATTTAAAAATTACCAAAAAATTCATGAAATGTTCTAAGACATTTAGAAACATTGTCCAACCTTCAAACCAAATTTCTTTTTTGATCTTGATGCATTTTAAGAATTTTTCATTGAATTAAATCATATTTTGTGCATTATTTTGATCATGGATTCAAAAATTCATTTCTGCCTATTGGAGAAGAGTTGGACATTGGTTCTTCTTGCATTGTTTTGTGTTTGGCATGTAGTTTCTAGGGTAAAATGGCCATGATTTGATCTTGCATTTTCTAATTGTTTGACATTTCTTTTGTTAAGAACCCTAAAAAACCCTAATAACTTAGAAAATTCATAACTTGAGTTTGGTTGAGAGTTGAGAGCTCCCCTTTGGGTAGTGGTTTGTTATAGGTTTAGGGTTTCTTTGGGTGGCATTTTCCATTTTTTACCTTAGGGTTTGTTTCTGTTTTGGGTTTTTGTTTGATGTTTGATTCATGAACCCTAATTTGGGATTTCTCTTGCATCCTTCTTGCATTTCCTTGCATAACATGACTTGTCTTTGCATTTTGTGCATTCTTGTGATCCATTTGACATCTTAAGACATATAGGAAGCATGTTTGATCATTGCATTACATATTTTCCATGTCATTTGTCTTGTTTGATTCATAACTTTTCATGTTCATTCATGCTCCTTAACTTGCATCATTTGCATTCATGATCTTGTATGAGCATCTCCATGCCTTGCCTCATGTTTGCAGCACCTCATAACATCATAATCATCATCAATATGCTTCTGGTTTTGCTTAGAATCATGCCATTTCATCTCATCTTGCATTGTTTTGCATTTCTTTCTAACATTTCAGGTGGTAAGTAAACTTGGGAAGTGGATTTGCCTTCACTTCTCATAACTTTTCTTTTCATCTATCTTGCATCCATTGCTGCATTTCTATTTGTGTTTGAGATTGAGCTTGCTCATTCTTCTTCCTCCCACTTTCTTTCTTCAAGTGGCTTGACTTCTTGAATGAAGCAAGTCACTTTGCTTCTCTTGATCTTGTTCATCTGCTTCCTGGTGGCTCCTCTGAAGTTTGTTCTTGGAAACCTCACAAACCTTAGGATCAACCAAGCATGACAATGAATTAGGGTTTTGATTAGTCTCCCCCTCATAGTTTTACCTTTGTGTCTCTCTTTTGAGTCTTCTCTTCTCACCTCATAATCAGGGACTAAACCCTAAAGGCTTTAAGACTTTGTGATTAGGGTTATGCCTGCATCCTTCTCTTAGGATGGAGTGTATAACTTTAATCCTAAGTATTAAACCCTTAATGTGTTTAAATCTATTAATCAATTCATTTAATAAATATCAAGACATCACACTTGTAACTTGGGCCTTGCATTAGGGTTCTAATTCTTCCTTAAGTGGTTAAGAAGGACTAACCCTAGTGTTAATGGACAAGTCCCCCTCAAGTTGTCTTACAAACAATAAAACTCACTTCATCATCATACCATTAAATAAAATCCACTTAATCAAAGGCTTGTTTTGTCATGAGTTTAATCCCTAATCATGGATTAAGTTGAGGAGCTTTCCTCAGCTTAAACATTCTCATCTATCATCCTTCTTTTAGGATGGTGTAATGAGTCTGTTTAATCCTTGATTATGGCTTAACCTCATTACTTAACACTAAACAAAAATCAAAAACATCTAAATAATCACAAGTAGGTTAATGATCTTAATCCTACATCAAAGGTGATTAAGTGTGAGAATCTGACTTCACACTTAAGGTATTCTCATTACCCCTAATCAGAGGGAAGATGTGATGAGTTTACTAAATCCATTGGTTTAGGCTTAAGCTCATTAACTTATGACAAACTTTCAAAAGCAATAAAAGACTGAAAACACAAAAAAACAAACAATAATCATCTCCTCCGGGATTCTTTTCTCATCACACTCACTCACAATCGAGAACTCGCTTCTTCCGTCTAATGCAAGACAGTTCGCACCTGAGCCAGACAGGTCATACACTTGAGCATAGGCAAGCAAGCAGTTCACAAGTCAATTCATCTTTCAGTCTCTTTGTGTCGAACTACGGTGTTCTGACTTCCTCATTGCACGAGAGGATACGTAGGCATAACTTAACAGTTATCGAACAAAAGTCTCTGTACATTCCCCCTCTTTCTAGCTTTATTCTTTAGCCTCATGATCTTGAGCATTTCATTCTTATTCCTTACACTGACACTTTCACACTTCACATTCTTTTACACTGACACCTGTACATCTTTTTTCCAGCTCTTTTATGCACAGATTGCACTGACACTACCCCTTTAAAACACAAATCTTTTAAGCGTGGATCCCGTCGAGTACGGCGGACAATCTGGGTGCTAATACCTTCCCAGGTTGTAACCAACCCCCTTTCTCAGTCTCTCTGGTTCGCAACCGTCTTATCCATTTCTTTCTAGGTCTATGCAGCATTGCCTTTCCTCCGGGATAAAAATGCCTAGCTGGCGACTCTATTCATCTCCAGTGAGTTCACGGCTGTGTGTTCTCACTGTCCCCTTCGCCGACCGTTCGCGTCTGTACCCTTATCTGACCCCCGTGTCACTTGTCGGGAGCGACAGTGATTTGTTCACAAAGGATGAAAATCCCGGGAGCGACACCCTGGAGGAGGCATTGAAGGAGATTGAAGAGCTCAAGTTGAGAGCAGGTGTGAAGAAGAACAGGACAGAGGTGATAGCTGCAGAAGAACCTGAGTCTTTAGTTTAGGTTTTATTTATTGTTGTTCAGACTACCTACAGGCTTGTTGTAGGAGTCTTGCTTTATCTTTTGTCTTTGTTCATGTATTGACTTGTAACCCTTCGGGGAATTTGTTTGTGCTCTAACTTTTGGCCAGCAGTGGGTTATCCATGTTGTGCAGTGTTAATATGCAAATTACCATTTCTGAGTATGCAAAGCTTGTTTGTCTGATACTGCTAAGATCTGAACACTCTTCAAAGGGGAAGTTTGAAAATTAATACTCAAAGTGGTTATCTGGAGCAAATACCAGAACTGGGGCATATAAATGCCTAAATTTGGAAACATGAATAGTTACATTGCATGCATATAACGTGTTTGTTTGTTTTGCAGGTAGTTCATCAGTTTCTAACGTTTATGTCCTTTCAAGCACTATAGCTCCCAGGAAGGTTCGAGAACAACCAATTGTACACAGATATCCCACAAGAGTCAACAGAGAAAGAGTGATAGATCAAAAGCAGGCAGATTTAGCTGACTTGAGGTTGAGAATGGACAATGTCATGACCCTTATGGCAGGGATGGGTTAGAATCAGGAACGTTTACATGAGATGGTGGAAAATAGTCAGGCCAGGAACAATGGGGTTGTTGATGGAGGTAATTGCAACGGTGCTGGCGCCCGTCAAGCTGAAATCCCTGTGGCACAGCCAGGGATCACCATTATCAATGATGGACTGAACAACGTACAGATGGATGGTTAAGATGAACAGTTTACTTTGCTGGACGAAGCAGAAGGCCAAGGGGTTGAAATGAACAGAAATTTTGAAGAGATGGCTGAGCAGATCCGGGCCATTCAGTCTCAGAGCTCCCTGAGGTTTGACATTACTGACTTGGGCTTGGTTCCAGGGGTTAGATTCCCTTACAAGTTCAAGGTCCCTACTTTCGAGAAGTACAACGGCACGGCTTGCCCGAAGACTCACCTCCAATCCTTTGTAGGAAGAATTGCTACCCATACTGATGACGAGAAGCTATGGATGTATTACTTCCAGGATAGCCTGGTGGGGGCTTCCTTGGAGTGGTATATGAAGCTGAGCAGGGTTAACATTAAGAGCTGGAAGGATCTAGCAGAGGCGTTCATGAAGCAATACCAGTACAATTTGGACATGGCTCCAAATCGCACTCAACTGCAGACCATGTCTAAAAATGCTAAGGAGGGGTTTAAGGAGTATGCTCAAAGGTGGCGTCAGCTTGCTGCCAGAGTACAGCCACCCCTGTTGGAGAATGAGATGGATGATATGTTCATGGGAACATTGCAAGGGGTGTTTATCGAAAGGTTGGCGTCTTATTCAGCTACTAAGTTCAATGATATAGTGATAGCAGGCGAGAGGGTCAAAACTCTGTTAAAAATGGGGAAGATTCAGGACACCGGTGCGAGTAGCTTGAGCGGTGTAAGAAAAAAATTTAATGGACCTCTGAGAAGGAGAGAAGGTGAAACCAATGTTGTGTATGGCCGAGGACGGGGCCGAGGATATAGAAGATCATATGAGCAAGTGGCAGCTGTCACTATTCCTTCAAGTCCTGTGCAGCAGGTACAGACTCAACCACAACAAGAACAACAACAGCCATAACATAGCAATTATCAGCAAAGACCTTATCAACTGAGACAAGCTCGTCCGGCTAATAGGGTGCTTGAAGCCATTCCTATGACATATACGACACTGTTGCAAAGGTTGTTAGACTTGAACTTGATACAACTGAGGACATTAGCACCACCTCCACCTGTAGAGCTTCCAGTGGGGTAGGATTTTAATGCTAGATGCGCATTCCATTCAGGGGCACCCGGGCACTCAACTGAGAAGTGCAGGGCGCTACAGTATAAAGTTCAAGATTTGATCGATTCAAAGGCGATTAACTTCGCACCACCGCCTAATGTTACATCAAACCCTATTCCAAACCATGGAGGGGATAAAATAAATGTTATTGACGGTGGTGAGAAGTTAAGCTTGATTCTGAACGTAGAAGAGGTGAAGACTCCACTGGTGGTGGTGAAAGAAAGGCTGTTAAAAGGACAATTTTTTCCGGGGTGTAGTTCTGATTGTGAAAAGTGTTTAAGTTCAATGAATGGCTGTGAAGACTTGAAGGTGGGACTGCAATATCTGATTGATGAGGGATCGTTGCAGTTTGATAAAATTGATGATAGAGGTGATTGTGTGTCTACCATAACAATTTACTATGATCCAGCTGAAGTACCTTCCAGGAGGGAGCCTGTGACTATATATGCTCCAGAAGTCAGTCCTGTTACTATTATTGTTCCAGGACTTGTTCCTTATACTGATGATAAAGCCATCTCGTGGCATTATGGCTCAGATGTGTATGTGGAAGGACAAAAGGTCGATAGTAAGTCAGTAACAATTGACCCGACTGTGGTGAACGTCGGAGGAGTTGGTGGTTTTACAAGAAGCGGGCGTCTTTTTGCTCCTCAAGCTCTGAGAGGAGATCTTGAAGCTGAAGCTACTGCAAAGGCTAAAGGAAAACAGACAGCGATTGAAGAAATGACAACTCCTGTTGCTGGACAAGGTACTTTCGAGAAGGAAGTGGAGGAATTTATGCGGATAATAAAGAAGAGTGATTATAAGGTGGTTGAGTAGTTGAATCAGACGTCGTCCAAAATATCAATTCTGTCTTTGCTGATGTGTTCTCCAGCTCACAGAGAAGCCTTGCTGAAAGTCTTGCAGATGGCGTACGTTCCACAGGAGATAACTGTTAATCAATTGGAAGCTGTAGTGGGCAGTGTGAATGCAAGCCATGGGTTGGGCTTCACAGATAGAGATTTTACTTCAGAAGGCCGCAATCACAACAAAGCCTTGCATATTACCATGGAGTGTAAGGGTGTTGTCCTTTCACATGTCCTGGTTGATACAGGCTCTTCTCTCAATGTACTCCCTAAGAAAGCCTTAATGAAGTTGAATGTTGATGGCATCGTCTTGCAACCCAGTGATTTAATAGTTAAGGCCTTTGATGGGTCCCAAAGGTATGTGTTCGGGGAAGTTGAGTTACCTGTGAAGATAGGATCTCAAGTGTTCAAGAGCACGTTCTATGTCATAGATATTCAACCTGCGTATAGTTGCTTGCTGGGACGTCCCTGGATTCATGTTGCAGGTGCAGTAACATCCACTTTGCATCAGAAGTTGAAGTACGTGGTTGATGGCCAAGTGATCACTGTGTGTGGGGAAAAAGATATCTTTGTGAGCCACCTATCAACTTTCAAGTACGTAGAGATGGACAGAGAGATCCATGAAACGTTGTGTCAGGCCTTTGAAGCGGTTAATGTCAGCATTTTGGCTCCGGTAGAGAGGAACAGCGAGAAAGAAGGGACCTCCATTCACTCCTACAAACAGGCCAAAGAAGTGGTTCAATCTGGAAGCGCCCAGGGCTGGGGAAAGTTGCTGGAATTAGAGAAGAAAGATGTTAAGTTTGGTCTTGGTTACCAACCTGGTGGGTCTAACTGGCCTCAGGGTAATATGACTATAACTTTCACAAGTGTCGGGATGCTCGATCGCAACAACATATGTGCAACGAGTGAAGAAGGGGACAATGATTGTGACTGGGATAGCTGGATTCACCCGCGTGCACTAGGGGAGGAGCTCAAGAACTGGTCTGCCGAGGATTTCGTTCAAGTTACCTGGTAATCAAAGTAATTTACTTGTTTCTTTTTTATCATGCTTCATGTTAATCCTGCACTCTGCCCAAGGTGCGCGAATCCATCTGTAGGGACACCATGCTTTTAATGCATTTATATTTTTCCATGAAATAAAGGACATTTTTTCAAGCAAATCGTTTTCTCTTTCTTTCGTTTTAAATTTTTCACAAAAAAATAATAATAATAATAAAATGGCAATGTGTTTTTCCTTTTTCTTTTGTTTGTGTGTTTGCGTCTCTTTTGGAAAAAAAAGCAGATTCTGAAATAAGCACATCATCTGTGCAGTGTTGATCATCTGGATTCTAGTGATAACGTTCCTGCTATGACCATGCATGACTTCGACAATCCTATCTACCAAGCTGATGAAGGGGTTGAGGAAGACTGTGAACTCCCTGAAGAAATGGTCAGGTTGTTGAAAAAAGAGGAAAGGGTCATTCAGCCTCATCAGGAAGAAATAGAGATCATCAACATCGGGGCAGAAGATGTAAAGAAGGAAATAAAGATTGGGGCCAGTCTGCAGGCCGAGGTAAAGAAGGAGTTGATTGGTATGCTACGTGAATATGTGGATATCTTTGCCTGGTCGTATCAAGATATGCCAGGGTTGGATACTGACATTGTTGTGCATAAGTTGCCACTCAGAGAAGACTGTCCTCCGGTGAAACAAAAGCTGAGAAGAACTCGTCCTGATATGGCGATGAAGATCAAAGAGGAAGTTCAGAAGCAGTGGGATGCCGGATTCCTTTCCGTAACTAGTTACCCACCTTGGGTAGCTAACATTGTGCCTGTACCAAAGAAAGACGGCAAAGTCCGGATATGCGTTGATTATCGGGATCTAAACAGAGCAAGTCTAAAGGATGACTTTCCATTACCACACATTGATATGCTGGTAGATAACACCACTCAATTCTCGGTATTTTCCTTCATGGATGGCTTCTCTGGGTATAATCAGATTAAGATGGCACCGGAATACATGGAGAAAACAACGTTCATTACCCCGTGGGGTACATTCTGCTACAAGGTGATGCCCTTTGGTTTGAAGAACGCCGGGGCAACGTATCAGTGGGCTATAGTTACATTGTTCCACGACATGATACACAAAGAGATTGAATGCTATGTGGACGACATGATTGCCAAGTCCCGAGATGAAGAAGAACATCTGGTCAATCTCAAAAAGCTGTTTGATAGACTGATAAAGTACAAGCTGAGGTGGAATCCAAACAAGTGCACTTTCGGAGTGCGTTCCGAAAAACTGCTGGGTTTTATTGTTAGCCAGAAAGGAATCGAGGTGGATCCTGCGAAAGTAAAAGTAATACAAGATATGCCTGCACTGAAAATAGAAAAAGAAGTGTGCAGGTTTTTAGGGAGATTGAATTACATTTCACGGTTCATATCTCATCTAACTGCCACGTGTGAGCCAATATTTAAATTGTTGAGAAAAGAGCAAACGGTCAGGTGGAATGAGGAATGTCAAAGAGCCTTTGAAAAGATAAAATAATATTTGCAGACACCTCCGATTCTAATGCCTCCAGTTCCAAGACGGCCGCTTATCATGTATTTGACTGTGCTAGAAGGGTCGATGGGGTGTGTTTTAGGCCAACATGACGAGTTTGGTCGAAAAGAGTATGCTATTTACTACCTTATCAAAAAGTTTACCGACTGTGAATCCCGTTACTCATTGCTCGAGAAAACTTGTTGCGCTTTGGTATGGGCTGCTCACCGACTGAGATAGTATATGTTGACCCATACCACACTGCTAATTTCCAAAATGGATCCTGTCAAGTATATTTTCGAGAAACCAGCATTAACCGGAAGGGTTGCTAGGTGGCAAATGATCTTAACAGAGTATGATATACAATATACTTCTCAGAAAGCCATCAAAGGAAGTGTATTGTCAGATTACCTTGCACAACAACCTCTTGAAGATGACTATCAGCCAATGAAGTTTGATTTCCCTGATGAGGACATCATGTACCTCAAAGTAAAAGATTGCGAGGAACCACTTGAGGAGGGGCCAGACCCTGAATCCAAATGGAAGTTGATGTTTGATGGGGCAGTTAATATCAACGGACGTGGAGTTGGTGCTCTTCTTATCACTTCTGAAGGTGTTCACTTTCCCTTCGCTGCCAGAATTACTTTTGGTTGCACCAACAATGAAGCGGAATACGAGGCTTGCATAATGGGAATAGAGGAGGCTATTAATCTTCGGATTAAGACCCTCGATATATTCAGAGATTCAGCCCCGTTATTAATCAGATTACTGGCAAATGGTATACACATCAAGGACATTTAATTCCTTATAGGGATTATGCCAGAAAACTGTTGACTTTCTTCACAACGGTTAAGCTTCAGTACATACCACGAGATGAGAATCAATTTGCCGATGCATTGGCTACTCTTTCTTCGTCCATCAAAGTCTTGTGTTGGAATTATGTGCCCAGGATTGACATTTCCAGGCTTGACGCACCAGCTTATGCTTTCTCTGTAGACGCAGTGTCTGACGAGAAACCTTGGTAATTTGATATCAAGCACTTCTTGGAAAAACAAGAATACCCGGCTGGGGCATCATCCAATGACAAGAAGACCTTAAGGCGACTTGCTGCTAGTTTCTTCTTGAATACAGATGGGGTTTTGTATAAGAGGAAATTTGACATGGTCTTGCTCAGATGTGTGGATAGACACGAAGCAAGCTTGTTAATGCAGGAAGTCCACGAGGGATCTTTCGGTACTCATGCAGGAGGACATAAAATGGCTAAGAAGTTATTGAGATCGGGATACTATTGGATGACAATGGATGCAGACTGTTGTTCGTACGCCCGTAAGTGACACAAGTGCTAGATTTATGCAGACAAGGTGCATGTTCCTCCAAGCCCGCTCAACGTCATGTCATCTCCTTGGCCCTTTTCTATTTGGGGCATTGACATGATCGGGAAAATAGAGCCTACTACTTCAAATGGTCATCATTTCATCTTGGTTGCGATTGATTACTTCACTAAGTGGGTTGAAGCAGCGTCTTATGCCAATGTCACTCGTCAAGTGGTAGCCAGGTTTTTGAAAAGAGACATTATTTGTAGATACGGAGTGCCCGAACGAATCATTACTGAAAATGGTTCCAATTTGAACAACAAGATGATGGTAGAATTGTGTTGGGACTTCCAGATCCAGCATCACAATTCTTCTCCTTACCGACCAAAGATGAATGGTGCGGTAGAGGCGGCAAATAAGAACATTAAGAAGATTGTGCAAAAGATGGTTGTCACTTACAAAGATTGGCATGAGATGTTACCGTTTGCGCTGCATGGGTACCGAACGTCAGTCAGGACGTCCACCGGGGCAACTCCTTTCTCATTGGTATATGGCATGGAGGAAGTCTTTCCTGTTGAGGTAGAAATGCATTCATTGCGTGTGATGATGGATGTGAAGCTTGATGAGGCTGAGTGGGTACGTGCTTGATACAATCAGTTATGCCTAGTTGAAGAAAAGAGTTTAGCGGTTATCTGTCATGGTCAACTTTATCAGAGGAGAATGAAGCGAGCATTCGACCAACGAGTACGTACTCAGGAGTATCAAGTAAGAGAGCTGGTACTCAAGAAGATTGTTCCTCCAGGTTCAGATCACAGGGGCAAGTGGACCCCAAATTACGAAGGACCATTCATAGTGAAGAAAGTTTTCTCAGGTGGAGCACTGATGCTCACCACTATGGATGGAGAAGATTTCCAATCCCCTATTAACTCGGACGCAGTTAAAAAATACTTCGCATAAATAGACCCGCAGGACACAAAAACAAAATCAAAGTCCAGGCAAGAAAAGGGCATCCCGGCGAGCTAAAAACAGAATAAAAGCTCGGGCAAAAGCCACATCGAACAACTCAGGCAAAAAAGGGTATCCCGGTGGATTGAAAACCCGAAAGGGCGATCCACGCAAAACAAGGGAATAAGCGAACAACTGTGATCCGAGTAATCTGAACCAAGTCATCGTTTCGTACAGCCTGACAATATCAGAAGGATAGGAATCAGTCCCCTGATTTTTTTCCAGAAAGCGAAGGCAAGAACAAAATGTTTTGAAGACATGCTGGTCATAGCAAGAAGGAAACTCATTGGGATGTCGTGCCCATTGCCACTAGGATGGTTTATTTTCTCAATTTTATGGTAGCTACCTCCTTCCAGGCGGTTGCTTCCTGATGTAAGAACTTTGCCTATTCAGAGGCGTTTTAAAAAAGGAATATTCAGTCAAAAAGCTGTGTTGTGTTTACTTTTGTTTGCAAAAATGTCCTAAATATTTGGCAAAAATAGCATTGCATGTAAAACATGGTGATTTGTTTTCTAAAAGAAAAATGGCATTGCAGAGAAACATTTGAAATCCTCTTTGAGTGTCGGGTAACGATGGATGAACAGATCATACCATGCAAGTCCCCGGGGCACATATGTGTTTTCTGTTGTTGCAGGTTTTGCAGGATGGCCTCACATGCTCCCAAACAGAATTTTCTCCAGCTGAGTCATAGCAGGTGGGATCCCCAAGCAGTTTATTTTCCCACAAGTGGAGTATGCCCAACAGGCAGTGGGAGGCCCATTCTCCACAGAGTTTAACTATCAAAACTTTTCTTCCCAAGCATGGGATATTTGAGGAAGCATCTCCCTAGCCGTGTTGGAAGATCGTCATTCCCCCCGCAGAGTTTCATGATTGAGATACACCCATCATTGAAATATTCCCCAGCACTCGTCTGTGTTTGGTAGTTGTTGTTGCTCTTCTGCTTTCCCCGGCACTCGTCTGTGTTCATACCTTATGGTTGCTCGTCTGCATTTCCCAACACTCATCTGTGTTCTCACTTTGGTACTGCTTGTTTGCCTTCCCCAGCAGTTACCCATGGTTGTAATTGTTGTTGCTCGCCTGCACTTCCCAACACTCGTCTGTGATTGATATTTGCTTGTTGCTCGTCTGCATTCCCCAACGCTCGTTTGTGTTTGTTATCTGTCTGAAGCTCGTTTTCATTGTTTGGATACTCGTCTATATCTCGTCTGTGTTAGCCTATATCCATATGTGTTGATTTGATAATCACTCTGGTACTCGTCTGTATTGCTGCTCCAAATGCTCGTATGCGTTGGATTTCTGGTATCCGTCTGTACCAGTGGCTGATATTCGTCTGTATCGTCTCCTGAAGCGCTCGTCTGTGTTTCTTAGATCATCGTCTGATATCCGTTTGTATCATTGACTTACGGAACTCGTCTGTGTTTCTCTTGATGATCATCCAATACTCGTCTGTACTGAAGAGGTTTGAATTCCTGACGGTGGGATTAAATGTCTAAATGGTTACCGGTCCTAGCGTAACAGGTTTATCCGAAGGAGATCCATCTGTCTCAAGCACCGCTTATTATTGTTGCACCTGGCGTAACAGTTTTGCTCGAAGAAGGCTCGTCTGTCTTAAACCATATATCCACGGATGATATATGCGGAGGGTTCGTCTATCCTGATTATGCATGTCTATCCCACAGACTTAAGTGCATCACCGGTCCTGGCGTAACAGGTTTGTCCAAAGGATATTCGTCTGTCTCAAGTCATATATTTGCCAAAGTGTAAGAAGGCTCGTATGTCCAGTTCCCGGCGTAACAGGATTGTTCGAAGAAGACTCGTCTGTCAAAGTATTCTTATCCAAAATAACAGTTCAACTTGGAAGGAGCTCGTTTGCTTTATCTTCACTTCAGTCACCAAAGCGTCATTTGGTTGGGTTTATTTCCCAGTGCTTGCATTCTCCAGCAGAGTGCAAATTTCAGGTTTTCTTGGTATTCAACCACAATTCATCTTGAACGGTCGATAGCCCGTGCTACCATCCTTTTCAGATTAACAGTTGCTTGAATAGGGGCAGCTGTAACACCCCAAATTTGCCCTCTTCTTTTTTAAGCATCACCATCATACCATAATCATCATAAGCATATCATATCCTTGGCATCTTTGCATGGCTGTTACATCATCTTTAACACCTTCTACTCAAATAATGATGGTCTCTGCACCAATGCCGTCATAAACCCACAATTTACCATGAAACATGTCTCACCTATCATTAATCCGTTACCAATAGTCATTGTTAAGAGTTCTATAGAAATTCCCAAATTTGTAGAATTTCCTACACCGGAACCAGTTTAAGCAAAATCCAACAATGTGTCTGAACAACGTTTTTCGTTCTCCTCTTCAAATTGACAATCCCAAAGTAATTTTGACCAACCAATATTTATCTTTGAAGAAATGTTTATTGCCTTTAAGGAGAATGTAATGAAAGGCTTTCAGAAGATCTCTGATGAATCAAGTTCCATCATTAATTCTCCAGCCATACAAGTCACTCTAGATGAGTTCAAAAATTGGATGTTCAAATAATATATGAATATTCAAAAACTTTATCATGAGTTTAAAGAGAATGAGACTCAGCAAGCTGAAACTCGTCTGCAAGCTCAACAAGAAGTTGTTGGAAAGGAAGCTGCTGAGAAAGAAGTTGTTCTAAAAAGAAATGTAAGATGCCACCAAAGATCTTGAGGACTCTATTACTAGGCCATTAAAAGAAGTTCTAGAAACTCCTAAAGAGGTTAGAATAAAGTCAAGGTATGATTGGAAAAGCAGGAAAAATTTAAGGTTGAAATGAAAAACACCATGAATGAGCTCCTCTAGAGGATCTCTCCTTCTCAAAACCCCTAGGAACTTATTAGGATAATCCTTAGTTTATTTTATCTTTAAGTAGTCTATGTTTTGAATGTTTTGGACGCATTATAAGTAATAATGTTTTGTCTTATCTTGCTATAAATGAATTCATCTTTTGACATGCATGACTTTAAAATCTGACAAATTCATTATCATTATGCCTGCACATGAGTAAATTGTTATAGCCTTTTTAATAATGTCAAAAAGTGGGAGAAGTATAATATGATTTTGATAGATATTAAAAAGAATGTAAAACTGAAACATACTCAAATGATATAAAGTGTGTTTACCACTTTGTTAAGTTCTTAAGAACTGATTGTTCATATAATCAAAGTCGTACACTTTGTAAACATATGTTCAGAATCAGATAGACCCAATATTGTTCAGAAGTTGAGAACTTTCTGAAAGTTAAAGTCATATTGATTTTGGTATCATAATGTTCAGAAATTGTAAAGTGTCTAATAGTATGATATTAAGAGCATATGAATCATAAGTATAATTCTTCCTGAAAGAAGTCTAAGACAAAGTCTCTATTCAAAGATTCTATTCAGAAGATATGAGAAAATTAGAAGTCAAAGACTATCTGAAGATATGGATAGAAGATCCAAGAAGAAGAGTTCTAATAAAAAAGGTGATGCCTTATGGTATCAGACTCAGAATAAAGTTTTGATTGATCACCTGATACTATCAATCAGGTCCAAATTCAAACTTTAATCAACCATTAAGTTCTGATAGTAACAAGGTTCTGAGATGAATACTTGTGTTCAAGTCAGACTCTGATAAGGTAAAATAGGGAAGTATTCCTTCTCTATTCCATGTTCTGACAACTCAAAATTTCAATTTTGTGAATCTTGGGATCAAGGGGAGACTCTGAACAAGTATAAATAAAATTTCGGGGTTAACAAATTCAGGGGGAGTTGTTGCTTAAAACTCTGAATATGTTATGATTGGTAATTACCCTGTATAAAATGTTTTATCAAAATACATGGTTTTTTAATCATCAAAAGGGGGAGATTATAAGAACAAGAGTTGTCTCTTCATTTTATCTCTATGTTTTGATGATAACAATGAAGTATTTATGAAAGAAAACGTTTATGTTCTAATGTTTGTTACTTTGTGTAACTCCCCAAATTTTCCCTTCTTCTTTTTTAAGCATCACCATCATACCATAATCATCATAAGCATATCATATCCTTGGCATCTTTGCATGGAAAGATGAGGCATAACATTCTCATGACCTAGCATTAGGCATATGATCATCTGTGGAGGGATTTGAGGCATTACAAGCTATAACAAGAGGCCCAATGGACTTGTTCAAGTCCTATGAGGAGTCTACATGGCATTCACAAGTGCAAGATCAGTCACAAAAGCCCAGGAGGTTGAGAGATCACCAGTGAATTCAAGCTAGGGCAAGCTCCTACACAATGATCCCAAATTAGGGTTTCACTTTCAAGCATGAAAACTTTATGACTTTGGCCATTTGATCTAGGCAAAGTCTTTCATATGATAAGAGGATCCTAGGGATGAAATTTGGTGAGAAAAATCCTTGTGGAAGTCAGGTATTTCATCAGTTGCTTGTAAAAGAAGAAATTGGTCAACTGTGCATTCTAGAAGTCAACTGTGAGAATTCAAAGGGTCCAACCCTATTTTTCAAGTCAAGGGATGTTTTTATAACCTTAAAAGAGGTTTGGCAAGGTCAAAGATCAAGAATCAAGGGGTTTTGAGGAGTTTTCCCTTTTTGGCATGTGGTTTGTCATGGAACTTTCTAATTTTGGCAACTTTTTGCCCTAATTTTCAAAGGCTTATAACATGGTGAAAAAAGCTTCAAATGAGTTGCCATTAAACATGAAAGTTGAAGGATAGGTTCTCCCATTTTAAAAAAGTATAAGTACATTTTCATAGCCCTCATGGATCATGAGATGGGGCCTTCGAAAATTACTTGATTTTTAGGGCATGCCTTGAATTCCAAGTTTCATCCAAATGCAAGAACTTATGAAAGTCATTTTCAAGTTGTTTCATGGACAAAATAAGGTCATAATATTACAAGGCATTGCATAAATGTCATTTTGCTCCAAAGACATCATCAAATTCGTGCATGGAGTGAGGTATATTACACAAGATGCAAAATTGCATAATCATTCTAAATGCATGACCCTCACATCCAAGGGCCAGGATGCTTCCAATTATAAATCAAGGGTTGGATTATACTTGAACATGTGCAAGGAAAGAAGGGATAGCACGAGCATTTCACCACTTCACACCACTCTTGCATTTTTTGCAAAATCATCCTCACACCCTTTCCTCACGTGCATTTTCTCCCATTTCTTCAACATGGATCATTTACATCATATATAAAGCACCTAGGGTTTTATTTGCTCCAACACTCTCTGATTTTCTCATATCACAACTTTCTTGCACCACTGCAAATCTGATCGCATCTCCTTCAACACATACACATAGCCTTTGATCTTTGTGAATTCTTGATCCTAAGACTCTAAGGATCATTTTGCAACCTTTGGCTGAAGCTCAGAGTGGAGAATCTTCAGTGTGAAGTTCAGAGCAGTTTGCTTCGAAAATCCAAATCCAGGTGTTCTCAAGCTTCCTATTGCATTTATTTTGCTATAGGAGATCCAGACAAGCAATTCTACACCCTCAGGAGGGATTTCTTTTGAATTTCAAGCTCTGCAAGGTCAGGTAACTCACTGAATTCGTGGATCTGGATGTATGTTTTTAGGTGTGCTTTTTGATCTATGTGATGTGTTGATTACTCTGAACTCTTTGGATTTGATTTTGGTTCATTATTGAGTGAAATATGTGGATTCAAAGTTTGATGTATGATTTTGTTTTGCTTCGATCTGGTTTGTGTGTTGATCTAATGAGAAATCTAAGTTCATTTTTGGATTCAGCATGTCTTAATGAGTTGATCTGGAGGTTATGAATTATTTCTGTGATGTTTTGTTCTTATGGATGAACTTTCCGGTGACCGGGGCTAGGGCTTCGTCACTGGATTCTAGAGATTCAATATGAAGAAGATGAACATGAGCCCTTGGATCTCTCATCTGGACGGTTTTGGTGATGCCAGCGCATTAAAATGCACCCTATCCCTCACGTGTTTCTTAATTTCATAATAATGCTGAGTGTGTGCTAGTCCACTGTGGTTATCATGTGCGTGCATCTGAAGTGTTGGATTGTTGACCTTTTGCTTTTTATTGATTGTATCTAGTGCGTGAGATTGATCTGGTGGTTTATCATTTTCCCTGAATTTTGTGAATATCCACTAAAACTAGGTGACACCTACGCAGACCTAATGGGCCTGTCCTTGCTATCCCCACCCCCTGTATTAAAAGCCCAAGTGAAATGAACTAGGTTGACTGCTATTCTTACCCCTGGCTTCATTATTTCTTTTTATTATTTCATTTTATTATCAGTTTGAATTTTAATTTTTAAAAATAGAAATAGGTCATTAAAAATTCTAAAAAATTTCATGAATTGTTAATTTCCACGTGGAAATTAATTGTTTCTTTTAATTAATTGCTTTTATTTCATTTTGAAGCATGTTGTCTTGTGCATTTTCTATCTTGGTCATTAATTTGAATTTGGAACTGGTTCTTTTTGCTCTGGATTCATGATGAGATGTAGTTTGTTGGTGATTTTTATTCTGATTTTTAGAAGTTTACTTAATTGATTTTGGTCTCTAACTTGTGCATGATGTCTTCTAACCCTAATCCATGTTTGAGCCCTTATTTGAATTGCTAAGCTTCTGATTCTCATTCTCTCCTTTTGGCATGTCAATATTGTATGATTGAGTAGTCTTTGTGCATGTTTGTGGAATATTTGGATGTATATTTGAATTGATTTGAATTTTTGTTCTTTGCCTATCCTCTTTTGTTTCGTTTTGGTCATATGTTCAATCCTTAGGTTAGAAGGGCACTTGTGCCAACTTCTCTAAGTTGTTTAGATCCTTCTTAGGATGTTGATACCCCTCTGGTCTTGATTTGATGCTTGTGCCTTGAGAAATTTTGTGTTTGTTTGCTTTTGAAGTTCATTCACTCTTATGCATGCCCACTTCACTTCTTTTGCTTCTTTACTTCTCATGATGTAAATACTTGACTTTGTGTGCTTTTTCTCTTCATCTTACATGATCCTTAGGAACTTTATTAACATGTTAGGGTTCTGGTCTTGGACTTTATGGTGTTGCTTTGTCTAGTTTGCTTTGTATTCTCTCATGTTTGTTTTGGTTTGTCATGATAATTCATGTTGCTTCATGTTGAGTTTTATAGTCCTTTTCTCATTCTTATGCTTTGAATTTGCATTTGGCATTTGTGATTAAGACTTCACTTCTGGTTGTCTGGCTTGGGTTTGATATTATGTTCATGTTGTGTTGCATTTATTCTTATGTCACTAACCATTTCAGGGGCTTTGGTAAGTGAGAGGTGTGGATGTGATTCCCACATCTCCAAGTCTTATCTCTTCTATTTTCCTCATTGATACTATTCTTGTCATTGTTGGGGCTTAGGCCTTAATTCCTCTCACTCTTCTATTCTTCATTCTTCTCTTTCTCTTCTTCTTTCTTCTCCTCCATTAGGATAGTAAACCTCACTAACCTAGGATTTTTTATGCATGATAACAATTAGGATTCATTAGTCTCCCATTAGACTTTTACCTTTGAGATCCTTTTGTTTCTCTTATCTTCTCATCTCAAAACCCTAAAAAGACACTTAATAAGGATTGAAGTGATATCTTGAGCAATAGCCTTATTCCATGAAACACTTGTAGTCTTCCCATCTTGGGATAGTACAAGCTTGTTTTGTGATGCACAAGTCTGATCAGGATACCATCTTCACCAAGAAAACCATAAAAAAACACTTCTTCATCAAAAAATACAAAAACACTTAATAAATTCAATGAGTTAGTGAGCCTAAGCCCTAATCTCTGGGATCAAGTTTTGGGGATCTTCTCCTTACTTGAGTGTGCTTGTTCTATTATTCCATCTTGGAATGTAGTGACAAGTACACATTCCATGGAAAATAGCTTGAGTTCATTTCCTTGTGACACACTCATAAAAAGCTTCTAAAAAACACAAACAAACAATAAGCGTCTTTCCTTCGGGAATTCTTTTCTCGTCTCCTTCGCTCCGTCCGCAAACTTGCTCCTACTTGTCATTTTGCAAGACGGTAACACACTCGTCGTCTGAGCCTGCAACACCTGAGCATTGACATAGGCAGTTCAAGCCTTAATACACAAGCGATATTTTCCACCCCTAGTTAGGGGAACTACGGCGACTCTGATCCTCATTGTCCGGATGAGGTACGTAGGCAGCGGGTTAAGGCCCGTTCGAGCACAATCTTTATTTTCCCTACATTTTTCCTTTTCATTTATTTTTCAATTCCCTTTTCTTTTCTTTTATCCAGTTCAGTTCTTTTTCTTTGCAGCAGCTTTCATTTCTACATCCTTTGAAACAGTTTCTTCGCAAGCGTGGATCCCGTCGGGTACGGCGGACGATCTGGGGTGCTAATACCTTCCCAGGTCGTAACCGACTCCCGAACTCAGTCTCTTTGGTTCGCAGGACCCGTGTCCTTCCTCTTCTTCCTTCTTGTTTGTGCAACATTACCATTCCCGTTCCTTCGAGATAAAAATGCCTGGCTGGAGACTCTACCTCTTTCCGCGCCACTTTCGCGTTTGTACCAGGATGGAAATCCAGGGAGCTACACTTTGCAGATCATGTTTTTGAAAAAATCAGATCTAACAAGCATACTTAAGATGTGCGCTAAAGATTATATACGAGTTACTATGTGTAACATAAGTTGCAAGCATGCTAAAGAAGCAAAGATGCTTCTGTATCTTATCACAATCAGAAAGATCCAAATATGTTGATGTTGTTGTTCCAATGCTCTTGTATATGTTGTTCTAAGAGTGGTTCAAATTCTGAAGCTAGCGAAGCTTCTGAAGTTATAATCTTCTGAGATCTAAGTGCTGAAGACTCTGATGACTTGATGTTCTGAAGACTAAAGGCTCTGAAGACCAAGTGCAGAAAGACTCTGAAGACTTAAAGGTTCTAAAGATAAAGGTTCTGAAGACCAAGTATTGAAGACTATGAATACAAGGTTCTTAGTGAACGATGTTCTGAAGACTCTGAAGACTTGAAGTTCTGAAGACCAAGGGTTTCGAAGACAAGTGTTGAAGTTTTGAAGAAAAGGTTCTGAATGAAAAAGGTTCTGAAGACTGAAGACTTGAGATTCTGAAGACCTAGTTATCACGTCAGTACTCTTGCTTCCATCATGTACAATCAGAATCCTCTGAAGTTCAAAAGATAATGTTATTGTTATCAAGGATAGTACATAATACGAAAATGATTTATCCCACTACCTCTCCACTAACCTTAAATTTTGAAAAAAGACAGATGTGGAAGCACTATTTCATCCTTGTGTAATGACATTCCTCAGTATCCAGATGGTCTCTAATGGTTCTATTTTGCTTGGCTATAAAAGGAAAGGATCACTAGTTTATGTGAGGTTGTCAAGCTAACCAGAAAACATGTTTATGATGTTAGTTGTCAATATGGTTCTTAAATCACATTGTTGACATTTTCATACAATCACATAAGATTGATGACTATAAGATAACAATGGTACAAACCATGATATGCAAAATTGAATATGCAGCCAAAGGCTGATTATGATTTGATAGCAATATGTTGTTGCAGAAATTGATTGATTCACAAGTGCTTAATTTCATATGATTCATTAGACTTGCAAAGTCATAGATGAACCAAGAAGATGATCATGGAATCTCAAATTACAAATCCACAACTGAATGTTGTGTTCTGAAGTGATCATTAAATTGAATAGAACAATTGTTGTTGTCCAAAATATTCTAATGTGAATCAAGATAAACAATTCTTTCTATGTGTTTATCAAGATCAATTAGGCTTTCAGAAGCTTAAGAAGAAGAAAACGTCCAAAATTCAAGAAGCTTGGGTTGTTGTCTGTGAAGAAGCTGCTTGAAGAAAAAGAAGACTCTACACATTTGTGATACAATACAATGTAATATCTTAGTGTGTATTAGGATATTTTGATGTACCTAATTGTGAAGGTTGGAACTTTAGGAGGCTCAAAACTTGGCAGTTATGTGCTTTCTATGGACTTGGGGTCTTCTTGACTTCTCGGGGGGTTAGTGTTCTGATGCTTCTCAGAACTATGTGTTTTGGTGTTATGAAGTTGCATCAGCTAGTAACACAATGTGTAAGTCATTTTAGTTGGTTGTGCAATTAGTCATTGGGGGTAGTTGTGTAGTGGAAGTCGTAACAGTTGTTGTGTAGTTAATCACGGCAGGTAGCTGCTCAAGAGTCACAATAGTTGTTGTGCAGTTAGTCACGACAGGTAGCCGCACAAGGAAGTTACATGTTTATACGCAGTTAGTCACGACTGATCACTCGAATTTGTATCGATTATTTAGTATAATTTCCGATCATTTATGTTATTAATTTATTTATTTCAAATAATATTACACGAGTTTTGTGTTTGTTTTGCAAGCATTTAATTAATTACGACATTTGGAGGTAAATATGCAAAAGGAAGCCTTTTGAACAAGAAACCATGGCAAAACAGAAGGAAAACAACAGAAAAATGCATTTATGCATTTTACCTATCAAACGATCGTCTCAATAATCAGACGACCGTCTCAAGGTCTGACGATCAACTTAAACTCCAAGTTGAGCGTCTCAAAGCCAAGTTGCCCATCTCAGAAACCAAACATATGTCTCAACTAAATTATGCAGAAACGTAAAATCCATAACAGACGAAACAGAAGTCAAAATTAAATGAGATTTTTTCGTTCAAGCGGAGAAGTTTCCTCACCCTAGTATACTCAGTCATTGCAAATCAGTCACAGGCCCAATCGAAGTCCAAGCCTATAATTTCTTAACAACCCAAAGTCTAGAGGCTATAAATAGAAGTCCCTGCTACTTGAATCAGATATCTCTTTTTAACCCGTCTCTTGCACCATTTTTCCTTCTTTAGTTTTTAAGTTTCTTTATTTTATGTAACAGTACTAGTTCTCTACATTGGAGGACTATTACGAATATTAGTTTTAGGATTCTTTATTTTCCATATTTTATTTTTCTGATTTACATTCAAGAGTTAAATGTATGATTCAAGCATAAATTAATTCCAGGTTTATTTATTTATCTTTTTTGCCTTCTTATTAAATCGCCTAATTATATTTTCATCGCATTCTTATTTAAATTTCTGAATTATGTTATCATCTTTAATTTATTATCGTAATTGCATATTTATTTTCATGTTCATGTCTAGATAAATAGTTTTGAGTCCGGCGTATGAGGACCATCGTTACCGATGGGACTCGGTAAAAAATAATAGGTGCAAACTTATGATTAAAATTTTGTTTTGGTTTTAATTTCCAAGTTTAATTTAAATAGCTTTGTCACGAGGGTGAGAGGTTAGTTAACACAATTTTGTCACGAGAGTGAGAAATTAATTAAGGTTAGAACCGGCACAGCGAGAGCGTGGGGATCGAACCAGATTGTGGAAATTATGCAACAAATCTAAATACAGCGAGAACTCTTTAGATACGTTTAGGATAATATAAGCTTTCAAAATATATTTCTTAATTACCGGGCGAGCAAGATCAAAATCTTGGGATTAGGAAGTATGGATTTAGTTAATACCGCGGAAGCGTGAGGCAGGGTCTTTAAGTTAATTTATTCTATGGAACTAAATTGTAATCTAATTAGTAACCGAATTCTACATAGTCCTTTAGGAATACGGAATCCATATTCCGGTCTCTTTATTATCTTAATAGTTTTATTTTAAGTTCTAGTTTTAGTTTCTTCTTAACCAAATACACTTCTCCTTAGCTTTACAAAGTAACGATAAAGTACAATAGGTTGACATTTGTCTCTGTGGGATTGATATCTTTTATTACTACACGATAGACTGTGCACTTGCAGTTAGTAACCGTTAGACTTAGAAAGTCGCGATCAAGTTTTTGACGCCGTTGCTGGGGACCAAAAGTCAATATTGTCATTCCGTTGTTGTACCGTATAGACTAAGGCATTTACTTTATTATCTCTATAACTATGTATCACCCAAACTTCTTCTATGATAACAACTCCTAGTATTTCAAGGAATCACACTCAAATTCTCCCTATGATTATTATTCCCAATATTTCGAGGAACCGCAAAAAGCCCATAATTCCAACCTAGAAATATTAATGAATGATATCAATGTGACACTGACTCATTCCCAATATCTCTCGGAACCACATCCGAATCCCCTCTATGATCACCATTTTCAACACTTCGAGGAACAACAAGAATCTGTTAATTCCAACCTTGAGATGTTATTGGAAGATTTCATTGAAACAACAACTAATGTTAGGCTAGAATTGATGATGGAGCACTTTGCGGAGACACAAAATCTTCATAATGAAGAGCTTAGAAGACAACATCTAGATACTCATGAAACTCTTAGGCAGATAAACACAATAGTCGAGTCCCTCGTAACTCACACTGAGGCATTGGAGACCCAAGTATTTCTACTTGCACGGACACATATAGGAACTTCCCCTGAGGAAATTGCGTATGTTATAACAACTAGTAGTGTAAATCAGATCGAAATTCCTAAGGAGAATGATTATGAGGTTGAGGAGAGTAATTATGAGGATGAAAAGAGTTCTGGTGAGGAAAATCCACCGATATCATCTGAATGGGAGGTTGTCATAAAGGTAGAGGATAAAGCAACTATCGATACTCCTCCTTATACCCCACCATATCCTTTATCTTATAAGTTTGCAGACTCTAACCCAAAACGTAAACTGAGGAGTTGGAAAATATCCACACCAAAGCACCTTTGTCTGAAGTCTTGCATAAAAAGAGAAAACCAGTGGACCTTGAAACTAGGAAAATTATTAATCTTAAGCGGGTAAGGTTAACGTTTGAGGTGTTGGATGAAATACCTAAGCCCAAACTTGAAAATCTAATACTTAGCATAGATCCAGAACCACCACCACAACTTTAAAAGAGTAAACCACCCCATAGATGGAAGAAAAGAAAATGTGAGGGATATGTGAGATGGCTTGATAAATGGCCATGGAAACCGAATAATTAACACTCCTAACCGTCGAGCTATCTACGTTAAACAAAACATTGCATGGGTGGAAACCCACCATCTTTTATTTTAATGTTTTTATCTGCAGAAAATAAAGAAATGTGTCGCTTGCCACATTTCAGCTACATTTAGGCGAAAGACCTCTAAATGACAATCCCTTGAGACGAGTTGGTGCCCATGGTACTCCTACGAATGTCGCTGCTGGTGGTGACACCAATGATGAGTATGATAGTAGATGACATGTCTCTCCCGTTTGTAACTCATCTCCTCCTCTTAGTCTTTTCGCATTGTCTAGTTCCACCTGTACACAGCGCACTGTATTTCTAACAATTTTTGTAGGTACTTCCTTCAAAAACGGGCAGTATAAAGAGCGGCTTCCTGAAAAGTGAAGTTTTTGCAAATCCAAAAATCTCTTAGTATAAGACGCCGAAGCAGAAGTGGTCTGCAAAGGCAGGGACAACTAGGGAAGAGTCAGAGCGAATTTGGCCGTGGTGGCACGAAATGGCATCCATACAGGTTTTATCTTTCCTTTTTCACCTTTTATGAAAACATTGAGGACAATGTTTGGTTTAAGTGTGGAGGAGGAATGTTACCACTTTTATTTTATTGTTTCTAGTTAGATTCAATATTTTCCAGCATGATTTTAAATTTTTCTATTTCCGTTGCATCTTTGCATGTGCTGTCAAGTTATTATATGTGATTTTAGTGTTTAACGATTTCCTATCTGTAAACACCCCAAATTTGCCCTCACTCATTTCACACCATGGCTTCTGATCTTTCATATTTGCATTAGTATAAGCATACTACCTCATATAGCATATTTGTTTCACTGCATAAGTTCAAGTTCATCTGCATCTAGGGTTTGTGATCTGAGCAATCTAAGGACCCATCTGAGCCACTCCAAAGGCCTCCAAGTGTTCCAAGAGGGTCCATGTGTGTTCTATCATCATATTATATCCCTCAAAGTTCAAATAAGTCAAGAGATCACAAGAACTGGCAAGGCATGGAAGCAAAGCTAGGGTTTTCACTACACAGATGACCAAAATTAGGGTTTTGGTTTCAGAGGCCTTAACTCCAAAATTTTGGGTCATTCTTGTTTCTAATGTTCTTAAGATGTTATAAGGATCATATGTACCAAGTTTTATGAAGAAATTCATTGTGGAAGTCATTTGTTCATTAGGTAACTTCTTGAGCAAGTCATAGCAAAATAAGGGCATCTGAGGCCCCCAACAATGGAACCAAAGGGGTATTTTCATCAAATTGAAGTTGTATGATCTTTATTTGATCATTGAATTTCTTGGAAGTTCACAAAACTGAATAAATTTGAGCTAAACCAAAAGTTGCCAAAAATGGAAATGACTTGTAATGGAAACTTTCCATTTTGGGAAAGTTCTTCAACCTCCTCTTTCTCAACCAAAAATGCTTCAAATGAAAAATTCTTGGTCATGAAAGTTGTAGATTAGGTCTTTCCATTTTCAAAATGTACAATAACATGTTCTAATTCATTATGGAACTCAAGTTATGATCCTTCAAAGTTGGCAAAAATCACATAATTTTCACATTCATGCCAAAGAGGGATTTTTGCAAATTCACTTGTCAAGCTTCTAAGTGACCTCTAATTGACTTCTAAACATCATAACAACATCACATGACTCGTTTTGCTCAGAATTTCCCAAGGAATCACAACATTTCATGCCTTGCATCACAAGATACACCAAAGAGGGAAAATTTGCAAAACACATAGAAATCCTAGCATCAAGTGATCCAGCTGCATTGTTTCAATCCTATGGACCTCCTTGAACTCAGTTGAGGCTAGACACCCCTTGCAACCAAGCCTGCCATGACCCATACCTCAAGTACAACCAAACTTGACTTTTTGCAAAATCACCCATACCAATCAGCATAGCCCACACCAACTCTTCTAACCTATCAAGACATGATATGTGGACCTTATGCAAGCCATAACATACAACACATTGCCCTGAATCATCCCACACATTCATATTGCAAAAATCCTCAAGAAACTTCCTTTCTTCGAAACTTTCAAACCAACCATCAAAACTTCAAACAAACTTCACCATTCAACTCAGCATCACTCATAGATCATTTCCCACCCCTCACATTTGCCTGAAACCACCTAAAAAAAACACAATTTCACTCACCTCTGAACTTAAACCTACAAAACACTCCATATAAACTCCTTTCAAGCATTTCAGAAGCATAAGGGGATCAAAGGGAGTGGAAAAGCACCAAAGAAGAGCCCAGAAAGTCCCAGTTTTGAAAGCTTCAACTCAGGTAACCTCAAGAACATTTTTTTCAGAAATGTGTTTTTAGGTTCTTATATTGTTCTATATGTTGCACTAATCATGCTGATGTGTTTAGAATTGAAAATGGTTGAGTATTGAGTATTTCATAGCTGTCTGAAATTTTGCCCGTGAAAATGTTTTGATTCGATTCTCTTGATTCATGAAAAATAAATGTGTTTTGAGGGTAGATTCTTGCATAGGAATGTTAGGGGAGTTATTCTGGAGCTATAGAGTTCTTGATTTAACCTAGGGAAGAAGTTGGGTTGAAGGTCTCGCCGGAGAAGATGACCGGAGCTTGCTCCGGTCACCTGAAAGTCATTAGGGTTCTTAATTAGGGTTTAAGGCTCAGTTTGAATGTAGGTCGTAGGATCAGGTTTAGCACTTGAATGGAGGGCCATGATTAGTTCATTAAAACCCTAATCAGATTAATTAATTTAATTAATTAGGTTTAAATTAAAAAATGCCAGATTCAATCCCAGCCACTCATTAGCGCGCGCAGTCAATGGTCCCTTTCCCAGTTTGAATCTCATCCATCAGATTGCCATACTTTCATTTAATTTGATTTTTATTTCATTTTAATTGCTTTTTCTTGCATAATTATTTTAAAATAGTTAGAAAAATCCCAAAAATATTTCCTTTTGCATTTTTTTTCTAAATATTTTTCTTAATCAGAAAATGATTTTTATTTTATTTTTTGCATAAAAATTGTATTTTTAAAATATTTTAATGTTTATTTTAATTAATTAATTAAAATACCATTTAAGTTTCTAAAAATCACCAAAAAAATCATGAATCATCCATTTGCATTTAGAAACATTTTCAAACTCTTCACACAAATTTCTTTTTAGGTTTGATGATCATTTGAGAATTTTATTTGAATTAAGGGTCATTTTGAATCCTATTTTTGAACCCTAACTTGGAAAAATCTTTTCTGCCTAACCAAGAAGAGTTTGAAGATGATTCTTTTTGCATTGTTTTGTGCATATCATTTAGTTTCTAGGATATTTTTGGCATGAATTTATCTTTCATTTTCAATGTGTGTAG
This sequence comes from Lathyrus aphaca, assembly GCA_963966055.1. Classification (NCBI taxonomy): domain Eukaryota; kingdom Viridiplantae; phylum Streptophyta; class Magnoliopsida; order Fabales; family Fabaceae; genus Lathyrus; species Lathyrus aphaca. The sequence continues at coordinate 310,569,024 of OZ014523.1, forward strand.
CATTTTACATTGAAGATCACCCAAGAAACCCTAGAAACTTAGGAAATTCATAACTCCTTCTAGGTTTAGCTTCTGACCTCCCCCTTTGGATGGTAACCTAGTATAGGTTTAGGTTTCCTTTGAGTGCATTTTCAATTTTTTATCATGTCATTTTCTTCTATCTTTGCCATTTGCATCTCATCCTTTCATGGAACCCTAATTTTGCATCTTCACTTGCATTCATCTTGCATATGCATCCATACATGAACTTGCCATGACATTTCATGCATTCATATGTCATCTTAGACATCTTAGGATATGTTAGAATCATGCTTCATCATTTCGTCATTCATTTTCCATAATTTGCATTCATTTCCTTTCATTAATTTTCATGAACTTTCAAACTTCAAAGCATGCTTCATTTGCACTCATTCTTTGTATGATCATTCATATATACTTTGTATGTCTTTGCATCATATCATAGCATCATTTTCATCATGTGTATGCTTCTGGTTTTGGTATTTGTCTTTGTATATGCTTCATTCCATCTCATTTCTTTCCTTATGTATCTTATGCTAACATTTTAAGGTGGTAAGTTAATTTGAGAAGTGGATTTGCCTTCACTTCTCATTTCTCTTCATCTTCATTTGCATCTTTGCTGCATTTTGTATTGTATTTGAGTGAGCTTGCTAACTTGTGTTCATCTCTCACTCTCTTTCTTTAAGTTACTTATCTTCTTCAATGAAGTAAGTAACTTATTTCTTCTGCTTCTTCCTCCTTTCGTCTGCTTCTTCCATTGGTGGCTTCCTTGAAGATCTTTCTCAAGCCTTACAAACCATAGGAACATCCAAGCATGAAAATAATTAGGGTTGTGATTAGTCCCTCTTAGTTTTTTACCTTTGAGTCTTCTTTGTGTCTCTATTCTCATCTCATCATTAGAGACTAAACCTTTAAGGCTTTAGGACTTTGGAATTAGGGTTATGCCTGCATCCTTCTCTTAGGATGGAGTGTATAACTTTAATCCTAAGTTTTAAACCCTTAATTTGTTTAAACCTCTTAATCAATCCATCTAATAATCACTAAGAGATTAACTTGTAACTTGGGCCTTACATTAGGGTTCTAATTCTTCCTTTATGGTTAAGAAGGACTAACCTTAATGTTTAATGGACAAGTCCTCCTCAAGTTGTCTTACAAAACATAAAATCCATTTCTTAATCTCACCTCTTAATTAAAATTCACTTTAATAAAGGCTTGTCATCTAATGACTTTAATCCCTAATCATGGATTAAGTTGAGGTATCTTCCTCAGATTAAGTGTGCTCATCTATTATCCTTCTATTAGGATGGTGTAATGAGTTCACTAATCATTGATTATGGCTTAAACTCATTACTTAACACTAAACAAAAACCCAAAAACATCTAAATAATCATAAGTAGGTTAATGATCTTAATCCTACATCATCATGGTAATTAAGTTGAGATGCTTATCTCATACTTAAGTATTCTCATTATCCCTAATCAGGGAGGATATAATGAGTTTACAACCTTTGATTTAGGCTTAAGCTCATTAACTTATGACAAACACCAAAAACAATAACAAAACTGAAAACACAAAAAAAAACAATAATTGTCTCCTTCGGGATTCTTCTCTCATCACACTCACTCATAAACGAGAACTTGCTTCTTCCGTCTAATGCAAGACATTTAGCACTCGAGCTAGATGAGTCATACACTTGAGCATAGACAAGCAAGCAGTTCACAGTCAATTTATCTTTCAGTCTCTTTGTGTCGAACTACGGTGTTCTGACTTCCTCATTGCATGAGAGGATACGTAGGCATAACTTAACCGTTATCGAACAAAAGTCTCTGTGTCTTCCCCCTCTTTCAGCATTCCTTCTAAAACCTTAGTCCTGAGCAATTCACTTCTCTTTTGCACTGACACATGTACATTCTTTTCCAGCTTTTGCACACAGATAGCACATACACTACCCCCTTTAAACACAATCTTGTAAGCGTGGATCCCATCGAATACGACGGACAATCTGGGTGCTAATACCTTCCCAGGTTGTAACCAACCCCCTTTCTCAGTTTCTCTGGTTCGCAACCGTCTTATCTATAGCTTGCTAGGTTTATGCAGCATTACCTTTCCTTCGAGATAAAAATGCCTAGATGGCGACTCTATTCACCTTCATCTTCATTTTCACCTTTCGCCGACCGTTCGCGTCTGCACCCTATCTGACCAGGTGTCTTTTCGGGGGAGCGACAGCTTGGCGACTCTGCTGGGGAACCTTTATATTGCAACCAGGGCTTCTGGTTCTTTTTGTGGGTTCCTCCTAGAGCTTGTTTGATTTGTATTTACGGGGGTGTTATGTGCTACTTGTGCTTATATATTGCTTTATTTATTGCTTTCTGTACAGTTTTATTTATTGCTTTCATTTATAGTTTTTATGCATTTCATACTGTCATTATCATGTGTTGGATCTGCTGTCTCCTTGGTGGGTGGGGATCATTGAGTGATTAATGTCCTATACCGGGGACCTGAGTGACACATAGGCTAGAGTGGCTTCATATTCTTTCCCATTCCATTTTGGTCTGGTGCGGGAATATGAAACACGGTTCTGACATGGGTTTCTTCTTGAGAACTATGTGCTACGGATTTCTTTTAGTACTAGGGCTATCTGGGAAGCCTGCTAAGTCTGGATGACCTTTTATGACCTTCAGCATCTGTGGTGAATTAGAGAAGTATATTTTATGGTTATTGTAAACACTGTACCTCCGGGTTAGAAGTGTTTACACTCCTCATAACTGATCCAAGTCTGCGGATCCTTGTTCTAGAACATTACATGTGAGGGGTTGGGATGTTTACAAGTTTGCAGGAACCCTTGGCCTCATCATACCCTATTACCAGTTTTGTTTTAAGAATGCACCACTTTGGACAGTTCTTGTGAAACCCTGGATTTATGACTCTTTATTTGAGTCCCCCACCTGGTTACTGGTTTTCTAAGCTTCCATCCGAACTTATGAACACACATGGACCCTATCAAGGCAGATAACAGATCCAGCACTTGATCACAAACCCTTGCATATCATTCTGCATACATCATTTTCGCATCATTTAACATTTGCCTATTTGTTTTACAGGGTATCCACCTTATTATCTTTGGTTTGGTTTTGACCTATTCTGCCGCTCAGACTCCTTCATTATCTTCTTCATCACCTTCATCAGTTTGTCAGAGACTCTTCTCCAGCACCTTCATCAGTTTGTCAGAGACTCATCTCCAGTTATCTTCATCAGTCTTCAGTAGTTACCTTCATCAGGGTTTATCTCAGTCTTCTTCACCAGCATCCATTATCAGCATGGACACTTCCAGGAAGAACAACATCACATACCACTTCTTTGAGCCTACTCTGACAGGCATCAGACAGATCCAGTCCCTCATTACTCCTGATCATGTCCCACTATTCAGAGAACATTATGGAGGCATATTGGACATGATCATGGACCTGGATGCCTCCCAGAGGAGCATGATCCATACTTGCTTACAGTTTTATGATCCCCCTCTCAGATGCTTCACATTCCCTGATTTTCAGTTGGGACCTCTGCAAGAAGAATTTTCCATGTTGTTAGGAGTTCCTATCAGGAGAGGGATTCCTTTCAACCCTGAGATGGTTGCACCCAAGAATGAATACATAGCTAAGGCCTTTCACTTGGAGCCTACCAACATTGATCAGAGCATGACCACCAAGGCTGGAGTTCTAGGCCTTCATTTGGACCTCTTGATCTCCCAGGCCACCTTGCAGGCTGCAACAGGGAAATGGGATGTTGTTTGTGCACTCCTAGCCCTCAGCATATATGGAGTTATCTTGTTTGCAGACGAGCCAAAGTTTGTAAGCAAGAATGCTATTCACCTGTTCTTACTGAGGAACCCAGTTCCTACCTTGCTTGGAGACTTCTATTATTCAGTACACCAAAGGAATGAGAAGCAAAGAGGAAGACTGGTCAGATGTTGTGCTCCTCTCTATTACTGTTGGTTGTTAAGACATTTGCCAAAGTCAGACACCTTCCTGAACCCTCATCATCCAAAGAATTGGGCTAAGAGATTGATTGCCTTGACATCAGAGGACATCAGATGGTGCACTCAGAGCACCAATGGCAAAGACATCATTACTAGTTGTGGGCAATATCCTAATGTGCCTTTGATTGGAGTAAAAGGTTGCATCAACTACAACCCTTTGCTTTTTAAGAGACAATTAGGGTATGCTTTGGTTCATCCTCCAAGGGGGAAAGATTTGACTGAGACCCTCTATTGTGAAATCCAGCACAACTTTGTTGTTGTCAGACAAGCTGCCTGGGCTTGGGACAACATTCAGACTAAAGGAACAGCCATCCTTGGCAAATGCAACAATATAGCTTCAGCACAGTATCTTGATTGGTCTTGTACCAGGGCACAAATTACCCGGATGCCATTTACTTTAGAAGATATACCTGGACCTTCAACAGTGCAACCTGCAGCTACTGTCAATTTGGAAGAGTTTGAGAAACTGAAAGAGAGGAATACTCAGCTCTCTGAAGCCTTGAAGAAGACCCTTTTGGAGAGGAATGCCAGTCGTTTAGACAATGAGAGGTTGGAGAGGCTCAGGATTGAGCACTTGACCAAGATTGAAAAGACGGATGACTATATCAGAAAGGCCAGAGCAGGGGAGTTAGTACTGAAGAATGCTTGCAAGGAAGCAAAGACTCAGAAGGCTAGGGTAGAGCATTACTTAGAGGAAAGCCAGGCTAGGTGGATCAGGATCACTGAGGCCCGTGCACAAGAAGATCAGAGAACTCAGGATAAGATAGAGCAACTGGAGGCTAGTGAAAAGAAGTATCAGGAGGCATTATTAGCATCACAGAAGGAGATATCTGAGTTGAAACTCCGAGCGGGGTTGAAGAGGTCAAAGGATCAGGATAAGCATAAGAAGCTAACCAGTGCCATTGCTACTAGGAACCTCCTCATCAGGACAATCACAGAACACTCGGTTGGTCCAGTGACTGAGGCCCTCCTGAAGGAAGTCAGAGAAGATGACTTTGGATTGGATGTTTGACTCTTTTGTTTGTACTTCATTTTGATTGTATTTTACTTTTGTTGATTTATTTTGACCCACCATGGGAATGTTATTGTAATCAAACTATGTATCTTCACTCTTTGTAATATATATGGTTTGTATTATTTTTGTGGGCTTTCTCTCTCTCTGCAACATCTTCAGCATTTCCTCGAGGTCTGGAAAGGTCAAAACCAAAGAACCAAACCGGATACCCTTGGAAGACAAATAGGCATCCTACATTGCATACTAACTTTTTCTTTGTTTTGTAGGTTTTTTGTTTTATTTTTTTTCTCACTTTGTTGTGGTTTCAGGAAACATTGCTCGCAGAAGAGTGTTCCCTATCAACAGAATACACCAGTACCCGCCAAGAAACAACCTTTCGGGACTTCAGATGGATCAAGTTCAACAAGACCTGAATGAAGTGAGGGCCCAGATGGCCAATGAAAGGGTTGAGATGAGAAATCAGATGACTCAATTTATGACAGTGATGATTGGTCTAGCTCAGAGCCAGGAAAGACTAGGGGAGTTAGTTGAGCGACAAACTCTTGAGGAACACCATCCAGGTATAGGAGGTACCAGTAACAACGATCACGTGCAGCCTCGCACTGATCCACCAGAGTTTGGACCTCATCTAAACCCAGACATCAATGCCATAAGAAATACCCAGGGTAACACTGCTGGAGGAAGGGTCTTGCAAGAAGATCCTCAAGAAGAACAATTTACAGTGGTTGGGGCTGGAGATGAGGTTTATGACCGTTGGTTGGATGAAATTGCAGAGAAACTGAGGTCTCTTGAATCCCAAAACTCTCTAGGTTTTGATGTCATGGACATGGGGTTGGTGGAAGGGGTGAGAATTCCTCACAAGTTCAAACCCCCGTGTTTTGAAAGATATAATGGCACATCCTGCCCACGCACCCACCTTCAGTCATTCTTTGGAAGATTAAAAGCATACACCATGGACGAGAAGCTGTGGATGTTTTACTTCGAGGATAGCTTGACAGGGGCATCCCGAGAATGGTGCTCCCACTTGACCAGAGCCACAGTAAGAAATTGGAAAGACTTGGCTGAAGCTTCCATCCGTCAGTATCAGTATAAGCTTGACATGGCTCCAAACAGGACCCTTCCAATGGGAATGTCTCAGTCTTCCCATGAAAGCTTTAGAGAGTATGCCCAAAGGTGGAGGCAACTGGCTGCTGTTGTTCAACCCCCGATGTCTGAAAGGGAGATGGAAGACATGTTCATGAATACTCTCCAGGGTACCTACATTGACAGAATGGCTGCATTTTCTTCTACCAGCTTTGCAGATGTGGTGATAGTTGGGGAAAGAATTGAGAGCTTGCTGAAGATGGGAAAGATCTCCGACAACGGTACCAGTTCAAGCAGTGCAAAGAAGCCATTTACTGGGCCCTGTAGATTTGGTGAAACAAACTCTGTACACATGGGAAGAGGGAAACCCCAATATCTACCCAGATCAGTTGTTGATGTTACTATCCCTGCTCCACCTCCTCAGTATACTCAACAACCACAACACTTTCCGCAACAACAACAATTTCCTCAATAGAGATCTTATAACAACAACAACAATAATCAACAACAACGCCCTTTCCAACAGCGGCCATCTCAGATCAATAGGGTGATTGACCCTATTCTAATGCCATATGCTACACTGCTGCTACAACTCCTAAAGCTCAATCTTGTTGAGTTGAGGACATTGGCTCTACCTGATCCTCAGAACCTTCCGAGAAACTACGATGTCAATGCTATGTGTGCTTTTCATTCTAATGCACCTGGTCACTCCATAGAAAAATGCAGAGCTCTACATATGAAGGTCCAGGATCTGGTAGATTCAAAGGCCCTGAACTTTGCACCACCTCCCAATGTCATGAAAAATCCTATTCCAAGCCACAGCGGGCCAAGGATTAATGCTATAGAGGAAGGCTCACCCATGAGTTTAGTAGAAGATATTGCAAGTATTCAGACACCTCTGGCAGAGGTTAAAGCCCAACTTTTGAAATGCCAAGTGTTTCCAGGTTGTGAGGCCTGTTGTGAATCATGCAAACTTTCCGAGAATGGGTGTGCAAGCTTGAGGAATGGAATTAATGGCTTGATCAAAGAAGGCATTCTACAAATTACCATGACTGCTTCTACAACACCAGCAACTCTTTTGTCAACAACACGTGATTCTTCTACAACTGCAACAACCATTGTTCCTACTGATTCATCTACAACTTCAGCAACCATTTCTTCCATCACTTCAACAAACAACAGTTCCATTTCATATCCTTCTACAACTTCAGCAACCACCAACAACGATGTCTCCACAGTTACTATTTACTATGACCCGACAACGGTCCCAAATTCCAGCAACTTTCAACAATCTCAACAACAGTTTCAACCGAGCTTCAATTCATCACCACCAATACCCACAAGGAGTCCTGTCACCATATTTTATGATCCACAGACAATTACGATTCCAACTTCTGCTGCAGTGAGCCCAGTCATTATCACAGTACCAGGGCCAACCCCATATGATAAAGATAGTGTTGTACCATGGCATTATGGTACTGACCTCTACTGCAACAGAGAAAAAGTCCTTCTTGATTCTTCTATTCACACTCCCCAAGTGGACAATCGGGGGAGGCAGAGGTTTCACCCGAAGCGGACGCCTCTTCGCGTCACAAGCTCCAAGAACCAATACTGAGGCAGAGGCTGCTGCCAAAGCCAAAGGGAAAAGTGTGATACTTGAAGAATCTGCACCAAAAGAGACTCATAAACCATCCTTCGATCAGGATATGGATGAATTTATGAGGATAATTAAGAGAAGTGACTATAAAGTTGTGGACCAGCTCCACCAGACTCCTTCTAAGATCTATATATTATCCCTGCTGTTGTGTTCCGAAGCCTATCGGGATGCACTACTCAAAGTTCTGCACGTTGTCTACGTGCCAGAAGAGATCACAGTGAATCAGCTAGAAACAGTTGCTTCAAATGTCAATACTAGCCATGGACTAGGTTTCCCTGATGCTGATTTGACAACAGAAGGACGTCACCACAACAAAGCTTTACACATAACCCTGGAGTGCAAAGGAGTTGTGCTATCTCATATTCCAGTGGACATTGGGTCCTCACTCAATGTCTTACCCAAGAAAGCTCTTGTCAAGCTCGAATATGATGGAATAGCTCTCCGACCAAGCAACCTTGTGGTCAGGGCTTTTGATGGCTCCAAGAGGTCTGTTCTTGGAGAGGTGGAGATGCTAGTGATAATCGGTCTGCAGGTCTTTAAGACTACTTTCTATGTGATGGACATACAGCCGACCTACAGTTGTTTGTTGGGTCGACCATGGATTCACGCCGCAGGCACAGTAACGTCGACCCTTCACCAGAAATTGAAATATGTGTGGGAAGGACAGATTATCACCATATGTGGTGAAGAGGACATATTTGTTAGCCATCTGGCTACATACAAGTATATTGAGATGGATGGTGAAATCCATGAAACTATGAGCCAAGAGTTCGAGGCCCTGAATGTCAATGAGGTGACGACTGAAGTATTTGCTGCATCCCAGGAGGATAGGATGGGTACTTCAATTGTCTCCTATCAGCAAGCCCGGAAGGTTGTTGAAGATGGTAATGCCCGAGGCTGGGGCAAGCTGCTGCCAGTGGAGAAAAAGGAGGACATATTCGGTTTGGGTTACAAACCATTCCGACAAGATCAATCAGAGGCTGCTAAGGAGCCCAAGTTCATCAGTGGGGGGATGCTTACCCCAGATGTTGTTAACAACCTGGAAGACAAGGCGGAAAGCGACCTCAACCTGAAGAACTGGATACGTCCAAGGATCCCGGGGCACCAAGTCCTTAACTGGTCTTCCAGGAAATTATAAGGGTTACTCCTGCAGAGTAATTATTATTTCCTGCCTTTTTTAGCATGCATCAAGTCTTGCATCTGGCCCAAGGTGTCAGGACTCATTTTGTAATAGGGCCATATTGTAATTTTATGCAAATGAATTATCAATGAATATCAGACATCTTTTGCAAACAAGTCTCTTTTTCGCTCACTGTCTTTTCATTCTTCACTTTTGTACAAAACAATAAAATGGAAATGTTCTCAAAATAAATAACTTCATTTTCACTTTTTTCTAAACAAGATTAAAATTGATCACTAAAACGAACGAATCTCAACCCTTGCAGAGATTACCCTCCAGATTGCACCGACAACAGCACTGCTATGACCTTGTATGATTTCGACAATCCAATTAATCAAGCTGATGAATGGGTTGAAGAAGACTATGAGTTACCTGAAGAGTTAGCCAGGTTGTTGAGGCAAGAGGAGAAAGTGATTACTCCTCATCAGGAGGAAGTTGAAACAGTTAATCTTGGTACCGAAGAGGATTTGAAAGAAGTGAAGATTGGGGCCAGTTTGCAGGTTTTAGTAAAAGAACAACTCATTAACATGCTTCGAGAATACGCCGACGTCTTTGCTTGGTCCTATCAAGACATGCCAAGTCTAGACACGAACATTGTTATGAACAAGCTAACTTTGAAAGAAGATTGCCCTCCAGTAAAGCAAAAGCTACGTCGTACTCATCCATATATGGCCATGAAGAATAAAGAAGAAGTACAAAAATAGTGGGATGTCGGTTTCCTTGCTGTAACTAGTTACCCACCGTGGGTTGCTAACATTATACCAGTGCCTAAGAAGGATGGCAAAGTACGGATGTGTGTGGATTACCGGGATCTGAATAGAGCTAACCCGAAGGATGATTTCCCGTTACCTCACATTGATGTATTGGTCGACAACACAGCTCAGTTCTCGGTATTCTCTTTCATGGATGGATTTTCCGGGTATAATCAGATCAGGATGTCACCCGAAGACATGGAAAAAACAACCTTCTTTACACCTTGGGGCACATTTTATAACAAGGTGATGCCTTTTGGACTGAAGAATGTCGGTGCGACTTATCAACGGGCTATGGTAACATTATTCCACGACATGATCCATAAAGAAATTGAATGCTACGTGGATGACATGATTGCCAAGTCCCTCATTGAAGAAGATCATCTGGTAAATCTGTTGAAGTTATTCAAGCGTCTGAGAAAATATCAGTTGAAGCTAAATCCCAACAAATGCACATTCGGGGTACGTTCCGGTAAACTGCTCGGATTCATTGTAAGTGAAAAGGGAATTGAAGTTGATCCTGAAAAAGTCATAGCCATTCAGGAAATGCCTGCACCAAGGACTGAAAAGGAAGTTTGGGGGTTCTTAGGTAGATTGAACTACATATCAAGGTTCATATCTCACCTTACTGCAACCTGTGAGCCTTTATTCAAACTGTTAAGAAAGGAACAAACGGTCAGGTGGAATGAAGATTGTCAGAAGGCTTTTGAGAATATCAAGGAGTACCTGCAAGAACCTCCAATTCTTATGCCTCTAGTTGAAGGAAGACCTCTAATAATGTACCTGACAGTATTAGAAGGATCAATGGGGTGTGTGTTGGGCCAGCATGACGAGTCTGGTCGAAAAGAGTACGCAATATACTACCTAAGCAAAAAGTTTACCGACTGTGAACAATGCTATTCACTGCTCGAGAAAACTTGTTGTGCTTTAGCGTGGGCTGCTCGCCGACTAAGACAGTATATTTTGACTCACACTACCTTATTGATCTCAAAGATGGACCCTGTCAAGTACATATTTGAGAAGCCGACACTTACCGGAAGGGTTGCAAGATGGCAAATGATTCTGACAGAATATGACATTTAGTACACATCTCAAAAGGCCATCAAAGGCAGTTTACTGTCTGACTATCTGGCTGAGCAACCCATTGATGATTACCAGCCCATGAGATTTGACTTCCCTGATGAAGACATCATGTTTCTAAAAGCAAAATATCACGAAGAGCCTGTTCACACCGAAGGGCCTAACCCAGCAGAAGAGTGGACAATGATGTTTGACGGGGCCGTCAATATGAATGGTCGTGGAGTTGGTGTAGTGCTCATTACACCTAAAGGAGTTCATATGCCTTTCTCGGCAAAACTCACCTTTGCCTGCACTAACAACGGAGCTGAATACAAAGCCTGTATCATGGGTCTTGAGGAAGCCATTGACCTCAGGATCAAGACTTTGAATGTTTTCGAAGATTCAGCTTTGGTAATCAATCAGACCAACGACAAATGGTACACTCACCAAGAGCATCTGATCCCATACCGTGACTACACGAGGAGATTATTGACTTTCTTCACAACAGTCAAACTTGAGTACATCCCTCAAGATGAAAATCAGTTCGCGGATGCTTTAGCTACAATTTCCTCCCTGATCAAGGTTCAGACTGCCAATTATGTGCCTCGGATTTCGGTATCCAGATTAGACCGACCAGAATACGTATTCTCCGTGGACATTGCTAAAGATGACAAGCCTTGGTTCCATGACATCAAAAGCTTCTTAGAGGATCAAACATACCCACCCGGGGCATCATCCAATGATAAGAAGATATTAAGAAGGTTGGCCGGTAGTTTCTTCCTTAATGTTGATGGTTCATTATACAAGCGAAATTTTGACATGGTTCTTCTCAGATGTGTAGATAAGAAAGAAGCAGACTTGCTAATGCACGAGGTGCATGAAGGATCTTTCGGTACCCATGCTGGAGGGCACGCAATGGCTAAGAAGTTGTTAAGATCAGGTTACTATTGGATCACAATGGATGCAGACTGTTGTGCTTATGCTAGAAAGTGCCACAAATGCCAAATTTATGCAGATAAGGTGCATGTACCTCCAAATCCTTTGGACGTAATGTCTTCACCTTGGCCCTTTGCCATGTGGGGCATTGACATGATTGGATAGATTGAACCGACTGCTTCAAATGGCCACATATTCATCCTGGTAGCCATTGATTACTTCACCAAGTGGGTTGAAGTAGCTTCATATGCAAACGTCACCAGACGAGTGGTAGCCAGATTCCTGAAAAGAGACATCATCTGTCGATATGGAGTACCCGAGCGAATCATTACTGACAATGGTTCCAATTTGAACAACAAAATGATGACAGAATTGTGTCGGGACTTCAAAATTCAACATCACGACTCTTCTCCTTACAGGCCAAATATGAATGGCGCTGTTGAGGCAACTAAAAAAAAACATCAAGAAGATTGTGCAAAAGATGGTGGTTACTTACAAAGACTGGCATGAGATGCTACCATTTGCCTTGCATGGGTATCGAACCTCAATCAGAACGTCTATTGGGGCAACGCCGTATCAGTTTGTGTATGGTATGGAGGCAGTCCTACCTATTGAAGTTGAGCTACCCTCCTTACGGGTACTAATGGATGTAAAGCTGAATGAAGCGGAATGGGTCCGATCTCAGTACAATCAATTGAATCTGATCGAAGAAAAGAGATTAGCTGCAATTTCTCACGGACAGCTATATCAGAAAAGAATGAAGAAAGCCTTTGATCAGAAAGTCAGGCTTCGGGAATACCAAGTAGGAGATCTTGTGCTAAAAAGACTCCTTCCTCCTCATACAGACCACAGGGGCAAATGGACTCCAAATTACGAAGGTTCGTTCATAGTAAAGAAGGTTTTCTCTGGTGGAGCACTGATGCTCACTACTATGGATGGTGAAGATTTCTTATCCCCTGTGAATTCAGATGCAGTTAAAAAATACTTCTCATAAAATGACCCGCTGGACATAAAAACAGAATGAACGTCCAGGCTAAAATAGGGCATCCCGGCGAGTTAAAAAACAGAATAAAAGACTCGGGCAAAAATAAGGGGAAAAAATTACACCCGCTGAGTTGAAAAGCCGCATTGGACAGCTCAGGAAAAAATGGGTATCCCGGTGGATTGAAAACCCGAGAGGGCGATCCACGTAAAATCAGGGAATAAACGAACAAATGGATTCTGAATTCGTCTTTATCACTCACAACACGACAAGCTTTGAAAGGATAAAGCATCGGTCAGAATCAACCCTCTTCAGAAAGCAAGATAAGAAGAACATCAAGGTCATACAGGTCATAGCAAAGGAAGCTCATTGGAGCGTCGTCAACATTGCCAACACTTTTACTTTTTTCAATTTGTAACAATCTCCTCATTCCAGGGGATTTGTTTCTTTTCCTGTATTTGCCAATTCAGGGCACCCAGATTAATAAAATCAGAGTTTTCAGTCACACCTCGTTTTGTATATTTTTGTTTCGTTTGCAAAATGTCCAATATCCATGATATAATACTTGCATAAAACAAGTGACCCATTTGTAAATAAATGCTTGCAGGAAATAAATTTACTTCCAGGAATATCTAACTCCTATGACGGAATCTGGTAAGGGATACCTCGGGATACTTGTGCGTTTCTTTGTCTTAACAGGTTGCAGGTATTCAATACGCAACATGGGGCATGCCAAGCATCACTTCCTCAGCATACCTCCTCCCCAAGCAGTACTTGGAATGTTTTTTTCCCATCGGAGTTGTCAAAGCCTCCTCATCCATAGCACAGGTCTACTCAATAGGAGCATCCCCAGTCAATCACCCCACAGAAGTTCCAGCCTCTCCCCAGAAGAGCAATGCCTGAAACTCCTATACAACAAAGTGACGGAAGTTTCCTTCTCCCCAACTGGGTTTCTCCTTACAAGATAGGTCTATCAATGGTCTATTTCCCCAAGCAGAGCTATATATCCTAACAGATCTACCAATGATCTTTTCCCCAGCTGGGATATTCCTCCAATCAGATCAGCCAGAGATCCAATCTCCAGTGGGATCCGAATCCCGGATCGGTTTTCTCTTTTGCATAATCATAGCATTCGCATCATAAATCACCACAGAGCGTAGCATTTCGTCTAATACGGAGCATTGCGGCAAAAATCAAACATTTGCATGATCACAAGTCAGGATCAAGCTAATCACCTGCAATTACCATCAGTATTTCATCAGCAGTATATAAAAACTCACAAATAAAAGCCAAAGCATCCCCTTTGCACTCTCCAACATCAAAAGCCTGTTTATATATACTCTTTCGACACTCGTCCATGTCATAGCATTCCCCCGCAGATATAAGCCAAAACATCCACTCGAATACAAATACATGTGCATACTCTTTTGACACTCATCCGTGTCACCTTTCCCCATCATGGTTGCCAAATCACTTGTTGCCAATCAAACACTTGTTTATAACACACTTCTTTCGAAACCTGTCTGTGTCATCCCCACAGGTCGCCGGAACACCTTTTTACACCCTCACATACAAATATTTGTTCATAACTTATACATTCTCTTTTGTCACTCGTCCGTGTCACTATTCCCCAGCAGGTCAAACATTTGTCTGTGTCTTGCTCATACTTCACAATACTCACTCGTACTTATACAGAAGTCTCTGATACTCGTCCGTATCTTGTGTTATATTATTATTCCCCCAGAGATTCGACACTCGTCCGTGTTCTTTGTTAACCAGTTGGTACTCGTCTGTATCATCATCTCTGAACACTCGTCAGCGTTTGTTTCTATCGATACTCGTCCGTATCATGGTACTAAGGATGCTCGTCCGCATCTTTAATCTATACACAGCGTCAAACGCTTATACCTTTTATTCTTAAACGTAAGCACTCGTCCGTGTTTACCATTTCCCGGAAAACAACCTTTCCTCTATCCGACATTCGTCCTGTGTCGTGATACTTTCGGAAGCCATACCCTGCCTGGTGATCGCCCTTCACCTTTAGATGACCGTCCCTCATCTTTTCCCCAGTGGAGTTTCCATTATTGGAACCCTTTCCTATCCGGCATTCGTCCTATGTCGTGATATTTAGCAGCCGTCCCCAGCTAGGTGATTGTCCTTCACCTTTTGATGATCGTCCTTCATAATTTTATCTGATGGCTGTCCCCATCGTTGATTTTGTTATCCAACATTCGTCCTATGTCGTGATAAATCCCGAGAGCAGTCGTACCCTGCTAGGTGATCGTCCTTCACCTCTTGATTATCGTCCTTCATCATACTTATCTGATGGCCATCCCCATCGTCGACCTTTTCTATCTGACATTTGTCTTATGTCGTGATAAAGAGTAGCCATGCCCTACTAGGTGATCGTCCTTCACCTTTGATGATCGTCCCTCGTCAATATTTCATTTATTCTTTAAACCGATGGTCGTCTCCATCGTTGTTTACCTTACTTTGCAAACCTGATGGTCGTCCCCATCATTGCCTTTATTTTAAATCCCCAGAGAATATTTTTTCTTTACTTGATGGCCGTCCCCATCATGACCTCTTTATTTCCCCAGCATATCGGTCGTCCCCATCATTGCTTAGCTTACAACTTTATCCCCAACAGTCGTCCTCTGCTCGATGGTCGTCCTCCATCGCCTTCATTTGATAATCATACTATGCTACCTTTTACAATTTATATCCATTTTCTTCTTCTCCCCAGTGAGTGCAAATTTTGGACTGTCTTTGGTATTCAACCACAAGTTATCTTGTTTGTCTGTTAAGCCAGGCGCTTACACCCTGCACAACTAACTCATGTTTGAATAGGGGCAGATGTAAACACCCCAAATTTTCCCTCACTCATTTCACACCACGGCTTGTGATCTTTCATATTTTCATTAGTATAAGCATACTACCTCATATAGCATATTTGTTTCACTACATAAGTTCAAGTTCATCTACATCTAGGGTTTGTGATCTGAGCAATCCAAGGACCCATCTGAGCCACTCCAAAGGCCTCCAAGTGTTCCAAGAGGGTCCATGTGTGTTCTATCATCATATTATATCCCTCAAAGTTCAAATAAGTCAAGAGATCACAAGAACTGGCAAGGCATGGAAGCAGAGCTAGGGTTTTCACTACACAGATGACCAAAATTAGGGTTTTGGTTTCAGAGGCCTTAACTCAAAAAATTTGGGTCATTCTTGTTTCTAATGTTCTTAAGATGTTATAAGGATAATATTTACAAAGTTTGATGAATAAATTCATTATGGAAGTCATCTGTTCATTAGGTAACTTCTTGAGCAAGTCAGAGCAAAATCATGGCATCTGAGGCCCCCAACAATAGAACCAAAGGGGTATTTTCATCAAATTGAAGTTGTATGATCTTTATTTGATCATTTAAGTGCTTGGAAGTTCACAAAATTGAAGAAATTTGAGCTAAACCAAAAGTTGCCAAAAATGGAAATGACTTGTAATGGAAACTTTCCATTTTGGGAAAGTTCTTCAACCTCCTCTTTCTCAACCAAAAATGCTTCAAATGAAAAATTCTTGGTCATGAAAGTTGTAGATTAGGTCTTTCCATTTTCAAAATGTACAAGAACATGTTCTAATTCATTATGGAACTCAAGTTATGATCCTTCAAAGTTGGCAAAAATCACATAATTTTCACATTCATGCCAAAGAGGGATTTTTGCAAATTCACTTGCCAAGCTTCTAAGTGACCTCTAATTGACTTCTAAACATCATAACAACATCACATGACTCATTTTGCTCAGAATTGCCCAAGGAATCACAACATTTCATGCCTTGCATCACAAGATACACCAAAGAGGGAAAATTTGCAAAACACATAGAAACCCTAGCATCAAGTGATCCAGCTGCATTGTTTCAATCCTATGGACCTCCTTGAACTCAGCTGAGGCCAGACACCCCTTGCAACCAAGCCTGCCATGACCCATACCTCAAGTACAACCAAACATGACTTTTTGCAAAATCACCCATACCAATCAGCATAGCCCACACCAACTCTTATGTCCTATCAAGACATGATATGTGGACCTTATGCAAGCCATAACACACAACACATTGCCCTGAATCATCCCACATATTCAAATTTCAAAAATCCTCAAGAAACTTCCTCTCTTCGAAACTTTCAAACCAACCATCAAAACTTCAAACAAACTTCCCCATTCAACTCAGCATCACTCCTGGATCATTTCCCACCCCTCACATTGGCCTGAAACCACCTCAAACAAAAACACAATTTCACTCACCTCTGAACTGAAACCTTCAAAACACTCCATATAAACTCCTTTCAAGCATTTCGAAAACTTCAACTCAGGTAACCTCAAGAACATTTTTTCCAGAAATGTGTTTTTAGGTTCTTATATTGTTCTATATGTTGCACTGATCATGCTGATGTGTTTAGAATTGAAAATGGTTGAGTATTGAGTATTTCATAGCTGTCTGAAATTTTGCTCGTGAAAATGTTTTGATTCGATTCTCTTGATTCATGAAAAATAAATGTGTTTTGAGGGTAGATTCTTGCTTAGGAATGTTAGAGGAGTGATTCTGGAGCTTTAGAGATCTTGATTTAACCTAGGGAAGAAGTTGGGTTGAAGGTCTCGCCGGAGAAGATGACCGGAGCTTGCTCCGGTCACCTGAAAGTTATTAGGGTTCTTAATTAGGGTTTAAGGCTCAGTTTGAATGTAGGTCGTAGGATCAGGTTTAACGTGTGAATGGAGGGCCAGGATTAGTTCATTAAAACCCTAATCAGATTAATTAATTTAATTAATTAGGTTTAAATTAAAAAATACCAGATTCAATCCTAGCCACTCATTAGCGCGCGCAGTCAATGGTCCCTTTCCCAGTTTGAATCTCATCCATCAGATTGTCATACTTTCATTTAATTTGATTTTTATTTCATTTTAATTGCTTTTTCTTGCATAATTATTTTAAAATAGTTAAAAAAATCCCAAAAATATTTCCTTTTGCATTTTTATTCCAAATATTTTTCTTAATCAGAAAATGATTTTTATTTTATTTTTTGCATAAAAATTGTATTTTTAAAATATTTTAATGTTTATTTTAATTAATTAATTGAATTTAATTAATTAAAATACCATTTAAGTTTCTAAAAATCACCAAAATAATCATGAATCATCCCTTTGCATTTAGAAGCATTTTCAAACTCTTCACACAAATTTCTTTTTAGGTT
Source organism: Lathyrus aphaca (assembly GCA_963966055.1). Lineage (NCBI taxonomy): Eukaryota > Viridiplantae > Streptophyta > Magnoliopsida > Fabales > Fabaceae > Lathyrus > Lathyrus aphaca. The sequence continues at coordinate 310,586,982 of OZ014523.1, forward strand.
TGATGATCATTTGAGAATTTTATTTGAATTAAGGGTCATTTTGAATCCTATATTTGAACCCTAACTTGGAAAAATCTTTTCTGCCTAACCAAGAAGAGTTTGAAGATGATTATTTTTGCATTATTTTGTGCATATCATGTAGTTTTTAGGATAATTTTGGCATGAATTTATCTTTCATTTTCAATTTGATTAACATTTTACATTGAAGATCACCCAAAAAACCGTAGAAACTTAGGAAATTCATAACTCCTTCTAGGTTTAGCTTCTGACCTCCCCCTTTGGATGGTAACCTATTATAGGTTTAGGGTTCCTTTGAGAGAATTTTCAATTTTTTATCAGGTCATTTGCTTCTGTCTTTTCCATTTGCATCTCATCCTTTCATGGAACCCTAATTTTGCATCTTCACTTGCATTTATCTTGCATATGCATCCATACATGAACTTGCCATGACATTTCATGAATTCATATGTCATCTTAGACATCTTAGGATATGTTAGAATCATGCTTGATCATTTCTTCATTTATTTTCCATTATTTGCATTCATTTCCTTTCATTAATTTTCATGAACTTTCAAACTTCAAAGCATGCTTCATTTGCATTCATTCTTTGTATGATCATTCATATATACTTTGTATGTCTTTGCATAAAATAATAGAATCATTTTCATCATGTGTATGCTTCTGGTTTTGGTATTTGTCTTTGCATATGCTTCATTCCATCTCATTTCTTTCCTTATGCATCTTATGCTAACATTTTCAGGTGGTAAGTTAATTTGAGAAGTGGATTTGCCTTCACTTATCATTTTTATTCATCTTCTTCATTTGCATCTTTGCTGAATTTTGTATTTTCTTTGAGTGAGCTTGATCACTTGTGTTCATCTCTCACTCTCTTTCTTTAAGTTACTTATCTTCTTCAATGAAGTAAGTAACTTATTTCTTCTGCTTCTTCCTCCTTTCTTCTGCTTCTTCCATTGGTGGCTTCCTAGAAGATCTTTCTCAAGCCTTACAAACCATAGGAACATCCAAGCATGACAATAATTAGGGTTGTGATTAGTGCCACTTAGTTTTTTACCTTTGAGTCTTCTTTGTGTCTCTCTTCTCATCTCATCATTAGAGACTAAACCTTTAAGGCTTTAGGACTTTGGAATTAGGGTTATGCCTGCATCCTTCTCTTAGGATGGAGTGTATAACTTTAATCCTAAGTGTTAAACCCTTAATTTGTTTAAACCTCTTAATCAATCCATCTAATAATCACTAAGACATTAACTTGTAACTTGGGCCTTACATTAGGGTTCTAATTCTTCCTTTATGGTTAAGAAGGACTAACCCTAATGTTTAATGGACAAGTCCTCCTCAAGTTGTCTTACAAACCATAAAATCTGTTTCTTAATCTCACCTCTTAATTAAAATCCACTTTAATAAAGGCTTGTCATCTAATGACTTTAATTCTAATCATGGATTAAGTTGAGGTATCTTCCTCAGCTTAAGTGTGCTCATCTATTATCCTTCTATTAGGATGGTGTAATGAGTTCACTAATCCTTGATTATGGCTTAAACTCATTACTTAACACAAAACAAAAACCCAAAAACATCTAATAATCACAAGTAGGTTTATGATCTTAATCCTACATTATCATGGTAATTAAGTTGAGATGCTTATCTCATACTTAAGTATTCTCATTATCCCTAATCAGGGAGGATATAATGAGTTTAAAACCTTTGATTTAGGCTTAAGCTCATTAACTTATGACAAACACCAAAAACAATAACAAAACTGAAAAACACAAAAAACAAACAATAATCGTCACCCTTCGGGATTCTTCTCTCATCACACTCACTCATAAACGAGAACTTGCTTCTTCCGTCTAATGCAAGACAGTTAGCACTCGAGCCAGACGAGTCATACACTTGAGCATAGACAAGCAAGTAGTTCACAGTCAATTTATCTTTCAGTCTCTTTGAGTCGAACTACGGTGTTCTGACTTCCTCATTGCACGAGAGGATACGTAGGCATAACTTAACCGTTATCGAACAAAAGTCTCTGTGTCTTCCCCCTCTTTCAGCATTCCTTCTAAAACCTCAGTCATGAGAAAGTCACTTCTCTTTTGCACTGACATATGTAAATTCTTTTCCAGCTTTTGCACAAAGATAGCACATACACTACCCCCTTTAAACACAATCTTGTAAGCGTGGATCCCGTCGAGTACGACGGACAATTTGGGTGCTAATACCTTCCCAGGTTGTAACCAACCCCCTTTCTCAGTTTCTCTGGTTCGCAACCGTCTTATCCATATCTTGCTAGGTTTGCAGCATTACCTTTCCTTCGGGATAAAAATGCCTAGCTGGCGACTCTATTCACCTTCATCTTCATTTTCTCCTTTAGCCGACCTTTCGCGTCTGCACCCTATCTGACCAGGTGTCTTTTCGGGGGAGTGACACTATCCGCTTAAGCTTCACCAAATATTTTAAAAATAGAGTTTCTTTTGAAAATCTTAGGTTATAGACAAAATTGAGGATAAATTGTGAGACTTGGGAAAATTCCGCAAGATCGGCATCGTCTTAACACCGTGAGCCTCCCAATTATGGAAATTGATTTGAGTACTTATTATGCCATAGCCTTCAGTTCTAACCCTTTTAGTAGTCCCTTATTAGTTTATATTAGCAGTCAGCACCATCCTAAGCGCACACTAAGTAGGAAGATGATGCAAATAAGTGTATGATCTCAAAGTTAAAAGAATAAATTAAGAGAAAAAATTAATAAATGAAAAGAAATACTCCTTCTAAGTTAGGTGGTCCTTACCCGATCATTTAGCCCAACGATGTAAAATTCTTTATTTTATTGATATTGCAAAAGAAAAAAAGTAGAGAAGAAAATGATGAAAATGAGATCATAGTCACTAACAGGCTATCCTACCATGAGTATGAAAGGATAACAGGCTTAATGTGATTGCACCAGAATGAAAAGGGACGAAAGAAGGATGAGTGAGTTAGACTTAGGTATAATGACATGATTCAGATTGGTTTGTATAGGAGGGAGGTTGATGATTGTACAAGCGGAATTGTGTTGTTACAATATCCTTAGTGTGTGAGCAAGTACCTATCAATACAAACTTAGCCGAAGTAGAGTTGGTAGCCTAGGACGAGTATTCTGTTGAACTAGTTTTCTTATGAGCCATAGTTTGCTTGAGGACAAGCAAAGGTTTAAGTGTGGGGGAGTTTGATCACTTAATTTTGTATCGATTATTTAGTATAATTTCTAATCATTTACGTTATTAATTTATTTATTTCAAACGATATTACATTTTTTTTTTGTGTTTTTTGCATACATTTAATTAAACACGACATTTGGAGGCAAAAATGCAAAAGGAACCTTTTTGAACAAGAAACCATGTTAAAACAGAAGGAAAACAACAGAGAAATGCTTTTTTGCATTGTACCTGTCAAACGATCGTCTCAACAATCAGACGACTGTCTCAAGGTCAGACGATCAACTTAAACTCCAAGTTGAGTGTCTCATAGCCAAGTTGCCTGTCTCAGAAACCAAACGTCTGTCTCAACTAAATTATGCAGAAACGTAAATTCCGTAACAGACGAAACAGAAGTCAAAATTAAATGAGATTTTTTCGTTCAAGCGGAGAAGTTTCCTCACCCCTAGTCTACTCAGTCATTGCAAATCAGTCTCAAGCCCAATCGAAGTCCAAGCCTATAATTTCTCAACAAACCAAAGCTTAGAGGCTATAAATAGCAGCCCATGCTACTTGAATCAGATATCTCTTTTTCACCCGTCTCTTGCACCATTTTTCCTTTTTTAGTTCTTAAGTTTCTTTATTTTATGTATTAGTAATAGTTCTCCACACCGGAGGACTATTACGAATATTAGTTTTAGGATTCTTTCTTTTCCGTATTTTATTTTTATGATTCGCATTCAAGAGTTCAATGTATGATTCAAGCCTCAATTAATTCCAGTTTTATTTATTTATCTTTCTCGTCTTCTTATTAAATCCCCTATTTATATTTTCATCGTCTTCTTATTTAAATTTTTGAATTTTGTTATCGTATTTAATTTATTATCGTAATTGCATTATCATGTTGATTTCCATGCAACCTTTGAGAATCAAACAAAATGAGACACTTGAAGTATCATCAAGCATGTTGCAGCCTTGATCACCTCACTCCATCACAACACCCTCATCATAATAAACATGTTCAGCTCCCTACATGATCAGATTCGAGCAAAATAAGGTCAGCTTCACATCATTGCACTCCACACCTTTAATTTGATCATTTCACCTCAAGTTAACTTCTAACCATGGTTCTAACCATAAACTGGATGAGTTAGCTTCTAACCACACCTATATAAGGCAATTCCCTAATATAATTGCACTAACCACTTCATTATGATCAATATCTCATCACAAACTTCATCCATTCCCTCTGATTTTCATTTTAATTTTGGGAGCCACATTGCATTGCATTTTGCTCGATCTAGCTTCATCTTCATCAATCCAGTGCCATTCTTCTTCAATTCATCATCAACATCACATTGTGCTCAAGATCCATGTCTGATATAGCTTGAATCTCTAAGGTTTCAGTTCTGCATATTCCTGCATTTTCTTAGATTTCACAATGATCTTCCTCGGCTACCTTGCTTTCTTCATCAATTCATCATCATTATCATCTCTGGATCATTATTCATGGAAGAACCAGTCTGAATGATCAAGAACAAGAGCATTAAAAACCTCTGCATTCTCATTGATTCAGTGAAGATTCAAGTATTGTGATAGCATATTTCACTCAGTTGAGCATCAAGATCAAGCAAGGAGCATAATATGAATCTACTCTCTGGATTTCTTCAACATTTTGAATCACTACGCTTCAGGTTCTTCTTCAAATTCTATTTGCATATTTTGCTTCTGTTATAATGGATTTATGTTGTATGAAGCTTATTAGAAAAATTGCTACCACTGGCTAGTTGATAGGCTTCTTAGAAGCATAGTTTCAGTTTTAGGTTGGATTTTTGTTGCATTCGATTTGATCAATTCGTGAACTTAAAATGAATTCTAAGCCTGGATTAGGAACATTGGGAGTGAGGAGAGTGTTTCTGTGTCTTTAGTTTTCATTTTCATGGAGGTTTGGATTAAGCCCTAGCCAGGGGTCACCGGAGAAAACAACCAGAAATGTCCTCCAGTGACCGGAACAGTTGCCCTAGAGTTAATGTGAGTTTAAAACATAGCCATTAGATCAGTTTCATCCAACATCCCACATAATGCCATCACATAAATGAAGTTGTGTGTTTCACGTTCCATGGAGGGAGATTCTGGGTGATCTTGTATGTGCATCCCCAAAGTTCTTGCCATGTGACCATTTTATTATTGGTTGGTCCGTTTTTGTGAGGATAATTGGGAAGCGTGTGATCAATCAAAGTGTCTAGAAAGAGTCAACTTGTTGACCTAAAGTCCACCATAAAACAATAGACTTCAGCTCCTTGGACTGGGACTTAATGGCTATTTGCACCCCTCATTTTGTGAGCCCATATGCATTGAACTGCTTTTCTTTCCTAAATGCACCCCTGATCAATTTTTTCTCATTTTTATTCCCATTTTATTACCATTTTCATTTTGATATTGTAAAAATACCAGGTATCTCCAAATATCCCAAATAAATTCATACATGATTTTCATCATTTTTAGAAATTTTCCATATTTTTATTTTCATTTTCCATTTATTTTTCATCCAGAATTAATTTCCCAATTAATTTCATCCTTATTTTCCTCATTTCTGATCAATCATTTTGTTCATTTTTGTTCTCCCAAACCATAATTGATATTGATCTCATTCTTCTTGCCCTATTCAGAGAACACATTGAGTAACCAAAAATGATTTTTGTTACAATTTTTAGGACATTATTTGTACCATTTTATGTCTTCCTTTTGAACTTCATCCCCTAAAACCCTAATCCACTTCAAGCCTTCATTTGAATAGGTAAATATAAGTGTTTTCAAGATATTTTTTAGAGTTATGTCACCTTCTAGATTTTATATTTGATTGTCAATTTTTATATTTTTTCAAGGTCATTTGCTATTTTTCCATGTATTTGGCATCATAGGTCATATTTTGGTCCTTCTTCCTTCTCCTTTTGTTTAAAATTGATAAGGCATTTATGCCATTCATTTAAGATCTTAAATTTGTGTCTCCTAGGATCCCTTAAAGGCCAGTGAATGTTTAGTATACATCCTAGGTCATTACATTTTGGTTTGTGTTGGTTACTTGAGCCATAAGTCATATAGGCCTTCCTTTATCCTAATTCTTCTTCTTCTTCCATCATAACCCTTCAATACCAATTTTGTGGCCATGTAACTTTGTCACCTCATTGTTTTATACCTCATAAGTGTTTCATACACATTTTCAAGTGTTCACTTCAAGTCTTGAGTCTTTGTTCTTTATTTAGGGTCATATGTCTTCTTAATACTTCATACTTAACATTTTGGTGTCCTTAACCCTAATACTTCCATACCACCTTACTTGTGAGTAATTTGTGAGTTCTAATCCCATTCTAACACTTCATCAAGTCCCTGGATTTTGTATGGGGAGTTCAAATCCTTTTGAGCATGTTTGATTTTATCCTAAGTCTTGTTCTTCCTTTGAAGTTCAATGTGCATTTCTTCTTATTCTCACACCATTCCACATAATGTTTGGACCTCTTTCACTTGGATCACTTTGGTCCTATTTTGGTTTACATCTTAGGATGATTTTATTTGATTTTAGCTCCTGTATTTTCCATTCACCTTTGATTTCATACAAGTTTAGCATACTTAATCATTTAACTTTCTCATTTAACTTCACCTTAACTCCTATTAGGGTTTAGCTTCCTTCTAGGGTATAGTTTGAGGTTGTTCATTTTTATAGCTTTAAAATACTTAAGTGTGTGTTAGCTACTTACTTTAGAAGCTTGATACCATGTAGGATCCGTTAGGCCTAGCTCTTAGCCTTAGAAGTTCACTAACACTTGTCCTTAGCTAGTTAGAGCTTTCCTTGAGTTTTGCCATGCTTTATATGTTCAAATTGTTTCATCATGCTAAATTTTATTTTGTAGGGGGAAGATGAGGTAAGAATTACTTCATTCCCATCTCTTATGAATTTTAATTTTGTTTGCCTTAGCACCTTGTGTTTGGCCCTTAGGTTTCCCTTTTGTTCTTTGTAACCAACTTAACTTCCTTAGGAAGTAAGTTGTGTTCTAACTCTCTTTTCTCTTTAGGATTAGAAAGCCTCAAAAACCTTTAGGGCATCCTCTTACATATAACAAATAACTTAGGGTTGTGTCTTAGTCCCCCTTAGTGTTTTCCTTTTGCAATTTGAGTCTTCTTCTCTCATCTCAAACAAAAATCCAAAAGACATTTAATAAAGGATGGAAGTAGTCTCTTATGTGCAGCCTTATTCCATGGGGGACTCATATCATTCCATATTGGAATAGTGTAAGCTTGTCTAGCATGATGTACAAGTCTAATCATGATAATATCTTCACAAAGAAAACATAAAAGACATTTCTTCAAAAACTACAAAAACAGGTAATAAGTTCAACAAGCTAGTGAACTTAGACCCTAATCCTTGGAAACAAGTCTTGGATAAATTCTCCTTACTTGGTGTGCTTGTTTTACTATTCCATCTTGGAATGTAGTAGCCAGTACACATTCCAGGGAAAAGAGTTTGAATTCACTTCCTTGTGCCAAATTCATGAAAACTCTTACAAAGCAAACAACAAACAATAAGCGACTTTCCTGCGGGAATTCTCTTCTCACCTCATTCACTCTAAACGCGAACTTGAAACGACTTGTCTCACATGCAAGACGGTAAATGCACTCATACCAGGCGAGCATGCAACACCTGAGCATAGACATACGCAATTCCAGCGCATAAAAAAACACAAACAAATAGTTCCCGCCTTAGTTAGGCGAACTACGTCAACTCTGATCCTCATTTTCCCGATGAGGTACGTAGTCAGCGGATTAGGGCCCGTGCGAGCACATTCTTTATTTTCTCTATATTTTCCCCTTCTTTTTCATTCTCTTTTTCCACTTCCATTTCTCATTTCAATTCCAGTTGGCAATTCTTTCGTTCAACATCACCTTATTTCTCACCCTTTGAAACAGACAAACAAGCGTGGATCAGGTCGGGTATGGCGGAGGATCTGGGGTACTAATACCTTCCTAGGTCGTAACCGACTCCCAAACCCAAATCTTTGGTTCGCAAGGCCTTGTCTTTTCCTTCTTCCTCAGGTTTGTGCAGCATTACCTTTCTCGTTCCTTCGGGATAAAAATGCCTGGCTGGCGACTCTACCTTTTCCGGCCACTTTTGCGTTTGTACTAGGATGAAAATCCCGGGAGTGACAGGAAGTATGGCTTTAGTTAATACCGCGGGAGCGTGACGCAGATTCTTTAAGTCAATTTCTTCTACGGAACTAAGTTATAATCTAATTTGTTACCAAATTCTACATAGTCCTTTAGGAACACGGAATCCATATTTTGGTCTCTCTTTATTATCTTACTAATTTTATTTTAAGTTCCAGTTTTAGTTTCTTCTTAACCAAATACACTTCGCCTTAGCTTTACAAAGTAACGATATAGTACATTAGGTTGACATTGGTCTCTATGGGATCAATATATTTTATTACTACGCGATAGACTTTGCACTTGCAGTTAGTAACCGTTAGACTCAGAAAGTCGCGATCAACGACAGTTGGTCGCGCCTTGTAATCAGTTTGCTTATAGTGGATTAAGTCATTTTCTAAGAAAAATCACCTTGTGGGGTGGACTAGACTAGCTTGAGAGTTTCTCAAGTGAACCAGGATATATTGTGTGCTCTTTACTCTTGCTTATGCTTAATTTTATTGTTTATGCTTCCGCAACGCAACTCAAAGCATCACTTAATGCAATAATGTTAAGAGTAAAAAAGTTGATAAGAGTGAAAACCCCAAATCAAACCTCCCTTTTCTTGTGTTTTTCTCATGCCTTCATGATTAACATAAAAAAACTCAAATTCAAAATAAATAAAAATGAAAATAGAAAAAAAAACACCATGAATGATAAAAGTACAAAGTCATAAACAATTGTTTACAGGAAGCAAAAAGTAGAAGAAGAATGCATGTAAGAAGAAAACATTAATGAAAGAAAAAGGATGGAATCGACACACAAGACCTTACCCAAAGATAGAGAAGGGAGATCTTTCTCATTCTTTTGAATCCCTAAATCAAAATGATGTTCTTATAAATATTCGGAAAAAAGTGGTAATGAGTCATTTGTTAATGAGAGAAAGTAAGCGGTTTTTGAAACCCTCTTCATCTTATTTCATGTATTTTGAGAATGAGAGGGATTGAACCTTATATTAATGAGAGACTGTGAGAATGAGCGAGAGAGGAAGGGTTTTCTAAAAACCCATTAGAGGTTATTTTACGTTTATGAGAGAAAATGAGAGAGGAAGGGTATTTTGAATTTGAATTTTAACCAAGATAAGTGTCAACTCGGGAGGGGAAATACTTTTGTCACACTCTTCAATTGAAGTTGATGTTAAAACTCAAGTTGAACGATGAAAAAACATTGAGATCAATAAGGAAAAAACATTAGATTTTGGCTTCTGAGTGTTGACCCATAGATGACTTTCCTTTTCTTTGGTTGGGTCGAACCCTTTCCTTCTAGCCTTCTCAAATTTTGCTTCTCGAAACTTCTTTTCTGAACAAGTCGAAATATTTTGCCAACAAAGTGTTAGATATTGGACACGTGCTATAGAAAAACATGACTTTATGTACAAAGTCCTTCCGCAAGATTTTCAAAATTAGAAAATTACCCAACGCCTTCAAAGGCAATCGTCATTGCTATCATATTAAAACATCATCATAATTAAAACATCATCATGATATGGTTCCATTCTCGAACAAAAATATTTCAAATCACATGTCGTCATTGTAATCACTTCAGATTAGTAATCTCAAAATTACCAAACACATGTCATCATTGAAATTCTTTCGGATTACTAATCTCCAAAATCTCCAATCACATGTCACCAATCACAGGTCGTCACTGTAATTCTTTCAGATTACTAATCTCCAAAAATATGGTTTTTGAAATATATTTGTTTTTCATAAACAATACTAAAGTCGTCTTATTACTTAAAATTCTAACTCGAAAAATTCTCAAAGTTGTATTATATTAGTCACAACTCATAGAATTCTCAAAAAAAACTTAATACCTCTTTGTTCTCAAAATGACTTTAGAGTACCCCCAAAAGTAGTCTATAGTATTCAAAAATGCTCTATGGAAGACTCTAAGGGTTGGTAGTTTAACTCAATTTTAACTCTTTTGGCTTAACAACCTTCAGCTTTGGCTAGGTCGAACCCTTTCCTTCTAACCTTATCAAATTTTGCTTCTCAAAACTCAATTTCTAAACAGGTCAAAATCTCTAGACAACAAAGTGTCAGATACTGGACACATGTTATAGAAAAGCATGACTTTCTAACAAAGTCCTTCCACAAGATTTTTAAAAATAGAAAATCACCCAACACCTTCAAAGGCAGTCATTCCTATCATTCTCCGATATGATAATTTGGAATACTCCTAGCCAGTTGTTGATTCTCCACATGAAGACTTCCAAGAAATCAATACCTAATTAACTTCAGTCTTCTCTACATTCTCCATCCAAGGCAAATATATAGGTAAAACGCTCCCAAAACCAGATAAATAATCATCCTTAACCAAGGATATTAAACCCATATAATGTCCTAAAACCAAGTTAGAACATCTTCCACACACCAAGATAAAATTCTTGATATGCTTCACCAACTGGACTTATTATAGCATAGTAATCCGAAGAACTGAAGAACCTTCAATCAACACTACGCCACCAGCTTGAATAAGAACTCCAGAAAGAGAGAAATAAACTCTCATCCACCTTCAAGAAGAAAACTATCTCCTTGAGTCTTTAACTTATCACCCTTATGCCTAAGAATAACTTATTCCAAGACATTCCTCAAGACTAACTAGCTGCCATTTGCTAATTATCTTGATTCTTTGAATCCACTTCTGAGAACAACCAAATTCCACAATTTCATCACCTCTTTCATGAATCCTCGTATGAAAAAGCCAATTGCCACATATTGTCTTATTCACGTATGTCAAAATTCTCACAAAGATATTCGGATCTACCACCTGAACTTGATCTTCAAGTAACATGTATCCACTTGCCCAATAACAATAAACACATAGACTTCCTAAGCCATGGATAATCTAACATCTTCTCCCTCCTACAACTCACGCAAACTTCCATGAGAATGATCTTTTTGAAGCATCCATGTTCATCCCTGTAGATCACCCTATCTTAAGTTGATGTGCCACTCCACCAACTGATAGTCTGGAGTTGAAACTAGATGTCAAAACATTGTGATTCGACATCTAGCTGTTGAAATCAACTCCTTCTTATTCCACTTGAAAGAACTTCCTCCCTTACAGAACAATAGTCCCATGCTCTCATAGACTTGATTCACCAACCAAGTTTGAGTAGACAACCTCCATTCTTTTGATTTTGCAGTTATTCCAAACAATCTCTCACATTGATGAATACCTGATGGTGCTTCTCTAAAGACTTCAAATCTACCACTGTTTGAATCTTCAGAAGGACTAGTGGTGACGATTTTCTGAGTCTGAAGGTTACTAACTATAAGTGCATAGTCTATCACGTAGTAATAAAAGATATTGATCCCACATAGACTCGATAATCAACCTAGTGTTGTCGGGTGTTACTATGTTTATCTAAGGCAAGCAATGTTTTAGGTTTTAAGAAAAAAATGAAGAATTACTAAATTTAAATTAATGGTAATGATATCGGTACGTAATTGATTTGCCTTCGCGAATTCAATAGAGGTTTGGCTTATTAAAGTTTGTTAAGTTATCTCTCTGTAGAAACTCTAGGTTTAAAAGTCATTGACTCACACTCTCGTAGTCTTGCCTAATACTATAATCCTAAGTTCAATTGAGCGCTCTCGCTGTGTCAATTCAAGTTAGAAATATTTTTTGGAAACCTAAAGGTTCTAATTGGTTTTAAAGCGCTTCCGCTGTATTTAAAACAAATGTCTAATTTCAGCTATCTGATTATGATCTCACACTCCCGTGGTCTTAATCCTAATCTTTTATACTTTCTTACTCTCGTAACGAAAGTTATTTAAAACAAGAAATCGAAACCAGAAAATAACGTAATTTAAAGCAATAGCCTAATTGTACCGAATTCATTCCGGTTAGACAACTACATATCGATTAACAGTTTAGCCAGACATATTAAATAAGAATAAAGAAAGATAGAAGGAGAAGTAATTCATAATATAAATAAATGCAATGATAAATAAACAATAAAGCATTAAAAAAATTAGAAACCTGGTTGCAATGTTCTTGATCAACCAAACTTCCGAAAACTTGAAAAGTAAACAATAATTCAATGGCTGGAAACAGTTAAAACCCTAATGATGGAAATTATCATTAGGGGTCGGTAAAGGAAAATAAAAACGAATTTTGAAAAATAAACTTGCGAACTTAGAACGAAAGAAAATGGCAGAAAATTGGACTTGAACGAAGCTTTCCTTTTTGCAAAATTGCAGTGGCTTCTATTTATAGGCACTGGCTTAGGTTTGTTGAGCCATTGTAGGCTTGGACTTGGATTGGGATTTGAACTGAGTTGCATAGGCTGAGTTGATTAGGGTGGAGGATAATTCTCTGGTTTGAGCGAAAGATTCTCATAATGGCTCTCTTTGTTGAATTATGTTTCGTATTTTAGGTTTCTGGAATTTTGACTTGAGACGAGCGTTTTAAAACTAAAACGAGCAACTTGCATGTTGAGACGGTCACCTTGGCATTGAGACGGGAGTCTCACACATGAGACGACCAAATTGATATTAAGACGGGCATCTCACAGGTGGATTATGCAGAATGGCTTTTTCTTTCTCTTTTCCTTCTGTTTCTCCCTCGTTTCTTGTCCAATAACCTTCCTTTTACACTTTTGCCTCCAAAAGTCATGTTTGATCAAATATCTACAAAACAAACACAATTCTCGCGTAATATTGTCCAAAATACGTAAATTAACATGTTAAATAATCGAAAACCGCATTAAATAATAGATATGAATTCGAGTTATCAAATTCCCCCAAACTTGAATCTTTGCTTGTCCTCAAGCAAACAATCAAATATGTTTTCAATAAAATACCTTCATATGCAGACATAAAACACATCACCTATCCGTACGTGGTTGTGCGGCTTTATGTTAAAATAACCAATATTAACTCGAACACCAAAAATACACTATTGACACTAGCAACGAATAATGTTCTTAAACCCCTCGTACAAACCAATCCGGATCATGCTATAATAACTCAACCTAATGTTCCTGTATCTGTTTCACCCAGTTTCATTCCGACGCAATCACATTAAGCCCTTTACCTTTGTGTAAACACCCCAAATTTGCCATCACTTTTTCTCACACCTTGGCTTGTGATCTTTCATTTTTGTTTTAGTATAAGCATACCATCTCATATTACATATTTGTTTCACTGCATAGCTCCATTTTTCATCTGCATCTAGGGTTTGTGATCTGAGCAATCCAAGAATCAATCTGAGCCATCCCAATGGTTTTGAAGCTTTCCAAGAGGGTCCATGTATGTTCCATTATCATAATATGCTCCCCAAAGTTCATGAAAGTCAAGAGATCACAAAGAATGGCAAAGGCATAGAGGCAGAGCTAGGGTTTTCCTACACAGATGACCAAAAATAGGGTTTTGGTTTCAGAGGCCTTAACCCCAATTTTTTTGGTCATTCTTGTTTCTAATGGTCTTGATATGTTATAAGGATCATGTGTACCAAGTTTTATGAAGAAATTCATTGTGGAAGTCATCTGATCATTGGGTAACTTCTTGAGCAAGTAAAGTCAAAATCAGGGCATCTGAGGCCCCCATCAAGAGTACCAAAGGGTCATCATCATCATTTTGAGTCTCTATGATCTTTATTTGATCTTAGAAGTGGTTGGAATTTCACAAAGTTGAAGAATTTTGAGTCAAATGCAAACTTGCTATTTTTGGAAATGACTTGTAATGGAAACTTTCCATTTTGGGAAAGATTTTCAACCTCCTCTTTCATGACCAAAAAAGCTTCAAATGAAAAATACTTGGGAATGAAAGTTGTAGATTAGGTCTTTCCCTTTTCAAAAAGTACTATAACATGTCTTGATTCATCCTAGAACTCAAGATATGGCCTTTCAAAGTTGGCAAAAATCCTATAATTTTCAAGTTCATGCCAAAGAGGATTTTTTGCAAATTCAAGTTTCAAGCCATTTCATGACCTCTAATTGATTTCTAAACATCATACAAACATAGTGCAATGCATTTGAACCAAAATTGTGCCTTGGATTGCAAGATTCATCAAGGCATTTTCACAAAATTCTCAAAGAGGGAAAGTTGCAAAATGCTTGGAAACTCTTCATCCACTTGTGCCAGCTCATGTAATCTGATCCTATGGCCATCCTTGATGCAAGCTGAGGCCAAGACACCCCTTTGAGCTGCTCTGACCCGTGCCATACCTCCAAGTATGCAAAATTGACTTTTTGCAAAACCTCCCATACCAATCAAGCTGAGCCACAACAACTCTTCTGACCAATCAAGACATCACATACAAGCCTCATGGACCTTATTTCATATGTTCTTGGAGCCTAAAACACAACACAAGTCAGATTGCACAAAAACTTGCAAAAACTTCATCTCTTCGATTCTCTCAACAAAAACCACAAACCTCAAAACTCTTTGTACCATTCAATCATACATATCCTCAGGATCACAAAGCAACCCTCACAATGACCTAAAAGCTTCTGAATCAAAAACACAATTTCTCACCTCTCTGAACTAAAACTCACAAAGGAGGCCATTTAAACTCTTGCAAAGCTTCTCAATAGCATCAGGGGACTCAAAGGGGTTAGATTTCACATGGGAGGAGCTCTGAAAGTCCATATTTGCAGTTCATCATCTCAGGTAGCCATCAAGAACTTTTTTCCAGAAACATTCTTTTAAGTTACAATATGACTCTATAGGTTCCCCTAATCACTCTGATATGTTTACTTTTGAAAATGGTTAAGTTTTAAGCATTTCATAGTCTTCTGAAAGTTTTGTACAATTTTCCGTTTTGCTTCGATTCATGAATTTGATGAAATATAAATGGAATTTGTTGCTGGATTCTTGTTCTTTGATGTCTAATGAGTGATTCTGGAGAGTTTGAGTTGATTTCATGGCGTTTTGAGAGAGATAGGAAGAGTGAGCTGTCGGAGAAGATGACCAGAGGTCTTCTCCGGCCACCTGCAAGTCATTAAACCCTAATCTATAATTAATTCCTCAGTATAAATAGGGCCCTTGGATCTTGATTCCCGCGTGTGTGGAGGGCCAGGATTAGTTCACTTAAACCCTAATCTTTAATTAATTTAATTAATTAGGATTAATTAATAAATTTTCCAGAATGAATCCTAGCCACCCATCTGGGCACGCAGTCTTCCCCCTTTCAAACCTGGGCCATCAGATCAGTTGACTTCCATTAAATCCCTTTTTATTTCATTTTTATTTTATTTCTTTTGTACATTTTATTAAAAATAGTAAAACTCATCAAAAAAATATACTATTTTGCATTTCTGATCCAAATATTTTTCTCAACCCAAAAATGATTTTTATTTTATTTTTTTCATTAAAAAAGTATTTTTATAATATTTAAATGTTATTCTTAATTAATTAAAGGATTTTAATTAATTAAAAATACATTTAGGTTTCTAAATATCACCAAAATATTCATGGACCATTCCAATACATTTAGAAACATTTTCAAACTCATTATGCAAATTTCGTTTTAGGTTTGATCCTAATTTCACAATTTTCTTTGAATTAGGGTTCTTTAAAATCACATTTTTAACCCTAATTTGAAAAATTCATTTCTGCCTAACCATGATGAGTTTGAACTTGATTCTTTTTGCATTGTTTCTCATACTACATGTAGTTTCTAGGTTATTTTTCTCATGAATATATCTTGCATTTTAAATTTGATTTGCATTTTCCTTTAAGAATCACCCAAAAACCCTAGCAAACTTAGAAAATTTATAACTTTCAATAGGATTAGCTTCTGACTTTCTCCTTCTTTGGGGTGTGATCTTGTATGGGATTAGGGTTTGATTGAGCTTGATTTCCATTTTTCATCATGTTGTATGCTTCTGTTTTGGTTATTTGTATCTCATGCATTCATAAAACCCTAATTTTCTCATGTTCATTTGCATTCATCTTTGCATATCATCATTATATGAACTTGCCATGAAATTTCAAACATTTGTATGACATATTAGACATCTTAAGACATGCTTGAACATTTCTTGATCATTTCCTCATTCATTTGCTATGTCTTTCCTTCATTACATCTCATAAACATCCATGTGTTTTCAAGCTTCTAAACATGCTTTCATTGCATCTCATCTTTGTATGATCCTTCGTATGCATCTTGCATGGCTTTGCATCATCTCATATGCCTTTTACTTTGCATTTTCACTTTTGACTTTGGTCTTTACATCTCATTTAAATTCATTTCTTTATGTTTTATGTCTTATACATTCATACTAACACTTTCAGGATCTTTTGGTAAGTTATTTGGGGGGTGAATTTGCCTTCACTTCCCATCTTTTATTTCCTTTTCATGTGCATACTTACTTGTCTTTGAAGTGAATCCAATTCACTTATGTTCCACCCTTCTTACTTTCTTTCTTTCAAGTTACTTATCTTCTTCAGGAAGTAAGAAACTTGTTCTTCTTTCTCCTTCTCTTTTCATCTGCTTCTTCCATTGGTGGCCTTGAAGATCCTTTCTCTTAAGCCTAACAAACCATAGGATACCCAAGCATGATGACTTTTAGGGTTGTGAATAGTCCCCCTTAGTCTTTTACCTTTGATTCTCCTTGAGTCTTTCTTCTCATCTCAATAATCAGAGACTAAACTCTTAAAGCTTTAGGACTTTGAATTAGGGTTATGCATGCATCCTTCTCTTAGGATGAAGTGTATATCGTTAATCCTAAGTGTTAAACCTTTATATTATTTACATCTCTTAATCAAAACACATTAATAATCACTAAGTCTTTATCTTGTAACTTGGGCTTTACATTAGGGTTTTATCTCTTCCTTATGGTTAAGAGGGACTAACCCTAGTGTTTAATGGACAAGTCCCCCTCAAGTTGTCTTACAAACCATAAAATTCACTTCTTAATTTTACCATTTAATTAAAATCCACTTAATAAAGGCTTGTTATATAATGAATTTAATCACTAACCATGTATTAAGTTGAGGTATCTTCCTCAGCTTAAGTGTTCTCATCTATCATCCTTCTATTAGGATGGTGTAATGAGTTCACTAATCTGTGATATGAGATTAAACTCATTACTTAACACTAAACAAAAACCCAAAAACATCTAAATAATCACAAGTAGGTTAATTATCTTAATCCTGCATCATCATGGTAATTAAGTTGAGATGCTTATCTCATACTTAAGTAGGCTCATTATCCCTAATCAGGGAGGATATAATGAGTTTACAAACCTTTGATTTAGGCTTAAGCTCATTATCCTATGCAACACACACCAAAAAACAATAAAAATACTGAAAACACAAAAACAAACAATAATCGTTTCCTCCGGGATTCATTTCTCATCACACTCATTCACAAACGAGAACTTGCTTCTTCCGTCTAATGCAAGACAGTTAGCACTCGAGCCAGACGAGTCATACACTTGAGCATAGACTAGCCAGCAGTTCACAATCAATTTATTTTCAGTCTCTTTGAGTCGAACTACGGTGTTCTGACTTCCTCATTGCTCGAGAGGATACGTAGGCATAACTTAACTGTTATCGAACAAACATCTATGTGTCTCCCCCCTCTTTCAGCATTCTTTTCTAAGCCTCAGTTCCTGAGCAATTCACCTTTTTACACTGACACATATACATTCATTTTCAGCTTTTGCACACAAATAGCACATATACTTACCCATTTAAACACAATCTTGTAAGTGTGGAACTCGTCGAGTACGACGTACAATCTGGGTGCTAATACCTTCCCAGGTTGTAACCAACCCCCTTTCTAAGTTTCTCTAGTTCGCAACCGTCTTATCCATCTCTTTCTAGGTTTATGCAGCTTAACCTTTCCTTCGGGATAAAAATGCCTAGCTGGCGACTATATTCAATTCATTCCTCTTTCTCTTTTCGCCGACCGTTCGCATCTGTACTGAGATGCAAATCTTTGGGAGCGACAGCTTGGCGACTCTTCTAGGGATGTATTCTTGCAACCAAGGCATCTGGTTCTTTTTTGTGGTTTTCTCCTAATGCTTGTTTGATTTGTGTTTATAGGGGTGTTATGTGTTATATGTGCTTTTGTTTATTGCTTTCTGTACAGCTTTATTTATTGCTTTCATTTATTGTTTTTATGCATTTCATACTATTTTCATCATATCATGTGTTGGATCTATTGTTTGCCTTGGTAGGAGGGATATTCAGTGAGTAAGGTTCCATACCGAGAGCCTGAGTGACACATAGGATAGAGTGGATTCATATTCTTTCCCATTCCATTTCGTTTTGGTGCGGGAATATGAAACACGGTACAGACATGGGTTTCTTCTTGAGAACTCTGTGCTACGAATTTCCTGTAGTACTAGGGCTATCTGGGAAGCCTGCTAAGTCTGGATGACCTTTTTTAGATGACCTTCAGCATCTGAGGTGAATTGGAGGAGGATCCTTTATGATTAATGTAAACATTGTATCTCCAGGTTATAAGTGTTTACATTTCTCATAACTGATCCAAGTCTGAGGATCTTTGTTCTAGAACAATACCTGTGAGGGGGTTATGATTTTTACAGGTTTGCAGGAACCCTTGGCCTCATCATACCCTGTTACTGATATTGTTAAGGTTACACTATTTTTGGACTGATCTTATGAAACCCCGGACTTGTGACTCTTTATTTGAGTCCCCCACCTGGTTACTGGTTCTCTAACTTTTCATCCGGATTCCTGAACCCACATGGACCTTATCAAGGCAGATAATAGATCCAACACTTGATCACAAACCCTTGCATATCATTTTTCATACATCATTTTGCATCATTTTAACATTTGTCTATTTGTTTTACAGGGTATCCACATTATCTTTGGTTTGGTTTTGACTGTTCTTATGCTTAACCACCTTTATTAGATATTGTTCTCAGAGATATCTTCATCAGATATTGATCAGCCATCCTCATCAGAGATTCTCTTCAGTACCTTCACCAGTTTTCTTCACCAGTGTTTCTCCTCAGTTATCTTCATCAGCATCCTTTATCAGTATGGACCCATCCAGGAAGAGCAACATTACCTATCATTTCTTTGAGCCCACTCTGGCAAGCATCAGGCAGATTCAGACACTCATTACTCCTGATCATGTCCCTTTATTCAGGGAACATTATGGTGGTATTATGGACATGATCATGGAATTGGATGCATCACAGAGGAGTATGATCCACACCTGCCTTCAGTTACTATGACCCTCCTCTCAGATGCTTTATTTTCCCAGACTTTCAGTTAGGTCCTTTGCTAGAAGAATTTTCCATGTTGTTGGGTGTCCCCATCAGGAGGGAGATTCCTTTCAACCCTGAGATGACTACTCCTAGGAATGAGGATATGGCTAAGGCTCTGCATTTGGAAACCACCATCATTGATCAGAATATGACCAACAAGTCTGGGATCTCAGGCCTCCATCTGGACTTCTTGATCACTCAGGCAACAAATCATGTTGCAGCATGGAAGTGGGACACTGTTTGTGCTCTCTTGGCCCTTATCATATATGTTATCATCTTGTTTGCAGACGAGCCTAAGTTTGTAAGAAAGAGTGATATCCATCTCTTCTTGCTGAAGAATTCAGTTCCTACCTTGCTCGGGGATTTCTATTACTCAGTACATCAAAGGAATGAGAAGCAGAGGGGAAGATTAGTCAGATGTTGTGCACCTCTCTTCTATTGTTGGCTATTGAGACACTTGCCAAAGGCAGAAGCTTTCTTGAACCCTCATCAGTCAAGAAACTGGGCTAAGATAATGATTGCCCTTACATCAGAAGACATCATGTGGTGCACTCAAAGCACCAAGGGCAGAGATATAATTACAAGTTTTGGGAAGTATCCCAATGTACCTTTTATTGGAGTGAAGGGTTGCATCAACTACAATATTTTGATGTTCAAAAGGCAATTAGGGTATGCCTTAGTACATCCACCAAGAAAGCAGGACTTATCAGAAACCCTTTACTGTGACATCCAGAATAATCATGCCATCACCCGACACGCAGCCTGGGCTTGGGATAACATTCAGACAAAAGGGAATACCATTCTTGGCAAGTGCAACAACATAGCTTTAGCTCAGTATATTGATTGGTCTCGTATCAGAGGACATATCACCCGCATGCCATTCACCTTGGAAGATGTGCCTGAACCATCAGCAGTAGAGCCTGTAGCTACAGTCAGTTTAGAGGAGTTTGAGAAGTTGAAAGAGAGGAACACTCAGCTTTCTAAGCTCTAAAGAAGACCCTATGGGAGAGGAATGATAGTCTTCTGGACAATGAGAGGTTAGAGAAGACAGATGATTAAATCAGAAGGGCCCGAGCAAGGGAGTTGGTATTGAAGAATGCTTGCAAAGAAG
The DNA here is from genome assembly GCA_963966055.1 of Lathyrus aphaca. Lineage (NCBI taxonomy): Eukaryota > Viridiplantae > Streptophyta > Magnoliopsida > Fabales > Fabaceae > Lathyrus > Lathyrus aphaca. The sequence continues at coordinate 310,607,722 of OZ014523.1, forward strand.
CCAAGATTCAGAAGGCCAGAACTGAGCACTACTTGGAAGAGAGTCAGGCTAGTTGGATCAGAATTACTGAAGCTCGTTCACAGGAAGATCAGAAGACCCAGGCTAGGATAAAGTAGTTGGAAGCTAATGAGAAGAAGAGTCAGGAAAACTTGTTAGCAGCACAGAAGGAAATCTCTGAATTGAAACTCTGGGCGGGGTTGAAGAGATCAAAAGACCAAGACAAGTATAAGAAGTTGACAAATGTTATTGCCACCAGGAACCTTCTTATCAGGACCATCACAGAGCATCCAGTTGGACCAGTGACTGATGTTCTCCTGAGGGAAGTCAAAGAGGATGACTTTGGGCTAGATGTTTGATTTCTTTGTATTTGTTCTTCATTTTGTTTGTACTTTTGTTGATTTTGTTGTATTTTGACCCATCATGGGAACTTGTTGTAATCATGAACTATGTATCTTTACATTTTGTAATATATGGTTTGTTTGTTATCCTTTAGGCTTCATTTCTCTTCAACATCATCATTCCTCGAGGTTTAGAAGGTCAAAACCAAAGAACCAAACTGGATACCCTTGGAAGACAAATAGACATACTGCATTGCATACTAACCTCATTTCTTTGTTTTGTAGGTATTTTTCTGTTGTTTGTTTTCTCACTTTGTTGTGGTTTCAGGAAACATTGCTCGTAGGAGAGTCTTCCCCATCAATAGAGTTCATTGGTATCCTACAAGAAACAACCTTCTGAGCTTATAGATGGACCAAGTTCAGCAAGATTTGACTGTCGTAAGAACTCAGATGGCTAATGAAAGAACTGAAATGAGGGCTCAGATGAACCAGTTCATGGCAGTAATGACTGGGTTGGCCCAAAGCCAACAAAGATTAAGAGAGTTGGTCGAGCGGCAAACTCCTGAAGAGAATCATCCATGTACAGGGGGTACCAGCAACAATGATCATGTACAGCCATGTACTGACCCCCCAGATTTTGGGCCTCATCTCAACCCTGAAGTTAATGCTATTAGTAATACCCAAGGTAACACTGGAGGGCGTGCCTTACAAGAGGACCCTCAAGAGGAACAATTTACTGTCATTGGTGCTGGAGATGAAGCCTATGATCGTCGTCTGGACGAGATAGCAGAAAATATGAGATCTCTGGAGTCCCAGAACTCCTTAGGGTTTGATGTTATGGACATGGGCCTAGTTAAGGGAGTAAGAATTCCTTACAAATTCAAACCTCCCTACTTTGAAAGATATAATGGAACATCTTACCCTCGCACCCATCTTCAATCCTTTCTGGGGAGATTGAAGGCTTACATTATAGATGAAAAGTTGTGGATGTTCTATTTTGAGGATAGTCTGACCGGGGCATCCCGAGAATGGTACTCTCATCTGACCAGGGCAACAATCAGAAATTGGAAGGATTTGGCCAAGGCTTTCATACGCCAATATCAATACAATTTATACATGGCTCCCAACAGAACTCTCCTAATGGGTATGTCACAATCCTCCAGAGAAAGCTTCAGAGAGTATGCTCAAAGATGGAGGCAATTAGCTACTGTTGTTCAACCTCCAATGTTGGAAAGAGAAATGGCAGATATGTTCATAAACACTCTACATGGGACATACATTGATAGGTTGGCTTCTTTCTCTTCCACTAGCTTTGCTGACGTGGTCATAGTAGGAGAGAGAATTAAGAGTTTGTTAAAAATGGGTAAGATTTCTTATAATGGCACCAGCTCAAGCAGCACGAGGAAACCTTTTGCAGGGCCTCGCAGGTCGGGTGAAACCAACTCAATACACATGGGCAGAGGTAGGCCCCAGTATATGCCAAGATCAATTGCCGCTGTCACAATTCCCACTCCATCACCTCAACAACAATACACTCCATAACCACAACATTTCCCTCAGCAATAACATTTTCCTCAACAAAGGTCTTACAACAACAACAACAACAACAACAACAACAACCAACAGCAACGTCCTTTCCAGTAAAGGCCATCTCAAGTCAACAGGGTAATCGATCCTATCCCGATGCCCTATGCCACTTTGTTACCACAACTTTTGAAACTCAATCTTGTTGAATTGAGGACTCTGGCTCCACCAGATCCTCAGAACCTTCCAAGGAATTACGACGTCAATGCCACATGTGCCTTCCATTCTAATGCACCTAGCCATACCACAGAAAAGTGCAGATATTTGCACATGAAGGTCCAGGATCTAGTTGATTCAAAGGCTTTAAATTTTGCACCTCCTCCTAACGTCACAAAGAATCCTATGCCTAGCCACGGTGGGCCCATGATAAATGCAATTGAGGAGGATCAACCAGTGAACCTAATTGAAGATACTGCAAGTATTCAAACACCTCTGGACTAGGTTAAAGCTCATCTTTTAAAGTGCCAAGTGTTCCCAGGTTGTGAGGCCTACTGTGAATCTTGCAAAGTTTCCGCCAATGGTAGTGCAAGTTTAAGAAGTGGCATCAATGGACTTATCAGAGAAGGTATCTTGCAGATAACATCAACGGTTTCTACAACATCAGCAATTCCTCCTACAGTACCAACAAACACCCCTCTTACAACTTCAAAAACAATTGTTCCGACAGACTCTGCTACAAAGTCAACAATCATCTCTTCTATCACTTCAACAAATATTAGTTCAACCGCATCCGCTTCTACAACGACATCAACCATTAATAATGACATCTCCACAGTCACCATATACTACGACCCAACAATGGTCCCTGATTCCAACAATTTTCAGCAACAAACTCAACAGCAACCTAGCTTCAGTCTTCCACCACCACCAGTCAGAAATCCTGTTACCATATATTACGATCCATAGACAATAACAGTTCCTACTTCCGTTGCAGTTATTCCAGTCACCATCACGATACCTGGACCCATTCCGTATGAAAAAGATAATGTTATACCATGGTACTATGGTTCAGACCTCTACTTCAACGAGGAGAGAGTCGTTCTTGATTCTTCAACTCATACACCACAGATCGATAATGTCGGGGGAGGAGGAGGCTTCACTCGAAGCGGACGTCTCTTCGCGTCACAAGTTCTTAAAGTTAATGCTGAGGCAGAGGCTGCTGCCAAGGCTAAAGGAAAAAATGTGGTGCCTAAAGAACCTGTTTTGAAAGAAGCTCAGAGAACGTCCTTTGATCAGGATGTGGATGAATTTATGAGGATAATCAAGAGAAGCGATTATAAGGTTATGGATTAGCTCCACCAGACTCCTTCCAAGATCTCCATCCTATCATTGTTATTGTGTTTCGAAGCTCATCGGGATGCATTACTTAAAGTCCTGCATGCAGCCTACGTGCCTGAGGAGATCACGGTGAATCAGCTAGAGACGGTGGTTTCTAATGTTAATACTAGTCATGGACTAGGTTTCACCAATGCTGATTTGACTACGGAAGGTTGTCATCATAATAAATCTTTATACATCACTCTAGAGTGTAAAGGAGTTGTGCTTTCACATGTTCTAGTTGACACTGGGTCTTCACTCAATGTCTTGCCAAAGAAAGCCCTTGTTAAGCTTGAATATGACGGTATAGCTCTTCGACCAAGCAATCTGGTGGTCAGAGCTTTTGATGGTTCCAAGAGGTCTGTTCTTGGAGAAGTGGAGCTTCTTGTGATAATTGGCCTACAGGTCTTTCAAACTACTTTCTACGTGATGGACATTCAGCCGGCCTACAGTTGTTTGTTGGGTCAACCATTGATTCACGCTGATGGCGCAGTTACGTCGACCCTTCACCAGAAATTAAAATACGAGTGGGAAGGGCAAATTATCACAATCTGTGGTGAAGAGGACATTTTTGTTAGCCATCTAGCTACCTACAAATACATTGAGATGGATGGTGAGATTCACGAGACCATGAACCAAGGTTTCGAAGCACTGAACATCAATGAGGCGATAACTGAAATATTTGCTGCATCCCAGGAGGATAGGATGGGTACTTCAAATGTCTCTTACCAACAAGCTCAGAAGGTTGTTGAAGATGGGAGCGCCCAAGGCTGGGGAAAGCTGCTACCTGTGGAGAAGAAGGAGGACAGATTTGGTTTGGGTTACAAACCATTCCGACAAGATCAAGCAGAGGCTGCTAAAGAGCCCAAGTTCGTAAGTGGGAGAATGCTAACCCCATATGTTGTTAATAACGTGGAAGACGAGGTTGAAAGCAACCTCAACCTGGAGAGCTGGATTCGTCCAAGGATCCCGGGCCAACAAGTCCTTAACTGGTCTTCCTAGGAAATTATAAGAGTTACTCCTGTAGAGTAATTATTATTTCCTGCTTAAGCATGCATCAAGTCTTGCATCTTGCCCAAGGTGTCAGGACTCATTTTGTAATAGGGCCATATTTTTATTTTGTGCAAATGGAATATCAATGAACAATGGACATCTTTTGCAAACAATTTTCTTTTTCGCTCACTGTCTTTTCATTTTTGTTATTTTTTGCACAAAACAATAAATGGCAATGTTTTCAAAATAATAACTTCATTCACACTTTTTTTAAGCAAGATTAAAATCAATCACTAAAATGAACAAATCTTAACCCTTGCAGAGATAATCCTCCAGATTGCACCGACAATAGCACTGCTATGACCTTGTATGACTTCGACAATCCAATTAATCAAGCAGATAAAGGGGTTGATGAAGACTATTAGTTGCATGAATATTTGGCCAGGTTATTGAGGCAATAAGAGAAAGTGATTACTCCTCATCAGGAGGAAATTGAAACGGTTAATCTTGGTACCGAGGAAGATAAGAAAGAAGTGAAGATTGGGGCCAGTCTACAAGCTTCGATAAAAGACCAGCTTATCAGTATGCTTAGGGAATGTGTCGACGTCTTTGCTTGGTCCTATCAAGATATGCCAGGTCTAGATATGGATAGTGTCATGCACAAGCTACCATTGAAAGAAGATTGCCCACCAGTTAAACAGAAGTTGCGCCGCACTCGCCCAGACATGGCCATGAAAATTAAGGAAGAAGTACAAAAGCAGTGGGACGCCAGTTTCATTGCTGTAACTAGTTACCCGCCGTGGGTTGCTAACATTGTACCCGTGCCTAAGAAGGATGGCAAGGTGCGTATGTGTGTGGATTACTGGGACCTGAACAGAGCCAGCCCGAAGGATGATTTCCCATTATCTCACATTGATGTATTGGTGGACAACACAGCTCAGTTCTCGGTGTTTTCTTTCATGGACGGATTTTCTGGATACAATCAGATTAAAATGTCACCCGAAGACATGGAGAAAACAACTTTCATCACACCTTGGGGGACATTTTGTTACAAGGTAATGCGGTTTGGACTAAAGAATGTCGGTGCAACGTACCAACGGGCTATGGTAACATTATTCCACGATATGATCCACAAAGAAATCGAATGCTATGTGGATGATATGATTGCCAAGTCCCTTACTGAAGAAGACCATCTGGTGAATCTGCTGAAGTTGTTTAAGCGTCTGAGGAAGTATCAGCTGAAGTTTAACCCCAACAAATGCACATTCGGGGTACGTTCTGGTAATCTGTTGGGTTTTATTGTAATTGAAAAAGGAATTGAGGTTGATCCCGACAAAGTCAAAGCTATTCAGGAAATACCTGCACCTAGGACTGAGAAAGAAGTTTGAGGGTTCTTAGGTAGATTGAACTACATCTCAAGGTTCATATCTCACCTTACTGCGACCTGCGAACCCTTGTTCAAGCTATTAAGAAAAGAACAAACAGTGAGGTGGAATGATGATTGTCAGAGAGCTTTTGACAAGATCAAGGGGTACCTGCAAGAACCTCCAATTCTCATGCCTCCAATAGAAGGAAGACCTCTGATAATGTACCTGACAGTATTAGAAGGGTCAATGGGGTGTGTGTTGGGCCAGCATGATGAGTCTGGTCGAAAAGAGTATGCAATATACTACCTAAGAAAAAAGTTTACCGACTATGAACAAGGTTATTCACTGCTCGAGAAAACTTGTTATGCTTTAGCGTGGGCTGCTCGCCTACTAAGACAGTATATGTTGACTCATACTACCCTATTGATCTCAAAAATGGATCTGGTCAAGTACATATTTGAGAAGCCAACACTTACCGGAAGGGTTGCAAGATGGCAAATGATTCTAACAGAGTACGACATTCAGTACACTTCTCAAAAAGCCATCAAGGTTAGTGTATTGTCTTACTATCTGGCTGAGCAACCCATTGATGATTACCAGCCCATGAGATTTGACTTCCTTGATGAAGACATCATGTTCTTAAAAGCAAAAGATTGTGAAGAGCCAGTTCACACTGAAGGGCCTGACCCAGAAGAAGCATGGACTATGATGTTTGACGGGGCAGTTAATTGTAACAGTCGCGGAGTTGGTGCAGTACTTATCACACCTAAAGGAGTTCATATGCCTTTCTCGGCAAAACTCACCTTTGCCTGCACTAACAACGAAGCAGAATATGAAGCCTGTATCATGGGTCTTGAGGAAGCCATTGACCTTAGGTTCAAAACCTTGAATGTATTCGGAGATTCAGCTTTGGTAGTCAACCAGACCAATGAAAAATGGTACACTCATCAGGAGTATCTGATTCCATACCGTGACTATACGAGGAGATTGTTGACCTTCTTCACAACAGTTAAGCTTGAATACCTCCCTCGAGATGAGAATCAGTTTGCTGACGCTTTGGCTACCATTTCATCCATGATCAAAGTACAAGCTGCAAATTATGTACCTCGGATTTTGGTATCCAGACTGGACAGACCGGCATATGTATTCTCCGTGGACACTGCTACTGACGACAAGCCTTGGTATCATGATATCAAATGCTTCTTAGAAACTCAGACATACCCACCTGGGGCATCATCCAATGATAAGAAGACATTGAGAAAACTGGCCGGAATTTTCTTCCTCAATGTTGATGGTTCGTTATACAAGCGAAACTTTGACATGGTCCTGCTCAGATGTGTTGACAAGAAGGAAGCAGACCTCTTGATGCACGAGGTACATGAAGGTTCTTTCGGTACCCATGCCGGAGGACATGCAATGGCAAAGAAATTGTTAAGATTATGTTACTACTGGATCACAATGGATGCAGACTGTTGTGCCTATGCCAGAAAATGCCACAAATGTCAGATCTACGCAGATAAAGTGCATGTGCCTCCAAATCCTTTGAACATAATGTAATCACCTTGGCCCTTCACTATGTGGGGCATTGACATGATTGGAAAGATTGAACCGACTGCTTCAAATGGTCATTGATTCATCCTAGTAGCCATTGATTACTTCACCAAATGGGTTGAAGCAGCTTCATATGCAAACGTCACCAGACAAGTGGTAGCCAAATTTCTAAAAAGAGACATCATATGTCGATATGGAGTTCCCGAGCGAATCATTACTGATAATGGTTCCAATTTGAACAACAAAATGATGGCAGAACTTTGTCGGGACTTCAAAATTCAACATCACGACTCTTCTCCTTACAGGCCAAAGATGAACGGCGTTGTTGAGGCAGCTAACAAGAACATTAAGAAGATTGTACAGAAGATGGTACTCACCTACAAAGACTTGCATGAGATGCTATCATTTTCCTTGCATGGGTACCGAACCTCTATTAGAACGTCTACTGGGGCAACACCTTATCAACTTGTATTAGGTATGGAAGTTGTCCTACCTGTTGAAGTTGAACTACCCTCCTTATGGGTAATGATGGATGTGAAACTGGATGAAGCAGAATGGGTCCGGTCTCAATACAATCAACTGAATCTGATTGAAGAGAAAAGATTAGCTGTTATATGTCATGGGCAGTTATATCAAAAGCGAATGAAGAAAGCCTTCGATCAGAAAGTCAGACCTCAGGAATACCAAGGGGGAGAGCTTGTTCTGAAGAGAATCCTTCCTCCTCATACAGACCACAGGGGAAAGTGGACACCAAACTATGAAGGTCCCTACGTAATAACTAAAGTCTTCTCGGGTGGGGAATTGATGCTCGCAACCATGGATGGTGAAGACTTCTCGTCTCCTGTGAATTCAGATGCAGTTAAAAACTACTTCGCATAAAAAGACCCGCTGGACATAAAAACAGAATGTAAGTCTGGGCAAAAATAGGGCATCCCGGCGAGTCAAAAACAGAATAAAAGACTCGGGCAAAAATAAGGGGAAAATAAAAAAAAATATGTACACCCGCTGAGTTGAAAAGCCGCATTGGACAGCTCAGGCAAATATGGGTATCCCGGTGGATTGAAAACCCGAAAGGGCGATCCGTGCAAAATCAGGGAATAAGTGAACAACTGCATTCTGAATTCGTTTGTGTCACTCACAACATGGCAAGCTTCGAAAGGATAAAGCGTCGGTCAGAATCAACCTTCTTCAGAAAGCAAGATAAGAAGAGTGTCAAGGTCATACAGGTCATAGCAAGGGAAGCTCACTAGAGTGTCATCTTCAACATTTCCAACACTTTTATTTTTTTCAATTTACAGCAATCTCGTCATTTCAGGGGATTCGCTTCTTTGACTGTACTTGCCTATTCAGGGCGCGCAAATCAATAAAATCAGAATATTCACTCACACTTTGTTTTTACCTTTTGTTTTGTTTGCAAAATATCCAGAGTTCGTAATACAACATTTGCATGAAACTTATAGGCCATTTTTAACATAATGCTTGCAGGAAATATGAATTCTTAAGCAAATCTAATTCCTATGACGGAATCCGGCTAAGGATACCTCGGGAAACTTGTGCGTTTTCCTTTGTCTTAACAGGTTGTAGGTACTCAAGACAGATAATCTTTCACAACATGGGGCATATCAAGCATTACATCCCTATCACACTACTTCCCAGAAGTTATCTCCTCCCCAAGGGGATCTCCCGAGCAATGCCTGACAACGCTTCCACATCAAAGTAGTCAAAGAACCTTCTATTCCCCACCAGAGATGCCAGATTTTTCTCACCCTCAGTAGAGATGGTAGAGTTGATTCCCCACAGAGTTGCCCCCCCCCCCCAGTAGAGCAATACCTAAAGCACGTCCCCATTGGAGTTGCTAAAACTCCCTCATCCCTGTAAGGAGTCCTCCCTCCAGACAGATTAATCCATGATCTCTTTCCCTAGCTGATTCCTCTCTCCAACAGATCAGCCAGAGATCTTTATCTCCGCAGGATCCAAATCTCGGATCAAGTTTCTCACTTGCATAAACATAGCATTCGCATCATATTTCCCAAAATAAGCGTAGCATTCCATCTAATACGGAGCATTACGGAAAAAATCAAACATTTGCATGATCGTAAGCCAGGTTCGAGCCAACCCCTTGCAAATACTGTCAATATTTCATCAACAATATACAAAACTCATATCCCTTGCAGATAAAATCCAAGGCATCCCCTTTGCACTCTCAAGTACAGATACTTGTTCATAACATGCTCTTCTCGACACTCGTCCGTGTCATCTTATTCCCCCGCAGGTCGCCAGAATACCTTTTGCACTCTCAAATATAGATATTTGTTCACAACTCGTACATATTCTTTTTGACACTCGTCTGTGTCATGCTTCCCCAGCAAGTCAAACACTCGTCCGTGTCCCTTGCCCAATCTTTCGACACTCGTCCGTGTCTTGCACATACTTCACCAACAGATCAACACTTGTACATATACAATCATCTGATACTCGTCCGTATCTTGTGTATATCACCCCCCGGAAGAATAAACACTCGTCTATGTGCCTTGTTTAACCAATTGATACTCGTATGTATCCTCATCTCTTAACACACGTCAGCATTTGTTTCTATCGATACTCGTTTGTATCATGGTCCTAAGGATGCTCGTCCGCATCCTTAGTCTATACACACCGTCCGAATACTTATATCTTTTATTGTTGAAGACGTAAGCACTCATCCGTGTTTACCATTCCCCAGTAAGTCGCCAACAAAACAACTTTCTTCTATCCGACATTCGTCTTATGTCGTGATACTTTCGGCAGCCGTCGCCTGCCAGGTGATCATCCTTCACCTTTGGATGACCGTCCCTCATCCTTTCCCCAGCAGAATCCCCTTTGTTGAAACCTTCTATCTGACATTCGTCCCATGTCGTGATAAAGAGCAGTCGTCCCCTGCTAGGTGATCGTCTTTCACCTTCTGATGACCGTCCCTCATCATTTTATCTGATGGTCGTCCCCATCGTTGATCTTGTTATCCGACATTTGTCCTATGTCGTGATATTCCCCAAGAGCAGTCGTACCCTGTCAGGTGATCGTCCTTCACCTCTTGATGATCGTCCTTCATCATGCTTACCCGATGGTCGTCCCCGTCGCGGTTTATTTACCCTTTAACCTGATGGTCGTCCCCGTCAGTGCCTTCCTCATTCCTTTAATCCCCAGAGAGTTTTATTTCCTTACCCGATGGCCGTCCTCGTCGCGGTTTCTTTATTCCCGAGCATGATGGTCGTCCACGTCATTGCTTTGCTTACTGATTTATCCCCAACAGTCGTCCTCTTCTCGATGTTCGTCCTCCATCGTTTTCATTTGATAATCATACTATACTACCTTTTACAATTTATATCCCTTTTCTTCTTCTCCCCAGCGAGTGCAAATTTCGGACTGTCTTTGGTATTCAACCACAAGTTATCTTGTTTGTCTGTTAAGCCAGGCGCTTACATCCTGCACAGCTAACTTATGCTTGAATAGGGGCAGCTGTAAACACCCCAAATTTGCCCTCACTTTTTCTCACACCTTGGCTTGTTATCTTTCATTTTTGTTTTAGTATAAGCATATCATCTCATATTACATATTTGTTTCACTGCATAGCTCCATTCTCCATCTGCATCTAGGGTTTGTGATCTGAGCAGTCCAAGAATCAATCTAAGCCATCCCAATAGTTTTTAAGCTTGCCAAGAGGGTCCATGTATGTTCCATGATCATAATATGCTCCCTAAAGTTCATAAAAGTCAAGAGATCACAAAGAATGGCAAAGGCATAGAGGCAGAGCTAGGGTTTTCCTACACAGATGACCAAAATTAGGGTTTTGGTTTCAGAGGCCTTAACCCCAATTTATTTGGTCATTCTTGTTTCTAATGGTCTTAATATGTTATAAGGATCATGTGTACCAAGTTTGCTGAAAAATTCATTGTGGAAGTCATCTGATCATTGGATAACTTCTTGAGCAAGTAAAGTCAATATCGGGGCATCTGAGGCCCCCATCAAGAGTACCAAAGGGTCATTATCATCATTTTGAGTCTCTATGATATTTATTTGATCTTATAAGTGGTTGGAATTTCACAAAGTTGAATAATTTTGAGCCATATGCAAACTTGCTATTTTTGGAAATGACTTGTAATGGAAACTTTCCATTTTGGGAAAGATTTTCAACCTCCTCTTTCATGACCAAAAAAGGTTCAAATGAAAATTTCTTGGGCATGAAAGTTGTATATTAGGTCTTTCCCTTTTCAAAAAGTACTAGAACATATCTTGATTCATCCTAGAACTCAAGATATGGCCTTTCAAAGTTGGCAAAAATCCTATAATTTTCAAGTTCATGCCAAAGAGGAGTTTTTGCAAATTCAAGTTTCAAGCCATTTCATGACCTCTAATTGATTGCTAAACATCATACAAACATAGTGCAATGCATTTGAACCAAAATTGTGCCTTGGATTGCAAGATTCATCAAGGCATTTTCACAAAATTCTCAAAGAGGGAAAGTTGCAAAATGCTTGGAAACTCTTCATCCACTTGTGCCAGCTCATGTAATCTGATCATATGGTCATACTTGATGCAAGCTGAGACCAAGACGCCCCTTTGAGCTGCTCTAACCCGTTCCATACCTCCAAGTACACAAAATTGACTTTTTGCAAAACCTCCCATACCAATCAAGCTGAGCCACAACAACTCTTCTGACCAATCAAGACATCACATACAAGCCTCATGGACCTTATTTCATATGTTCTTGGAGCCTAAAACACAACACAAGTCAGATTGCACAAAAACTTGCAAAAACATCATCTCTTCGATTCTCTCAACAAAAACCACAAACCTCAAAACTCTTTGCACCATTCAATCATACACATCCTTAGGATCACAAAGCAACCCTCACAATGACCTAAAAGCCTCTAAATCAAAAACACGATTTCTCACCTCTCAAAACTGAAACTCACAAAGGAGGCCATTTAAACTCTTTCAAAGCTTCTCAATAGCATCAGGGGACTCAAAGGGGTTGGATTGCACAAGGGAGGAGCTCTGAAAGTCCATATTTGCAGTTCATCATCTCAGGTAGCCATCAAGAACTTTTTTCCAGAAACCTTCTTTTAAGTTACAATATGACTCTATAGGTTCCCCTGATCACTCTGATATGTTTACTTTTGAAAATAGTTAAGTTTTAAGAATTTCATAGCCTTCAGAAAGTTTTGTACAATTTTTTGTTTTGCTTCGATTCATGAATTTGTTGAAATATAAATGGAATTTGTTGTTGGATTCTTTTTCTTTGATGTCTAATGAGTTATTCTGGAGAGTTTGAGTTGATTTCATGGATTTTTGAGAGAGATAGGAAGAGTGAGCTGCCGGAGAAGATGACCGGAGGTCTTCTCCGGCCACCTGAAAGTCATTAAACCCTAATTTGTAATTAATTCCTCAGTTTAAATTAGGGCCCTTGGATCTTGATTCCCGCGTGTGTGGAGGGCCAGGATTAGTTCACTTAAACCCTAATATTTAATTAATTTAATTTAATTAGGATTAATTAATAAATTTGCCAGAATGAATCCTAGCCACCCATCTACGCGCGCAGTCATCCCCCTTTCAAACTCGGGCCATCAGATCAGTTGACTTCCATTAAATCCATTTTTATTTCATTTTATTAAAAATAGTAAAACTCATCAAAAAAATATAATCTTTTGCATTTCTGATCCAAATATTTTTCTCAACCCAAAAATGATTTTTATTTTATTTTTTGCATTAAAAAATTATTTTTAAAATATTTAAATGTTATTTTTAATTAATTAAAGGATTTTAATTAATTAAAAATACATTTAGGTTTCTAAAAATCACCAAAAAAATTCATGGACCATTCCAATACATTTAGAAACATTTTCAAACTCATCATACAAATTTCTTTTTATGTTTGATCCTAATTTCACAATTTTCTTTGAATTAGGGTTCTTTAAAATCACATTTTTTAACCCTAATTTGTAAAATTCATTTCTGCCTAACCATGATGAGTTTGAACTTGATTCTTTTTGCATTGTTTCCCATATTACATTTAGTTTCTAGCTTATTTTTCTTATGAATTTATCTTGCATTTTAAATTTTATTTGCATTTTCCTTTAAGAATCACCCAAAAACCCTAGCAAACTTAGAAAATTTATAACTTTCAATAGGATTAGCTTCTGACTTTATCCTTTGGGGTGTGATCTTGTATGGTATTAGGGTTTGATTGAGCTTGATTTCCATTTTTCATCATGTTGTATGCTTCTGTTTTGGTCATTTGCATCTCATGCATTCATAAAACCCTAATTTCTCATGTTCATTTGCATTCATCTTTGCATACCATCATTATATGAACTTGCCATGACATTTCAAACATTTTTATGACATCTTAAGACATACTTGAACATTTCTTGATCATTTCCTCATTCATTTGCTATGTCTTGCCTTCATTACATCTCATAAACATCCATGTGTTTTCAAGCTTCTAAACATGCTTTCATTGCATCTCATCTTTGTATGATCATTAATATGCATCTTTCATGGCTTTTCATCATCTCATATGCCTTTTACTTTGCATTTTCACTTCTGACTTTGGTCTTTACATCTCATTTCAATTCATTTCTTTATGCTTTATGTCTTATGCATTCATACTAACACTTTCAGGATCTTTTGGTAAGTTATTTGGGAGGTGCATTTGCCTTCACTTCCCATCTTTTCTTTCCTTTTCATGTGCATATTTACTTGTCTTTGAAGTGAATCCAATTCACTTATTTTCCACCCTTCTTACTTTCTTTCTTTCAAGTTACTTATCTTCTTCAGGAAGTAAGTAACTTGTTCTTCTTTCTCCTTCTCTTTTCATCTGCTTCTTCCATTGGTGGCCTTGAAGATCCTTTCTCTTAAGCCTAACAAACCATAGGATACCCAAGCATGATGACTTTTAGGGTTGTGAATAGTCCCCCTTAGTCTCTTACCTTTGAGTCTCCTTGAGTCTTTCTTCTCATCTCTTAGGATGAAGTGTATAACTTTAATCCTAAGTGTTAAACCTTTAATTTGTTTACATCTCTTAATCAAAACACATTAATAATCACTAAGACTTTATCTTGTAACTTGGGCCTTACATTAGGGTTCTATCTCTTCCTTATGGTTAAGAGGGACTAACCCTAGTGTTTAATGGACAAGTCCCCCTCAAGTTGTCTTACAAACCATAAAATCCACTTCTTAATTTTACTCTTTAATTAAAATCCACTTAATAAAGGCTAGTTAGTGAATTTGATCCTTCTTTTCATACGGGGTCTGATACACAAGTACGATAACCCTTTATCACACTGAGTGTAAGTTGTGGGGGATCAAATAGTAATTAGCCCTACCGAATTCAGAACCAGATTCCTTTGAACCAACTGACATCAGTCTTTTTGATTTGTCTTTTGTGCAGCTTAATTGTTTTACCAATTGCTTGCATATTCTTAATATTTTATTCTTCTTTTTCTTCTTTTTGGAAATGTTTCGGTCAATCATTTATTTGCATCGACTTTCCACGTAGCTTGTACTTCAGGCGGTATTGACTGCTAATATAAAATACTCGGGGCTAATTTAGAACTAAAGCTTTAGATTTCAGTATAACAGGTATCCAAATCGATATCGCTTCTAAGGGTCTAAGGTGTCAAGACTATATAAATTTTGTTAAGTCTTTTCTCAGTTTCTAACAAAGCCTATTAAGCTATATACTTGAAGGGTGTTTTAAATGAAAACATTCTAAAGGAAAAAAAATTTGTTATGCTAAAAATACTAGAGATAAATTGAAACTAAAATACTTCGATTAATTTAATTTTGCTATGTACAATGAAAGGGAAATCTAATACCTTCTCCCACACTATCTCTGACATTGTCCTCAATGTTGCGAGATATAGGTACACTTCTAAAGAAAACAATAAAAACAACAAAAACAAAAAACTAGAAACTACTAAACGACTTATGCGGTGGTGGTGGCCTCTGGCCTCTGCCTCGAAGGGCTCTCTGTCTGTATATCGCTACATAGTCCGGTATAACCTCAAGACGGATATAGTCATGCAGCGCCTGAACTTCTCGTGACAGGCTACCCAAAGCTTCGGTGTTGGCAGCGATAAGTCCTCCTTGCTTTGTATGAGCAAGCTTCATCCTCCCTATTCTCTCTGACATCTCCTTGTAATGCTTCTACTGCAGCTCTTGGCTCTGAATAATTATGCAGAATGGCTTTTTCTTGCTATTTTCCTTATCTTTTTCCCTCGTTTCTTGTCCAATAAACTTCATTTTACACTTTTGCCTCCAAAAGTCATGTTTGATCAAATATCTACAAAACAATCACAATTCTCGCGTAATATTGTCCAAAATACGTAAATTAACATGTTAAACAATCAAAAAACCGCAGTATATAATCGATATGAATTCGAGTTATCAACTAGTTAGAAACTAACCTCCATAGTTGTACCAAGGATGCCACCTTGCCTTGAGTAGAGTTTTCTTCAAGAAGTTACTGATATGCCACCTATTTGAACTCCATTATGAGAATTCTAGAATGCCATAAAGTACCTGGATCAGAAATAAACCAATCCAAGCAGTCATCAAGATTATGATGTCTTCATAGTCTTCCATCTCCATCTTCAAAATTTATGCATCACCGTCTAGACAAGTCTCAATACTTTCCAGGAAAAGATACAAAGCCAATAATCCTAGGTCAAAAGCCTAGGAGACTTCTGAGCGAATGTAGAACCCCTCCCATGGTTCTTCAAACCTCTGATGAAGAGATGTTAGAACATTTGATACAACATCCTCAATCTTGAATCACAAGAATAATCAAATCTGCACTAAGCAATTGATCTTTAATCCTTGTTGTGATAACCCTTGTCTGATTCCAGCATATTCTAAATATCACATAGATATTCATCTTCATGTTGTCTTCTTTTGTTATTGTGCAAGTTGTTAAGATATCAAGGCTTCCCCCTTAACTCAAGCTTTTAAGATTCTCTCTGAACGAATCCTAATTACCTTAATTGTGTCAACTCATCCTTAGGGTTAAGAAGTAAGTGTTCTTCCTTGCACGTTGTTTGTGGATGGTGAAAATAAATCACCTCCACTATCTTCACTTCCATGATTCCAAGAAAGCACCTTCTAGTATGAAGAATAACTAGAAGACTCCAAAATACGGCTGAATTTCCTTGATTGGACTTGATCATCATATCAAGTGTCTTCAACAACTTAGCCAATAAGAAATCATCAAACCCCTAGAGCATGAGTTTGATAATTCATCTTACCTTTTCTATCTAGTTTGACTTCAACATACATGATGACACCACTCAATCACGTACCAAGTCATATAAGACTCAATCATCACAATAACATCCATATGCTCCCAACTTTGGAATGCTATGTGTCTTCAAACCGATTGACATCTACAAGACCAGAACCAGGTAAGGACAACTACAAGCTTTCTTCAATCAATAATCCAATATCCCATACTACTGGAATTCTTCAATCAGAATATATGCAATGGAATCACCAAAGAACAACTTCAACTTGCCCTAGAAAAGATGTCATAAAATCTTCTAGGACACCATCCAAGAGAACTAGTTATTCCTCCTGTTTGTTTTTGCAAAACCCTTCAGAAAATAACTCCTCCTATTTAATCACCAGAAAGTACTCCATGGATCTTATCTAGAAAATAGACCAGGATGTCTGCTCTGATACCAATTGAAATCTTGGTTATGCAGATACTCCAGTGTTCTATCTTAATGTTAAGATATTGATTATTGCACTTTAGTGAACAAGAGAATAACACAGCTGTTGTTTTGAAGTAGTGCAACACAAGTACCAACAGATGTCAAGACAACATGTTGGGACATCTCAGTCAAGAACACAATACATAAAAACTGTAAATTTGCATAATTATAAAGAACACAGTAATTGTTGACCCAGTTCAGTGTTAAAAACCCTACATCTGGGGGATACCAATCCAGGATGAAGACTTTACTATCTTGTAGTATTACCCTAAAGCTAAATTCATGGTTTACAACTTTATCCTAACCACTACCTTCAATGAACATCTTTATCTAAGGCTAAACCCTAACTAGTCATTTACAACCTTCTATATGAGACTCCATCTCACATCCTTCATCACCACCTCTGATGTCTCTATCTTCTGCTGATCTTCAGAACCTGTTACAGTTTGTTGACCTACAAGTTATCCTGGGCTTTCTTTAAAGCTTCATCCAAGAACATTACACAAACCATTATCTACATGTTTCTTATTATGCCCCTTGTATCTCTGCCTTCCTCCCTGCATCCCATACTGCAGAGGGGATACTTCTAACTCCTAAGAGAGCCAACGACTCTCAAACCCTAAACCCTTATTTTACAAATGATTTAGGTTACAAAGTTACAAGTGATACAAAAGTTTCCAAGTTTATTTTAACCCTAGGTCTAAGTATCTTTATATAGTCTTCTTCTGTTGAGCTTTCTATCTTTTCTCCTTGATCCACTCTGCAAATTCGCACCAAATCCTTGACAGATTTGTTAAGTATAGAAACCTGCTATATTAGGAAGATGTCTTGTCATATTATTGAGACATCTTATGTAACTTCTTTAATCCTGAGCAGATTTCTTTATCTTTATCATATCAGTGTTTTACCAAAATTTAGTTAAACCTCAGGAGCTTTCATTATGATCAATGTCTAGTTTTCACTATCCAGTTCGACCCCACGCTCTCGCAGTGTCGACTCTAACCTTTATTGGCTTTTTACTCTCATGACAAAACCATATTAAGTAACTTATCACTCTCGTGACAAAGCTATTTAAATTAAACTTGGAAACAAAGACCAAAACATAATTTATTACAAGTTAATGCCAATTTCATTATCAAGTCCCGTCGGAACAACGATCCTCACATACTGGACTCTAAACTATTTAGCCAATCATGGAATTAAACTTAAACAAAGTAAACATGGTAATTATAATCAATAATAACATGCTTAAAAAATTATAGAGTGCAATAACAATAATAATAATAAATCGATAAAATAAGGAACCTATAAATGCGAGAAAATAAATTTAGACTTGAATTAAATGGAACTGGAAATAACTTCAACAAAATTATGGCAAGATTGTTAATCCAAGAATTACACAAATAGTAGGCCTAACACTAATGGCGAGATAGTTCCTCGATGTGATAAACTACCCTTTTTATAAAAGTAGTTTCTGCCTAAAACTATGAAATAAATTCTGCATCGCTTCCACGCTCAACTTGGACGTTCGAAAACTATCACTAGAGGTTCTATTTATAGAGAAATATGGCCTTGTAGCTTCCCTAGGTCGTACAAGCAGATGGAGGGAAAATAAAGTGGGAAAACTGCTAAAACTATTAATTTCGTAAAACTATTGTCAGCAGGTCCACGACGAACTTCGTAAGGTCCACGACGAACGCCATGAGGCCACGTTGGACACCATCTGGCCACGAAGAATGTCGTATAAGTAAAATGGCAGAATCTACATATTTTCTTCGTTTTTTTGCTCTTTTCCTAGTTTTCTCGCACGGGCACTCTTATTCGACAAATACATGAAACATAAACATAAAACAACATAATAGTACGAAACACAATGAAAATGACACTAAATTGCATGTGAATCGGGTCTAAAAATAAGATAAATTTACGTGTTATCAAAAACCTTTTACAAACAGTTGTTGGTATTCTCTAAAGGATTGAGTGAAGGTTTGTAGCTTTAGGAAGACTAGGACAATTAGTCTTAATGGTTGTGTATTGTTGGAAGTTGCATCAGATGGTTGTGCATTGTGGTCTTTTGGTTGAGGATAAGTGAGGGTGTTATGGGGAAAGACTAAAAGAGGTCCTAGGGGCAAGAGTGACAAAAAGAGGAAAAATTGGAAAGAACGATCATTTGGAACGATCGCACTTTTAGAAAAGAGCTCTGGAGAAGAAGAGAAGCTAGGGCTTGGAGGCTAGAGGGAAATTACGAAACGTTCATTGAAAGCTTACGGAATTAAGGTATGGGGAGTATTTTCCTTTCGATAATATAATGTGGGAAGGGAATTTGGGGTTTTTTGTGTGTAGATAAGGAATAGGGTTTTGATTTTTATGATTTTGTGTTGTTGAGGATGATTTCATGATGAATTAGATGATTACAATGATGTACATGGGGTAGATGACGTTATATTGATAAATATTGATGTTAATTGGGATTTTTGATGTAATGTTGTTGAACTATGGGTTTGGGGGGGGGGGGGGTTGTCACAGAAGTAAGAAGGATGGAATCGTAGAAAAATTATGCAGAATCGTGAAGCTCGCTTAGCAAGAAAAGATAGTGAAGTGGGCGCTTAGCGAGCATGAGATCTCGCTTAGAGAGCCTTGGAAAACTTAGAAAAATGTTTTATTTTTGAGAATTTTTTTAAGGTAGTATATTCTAGGTTTCCATGACATTGAGAAGTTGGGAAATAATGTGTCTTGGAGGCTATGTGAGTGGAGTTAGTAATTAAGTGATGTATGAGAAATTATTTGATGTTTCTTGAGTTATGATGTATGATTTCATGATGTAGAGATATGATGTAGGATGATTGTGAGGTATGATGTCCCATGAGTATGTATATAATGTTATGAATGATGTATTAGGAATAATCAATTAAATATGAATGTGGATGCAATGTTGTGATGTTTGAGGATGATTCATGTATATTGCGTCTTGCATTCATGGCATTGGATTTATGAGGGGACTTCGGTCCATTGGTAGCTTCAATCCTATTGTGTGGATTGAAGTGATATGATGTTTATGATGTGCTCCCTTTGGGGAGGATTGATGTGACAATGTCTATCACATGAGGATGTTTCGGTACCATATGAATTTAGTAAGAGGTTGCATTTCATTCTAAATGACATAGCATGAGTGCATTGATTTTTTGTGTAATGATGAGACGTATTTGATGATGTGTATTAAATGAACATGATGAATATTTCTATGATGTGATGATGATGATGATATGTGTAAACGAGTTGTAATGAATTTTTGTTGTTGTTTTGTTTTGAATTATTATTTCTATATTATATTATGGAATGTGAATTTACTCACCCTGCCTGCCTTCTGGTGATGGTCTATTATGTCATCCTGCAGATAATCAAGGTTAGCTTGGTGCATGCTTAACTATGAGATAGTGAGTCGTCGATTTAGTTAGAAGTGGAGTCATACTCTGTGTCCAGTAACATTGGGATGGATTTCGCTTGAATGTTTATGTTTAATCAAATTAAGATGTTAAGTTTATTTGAGTATCTTGATAAAATGATATTTGAGATAATTTATGAGTTTTCTTTATTTGAAGAGGATTTTTATGACTTATTTGTTTTTCCGCTGCATAATTTAGAAGAAAATATTTATGTTGTTTTCTTGATTTTATGAACCTGTGTTACGGGATAGGACTCTACTTGATGTTTTGAATTTTGATTTTCAAGAAGTAAATGTGATGCTCTTTTTATGAATTTTTACTCTGATAAGTGATTTAAATTGCTTAATATGTGATATGGTAGAAAGGGTGTTACATTAGTGGTATTAGAGCAGGTTGGTCTATCGGTCGTGTCGTGTCAGTCGTGTCGGTTTTTTGAGTTTGAGTGTTTTGAGGATTGATTTGTTTTCTGATGTTGTTGGTGATTTGTAGAATGACTTCGAAACATGCTCTTGCGGATGTGGTAGCTGCACTTGCTCATGCTACAATGCAGAACAATGTTCGAGATGAGTTTCATGATTTGGGGGTTTTTTAGAGGAATAATACGTCTAAGTTCGAGGGTTCTCATGAACCGGAGAACGCTCATAATTGGCTGAAGGCGATTGAGAAGATTTTCTGAACTATGGCGTGCTCCGATGCTCAGAAGATGCAATTTGGAACCCATATGCTGGATGAATAGGCTGAGGATTGGTGGGATAATACCCGTCATAGATTGGAAGTGGTTGGGGCTGCGATAACTTGGAACATGTTCAGAAGAGAATTTATGAGTAAATATTTTCCTGAAGACACTCGTGGCAAGAAAGAGGTTGAGTTCTTAGAATTGAAGTAGGGGAACATGACGGTTGCAGAGTATGTTGCAAAGTTCGAGAGGTTGGTGAAGTTATGTCCTCACTACAACCGTGATGATGTTGAGTTGTCCAAGTGTTTGAAAATTGAGAATGGGCTGAGCCCGAAAATCAAGCAAGTCATTGGTTGTCAGCAGATCTACATGTATGTTGAACTTGTGGATAAGAGTGGGATTTATGATGAGGATAGTCGAGCTAGGTCTTCTCACTACTAGCAGGTGAGTGAGAAGAAAGACAAGGGTCAGTTCTGAGGGAAGCCTTATACGACTCCAAATGACAAGGGGGGCAGAAGGGAAATGATGGGAAGAAGCCAGGTGGGGGAGCGGATTTTATTCCTCACAAGTGCTATAAGTGTGGCGAAGCAGGTCACAAATCTGATGTGTGTACTGCTACTGTGGTAAGATGTTATAAGTGTGGAAAGAAGGGCCATATTAAGAATGAGTGTACTAGTACAAAACCAATTTGTTTCAATTGTGGCGAAGAAGGACACATACGTACTTAGTGCCAGAAACCGAAGAAGGTTGCTACTGCGACTCAGACTACTGGTAGAGTGTTTGCCTTGAGTGGCTCAGATGCTCAGAAGAAAGGAAACTTGATTAGAGGTAATTGTTTTATTAATGATGTTGAATTGGTTGTCATAATTGATACTGGAGCTACTCATTCATTTATTTCGATTGAGTGTGCAACCAGGTTGAATTTACCTTTGACTATTATGAATGGTAATATGTTGATTGAAGTGCCTATTGACAGTTCAGTTATGACTAACCGCGTGTGTTTGAAGTGTCCCTTGGCCATTTATGGTAAGAATTTCTTGATGGATTTAGTGTGTTTGCCTTTGTGCAATATGGATGTTGTTCTGGGGATGAATTGGTTAGAGTTTAAATTTGTGCATATCAATTGCTATGCAAAGACGGTAGAGTTTCAAGATTTTAGTGATTGTGGGGAGATGACGTTTCTATCTGCGAAGCAAGTGTATGAACTTTTAGAAGATGAAGCCCAAATGTTTTCTTTGTTTGCGGCATTGCAAGTTGACCGTGAACAAGTGGGTGTCGAATTACCTGTTGTCCGAGAATTTCTTTATGTGTTTTTGGATGATATTAGTGATTTACCACCGGAGCGTGAAGTCGAGTTTTCTGTGCATTTAGTACCTGTTACTAGTCCAATGTCAATGGCTCCTTATTGGATGTCGGCTTCTGAGTTGAGTGAGTTGAAGAAACAACTTAAAGAACTTCTTCATAAGAAATTTGTTTGTCCAAGTGTTTCTCCGTGGGGTGCTCCTGTGTTGTTGGTTAAGAAGAAGGATGATAGTCTGAGGTTGTGCGTCGATTATCGACAGTTGAATAAGGTGACTATTAAGAATAAATATCCACTTCCGAGGATTGATGATTTGATGGATCAGTTGGTGGGAGCTTGTGTTTTTAGCAAGATTGATTTGAGGTCGGGTTATCATCAGATTCGAGTTAAAGAAGATGATATTCTGAAGATAGCTTTCGAATGAGATACGGTCACTATGAATATACTGTGAGTCCTAAGCATTTTTTAGCTTTCACTAAAAAATTAGATCACCACTTCACAACAACAACAACTAAACAAACACACTACAACACATAACAACACCATGCACATCCACAACAACTTATGCAATGAGAATCTACTTGACTCTATGCATGCGGTACCATAATTCAATCTCTATTTTAAGATCTAGTTCCCGTCGGAACTCTCGACCCCTCTTTCATGGTCCAATATGACCCCTATTTCATGATCGCACCCATTGACCCCTATTTCATGGTCCAGTATGATCCCTATTTAATGATCACACCCTTGTATGATCCCTATTTCATGACCGCACCATCCACTGTGATTCTACACAATCACGCCATCACAAATATGCACATGTCATGCACCATCAATGACAATATGCAACAACAACAATAAACATACAATAACTCATCACAACAACGACTTCATGCATTAACATCATCAACGACACACAACTACAGCGATTTCATGCATTAACATCATCAACAACATACAACTACAACGATCTCATGCATTATAATTATCAACAGCATAAAACTACAACGATCTCATGCATTAGCATCATCAACAACACATAACCACATCAACAACATGTATCAATAACCTACAACAACACCTACCAACTACTACAACATGTGTCCACATCTACAACAACAACTTCTAGCAACATCAACAACTTATATCAACAACATACAACAACACCTACCAACTACCACATCATATCACTACAACTACAACAACCACAACATATTACAACAACTTATCAACAACAACATAGTATAACGACTTAAGAAAAACAAAAACAACATCATATTACCATAATTTATTAACCACAACATATCATCGCAATTCAACAACAATGACATATCATCACAACTCAACAACAACAACAACCACATATTACAACAACATAACAAACACAACATATCATGTTAAAATATCAATGAATACATACACAAAACATTAATACACTATTACCATCATATAAGTATTATCCTATCATAAACGTCAACACTCCATCATTATATTTTAACTCAACGTAAGCATCATTTAACTTTCAACACATAATTAACATCACAAAGTCGTTAGCACTTAATTATTATCATCTATTCATCGAACTCCACTACAAACAACCTTATCGCATTACCTACACCTCTACATTAATATAATTAATTCCTACAGATCATTTTTACCATCCCTAGTCATAGGACATCACCATTCTCCCATTTAGAACAAGATTCATCATCTATACCAACATGTATTTAGTTCAATATACAACGACTCAACTTCCAACATCCATTCATATTATTTAAATTATTTCTAGAAACATGAGACTATTTTTAAATGAAAATACATTGTCTTAGCTTCGCATAACTTTGAACGGCGTGCAAATCGGACACCTAAAGCTCAAGATATGAATATTTGAAGTTTTTGAAATAATGTTGTCAGGAGTCACTCGCTGAGCAAGCTTGGGACTCTCTTAGCGAGCTATTCGCTGTCCCGACGAGTTTCTGTGATGACAAAACTTCTCTCACTGTGATTTCCCCCCTTTAAATTGTCTTATTAACCCCAATAACCCTCGTTTGAGTCCTTAAACCCCTATCTAACACATATACATCAATCACATCAAACATCATAAAACAAATAATCATATTCATCAATTCCACATCTTTAATCATAAGTTTTCTCTTAAAAACCCAAATCCCCAACATAACCCTTCAATACATCCACATCATAATATTCAACAATATAAACATCTACAACAAATATCTCCACAACACATACATCAATAACAACAATTACAACACATCAATTCATCCAAATTCACTCAACCCCCAAACCTCTAAGCAACAACAAAACCTAATTCTCATTATAGAACTCTTAAGAGACAGAAGAATCCCACCCTTACCTTGGTTTCAACGAGAATTCTCTTATTCCCCGCGGATTCTTCTCTTAAAGCCTTTCACCTTCTTATTCTTCTTCTCTCTATTCACGATCGGTACATCGCTTCACAAAAACACGATTCTCTTTTCTCTTTTCCTTAATTCCAACATAACCCATAGACTCAATATATGGTCTTCCACATTTACCCTTACTATTTTCACCAAACGACCACCTTACCCTTATCTCTTTATTTTTCCAATTATTTAATTATTCATCAAATAATTATTCAATATAATGAAATTCATATAATTAAATATCATATTAAATAATATTTCTTTCTTCCACACACAAAATAGCAAAAATCCAATTTAATTAATTAAATAAAATTTGGGGTGTTACAACTCTCCCCCACTAAAATGGTTTTCGTCCTCGAAAACTCACCGGATATGAACTACCTCTGATACGTCCTTGCATCCAATAGTCAACTACTACTCTCTAGAAAATGATACCACCAATAGTGAAACCAACGATAAAACGTATTGACGGTAACCACAACAAGGAACATTTCTCATGCAATGCATTCTACAACCAACTCACGACAAAAAATAATCAAACTACGAACACACAAGTTCACTCTTAAACCGGGAACAACACAATAGTTACCATCATCTTAAGTAACACCTCCCTAATTCCCAATTGTAGGAATTAGCTACACACACCTGAACCATCATCATAGTCAACAAGCAACAACAAAGATAAGAACTCCCAAATCCATAATAAGACATTACCACAGCTAAACCACTAACTTTGTGATCTCACAACTTCAAGACATCTAATCTACGATTTTCCAGTCGAACACACAACCAATACACTCGTCATTAGAAATTAAACTTTTCGCCATCTCAATTTCATATTGGAACATTCAATGATCTCATTATTCTCTTCAATTCTATCGTCAACCTTCGAATTCTTACAAGTCATACCCATATGAACAAACTACGCTACCTTGCGCTCCCGCTGCATACTCTGCTTACCACTATCAAATGCAACAAATTCACATCTAACTTCTTATGCTTTCTAGAAATCTCCATACATCCCTATTCACATTTAGTATATCCAAAATTCTTCCCATTGGGTTTTCTTTCAACTAGACACAAAGCTCTGAACTGCTAACTCAATTCCAACTCTCTCTACTCAACAGAACAAATAGATACAAAGACTTTCGACTTACTTCATCAGGAGTCCCCAATCCTCCTTGTCATATCACACTCTAATTTTTTAGACCAAACAATCATCCTACTTTTGTGATTATTAATCACTCTGAATTCTAGGTCCATAAAACTATATTCCTTAATCATTCAACACACCCACTACCACAACCCCAATCCAAATCTTGAGCAAAATGGATCCTTTCATGTATCCTCTGTTGTCGTAAAGCATAAACTATAACTTTTGCATCTTATATTCATTCCCTGCCAAACTCATCACCCACAAATCTCAACACTCCATAAATGACGTATTAGGATTAGACCAAATCAAAATGAAACTATATCCGACTTATACTTTGGTCCTCCAATTCCTCCTATTACAAACATCCCAACATACAATCTTAATTTTCGCAAGTTAATTAAGATCACATAATTACTAACTGGGAAAATACCTTCCAAAACCTGTATCCAAAACATCTTAATTTCTTTACCTACTTAGGAGCTTCCTCATCGTAGGACTACGTCCTATCTTATGGATTTACAACAATACCTTCATTCTACTTGACCTAAACACGTAACTTCACATCTACCAACCAAAAATCACTCTTTGACTACTTATCATACAACTTTACTTCCTTCAATTAATACTTATAATTCAATTTCCAATCATTCCATACCTTCTATTTATTCCTTCATTGGGTCACCTTGCCAAATCTTTGAATCTTAAGTCTCATGTATTCTCGATTCATGAATTTCATAGAAGACAATGGTTGCATACTTTACATTCTATAATCGTCTTATCAATCCAAGACATATAACCATACCCCTATCTTAGCATCACCGTCCCACATGGTTTACGGTTGTTGATTCCAATTACCACACTTCATACTCATTCTTCACCTCATAGTCCACTATACCATCAAGGAACTTCAACCCATTTGTGATACATCACACCTCAAATCCAAGTTATCCCAAACACAACTGTGAATTCCATACTACTCCCTGGCCAACATACAATCCCAAGCCATCGTTCTCTTCTTCACCTATCAACCAAAATTCTCCATGGTGGAATTTCTGATTTCATAATTTTCCTTTTTATCAAATACACTGACTACTCTTTTCTATCATACTGACATCTCGTACAATACCATAGAATCCAGGACCACGAACATAATTACAATACAATTCCATCTTCCTCTCCTAACGGAACTTCTGATACCTTTTACCGAAATAACTCCAAAATCCACGCACAACCAGTAGTCCGTCATTGTGACCTTATTTCCAATTTCCATAACACCATCTTTGAATCCATGGAAAATCTCACATTCCTGAATCTGTCTCACCTCCAAATATAGGAATTTAAATCGACTAATCCAAACACTCTGCAAGTACTTGGCTTAACTCTGTGCCATTCACTACACATGCTATCCTATCTTCGCAAGTCAAGTTTATCCCATCCAACATGATCCCGTCTGTTATCAAGAAGAGATTAAGGGTGATAAGTTCCTTAATCTGTTGATATACATCCGACAATCATGATGGGGTATAAACCCTCCTCGCCAAGTCATAATAGCGTTCAACGACACAATACACCATCCTCTCAATCATTGACAAACACATTGTTTAACTCCATCCATTCATTCCAATAATAACATCGCCTTGTTCCAACTCAAAGATAAATGTGTACTTCCTAAGGAACAAGTCAAGATACTCCACACATCACCAACTCACATCTGGCCTAAAATATCGCCTTCCCCCTCTACAAGGAAACGAACAACAAGAACACCTGACTGTCTCCCTTCAAGGTAACACCTTTCTCTAAATAGTTGAACAACCCACACAACACTCCTACTTATAGCGACTCGATATCCCACGTCTCAACACCGGAATATCCAAGAGAAACAAATGCTTCTCCCCCACTTGTTTCATTCCCAACCTACAATGGAAAACAAAATAAGTACCGACAGTGTTCTCACTCACTTGTCGCATACTAGACAACAACACAACTACACAACCTGGCCGGACGGTCCGACCTACTCTGATACCACTTTGTAACACCCAAAATACTACCCACAAGAATTCAATTAAAATCATAGTAATTTAAATATAGAAATCATTTTGAGTGTTACATACTACTTCAAATTACGGCTCAATGTGATACAGCTTACAAAATAGTTTTAATTGCAGCAGAAAACTTAAAAATAACATAAAGTAAGATTCATTTACATGATGTTTTTCTAAAATAAGTAAACAACGAAAATATCATTGACCCGATACCCCAAAGCACGTATCAGAGCCGACTCATCTAAGTGTGAAGTACACTGACTTCACTGGCCTCCACTTTATTAATCCTGATCAGCTGCACGTTACCAACATAAGGGTAGCATTCAAACACAAGGTGTGAGATACTTACATCATCAAAAAAGAATGATAATAAGAATCAAGCAAGTACCGAAAATTAGATCACCACTTTACAAAAACAACAACTAAATAAACACACCACAACACATATCAACACCATGCACATCAACAACAACTTATGCAATGAAACTCTACTTGACTCTATGCATGCGGTACCATAATCCGATATCTATTTCAAGATCCAGTTCCCGTCAGAAATCTTGACCCCTCTTTCATGGTCCAGTATGACCCCTAATTCATTATCACACCCACTAAATCCTATTTCATGGTCCAGTATGATCCCTATTTCATGATCACACCCTCGTACGATCCCTATTTCATGACTGCACCATCCACTATGATTGTACACAATCACGCCATAAACAACTATGCACATGTCATGCACCATCAATGACAATATGCAATAACAACAATAAACATACAACAACTCATCACAACAACGATTTCATGCATTAACATTATCAACAACATATAACTACAACGATTTCATACATTAGCATCATCAACAACATACAACTACAACGATCACATGCATCAGAATCATCAATAACATACAACTACAACGGTCTCATGCATTAGCGTCATCAATAACACATAACTGCATCAACAACATGTATCAACAACCTACAACAACACCTACTAACTACCACAACATGTGTCCACATCTACAACAACAACTTCTAGAAACATTAACAATGTATATCAACAACATACAACAACACCTACCAAATACCACATCATATCACCACAACTACAACAACCACCACATATTACAAAAACTTATCAACAACAACATGCTATAAAGACTTAACAACAATAACATCATATTACAAAAATTTATCAACCACGAAATATCATCGCAATTCAACAACAATGACATATCATCGCAACTCAACAACAATAACCACATATTATAACAACTTAACAAACACAACATATCATGTTAAAACATCAAGGAATACATACCTGAAACATTAATACACCATTATTATCATATAAGTATTATCGTATCATAAACGTCAACACTACATCATTATATTCTAGCTCAACGTAAGCATCATTTAACCTTCAACACATAATTAACATCACAAAGTTGTTAGCACTTAATTATCATCGTATATTCATCGGACTCCACTACAAACAACCTTATCGCATTACCTACACCTCAACATCAATATAACTAATTCTTACACATCCTTTTTACCATCACTAGTCATAGGACATCACCATTCTCCCATTTAGAACAAGATTCATCATCTATAGCAACATGTGTTTAGTTCAATATACAACGACGCTCCTTCCAACATCCATTCATATTATTTAAATTATTTCTAGCAACACGAGACTATTTTTAAATGAAAGTACATTGTCTTAGCTTCACACAGCTTCGAACGGCGCGTAAGTCGGACACCCGAAGCTCAAGATATGAATTTTCTAAGTTTTCGAAATAATGTTATCAAGAGCCACTAGCTAAGCGAGCTTGGAGCTTACTTAGCCAAATATTATTTGTCCCTACGAGTTTCTGCGATGACAAAACTTCTCTCACTGTGATTTCCCACCTTTAAATTGTCTTATTAACCCCAATAACTCTCGTTTGAGTCCTTAAACCCCTATCTAACACATATACATCAATCACATCAAACATCATAAAACAAATAATCATATTCATCAATTCCACATCTTTAATCATAAGTTTTCTCTTAAAAACCCAAATCCCCAACATAACCCTTCAATACATCCACATCATAATATTCAACAATATAAACATCTACAACAAATATCTCCACAACACATACATCAATAACAACAATCACAACACATCAATTCATCCAAATTCACTCAACCCCCAAACCTCTAATCAACAACACAACCTAATTCTCATTATAGAACCCTTAAGAGACGTAAGAATCTCACCCTTACCTTAGTTTCAACCAGAATTATCTTATTCCCCACAAATTCTTCTCTTTAAGCCTTTCACCTTCTCCTTCTTCTTCTCTCTATTCACGATCGGTACATCACTTCACAAAAACACGATTCTCTGTTCTCTTTTTCTTAATTCCAGCATAACCCCTTAGACCCAATCTATGGTCTTCCACATTTACCCTCAATATTTTCACCAAACGACCACCTTACCCTTATCTCTTTATTTTCCAATTATTTAATTATTCACCAAATAATTATTCAATATAATATAACTCATATAATTAAATATCATATTGAATAATATTTCTTTCTTCCACACACAAAATACCACATCCAATTTAATTAATTAAATAAAATTTGGGGCGTTACAAGATGCACGTGGGAAAATATTCCCCAACATTTATAATGGACTGAGCCATTTCGTTGGACCTTTCTCGACATAACATTGGACTGAGCTATACCCGACGGTAGACTAACCCCAGGCCCAGTCTAGAACAATAAATATATCAACAACTTGTTCCTTTAAAGCGGCACACATGATATGGACTGTACTAGCTAACACATTATCTCTTAACACATGACAATCAATTTTTATGTGTTTTATTGTCTCATGAAAAACTAGATTTGCAAGTGTGTGCAAAGTATACTTGTTGTCACAATATATGATTACTGACATTTTGTGTGAGATTTGGAAGTATTTGTGAAATTTTACATAATATCGTACAAAAATATATGTGGAACATTGAAGCTAGACAACATGTTGAAAAAATAGACATATCATAAATTTTGAGTGTAAATGTGTGAGATGGAAATCAAAGTTTAAAATACAATAGATTGATTTTTTTTGGATGATAGCTAGTTGGTAGCTAGTAATTGATGATCGGTAGTTAATAATTGATGACTGTTAACTGATAGCTTATAGTTGATGATTGGTAACTTGTAGCTGATAACTTATAGTTGATAAGTTAATTTGAGTGTTTAATAAATTAGCGGTTACAATAATTGATAAATACAAAATTACACAAAAAAGACATTCTTAATTAAAAAATTAGTGATCCTATATATTAAATTAATTTTTATAAAAATAAACGTATTAATAATCAAATGTAAATTTTAAATATAACTATAAAATTAAATATAACACAAAAATATATTAAACACTTACGTTTACGTATAAATTTTGTAATGAATTTAAATATCTAAAATAACAATATTTCAATTTGATCTTATATTTCAATAAAGTGCATACTTCTATTTCTTTTTTTCCTCTCAAAAGTCATGATATGCCTACTAATAAACAAATATATTAAATCATTCATCATCATATTTATATAAAAAATACATTAATAAGAAAAACTCAAGTAATAAATAATTAAAATAATAATTTAAAAGTAATAAAAACAATTCATTTTAATAAATCAAAATATTCTATTAATAACAAAACCGAAGATGAATTGCATCATGAATTTGTTCCATAAAAATAATGACTAACCTTTTTTATTTCCTCAAACTAAAACACAATTATTTTAATTTAAATTATATTAATATAAAAGGTAAAAATGAGTTTTTGATAAAATAATGAGGATATAAATGGAAGAAAAAATTATAAGTTCAAAAACTACTTCAAATAATTTTTGAAAAAATAAAAACTAAAAGTTAATAAAAAAAATACAAATTAAAAGCTAAAAGACAGTTATCATATAAAAATTTTCATTGATATAAATTGAAAAATTAAAAGTTATAAGAAAAAAAAAATTATGTCTTACCAAACAAACTCAAAATATAAAATTATTTGACAAATTAGAAATTATTTTTTATTATCGATAAGTATTTTTTTGCTCAAATTTAAAATTATTTTCTGTTGATGTAGTATAAGTCATAATTTTTCTGTACTTGTTCATATAAACAAATCCAAAGCCCTTAGTATGTTGTTTGTAATTTATTGAATAAAAAATTTATGTCAGGTTAGTTAAAAAAAAACTATTTTAAATCTAAACAAAAATAATTTTTATATAGCAGGATTAATCTTATAAAAACTAATTTTATAGGGTAAAAAATATGAGAATTTTTTAGGATAATCAATAAAAAAATTATGAGATTATTTCAAAAAATGCCTATATGAAAGGATATTAAATCAGTAATAAATAAATTCATAATTTTTGTTCCAAACCATAATTTAATAGAAATATGATGCTCACATTATGTAAGAACAAATGTATCATTGAGCCTTCAAGAGAACATAGGTTGCTGAAGAGTAAAAAAATAAAATTTATTTATTTATTTATTGAGAAGACAAGATTACAATATATGTGGAGGTAGGAAATAGAAATTAGGGAATAAGAAAAGATTTTTTCGTGGTACCAAATTGTGGAAGATAGGTTTTGTTAGGGTGATTCTTAAAATTAATCTTAGGCCCAGTTAAATCCTATCACATAAGCTTATGTCCAGTTTGAGATTTTTGCTTGCAACCCCATATTTAATTCTGACATTCTAATTTTTCATATTGACCAAAATATCACTCCTTATTTATTCCATCTTAAAATAATATTTGGTCAAAAAAATAGTACGAATGAATTTGAAGAAGAAATATAAGAATGTACACATGTCACTATTTTAGAGGTTAATTTTAAATTGATTTTAAATTTAATTTTCTTTTTAATAGGGATCATGGGGTAGTGGTGATAATGAATGGTTGAGATTTATTCTTGCATTTCCTGTTTTCACCTTTTCTTACTATTAAGCATTTTCCTTCATAAAATTCTATAGTTTTTACGAATGTTACGAGGCAAATTTTTGAATTTTTATCGCTTTTTTAAAAATTCAATGAGTTTTTATTAGATTTTTTTAAAATCCAGTATACTTTTACCAATATTTGAAATTCTGGTAGTTCATAATCGGATAGTCCTATGAAAAAACGAATTTAAGATTATTAGATTTTTTGATAAATCCGAAATGTTTTGTAATTTTTTAGATTTTTGAAAATTTCGGTAGTTGATATTTAATACGTCAAAAAAACTTACCACATTTTTCGAAAAAACCATGATGTTTTGTAGTTTTTTTTTTATATTTGAAAAAACGGTTAAAAAATCATATTTTTTTCTTCAGAAATTGAAGACTTTATAATGGATATTTTTGAAATTTTTTATGTAAAAAGTATGATTTGACAGTTTTTTTTTAAAATCGAGTATAAAATCATATATTTCAAAAAAAAAATTACGATTTTACACTTTTTTTTCCAGAACAGGTGTACAATGTATTACACTTGTTTTTCAAAAATCTAGTAAAAACTCATAAACCCTCCAAAAATTTCGTAAAAATTTATGTGATTCCCTAAAAATCCAATAAATTTTTCAAAAATTCGAGTAACACGCAATTTTTTATAAAAACGTAAAATTCACTAGTGGTATTAAGGTAAATTTACCATTTCAAGGAGGTGTCAGAAAGATTGATCTAACAATTTCTTCCATTTTCTTCTTCTTAGCTAGCATTCCAAAACAATGTTTCCCAAAACCATCACGATTGAGAAGTTTAACAATGGGCTTCTCATAGATGGTAATCTTGTGACCTAACACAATAGATGTTACTTGAAGATTAGTGGTTGAAGAAAATATACATATTTGCTTCATTAACTCAGTGTAGACTGGTCCTTTAAGACAATCAAAATAGTTTTCCCATCCTTGAGTTCTAACTTCTCTAGTTAAGTCAAATCCATTAATCTTAAGATTCTCAAAATCCACCTGAACTCGCAGAGAACCTCTAACTTTTCTACAGAAGTAGAAAGAGTTAATTCAGGGATTCCTTGTTTCAACTGTTCTGGTTGTTGAGATGTTTGTTTTGTAAATTATTGATCTTGATCTTGTTGAGCATATTGTTGTTGACAAGCCATCATTGATGAAGAACAAGGGTTTTAGGGTTTGAAGAACTTTTGCAGTTTGAAAACAAGAAAGTGCGGGAACTTTTGCGAGGGTGTGTGAAGTGGTTTAGATAAATAATTTTGCAATCATGAGTAAAATCTTGAATATTGCACAAAATCTTGAATAGTGCACAAAATCATGAGTAAAATCTTTAATAGTGCACAAAGTGTTGAATAGTGAATAATCCTAAGATAATTAAATTCACCAAATGTGTCAATCAGACATTTAGAAACAATTCAATTTTCTAAGACAATTATCTTTAAAATTGTTCCACTAACCGAGGCTGATTGGCAATTAATTAATGCCAAAATTGTTTAATATCCAGAATATAGAACGTTCAATAATGAGGTTCTAACTGGATACTTCTAAACACGTGAAACCTTCTCACTTCAGAAGACTCACACGTTCAGAGTCAAAATATCTCAGAGTCTCATTAAACCATTATGAGAAAATAATCATTCTAAGATAATCAACTATTTCATTCTGGACATGTTTCCATGGATAAATATTTCAGAATGAAAACAAATATGTCTTTAGCAAAGGATTTTGTAATGATATCAGCCTATTGATGGGCTGTATCAATAAATTTTAAGTTTAAAATACTCATCTGAATATAGTTACGTATGAAATGATGTTTAATCTCAATATATTTAGCCTTAGAATGCAAACTGGGATTCTTAGACAAACATATAGCAGAAGTATTATCACAGAGGATATGACTGTTACTTTCATATATTTAAAAAGTTTTCTAGTTGACTTTTCATCCAGGGTATCTGAGTGCTGCATCCAGAAGCTGCAACGTATTCAACTTCAGCTGTTAATAGTGTTATGGTTGATTGTATGTTGTTGGAACATGAAATAAAGTTGTCTCCAAAAAAATGACAGCTTCCAAAAGTGATTTTTCTTTCAGGTATATCTCCATTATAATCAGCATCCCAATAACCAACAAGCTTATACTCTTTGGATTTTCTATAACACCAGTCGAGGTTAATAATACCTTTTAGATACCTGAAGATCCTCTTAACAGTTGTTAAGTGAGATTCTCTAGGATATGATTGGAAGCGAGCACACAAACAGACATTAAACAAAATATCAGGTCTAGAAGCAATTAATTATAAGATAGACCCATTAATACCTTTGTATACCTTTTTATCTACCTTACTGCTTACCTCATCCTTTTCAAGGATACATGTAGGATGATTAAGAGTCTTTAAAGTCTTGCATTTTAACATGTCAAACTTTTTTATAAGTTCTTTAGTATACTCGCTCTGATGGATGTAGGTTCCTTTTGGACTTTGATTGATCTGAATCCCCATAAAGAAATTGAGATCTCCCATCAGACTTATCTCAAATTCTGCTTGAATGGACTTAACAAATTCCTTACACAAAGCAGCATTAGCAGAACCAACAAGAATATCATTTGGACAACAAGAATATTTGGATATCATATTTGGTTCTGCTAATGCTGCTTTGTGCAAGGAAATTGTTAAGTCCATTCAAGCAGAATTTGAGATAAGTCTGATGGGAGATCTCAATTTCTTTATGGGGATTCAGATCAATCAAAGTCCAAAAGGAACCTACATCCATCAGAGCAAGTATACTAAAGAACTTATAAAAAAGTTTGACATGTTAAAATGCAAGACTTTAAAGACTCTAAAATTTATTCCTTGCTCTAGGATATCTTTGCTCTAGGATATTCTTGCAGAACCAACAAGAATTTATTCCTTGTTCAAAAATGATATTCTTGTTGTTCAAATTTATTCCTTGTTCAAATGATATTCCTTGCACAAAGTAGCATAAATTTGAACAACAAGAATACCATTTTTGAACATTTTATAGAACAGAGTTGTATCAACCTTCCTTCTAGTGAAATCATTTTCCAATATAAAATTGCTCAGTCTTTCATACCAGACTCTAGGATCTTGTTTCATACCATACAATGGTTTCTTAAGTTTGAAAACAAAATCTCAGTTTTTATGATTTTCAAAACTATGAGGTTGGTGTACATACATCTCTTCAGTTATGTAGCCATTTAGAAATTAACTTTTAACATCCAGATGTTATAAGATAATGTTATGATTAACAAAAAAGGATATTAAGAGACAAAAAGACTCTAACCTGGAAACTGGTGTAAAGGTTTCACTATAGTTAATACATTCTTGTTGAATATAACCTTGTGCAACCAGTCGAGACTTGTTTCTTATTACCTCTCCTTGTTCGTTCGACTTGTTTATGAAGACCCACTTAGTTCTAATGACATGAGTTCCTTTGGATTTAGGCATAAGAGTTCACACATCATTTCTGGAATATTGGTCCAAATCTTCTTTCTTATCTACTATGTGCCCAAAAGGGGTTTATCAACAAATGCAGGCTCTATTAGAGACAACAAGCCTAGAAGAGTCTCTTCAGAAGGTTTGAATGATGATCTGGTTCTGATAGGTTAAGTTTTATCGCCCATATTCAATTCTTCAGAGTTTGGGGATATTTGTATGTGCTTTCTCAGAGGATTATGAACTTCAATAACTTTTGATTGAGTAGCTCCACAGTCTTTTGCCTTGTATCATTTGCTTCTGATGTTTTACCTTCAAATCATGAGTATGTGATCTCCAGATCTGCAAAATTGTCAATTAGCTTTGACTTTTCAGACTAAATCTTATCATCAAATCTAATATGAATTGATTCCTCAACAATTCGTATTTTTGTAGTGTATACTCTATAGCCCTTCGAGCGTTCAGAGTATCCTAACATTATACACTTTTTTACTTTATAATCAAACTTGTTAAGATTGTCTTTAGTGTTCAACATAAAACAATCATAGCCAAATGGATGAAATTATTAAATGGTGGGTTTTTTGTTCTTCCGCAATTCATAGGGAGTCTTACCCAGAATAGGTCTTATAGAGATCTTGTTATGAATGTAACATGTTGTGTTAACTGTCTTTTCCCAAAAGTACTTAGCCATATTAGTCTCGTTGTCTTGGTGTAAGCCCTAGAGGTCAATACTTTTGGTACTCGTATCGAATTATTTATTAATAATAAAATGCATTTCTTTATTATGTTTGTTTTTCGAAAATGATAAAGTCCCTAGAATAGCTAGTTCTTTTAATGAAATATTAAGTGTGACTTAATCATGAGATTCCATTAAACATAAGGACACTATTCTTAAAGCATCCATAGTCGAGCTTTAATGTGAAATGGGATAGTCTTAAAGCATTAAGACTATTCTATAGATAGACTGATGATAACATCTCATAGACCATGGATAAGGAGTTATCAAGTCTTAACATATGTATGAATATTAGGAGTAATATTTATACTGGATTGACCCACTATGAGAGTACTACATAGAATGATATGCAAAGTGTCATAAGCTACTATCATGGTGATAGTGGTGTATACCACCCTTCGACCTGAAATTATTATGGACCCTAGATGTAGAGTCAAGTAATTTATTTCTGATCAAACGTTGTCCGTAACTTGATGATCATAAAGACAGTTGATAGGTACTTCACAAAGCATGCTAAGGAACATGAGTAGCCTAGATGGAATTTGCCCATCCTGCATAACAGGATAACCAATATTGAACTGGACAAGGATGACATGGTATATGCCTTGTGTTCAATATATACATAAGGGAAAAAAGGTAATTATACATACAAATACTATCACAGAAGGTTTTGTCAGATCACATGACAATTTTGTGACTTGGGTAGCAGTGATGTGTTGCTAAATACCGCTCACTGTTTATTATGTTAAACGCATGATTTAATATAATTTCCATCGTCGCGAAATTCTAGAGGGCCACACATATAAGGATAGTTGGAGAATAGGTTGAATAAATAAGGTACACCATAAGGTACGACGCACTAGAACGAAATACGAAATATGGTAAGGTACCATATGATATAATAATACTAGTTATCATTAATTTTATAATAGTTATAAAATATAATAATAATAAAATTATGGTTAATATAATAATATAATAATATTATTATTGAGTTGGGATTTTAGCTTGAAGCCCACACGAGTAGTTCTATAAATAGAACCCTTGTGATGAAGCTCAAATGTTGTTGTTTTGAAACCCTGACTGTATTCCTTTTTTTCCTTCTCTTTCACTATAAATATTCAATCGTAACTAGCTAGCATTGTGACTGAAGGAAGTTGTTCGTGTGGACTGAGTAGAGGCGTTGTACTTCATCGTACAACGTTAGTGATCAAATCGGAATCAAAGGTTTCAAGCGCCACAAGAGGTAAATATTCTATCACAGATCATGACCTTTCGTAAGGATCTCTAAGGGAAATTTTAATTTTCCGTTGCATTTATATCGCATATTTCCCTTCACGTTGATCATGGTCCTAGCCATTTCTTGAAAAGTTATATTCTTCCTCTCTACAACTCCATTATGTTGTGGAGTTCTAGCGCAAGATAAATCATAGGAAATGCCACTATCATCAAAGAGTTTCTCAAAATCTTTGTTTTCGAATTCTCCACCATGATCACTTTTAACTTCAACAATTCTAAAGTCTTTCTCATTTTGCACTTGAGAATAGAAGGTAGAAAACATAGAATGTGGCTCATATTTATGTATTAGAAGCTTAACCCATGCCCATCTGCTGGAGTCATCTACAATGACTAGTCCATACTTCTTAGCACTAACAAAAGCAGTTTTCACTAGTACTAAAAGGTCAATGTGCAGAAGTACCAATGGCCTGGAGGTGGAAACACCATTTTTTGCTCTAAAAGAAGTTTTAAAAAACTTGCATTTTAGATATGCTCCATAAAGAGAATTTGAAGCAAACTTCGGCTTAGGAAGGCCTCTGACTAAATCAAGATTGTTTAGCTAAAAAATCCTCCTCATGCTAACATGGCCCAATCGTGTATGTCACATCCATTGCTCTTTATTTATAGACATGAGACATTTTACATTCTGATTTTATATCAGAAAGTATAATCGTGTATGTCACACCCATTGCTCTTCATTTATAGGCATAAGACATTTTACATTATGATTTTATATCAGAAATTCTAATCTTGTAAATGTTGTTTTTCCTCTTTCCATTGAAAAGAACTGAGCCATCCTTCTAACTGACAGCTTTTCATGAATTTTGATTGAAGATTATATCATAACCTGTCACTTAATTGAATTATGGAAAATAAGCTATGAATTAATCCTTCAACTAAAAGAACATTAGTAATAGAGGGGATATAATTGTTACCAATTATTCTGGAGCCAATTATCTTTACTTTTTTATCACCTATGAAACTCACGATGCCTCCAGGGTTAAGTTCTAGGTTTGGAACATATGTCTTCTTCCCGTCATGTAATGCGATCATCTAGAGTCGAGGTACCAGATTGGTGTCTTAACTTTGCTTCTAAGGATATCTGCAACATATATTATCTTATCCTTAAGCACCCACATATTTATGGGTCCTTCAGAGTTAATCTTCTCATTGTTTTTAACAATTTTGGATTTCTGTGCAGGATATGAATACATGTATGCATAGTTGAAATGGGTATGAGCTTTTGTTTTATCCTTAGGTAGAGAGACAAGCCTTTAGGCACGTCAACATTTTGTTTCCTATAATAGACAAAATAAGAAGCAAGAGTATTTGGTTTATCATCTTTTTTAGAATAAGATTCTTCATTATAATCATAACCAATTCCTCTTGTTTTCTTTATGCTTACACCATAAATCATTGAAGCCATTAAGCTTCTATTTAGGCTTCTAGAATGAAATTTCTGGAATATTTGTCATACTTCTTTATGACATCACCAAAATCTATAAAGGTGTCTGAAATATTTTTATTCTCAAGTTTAGAATTCATGTTTTTCAAAATAAATTTGTCTTCATTTAAACTTGAGAAATCTTTCTTAAGCTTATAGTAAGATTCTTACTCAGATACATGAACCTTCTTCAAGAGAGATGTTGTTCAGATCCTTTGATAACTTCAAATCAGTTACCATAGGTCTCAATCTTTTAGGTAGAATTCTGATGATCTTCTTCACATTGTCAGTAATAGAATGCCCTTTGTCCAAGACCTTCAGTCCTACAACAAGAGTCTGAAACCTTGAGAACATGTTCTAAACTATTTCATTTTGTTCCATCTTGAACGCTTCATATTTATGAATCAAAGCATGTGCTTTGGTTTCTTTGACTTGTGTGTTTTCTTCATGAGTCATCCTCAAAGAATCAAATATCAACTTGGCAGAGTCTTTATTTATTTTCTTCTCATACTCAATATATGATATGGTGTACAGTAAGATGATTCTATCCTTGTTACAAGTTTTATAATCTTTCTTTTGTTCGTCCGTCATCACCCTTCTTTCTATTTTGTTGTCGCTAGAATCTATAGGGTGTATGTAGCCATCAACTACCATATCCCAGAGATATACATCGTGGCCAAGAAAGAAACTTTCTATTCTTTTTTTCCAATAATCAAATCTTTCTCCATAAAAATAAGAGGTTTAGCGCTATAATGATCTCTATCATTTACACCATGAGGAGGTGATGTAATAACTGTCATTGTGTTTCTCAAAACTTGATCTTTATCTGACACAATTAAGTGTTTGATATGCAATAAGTATCAGAATCAGAGCTCTGATGCCAATCGAAGGTGGCAAAAAACACAAGAAATAGGAGTTTGAATTGAGTTTCCAAGATTAAAACTTTTTAGTGCCCAAACATCCAAAGTAAAACCAAGAGTAAAAATAAATGAACACAATTATTTTTATATTGGTTCACTGTTAACAAAGCTAATCCAGACCACCCGCCAATGTGATTTTGCCTTCTCAATAAAAACTTAATCCACTATAATCACCATATTACAAACACACAAAGACTACCCGTCTTTGTCTTCTCGAGTATCTTGACTAAACCCTAGTTACTCAAATAAATGTCCTTAAAACAATGAGATACAAGTATTGTGTTTACAAAGTTACTTAAAGAAAGAAGATTACACAAAGTTTAACTACAGTGAAATAACCACCAATAATGAACAAAATCTCTGTGTATTTTCTATCTATATTCACAATAATAATATGTTCACCAAACGTGTTGTGAGATAGCGTAATGTAGCAAAATTGGTTGTTTCATTCATCCTTCCAAGTCTCCTTTATATAGGCTTGAAAATATCCTTTTGAGGGTAAAATGAAGTACTTCACAAATGAGTTGGCACCTTGCAGAACAGTCTGCCAAGGTGGGAGACAAAATGGTACAAATATTACAATCCTTACTCCAAAAAATCTACATAGTGGAGGGATATTTGATCTCTTACTGTGTACTATTTTTCTCATGTAAAACCTTTTGATCTTATCTTCTATTCTTCAGAGGCTTATGAATAATGTTATTGAAGCATGTGTAGAAGGATCAAACATCTGGTTGAAAGAAACTTCAAAATCATAGTCTTCGAAGTCTTGACACAATTCCTCAGAACATGGTCTCCAGTCTTCAGAACATTTTCTTCAGAATCATTAGAACATAACAACACATAATCTTGAGAGCTTGATAAATCTTCAGAGGCTCTTCTATCAGAGCCACACTCAAAAGCTTTAGCACAAATGTTCATCAAAACCGTTTTGTAAGAGCATTTTAAAACTTGACGTAATCTTATGAAGCACACTTGTATCTCTACAGAGTCAAGTGTTTTGAGTCTAGAATCTGATGACGTCATACACCAAAGTCTTTTTTTAAGAGTGTACTCCATCAAAACCAAATCAACCGATTTTTGTAGGCTTCATATATACAAGCACATAAATCCATAAATACAAATATCTGCATTGAGGTTCTTCCAAAATCGACTACCGAACAAAGACAACTTGAATTGTTATGAGATCATCTACCACGATTCTTTAAAGTGCATAAGAGGATGTGA
This sequence comes from Lathyrus aphaca, assembly GCA_963966055.1. NCBI lineage: Eukaryota > Viridiplantae > Streptophyta > Magnoliopsida > Fabales > Fabaceae > Lathyrus > Lathyrus aphaca. Next base: position 310,649,730 of record OZ014523.1, read on the forward strand.
AAAATACAACAACATAAGTCTATTTTGCAACTTAAATCAAAATTATAGCTTAGTGGCTGATTATATCATAAGTTGATGTAATTCTTGAGATTAAATAAGATGGTATTTATGCCTTAAATAATTGGTGGTATAGTTCTTTTAAGTTGTCTGTGGCATGTCATAGGTTGATGTTATTCATGAGGTTTTTTAGTTTAAATCATTAAATTTTGGCTGCTATTTCATAGACTTTTTGTGTATGATTCTTTGAACCTCTCGTGCTGAGATAGTCTTTTTTATTAATAATATTTTGATTTGGTTTATTTAAAAGAAAAACCTTATTACATTTACCTTTATTAAAATAGCATATTATTTTCATGATTTAATGTTTAGTTTTTTATTTATATTTTTAAAATTATAAGTTGTGTAATTAATGTATGTCGGTTGCTACTATTTTACTTAATTATTAGGTTTGAAAACACGTTAACATTTTTATTTTAATGAAAATTTATAAATTGCCGTGTGTTTGGTTATTGAAAGAGAGAAATAAGAAACTATTTAATTATAAGGACTTAACAACTTTGCAGATTTTAAATCAAATTAAAAGTATTTCCATGTTTTTTTATTATAAGTTTATTTTATTTTTTTTACATGTATTAAAAAAATGTAATAATTATTATATGAAAAAGAGAAATTAAGAAGCGTTTTATAAAATTAATTATTCTTTATTAATAATATTGAAAAGATAAATTTATATAATTAAAAGAAAATGGAATAATAAATATTTAAAAATATTATAAAAAAATATTAATGATTATTGATATTATAAAATAATTTATATTATAATATAAAATAGAGTAATTTATAATATAAAAATAAATAGAGGTAGAAGTAATTCTAAACGGTGAATCATGTTATAGGTTGTTCCTGAACTTAAATAAGAGGCCATTTATGTTTTAAAGTTACCTAAGATCCGTCATAGGTTGATGAGGTTTTTTTTTTTTTTTTTTTTTTTTTTTAAATCATTGAATTTTGTTTGTTTTTCCGTAAATTTTTTGTGCATGATTCTCTGCACCTTTGTGTTGAGATGACATTTTTTTTTTATTAATAATGTTTTTATCTGGAATTTAAAAAAAAAAATCTTATTACCTTTATTAAAATAATCTATTATTTTCATGATTTAATGTTTTTGTTTTAAGAAAATATAAATTGTGTGATTAATTTACATGGATGTTGATATTTAATCATTAATTTTTGACGATTTGAAGAGCTGAATTATGAAGATTCGAAAACATGCTAATACTTTTATTTGATGCAAATTTTATGTTTTATAGGAAGAGGGTGGAGTAAGAAAATTCATCTCAGATTTTTATTTTGATAAAGAAAAATAATGTTTTATAGGGACGAGGGTGGGGCGAGAAAACCCGATTTTAACTTAAAAGCAAAATGCTAATATATAATAATTAAGACGAAGACATTATAGAAAAACATGAAATTTTATTTAGCACAATGTCCTATATTTTCAACTTTATTTTTAAATTAGTTTAATTTTCAAACTAATTCTCAATGTAGTATTTCAAACAAATTAATTTTTTTGATATATAGTCATCAAATGCATTGATGCACTATGCACTTTTCGTGATTGATGTTGCTACAATCGGTGTTCTTGTGTTAGTTATATTTTAGATTATTTTACAAATTTTCTTATAGATTTAAAAAAATTCATGGATTTTGTTAAAATTTGTAAAAGATAATGTAAAAGAAAAGTAAAATATAAATTTATAAAATACAATGACCAATTAAAATGAAATATTCGTGAAAAATATTGTGAACACTAATACAATTAATTGACAACCCTTCTATATAAAGATTTATATCTTTGAAACATTAGTACATTGAGAGTTAGATTTATATCTTTGAAACATTAGTACATTGAGAGTTAGATTTATATCTTTGAAACATTAGTACATTGAGAGTTAATTTGAAAACTAACCTAATTTGAGAATAAAGTTGGAAATGTTATTGTGATAATAAAATTCATAAATTCACGAAGATAATGGGTAATGTTGAAAACCATATAATGTATATCTTATTTTCAATTTGAGATCAAATATCTTAGCTAGAAGAAAAAATAGTACACCTTTTCAATTCACTTGCTATTTTCTATGGCCCTAAAAATTCCAAACAACGGTTTGAACCAAAATGAGAGACAAAATATCTAATGCTACTATGTAGCTAGTAGACTAGAATTGATGAACGATCTTTGTCATAGGTTGGGGGCTAAAAAGCCTAATTTCCCTTAAAGGGAGGAGCATGGGCTACTCAACTTTGGAAGGTATATGTACTATTCATCCATACCATAATGATTTAGTCATGCTCATGGTTGTTTTTAATAGGTTTCAATTTTGTACCCTCAAGCATGAAAATTTTAGGGTTTTAGGGTTAGGTTTATTGGATAATCATTTAATATCTATGTGAGAAAAGAGAATATTAAAGGAGTAGTCAATGCTAATGGCGTCCCCCATATATTTTTAAAGGTGACTCCATTGCTGATTGTGTCCCCCTTTAAAAATATATGGAGACTGAACTGCTGATGGCGTCCCCCTTTTAAATTATAGGGGGACTGAGGTGCTATTGGCGCCCCCTTACGAATTAACTTTTTTTTATTTAAAAGTTGGGTATTATAGGATTTTTAATAAAAAGATGGGTATATTGGAAATTTATGGAAACATGGTTATTATAGAAAAAAATTCTGATGGTATAGATTGAAACATATTCCTTCCAACTTTTTATCAAACTATTTTTCTAGCAACAAGTCAAAACCAATAGCTTTGTCATGACTTTGGTTCCCACTTGTGGGGCACTTTAGAAATGCTAAAACCAAGGTAGAAACCTCATCATTTTCACTAAAAAAAACTCTAACCAATTCATATTCCAAGAAGAGGACTAAAACTCACATGGATCATTGATGTTACAAGGACAAAGTTTCTTTCATTCAAACCAATTGGATTCATATAAGAGCGGCAAGCTCTAACTTCTAACACATCTCATAGTCAAAGCTCAATTGTCAAGGTTGTGTTTGTGTTTGTGTGTGGTCTCTGAAAACCAAACCTAACCCATTATCAATCACTGATGTTACCAAATGAAAAAGCTTCAAGGACAATGGAATAATCATCATCATCATTTCCCTTCAAAGTAATCATGCATACTTTGAGTCTTTGACCATTAAATTTTAATTTCCTTATTAAGGCCAATTAGCATGGGAATCTTAGCACACGAAAGTAAATTAATGTAACAACAAAATTGATGTTTCAAAAGACAAACAACTCAATTACTTGGAATAGCATCCAATATATTCCCTAATTTCATTTTTGTGTTTGCATTTTTTTAGTTATATATTTATCTAATCAAGATTATTCAATGTACGTAATCAGCATATTCAATATACGTAATCAGCACATATGAGATTCAATAAACATTTTTTTATCTCTATTTTTTATTATACTCCCCTTGAATTCTATAATTGACTTAAGCGTTAAAATATTAAATTTGTAGATTCACCATATTAGAGATTAGGATCACCAATTTCAGAATCCTACATCATTAATCAACACAAAAAATGGTCGGTTAGTTACGATTCATCTTCGATCTTTAGTGTATTATGTACAAGAATACTAATGTCTTTTATCTTGGATGGAAAGATAAACTACAAAAAAAATTTCAATCCAAGATTCAAAAGTGGCTGTTTAAGATATGTTGAAGTATTTTAAAATTCAAAGTGGCAATGCATAAGGGAAACACGTGAGGCAGCATTTATCTGCAAAGACAGAGATTCTGTTTTTTAATTCCAAACTAATGTTTATGAATTTTGCTATGGCTTATGTTCTGTCCACTTTTAGTAACAAAGCTTTAGATCCATGGTTGTTTGTAGATGGAATGGATCTACAAGATATAGCAAATTATTAATACTATAAAGCCTAGCTACTCCACAATTCTCATGCCATATAAATCCAAATATGTGTATTGACATTTTGTATGATAAGTTTTGAAACCTTGTTATATCAATTAACTTGAAAGTAATGCTTAATAAAGTTTAAAATTATGGTTAAATTGTTGTGGAGTTTTGATATTAATTAATTTATAGGTGAAAATAACACAACTTTGTATGTATTGATTCCTAACAACCATAAAGAGCTACTATTAAAATTGATCAAACACGTGATTTGGTATGTGTTAAAAAGTAAACGATATATAGCCACAAGGGGAATTTTTGGGAGACAGCCATAGAAGAGGTGGATGCAAAGGTTATGAGAGAAAGGGAAAAAGAGGGAGCATCTCTAGGAGAAGAAAAAGGGTTGGGAGTTTGTGTTGGCTAAAGATTGAAAAAGAAAGAGCATGCGTTCTTTAGGTTTCTATTTCAAAAGAAACAAACATGAAAAGGAGATTCAATTAATAAAAATGTAACAAGAATATCAATGTTTAATTTGACACTCCCCAGTTGAACATAGCATCCCCAATCGCGGATAAAAGGATGATATCGTCTTCATTTCATCCATTTTCGAAATTTATAGTATTCAGAAGAGAATTTGAAATTTGTGGTGCGATACCGGAAATTTGGAGCAACATATCGAAAATTTCAAAAATAGGAGTTTGGTACCGAACATTATAGAATTTCAGGTATTTTGTATTGGAAATTTCAAATTTTCATATATTTATTATTAAATGTTTATCGAAAATTTCAAATTACTGATATAAAATTCCATGAAAATTCTGGGAAATTTTAGAATTTTCAGTAATTATAAGAACATGGTTTTTATCGGAAATTATGAATTTTTTTCGATATTGATAAAAACTCTTTTTTATTGGAAATTAAGAATTCCTGGTAGTCATAAAAACTTTATTAAATTCTGAAATTTTCGGTAGTTATTAATCTTTTTTCTATCCAGAGACGACACTATTCCAGGGAGAGCTATTGATAGAGCGGTAGACCAGGGTAGGGGTGCTAAAGCTGGATCTTCCCACATACGAGCTTGACGAGTGGTCCCAACTAGTTCACATTAGAAGCGGTTGGCTGAGCAGACAGTCAGTTCCGCGCACCTCGTTGCACTCGACGTCGACTTGTACGATTAGTAGAGCAACCTATAAATGAGGTGCCATATGAGGTGGTGCAACCAAATATTGTTGTTGTTGTTGTTTTTGATCTGGTGGTTGCTTATATGGTTGATATTGAGGAGGGTGCAAATCTGATGGTTGATGAGGTTGCTAAGGATGTTATTGTTGATGATGTTGTTACTCGGGTGGTCAAGTCAGATTTGGTCCCATCTGTTACTGTTGACATGAAGGTTATGGCTCATTCGACTAAGCCTTCTATGCACACTGATGAAGAATTCTATAGAGGACCCATTGATCGATCGATTCTTACTGAGTATGTTGATCATGTGGTGTTACGATTTGTGGCAGGGATAAGTATATGTCGTTTATGTTTAACTTTAATTTGTTTATTATTGTGCAATAAAATCTATAAGCTAATTTGTTTATATTTGTTTATCACGGGAGCGTCTCACAATGAAGGTGACATCACACAAGTCAAAATTTTAAATTTTTCTGAGATTGAACTTGCGTCGCTGCGACCGCTGGGGACACTACCGGGTGAAACATGGACCGCTGTGCGCCCTGGCAGTTTTGCAAATATTATTATTATTATTATTATTTTAAAATCAATAACTTTTGTTTCGCATATCCATTTGATGCATATTTTATATCGATTCGAAGCTGAAAGGGTAATCTAACTTTTGGAGTGGGAAATTATTAATTTTTGTTGCTAATTTCAATTATTTAATCGGTTTGTTCGAATTGTGTGCTTTAGGGAACTAATTTATATAAAGCCATATAGACTAGGGTGAGTGAGGAAACCTTGTACACTGCCTTGTGGAGACTTAGTCGCATGACTAAGAAGTTTTTAGAACTAGACATCGAGGCCCGAACTTTCGATATACGACATGTACCTTAGTCGTGTAAAGGTCGAGTGGTGAGAATACACTATATGGAACATGTGTGAGCCTGTTGGGGAGTGTGTTTAACGAAATTGTGACCTTAGGATTGTTTTATACTTTCTCATTTGAGTGAAATCACGTAATTAGAACCGTCTTCCCTGAGATGTCGTTTCAAGAGCCAAGAGGCTCCTCTAGAATGTACACATGCATTACTTGACAGGTTTGATTCCCGCATTTAGTATGAATGGGGCATATTCATATGTAGAGACTTGAGATGGTTAACAAGCCATGTAAAGTGACGATTCAATGTTAACAGACCTAGGATCCGAATCCATGTCGTATGCCATGTAAATACAATGATCCATGACTTGTGTCGACTCTTAGACGTAGGGGAGGACGAGAATAAGGGATGCCTTCGTGGTTTCCGGATTAGTGATAATTTCGAGTTAATAAACTCAAGACATGTTTCTATATGAGTGTGAGTGTTGTGAACTCGAGGTCTTAGTTCTTTCCGACTTGAGTAGGATTTTTTTTAGAACCTTGTTAAACCGAGAGAACCCGTAAGATAGGGACTCACTGAGATTTTTTATCTCACCCCTCATTGTTGATTATTGTTTCAGGTACTACAGGTTCTGAGAAGGGTAAGGATAAGGTCGTTTGACTTATCCTTAATAGTTGATATTTTGTGCATGGCATGGCTTCCGCCGGTGGAGTTTATTTTGAGATCATTATTGATCTAGTTCTTAGCTTTTTATTTTGAACATCTTATATACATTATGCCTTAGATTATACTTTTGTATTCGGGCATTTAATGGATGTAATGTGTTGACTAAGAACTTAATTGTATTTCAATATCCAAATTTGGATTCACGTATAATATATATGCTTTGATGTATGTTGTTATATATGGGTGTTACATTTTATTTTAGCAAGAAAATCACTATATATCATAAACACTTGAAAAATTATAATAAAACGTATGAAGCCCAAACTCTGAAGATATAATAGCTTCTTAAAGTTTTGAATCATCTTGAGTGAGAAAAGAATTCGGAGATTATTCAAGTTTATCCAACTTATCAGAAGTAAAACTCAACAAAAAGTGATGTGCATTGATGTGTGTTAAGTCCTTGCTGGAATGCTTAACAACAGTAAAAACAAGTTCAAGGAACTTCCAAAAGATAAACCAATTCTTTTGAACAAAAGGTTCATCTATTTCAACAAAAGGTGAATCAGGGAAGTGTTCTTTCGTTCTAATTATATTTTTAGAGTTTATCATCTTAGGGGGGAGCTTTGTGCTTCTTTCTAATATATGTTTTGGTGATTATCCCACAAAAATTGTTCATTAAAATACATTGTTTAACATCATAAAAAAATGGGAGATTATTAGAACAGGAAATTGTAAACACCCCAAATTTGCCCTCACCCATTCACACCATGGCTTGTAATCATTTCATAAGCATAAACTCAATCATAGCATCTCATACCACATTTTTGATTCATTGCATTGGTTCAAAGTCATCTGCATCTAGGGTTTGTGATCTGAGCAATCCAAGAGCTTCTTGAGCCACTCCAAAGGTCATCAATCACTTCAAAGGGGTACATGTATGTTCAAGCATCATATTATATCCCCTCAAAGTCAAGAATGTCAAAAATCACAAGAACTGGGAATGGCATGGAAGCAGAGCCAGGTTTGACTGCACAGATGACCTAGAATTAGGGTTTTGGTTTCAGAGGCCATAACTCCAATTTTTTTGGTCATTCTTGTTTCTATTGGTCTCTATATGGTATAGGGAGTATGCATATCAATTTTCATGAAGAAATTCCATGGGGAAGTCATCTGATCAAGAGTTGACTTTTCAAGCAAGTCAGTGCAAAATCAGGGCATCTGAGGCCCCCAATGACCCAACCAAAGGGTGTTCTTCATCATTTTGATTGTATATGATCTTTATTTGATCATATAAGAAGTTGGAAGTTCTCAAAATTGAAGAATTTCAAGTCTTTTGCAAAGTTGACTTTTTGGGAAAGTTTGACTTTTAATGAAATTGCCATTTTAGGCAACTTTTTCAACCTTTACTTTTTGATTCAAAAAAACTTCAAATGGAAAAACTTTGGTCATGAAAGTTGTAGAATGGATCATTCCCTTTTCAAAAAGTACAAGAACATGACCTAATTCATTTTGGATCAAAAGTTATGGCTTGTCAAAGTTGGCAAAAATCACAAAATTTCAAAGTTTCTACCAAAGAGGCAAAGTTGCAAATTCACTTCTCAAGGAAAATTAAGTTATCAAATGGTCTTCTAATCTTCACAACATGATCATACAATGCCTAAAGTTCAGAATGGGCCAAGAAGTCTCTCATTTTTGTGGCTTATGGAGCAAGATATCTCATAAGAAGCAAAAGCAAGGCAAGTTGCAAAACTCATCATAAGACACAACCCACTTGCTTGCTAGCTTGCTGATAAATCCTAGGGTTCTCCCCACATCATGCTGCGCAGGACATGCCTTTTGTCCTTGGCTAGAAAGTAGCCCATGCTTCTCTTACACAACTTTGACATTTTGGCAACTTGAGCCATACCTATCACAAAAGCACACATCACTTCTTCTGACCAATCCCAATTGTTTATTCAAACAAAAAGCAAGCCAAAACAGCTACAACACAGGCCTGAAACACTCCATAGCACAACATTCTCATTTTCACCTCATCTTGCAAAAGCATTCGAAACTGCTTGCACAGGCCAAAAACACACAAACAAACTTCACAAATCAACTCAACACACCTTCCTGGTCACAAAGCACCCTTCACCATAGCCTGAAACTCAAAGAATCAAAAACACGATCACCACTTGCCATTGAACAGAACTTCTGCCATCTCTCAAACCATCCATTCTAAACTTCAAACAAGCATTGCAAGCTTCTTAGGAAGATCATTGGAGTGGATTTGAGCCAAAGAAACAGCCAGAAAGCTCTTGAATCAAAAGCTTCAGTTCAGGTAGTCATCTCAAAACTTTTTTCCAGAGCATGTTTTTAAGTTCTTAAAAGCTTCTATGCACTCTCCTGATCATGAATATGTGTTTACTTTTGAAAATGGTTGAGAAACCAACATGTATGAACTGTCTGAAATTTCTTGCCCTAAGAATGTTTTGATTCGATTTGGCTGATTAATGAATGAAAAATGATGTTTGATTGAGGGGTTTGATTCGTTTTTGATTGGGGATGAGTTCTGGGCAGTTAGATTTCGTTTTCATTGCGTGTAGAGAGAGATTGAGAAATGAGCTAGCCGGAGAAGACGACCGGAACAGTGTTCCGGTCGCCTGAAAGTGATTAGGGCAGGATTAGGGTTAATTACATTAATTAGGGAAGTTTGAATCTCAGCCCTTGGATGTGGCGCCAAGTCAAACGCGCGCGCTGCCAGTTCAAATCTAGGCCTTTGGATCTGATTACTTCTCATTTAATTAGTTTTTATTTTCATTTTAATTCATTTGTTTTCTCCATTTTATTTAAAATAGCATAACAATTTTAAAAATTCTGAAAATTTTTGTATAAACTTTTATGAATTTTCAGAAACCAAAAACATTTTTATTTTTATTTTTTTGCATTAAAAAATATTTTTAAATCATTTAAAAGTTTATTTTTAATTAATTAATGAGAATTAATTAATTAAAAATACTTTTAGGTATTTAAAAATCACCAAAAAATTCATGAAACCTTTAAAATCATTTAGAAACATTGTCCAACCCTCAAACCAAATTTCTTTTTTGATCTTGATGCATTTTGACAATTTTCCATGGAATTAATTCAATTTCAAAGCATTATTTTGATCCAATCTTTGAAAATTCATTTCCGCCTAACCATTGAGAGTTGGACTTTGATTCTTTTTGCATTGTGTCTTGCATAACATGTAGTTTGTGAGATTAAATTGGCATGATTTGATCTTGCATTTTCCTTTTGTTTGACATTTTTCTTGTCAAGGCACCCTAAAACCCTAGAAATCTTAGGAAATTCATAACTTTCATTAGGTTAAGAGTTAGAACCCCTCCTTTGGGCAGTGAGTTTGTATAGGGTTAGGGTTACTTTGAGAGAATTTTCAATTTTTTATCATGATGTTTGCTTCTGGTTTTGAATTTTGTTTCATGCATTGATCATAAACCCTAATTTGGGCTTCCTTTTGCATACATCTTGCATTTGCTTGCATACCATGACTTGCCATGATATTTTATGCATTCATTTGATTCATTAGACATCTTAAGACATGTTGAAAGCATGTTTGATCATTGCATCATGTATTTTCCATGTTGTATGTCATTTGCATCTCATAACTTTTCATGTGTGTTCATGGTTCTAAACTTGCTCCATTTGCATCTATTTGTTCATGTGATCATCCTCATGCCTTGATCCATGTTTGCATCATCTCATAACATCATTATCATCTCATATATGCTTCTGGTTTTGGTATGCATCATGCCATTTCATCTCATTTTTGCATTGCATTGCATTCCTTTCACTAACTTTTCAGGTGGTAAGTTACTTTGAGAAGTGAATTTGCCTTCACTTCTCACATTTTCTTTTCATCTCTTTTATGCATCCTTGCTGCATTTTGTTATGTGTTTGAGATTGAGCTTGCTCTTTCTTCTTCTTCTTACTTTCTTTCTTCAAGTGACTTGTCTTCTTAAATGAAGCAAGTTACTTTGCTTCTCTTTGCTCCTTTCATCTGCTTCATGGTGGTTCCTCTGAAGATTTCTTTCTTAAACCTCACAAACCTTAGGAACAACCAAGCATGACAATGATTAGGGTTTTGATTAGTTACCCACTTAGTTTTACCTTTGTGTCTCTTTGAGTCTTCTCTTCTCATCCCATAATCAAGGACTAAACCCTAAAGGTTTTAAGGCTTTGTGGTTAAGCTTATGCCTGCATCCTTCTATTAGGATGGAGTGTATAACTTTAATCCTAAGTGTTAAACCCTTAATGTGTTTAACTCCTTTAATCAATTCATCTAATAATCATCAAGACATCAAGCTTGTAACTTGGGCCTTGCATTAGGGTTCTAATTCTTCCTTAATTAGTTAATAAGGACTAACCCTAGTGTTAATGGACAAGTCCCCCTCGAGCTGTCTTACAAACCCTAAAACTCATTTCATCATCATATCATTAACTAAAATCCATCTAGTAAAGGCTTTGTTTTGTCATGAGCTTAATCCCTAATCATGGATTAAGTTGAGGAGCTTTCCTCAGCTTAAACATTCTCATCTATTATCCCTCTATTAGGATAGTGTAATGAGTCTGTTTAATCCTTGATTATGGCTTAATCTCATTACTTAACACTAAACAAAAACAACAAAAACATCTAATTAATCACAAGTAGGTTAATGATCTTAACCCTACATCAAAGGTGATTAAGTGTGAGAAGCTGACTTCACACTTAAGGTATTCTCATTACCCCTAATCCGAGGGAAGATGTGATGAGTTTACTAAATCCATTGGTTTAGGCTTGAGCTCATTAACTTATGACAAACTTTCAAAAGCAATAAAAGACTGAAAACTCAAAAACAAACAATAATCGTCTCCTTCGGGATTCTTTTCTCATCATCTTCATTCACAAACGAGAACTTGCTTCTTCCGTCTAATGCAAGACAGTTTGCATCTGTGCCAGACAGATCATACACTTGAGCATAGACAAGCAAGCAGTTCACAAGTCAATTCATCTTTCAGTCTCTTTGGGTCGAACTACGGTGTTCTGACTTCCTCATTGCACGAGAGAATACGTAGGCATAACTTAACAGTTATCGAACAAAAGTCTCTGTATATTCCCCCTCTTTCCAGCATCATTCTTTTAGCCTCATGATCTTGAGCAATTCATTCTCATTCCTACACTGGCACATCATTTACACACTTTACACTTCTTTTACACTGACACCTGTACATCCTTTTCCAGTTCTTTTATACACAAATTGCACTGACACTACCCCTTTAAAACACAAATCTTTTAAGTGTGGATCCCGTCGATTACGGCGGACAATCTGGGTGCTAATACCTTCCCAGGTTGTAACCAACCCCCTTTCTCAGTCTCTCTGGTTCGCAACCGTCTTATCCATATCTTTCTAGGTTTATGCAGCATTACCTTTCCTCCGGGATAAAAATGCCTAGCTGGCGACTCTTTTCTTTTCCTGTGAGTTCACTCCTGTGTGTTCTCACACCCTCCCTTCGCCGACCGTTCGCGTCTGTACCCTATTTGACCCGGCTTCATCTGGTGGGAGCGACAGCTTGGCGACTCTGCTGGGGAAACCTTATACTGTAACCAGGGCTTCTGGTTCTTTTTGTAGGTTCCTCCTAGCGCTTGATTGATTTGTGTTTACTGGGGTGTTATGTGCTATTTGTGTTTGTATATTTGTATTTATTTTTGCTTTATGTACAGTTGTTTTACTGCTTTCTTTACAGCTTTACATATATCATACTGTCATACTGTGCTGGCTGGATCTGTTTTGTTGCTTTGGTGGGTGGGTGTTCTATTGAGAGTTTAAGGTCCTATACCTGGGACCTGAGAGACACCTAGGCTAGAGTGGTTCATGTTCTTTCCCATTCCATTTCGGTCTGGTGCGGGAATATGAAACACGGTTCAGATATGGGTTTCTTCTTGAGAACTCTGTGCTGCAGATTTCCTGTAGTGCTAGGGCTATCTGGGAAGCCTGCTAAGTCTGGATGACCTTTATTATGACCTTCAGAAACTGAGGTGAATTAGAGGAGGATCTTTTATGGTTATTGTAAACACTGTACCTCCGGGTTAGAAGTGTTTACACTTCTCATAAGTGATCCAAGTCTGAGGATCCTTGTTTTAGAATACCACCCGTGAGGGGGCTGGGCTGTTTACAGGTTTGCAGGTACCCTTGACCTCAGCATACCCTATTACTTTGTTTTGATTAAGAGTACTCCATTTTGGAACAGCTCTTGTGATTTTTAACCCTGGACATGTGACTCTTTATTTGAGTCCCCCACCTTGGCTACTGGACTTTTGAACTTCCATCTGGATTTCTTGAACATACATGGACTTATATCAAGGCAGTAATCAGATCCAGCTTGATCACAAACCCTTGCATATCATTTGCATACATCATCATTGCATCATTTAACATGTGTTTATTTGTTTTTCAGGGTATCCATACTATATTTTGGCTTGGTTTTGACCCCTTCATCTGCATAGACCTACCTGCTTCAGCTATCCTCATCACCTACCTGCTTCAGTTACTGTTATCACCAGCACCTGCCTGTCAGTGGCCCATCTTCAGTGTTATTCTCCATCATCAGCATCTGTCTCAGCTCTTCTTCAGCAACATGGCACCCAAGAAGAGCAACATCTCATATCATTTCCTTCAGCCTGAGCTAGCTGACATCAGGAAGATCCAGACCCTGATCACTCCAGACCATATACCACTATTCAGAGAACACTATGGAGGCATCCTTGATGTGGTTATGGATTTGGACCCTTCCCAGAGGAGCTTGATTCATACTTGCGTGCAGTTCTATGATCCCCCTATGAGGTGCTTCATTTTTCAGGATTTTCAGCTGGGGCCTTTATTAGAGGAGTATTCATCATTGGTTGGTATACCTGTCAGGGGTGGAGTCCCCTTCAACCCTGAGATGGCTTTTCCTAGTAATGAAGAGTTGGCAAGAGCATTGTATCTGGAACCCTCTCTGATTGGACAAAACATGACTACCAAAGCTGGAATCTCTGGTCTGCATTTGGATTTCTTGACTTCTCAGGCCATCCTGAAGGCCTCCTTAGGAGAACTGAAGGCAGTCTGTGCTTTATTGGCCCTTAGCATATATGGGGTCATATTATTTGCAGATGAGCCTAAGTTTGTTAGCAAGAGTGCCATCCACCTTTTCATTCTGAGGAACCCAGTGCCCACCTTACTGGGAGATTTCTACTACTCTGTTCACCAAAGGAATGAAAAGCAAAGAGGAAGATTGGTGAGATGCTGTGCTCCCCTGTTCCATACCTGGCTGCTCAAGCACTTGCCCAAGACTGATGCATTCTTGAATCCTCACCAGCCAAAGAATTGGGCCAGAAGACTCATTTCTTTGACCTCAGCTGACATCAGGTGGTGCACTCAGAGCACCAAGGGCAGGGACATCATCACTAGTTGTGGGCAGTTCCCCAATGTACCCCTGATAGGAGTGAAGGGTTGCATCAACTACAACCCTCTGCTATTCAAAAGACAATTGGGCTATGCATTGGTCCATCCCCCCAGAACACAAGACTTGGCTGAGACCCTTTATTGTGAGATTAAGCCTAATCTGGCCATTGTCAGGCAAGCATCCTGGGCTTGGGACAATGTCCAGACCAAAGGGGTAACCATTCTTGGGAGGTGCAACAATGTGGCCTCAGCTCAGTACTATGAGTGGTCTCATGCCAGGGCACAAATTTCTGGGATGCCCTTCACCATCGAGGATGCACCAGGGCCATCCACACCATTACCTCCTGCCACTGTCAGCTTAGAGGAGTTTGAGAATTTGAAAGAGAGAAATGAGAAGCTGACTCAGGCTCTACAGAAAACCCTCTGGGAGAGGAGTGATGGTCGGCTGGACATTGAAAGGTTGGAAAAGCTAAAAGTGGAGTATCTAGCTAGGATTGAGAAGTCTGAGGATTACATCAAGAAGTCAAGGGCCGGAGAACAGATTTTGAAGAATGTCTGCAAGGAGGCTCAGTTCCAAAAGGCCAGGACTGATTTGTATCTGAAGGAGAGTCAAGCTAGGTGGGTCAGGATCACCGAAGCTCGTACTCAGGAAGATAAAAGGACTCAGGACAAGATTGAGCAGTTGGAGGCTAGTGCAAAAGAGCAACAGGAAGCCCTGCTAGAAGCCCAGAGAGAGATCTCGGAGTTGAAGATCAGAGCTGGTGTAAAGAGGTCAAAAGACCAGAGTCGACACAAGAAGCTAACTGCAGCTGTTACTACCAGGAATCTCCTTATCAGGAACCTTACAGAGCGTCCAGCTGATCCTGTGACTGAAGCACTTCTCAAGGAAGTTCAGGAGGATGAGTTTGGTCTTGGTGTCTGACTTTTGCTTGTTGTTGCTTTCATTTCATTGTACTTTTCCTTTTTGTGTTGTATTTTGACCCCTCAGAGGGTATGTATTGTAAAAAGAAACAAACTATGTATCATTTACTTTTTGTAATATATGTGTTGGTTTGTTTTATCTGAGTTCTTTCAAGCAACATCAAAAGCATCTTCCTCGAGGGTCTGGAAAGGTCAAAACCAAGTGCCAAGCCGGATACCTTGGAAACAAATAAGCATACTGCATTGCATACTAACCTTTTGTTTTGTTTTGTAGGTTTTGTTTGTTTTTGTTACTAACTCTGTTGTGGTTCAGGAACTATTGCTCGACGTCGGGTGTTCCCACTCAACCGTCCACACAGATATCCAACCCGCAATAACCTTCCGGGTATACAGATGGACCAGGTACAACAGGACCTTACAGAGGTCAGGGCTCAAATGGCCAATGAGAGACTGGAAATGAGGAATCAGATGACACAATTTATGGAAGTGATGAATGGTTTAGCTCAGAGCCAAGAGAGATTAAGAGCCTTGGTAGAGAGGCAGACTCAGGAAGACCCTCATCTAGGGACTGGTGGGACAAACAACAATGAGAGGGTTCAGCCTCATATCAACCCACCTGTATTTGGACCCCACCTTCATCCAGAGATCAACATCCCTGCTAATGCACAAGGGAATGCTACTACAGGTAGAGTACTGCAAGAAGACCCCCAGGAAGATCAGTTCACAGTGATGGGAGCCGGGGATGAGGCCTATGACAGAAGGCTGGATGAAATTGCTGAAAAATTAAGGTCCTTAGAGTCTCAAAACTCTTTGGGTTTTGATGTAATGGACATGGGTTTAGTGGACGGGGTCAGGATTCCCCACAAATTTAAACCACCGTGCTTTGAGAAGTACAACGGGACTTCCTGCCCACGAACCCATCTGCAATCCTTTCTGGGGAGGTTGAAGGCATACACCATGGATGAAAAGCTATGGATGTTTTATTTCGAAGATAGCTTAACAGGAGCTTCAAGGGAATGGTACTCTCACTTGACTAGAGCAACCATCAGGTGCTGGAAGGACTTGGCTGAGGCCTTCATTAGACAATACCAGTATAACTTGGATATGGCTCCCAACAGGACCCTCCTGATGGGAATGTCACAATCATCCAGAGAAAGCTTCCGGGAGTACGCCCAGAGGTGGAGACAGCTTGCTGCTGCCGTCCAGCCACCTATGTCGGAGAGGGAGATGGCCGACATGTTTATGAACACCCTCCAAGGGACATACATTGACAGGCTAGCTGCCTTTTCTTCTACCAGCTTTGCGGATGTAGTTATAGCTGGAGAAATAATTGAGAGCCTATTGAAGATGGGCAAAATTTCTGACAACGGTGCTAGCTCATCCAGCAACACAAGAAAGCCTTTTGTGGGCCCAAGAAGAACTGGTGAAACTAATGCTATCCATACCAGCAGGGGAAGACCCCAATATGTCCATAGGTCTGTGGCAGCAGTCACCATTCCCGCTCCAATTCATCCACAACCAGCATACCAACCACAGCAACAATCTCACTACCAGCAACAAGCTCCATATCCACCTCAAAGAAATTATAACAACAACAACACCAGCAACAACAATCAGCAAAGACCGTTTCAACAGAGACCATCTCAGGCCAATAGGGTGATTGATCCGATCCCTATGCCCTATGCCACACTACTGCCACAACTCCTGAAACTCAACCTGGTTGAGCTAAGGACATTGGCACCTCCGGATCCTGCCAGTCTGCCCAGAAATTACGACGCCAGCGCCAGATGTGCTTTTCACTCAAATGCACCTGGCCACAGTACAGAGAAGTGTAGAGCTCTGCACATGAAAGTACAGGATCTAGTGGATTCCAAAGCTCTAAACTTTGCACCTCCACCAAATGTCAGTAAAAATCCTATGCCAAACCACGGAGGACCCATAATCAATGCTATTGAGAAAGATAGGCCGTCTTACTTGATAACCAGTGTGGGGCAGATCCGGACACCTTTGGTAGAGATTAAAGCTCAACTCCTTGAATGCCAAATGTTCCCTGGATGTGAGCTAGGATGTGCTTATTGCAACATTTCAGTGAATGGGTGTGATAACTTGAGAGATGGCATAGATGGTCTCATCCAGAGTGGCCTGCTTCAAATCACGACATCAATTCCTACAAATCCAGCAATCTCCTTAACAACAATCCCAGAGTCTTCTACAACTGCAACAACCATTGTTCCGAACAACTCTTCAATCTCATCAACAAATGCTTCGTCTGTCACTTCAACTGACCAAATATCAGCAAACATCCCTTCTACAACTTCAGCACCCCTTCATTCAGAATCTCCTACAACAACAACCCCCATCCAGTCAACAATGTCTCCTACAACATCAACAGCAAACAATGAAGATGTCTCAACGGTTACAATTTATTATGATCCTGCAAATGATTCTGCCTACAACTCACAAAATGCCACCCCTGTCAGAGCACCGGTTACAATATACTATGATCCACATACTATCATGGTCCCTTCTGCAGCTGCTATCAGTCCAGTCACTATCACAGTGCCTGGGCCAGTACCTTATGAAAGCAGTAATGCCATCCCCTGGCATTACGGCTCCGATCTATACTGCGAAGGACAGAAAATCACTCTTGAATCATCAACTTCTTCACCCCAAGTAGACAATGTGGGGGCAGGCGGAGGCTTCACTCGAAGCGGACGTCTCTTTGCCCCGCAAATTCTAAGACCCAGTGCCGAAGCAGAAGCTGCTGCCAAGGCAAAAGGAAAGAGCACGGTGCAAGAAGAACAAATTGTTAAAGAAGCTTTGAAAACACCTTTTGATCAAGAGGTTGATGAGTTCATGAGAATCATCAAGAAAAGTGATTACAAGATAGTGGACCAGCTTCACCAGACGCCTTCCAAGATCTCCATTTTATCATTGTTAATGTGCTCCGAGGCTCATCGGAATGCACTACTAAAAGTCTTGCACGCATCTTATGTGCCAGAGGAGATTACCGTCAATCAGTTGGAAGCTGTGGTTGGAAATGTCAACGCTAGTCATGGACTAGGATTTACCAACACTGATTTGACTACGGAAGGCCGCAATCACAACAAGGCTTTGCACATTACCATAAAGTGTAAGGGTGCAGTTCTTTCCCATGTACTGGTAGACACAGGGTCATCCCTCAATGTCTTACCTAAAAAAGCCCTTGTGAAGCTAGAGTATGAAGGATTGGCATTGCGTCCCAGCAACTTGGTAGTAAGAGCCTTTGACGGTTCTAAGAGATCGGTTCTGGGAGAAATTGAGTTGCCTATAACGATTGGCCCACAAACTTTCAAAACAACCTTCTACGTGATGGACATTCAGCCGGCCTACAGCTGTTTGTTGGGTAGACCTTGGATTCACGCCGCGGGCGCAGTTACGTCTACCCTTCACCAGAAGTTAAAATTCGAGTGGGAGGGCCAAGTCGTTACTATTTGTGGAGAGGAAGATATTTTTGTTAGCCATCTGGCTACATACAAATACATTGAGATGGATGGGGAGATCCACGAAACTATGAGTCAAGGGTTTGAGGCCTTGAACATAAATGAAGCATCCGCTGTACCTGGAACCTCAATGACATCTTACCAACAAGCCCAGAAGGTTGTTGAAGAAGGGACTGCCCAAGGCTGGGGCAAGCTGTTACCTGTGGAGAAGAAAGAGGATAGATTTGGGTTGGGTTACAAACCAACTCAACAAGATCAAGCAGAGGCTGCTAAGGAGCCCAATTTTGTCAGTGGGGGGATGCTCACCCCTGATGCTGTGAATAACTTGGAAGACGAGGATGAAAGCGACCGCAACCTGGAGAGTTGGATCCGTCCAAAGATCCCGGGGAGCAGTATCTCAAACTGGTCTTCCCAGGAAATTATAAGAGTTACTCCTGCAGAGTAATTATTATTTCCTGTATTTTAAGCATGCATCAAGTCTTGCATCTTGCCCAAGATGACAAGACTCATTTTGTAATCGGGCCATCTGTAATTTTGTGCAACAAGATTAATCAATGAAATATCAGACATCTTTTGCAAATGGGTCTTTTTCTTTTCCGCTCACTGTTTTTCCATTTTTCTTTTTGTACAAAAAATAAATGGCAATGTTTTCAAAATGACGACTTTATTTCACTTTTTTAAACAAGATTAAAATCAAATCACTAAAATGAACAAACTGAACCCTTGCAGAGAGTGCCTTCCAGACCGCACCGACAACAACACGGCTATGACTTCGTATGACTTTGACAATCCAATCAATCAAGCTGATGAAGGGGTTGAAGAAGAGTATGAGCTTCCCGAAGAGCTAGCCAGGTTGTTGAGACAAGAGGAAAAGGTTATCACTCCTCATCAGGAGGAAGTTGAAACGATTAATCTTGGTACAGATGAAGACGTGAAAGAGGTTAAGATCGGGGCCTGCTTACAAGACTCAGTGAAGAGACAACTGATTGACCTGCTTCAAGAATATGTGGACGTGTTTGCTTGGTCTTATCAAGATATGCCAGGGTTGGACACCGATATTGTTATGCACAAGCTGCCTTTAAGAGAAGATTGCCCACCGGTTAAATAGAAACTGCGCCGTACTCGCCCAGACATGGCAATGAAAATCAAAGAAGAGGTACAAAAGCAGTGGGACGCCGGGTTCCTTGCTGTAACTAGCTATCCACCGTGGGTTGCTAACATAGTACCTGTGCCTAAGAAGGACGGCAAAGTAAGAATGTGTGTTGACTACCGGGACCTGAACAGAGCCAGCCCGAAAGACGACTTCCCTTTACCTCACATTGATGTATTGGTGGATAACACGGCTCAGTTCTCGGTATTCTCCTTCATGGACGGATTTTCAGGATACAATCAGATTAAAATGTCACCTGAAGACATGGAGAAGACAACCTTCATCACACCCTGGGGCACGTTCTGTTACAAGGTGATGCCATTCGGACTGAAGAATGCTGGTGCAACATATCAACGGGCTATGGTGACGTTATTCCATGATATGATCCATAAAGAAATAGAATGTTATGTGGATGACATGATTGCCAAGTCCCTTACTGAAGAAGATCACCTGGTAAATCTGCTAAAGCTATTCAAGCGTCTGAGGAAGTACCAATTGAAGTTGAACCCCAACAAATGCACATTCGGGGTGCGATCTGGTAAGCTGTTGGGATTTATTGTAAGTGAGAAAGGGATTGAAGTTGACCCTGACAAAGTCAAAGCTATTCAAGAGATGCCTGCACCGAAGACAGAAAAAGAAGTTCGAGGTTTCTTAGGACGATTGAACTACATTTCACGGTTCATATCTCACCTTACAGCAACCTGTGAACCCTTGTTTAAACTGCTGAGAAAAGAACAGACGGTCAGGTGGAATGAAGACTGCCAGAAGGCTTTTGACAAGATCAAGGAATACTTGCAAGAACCTCCAATCCTTATGCCTCCAGTTGAAGGAAGACCTCTAATCATGTACTTGACAGTATTAGAAGAGTCAATGGGGTGTGTGCTGGGCCAGCATGACGAGTCTGGTCGAAAAGAGTATGCAATATACTACCTAAGCAAAAAGTTTACCGACTGTGAACAACGTTATTCACTGCTCGAGAAAACTTGCTGTGCTTTAGCGTGGGCTGCTCGCCGACTGAGACAGTATATGTTGACCCACACTACTTTGTTGATGTCAAAGATGGATCCAGTCAAGTACATATTTGAGAAGCCAGCACTTACCGGACGGGTTGCAAGATGGCAAATGATCCTCACAGAATATGACATTCAGTACACATCTCAGAAAGCCATCAAGGGCAGTGTATTGTCTGAATATCATGCTGAGCAACCTATTGATGATTACCAGCCTATGAGGTTTGACTTCCCCGATGAAGACATCATGTTCATAAAAGCAAAAGATCATGAAGAGCCTATTCACACTGAAGGGCCCGACCCGGAAGAAGAATGGACTATGATGTTTGATGGGGCTGTTAATATGAATGGTCGTGGTGTTGGTGCAGTACTCATCACACCTGAAGGAGTTCACATGCCTTTCTCGGCAAAACTCACCTTTAACTGCACTAACAACGAAGCTGAATACGAAGCTTGCATTATGGGTCTTGAGGAAGCCATTGACCTCAGGATCAAGACATTGACTGTATTCGGAGATTCAGCTCTGGTAGTTAATCAGACCAACGGCAAATGGTACACACACCAGGATCATCTGATACCTTACAGGGATTATACACGGAGGTTATTGACTTTCTTTACAACAATCAAGCTTGAGTATATCCCTCGGGACGAGAATCATTTTGCAGATGCTCTGGCTACCATTTCATCCATGATCAAAGTTCAAGCTGCCAACTTTGTACCTCAGATTTCAGTGTCCAGACTTGACAGACCAGCATATGTGTTCGCAGCAGATGTTGTCAAAGATGATAAGCCTTGGTTCCATGACATTAAATGCTTCTTGGAGGATCAAACATACCCACCTGGGGCATCTTCCAATGATAAAAAGACTTTGAGAAGGCTTGCTGGTAGTTTCTTTATGAACACTGATGGTTCCCTATACAAGAGAAACTTTGATATGGTACTCCTCAGATGCGTCGACAGGACAGAAGCAGATTTGTTAATGCATGAAGTGCACGAAGGATCCTTTGGTACTCATGCAGGAGGGCATGCAATGGCTAAGAAATTGCTAAGATCAGGATATTACTGGATCACAATGGATGCCGACTGTTGTGCCTACGCCAGAAAATGCCATAAATGCCAGATTTATGCGGATAAGGTGCATGTGCCTCCCAATCCTTTGAATGTGATGTCTTCACCCTGGCCCTTTGCTATGTGGGGCATTGACATGATTGGAAAGATTGAACCGACTGCTTCGAATGGCCACAGATTCATCCTGGTTGCCATTGACTATTTCACCAAGTGGGTTGAAGCAGCTTCGTATGCAAACGTTACAAGACAAGTGGTAGCCAGATTTCTGAAGAGAGATATCATCTGTCGATACGGAGTTCCCAAGCGAATCATTACTAACAATGGTTCCAATTTAAACAACAAAATGATGGCAGAGCTATGCCGGGACTTCAAGATTCAACATCACAATTCTTCTCCTTACAGGCCAAAGATGAACGGCGCTGTTGAGGCAGCTAATAAGAATATCAAGAAGATTGTGCAGAAGATGGTAGTCACCTACAAAGACTGGCATGAGATGCTACCGTTTGCCTTGCATGGGTACCGTACGTCAATCAGAACATCCACTGGGGCAACACCGTATCAACTTGTGTATGGTATGGAGGCAGTCCTACCTGTTGAAGTTGAGCTACCCTCCTTACGGGTACTGATGGATGTTAAACTGAATGAAGCAGAATGGGTCCGATCCCGATATGAACAACTGAGTCTGATTGAAGAGAAGAGGTTGGCTGCAATCTGTCATGGGCAGTTGTATCAGAAAAGAATGAAGAAAGCCTTCGATCAGAAAGTTAGGCACCGAGAATACCAAGTAGGAGATCTTGTGCTGAAAAGAATCCTCCCTCCTCATACAGACCACAGGGGAAAATGGACTCCGAACTATGAAGGACCATTTGTAGTAAAGAAAGTTTTCTCAGGTGGAGCACTCATGCTCAGCACTATGGATGGTGAAGACTTCCCGTCCCCTGTGAATTCAGATGCAGTTAAAAAATACTTCGCATAAAATGACCCGCTGGACATAAAAACAGAATGTAAGTCCAGGCAAAAATAGGGCATCCCGGCGAGTCAAAAACAGAATAAAAGACTCGGGCAAAAATAAGGGAAAATAAAAAAAAATGTACACCCGCTGAGTTGAAAAGCCACATTGGACAACTCAGGCAAAAATGGGTATCCCGATGGATTGCAAACCCGAAAGGGCGATCCATGCAAAATAAGGGAACAAGCGAACAACTGCATTCTGAATTCGTCTGTATCACCTACAACTTAGTAAGCTTCGGATGGATCAAGCTTCTTTCAGAATCAGCCTTCTTCAGAAAGCAAGACGAGAAGTACGTCAAATGTCATACAAGTCATAGCAAAGGGGAGGCTCCTTAAAGCGTCGTCAACATTGCCAGCATTTTGTTTCTCAATTTGTAACAATCTCCTCATTTCAGGGGATTTGTTTCTTTGACTGTATCTTGCCAATTCAGGGCGCACGAATTAATAAAATCAGATTTTCAGTCATGTTTCGTCTTGTACATTTTATTTTGCAAAGAATGTCTGATGTCTCTAAAATACTGATTGCATAAATACAGATGCTTTTCTTCTAAAAATACATGCTTGCAGGGAATATACTTACTCCCGGGAGTGTCTGAACTCCTATGATGGAATCCGGTAAGGGATACCTCGGGATTACTTGTGCGTTTCTCTGTCTTTTCAGGATTGCAGATACTCAAGGCACAACATGGGGCATGAAAGCTTCATCCCAGCAAGCTGGAAAATCAGTATTCACTCAGTCTTAGCACCCGAAGTGCTTTCTCCCCAGCTGAGTTGCCACTTGTTACTTCTCCCAGCTGAGGTGCCAATCATCCTTCCTCAGCTAAGTACAATAGCTGGGAAACCATCTTCCCCACAGAGCTCCAGCCTCTATCCAGAAGAGCAACGCATGAAGGAATCACAACAGAGTGACAAAAGCTTCTACAAACCCCAGCTGGGTCCCTTATTACCAGGACGAGTCTATCAGTGACTCATTTCCCCAAGCAGATGCATCTTGTCAGATCTACCAATGATCTCATCCCCAGCTGGGATGCCCACTTCAAACGGATCGACCGGAGATCCTCACAGCAACGGGATCCGAATCCCGGGTTGTTATCCTTGCATAATCATGGCATTCGCATCATATTCACCCCACAAAGCGTAGCATTCCGTCTAATACGGAGCATTACGACAAAAGTCAAGCATATTGCATAATCATAAGCCATGATCCGAATCGAACACTTGTGAATAATGATAATCCATCAACATACAGAAAACTCCCACAAATTCCCCAGCAAAGAGCTAAAGCTAAAGCAGTTGCCTTACATTCGCAAACACCAGTATATATCCCTTGTGACACCCGTCCGTGTCATATCTCCAGCAGAAAGCCGAAGCATCCCCTTCGCACTCACAGATACATATATACAGTTCCTTGACATCCGTCCATGTCATTTTCCCCAGCACAGTAACCATAAACACTTTGTATATCAGATATTTGTTTATACTATACTCTTCTCCTTTTGACACTCGTCCGTGTCACCCTCCCCAGCAGATTAAACACTCATCTGTACACCACTCATGTTACTCTTATACAGGTACTCGTCCGTATCTTATATACCGTTGATATCCCAACAGATTCAACACTAGTCCGTGTTCTTTGTTAACCAGTTGGTACTCGTCCGTACCATCATCTCAGAACATGCGTCAAGTGTTTGTTTCTACCTGATACTCGTCCGTATCGTAGTCATAAGGATGCTCGTCCACATCTTTAATCCATACACTGTGTCAAACACTTTTGTCTTCTGGAATTTATACACTCGTCTGTGTCTACTATTCCCCAGAGGAGTCCCCTCAGATTCAACACTCATTCGTGTTCTCTGTTAACCGGGTGATGCTCGTCCGTATCATCATCTTTGAACACGTGTCAGTATTTGTTTCTACCCGATACTCGTCCGTATCGTAGTCTCAAGGATGCTCGTCCGCATCTTTAATCTATACACAACGTCAAAACACTTATACTTTTATTTCTTGGATATAAACACTCGTCCGTGTTTACTATTCCCCAGTAGATCGCCAACAAAGTAAATTTTCTTTTCTATCTGACACTCGTCCTGTGTCATGATAAACTTTGAGAGCAGCCGTCCCCTGCTAGGTGATCGTCCTTCACCTCTTGATGGTCGTCCTCCATCATGCTCATCCGATGGCCGTCTCCATCGTTGACCTTTTATCCGACATTCGTCCTATGTCGTGATATTTAGCAGCCGTCCCCTGCTAGGTGATCTTCCTTCACCTTTTGATGACCGTCCCTCATCATTTTATCCGATGGCCGTCCCCATTGTTGATCTTGTTATCTGGCGTTCGTCCTACGTCATGATAAACTTTGAGAGCAGCCGTCCCCTGCTAGGTGATCGTCCTTCACCTCTTGATGGTCGTCCTCCATCATGCTCGTCCGATGGCCGTCCCCATCGTTGACCTTTTATCCGGCATTCGTCCTATGTCGCGATATTTTCGGCAGCCGTACCCTGCCAGGTGATCGTCCTTCACCTTAGATGACCGTCCCTCATCTTACCCCTTTCAGAGCAGCCGTCCCCTGCTAGGTGATCGTCCTTCACCTTTGATGACCGTCCCTCATCATTATTTCATTTATTCTTTAACCCGATGGTCGTCCCCGTCGTGGTCCCTTTTCCTTTTCCTGATGATCGTTCTTCATCAGTTTAGCCCGATGGCCGTCCCCATCGTTGGTTACTTTACTTTACGAACTTGATGACCGTCCCCGTCATTTTTCATTAGATACCCAGAGAATCTTATAACTTTACTTGATGGCCGTCCCCATCATAATTCCTTTTATCCCCAGCATGTCGGCCGTCCCCGTCATTGCTTTATTTTTCGCACTTTATCCCAGCATGTCGGCCGTCCCCGTCATTGCTTTATTTCCCGCACTTTTTCCAGCATGTCGGCCGTCCCCGTCATTGCTCTTTACCCAGCAGTCGTCCTCTGCTCGACGGTCGTCCTCCGTCGCCCACACTTTACAATATACTTTATTTTCTTTTACAATCTATATCCCTTTTCTTCTTCATTTTGTGAGTGCAAATTTTGGACTGTCTTTGGTATTTAACCACAAGTTATCTTGTTTGCCTGTTAAGCCGTTGCTTACATCCTGCACAGCTAACTCATGTTTGAATAAGGGCAGCTATAAACACCCCAAATTTGCCCTCACCCATTCACACCATGGCTTGTAATCATTTCATAAGCATAAACTCAATCATAGCATCTCATACCACATTTTTGATTCATTGCATTGGTTCAAAGTCATCTGCATCTAGGGTTTGTGATCTGAGCAATCCAAGAGCTTCTTGAGCCACTCCAAAGGTCATCAATCACTTCAAAGGGGTCCATGTATGTTCAAGCATCATATTATATCCCCTCAAAGTCAAGAATGTCAAAAATCACAAGAACTAGGAATGGCATGGAAGCAGAGCCAAGTTTGACTGCACAGATGACCTAGAATTAGGGTTTTGGTTTCAGAGGCCATAACTCCAATTTTTTTGGTCATTCTTGTTTCTATTGGTCTCTATATGGTATAGGGAGTATGCATATCAATTTTCATGAAGAAATTCCATGGGGAAGTCATCTGATCAAGAGTTGACTTTTCAAGCAAGTCAGTGCAAAATCAGGGCATCTGAGGCCCCCAATGACCCAACCAAAGGGTGTTCTTCATCATTTTGATTGTATATGATCTTTATTTGATCATAGAAGAAGTTGGAAGTTCACAAAATTGAAGAATTTCAAGTCTTTTGCAAAGTTGACTTTTTGGGAAAGTTTGACTTTTAATGAAATTGCCATTTTAGGCAACTTTTTCAACCTTTACTTTTTGATTCAAAAAAGCTTCAAATGGAAAAACTTTGGTCATGAAAGTTGTAGAATGGATCATTCCCTTTTCAAAAAGTACAAGAACATGACCTAATTCATTTTGGATCAAAAGTTATGGCTTGTCAAAGTTGGCAAAAATCACAAAATTTCAAAGTTTCTACCAAAGAGGCAAAGTTGCAAATTCACTTCTCAAGGCAAATTAAGTTATCAAATGGTCTTCTAATCTTCACAACATGATCATACAATGCCTAAAGTTCAGAATGGGCCAAGAAGTCTCTCATATTTGTGGCTTATGGAGCAAGATATCTCATAAGAAGCAAAAGCAAGGCAAGTTGCAAAACTCATCATAAGACACAACCCACTTGCTTGCTAGCTTGCTGATCAATCCTAGGGTTCTCCCCACATCATGCTGCGCAGGACATGCCTTTTGTCCTTGGCTAGAAAGTAGCCCATGCTTCTCTTACACAACTTTGACATTTTGGCAACTTGAGCCATACCTATCACAAAAGCACACATCACTTCTTCTGACCAATCCCAATTGTTTATGCAAACAAAAAGCAAGCCAAAGCAGCTACAACACAGGCCTGAAACACTCCATAGCACAACATTCTCATTTTCACCTCATCTTGCAAAAGCATTCGAAACTTCTTGCACAGGCCAAAAACACACAAACAAACTTCACAAATCAACTCAACACACCTTCCTGGTCACAAAGCACCCTTCACCATAGCCTGAAACTCAAAGAATCAAAAACACGATCACCACTTGCCATTGAACAGAACTTCTGCCATCTCTCAAACCATCCATTCTAAACATCAAACAAGCATTGCAAGCTTCTTAGGAAGATCATTGGAGTGGATTTGAGCCAAAGAAACAGCCAGAAAGCTCTTGAATCAAAAGCTTCAGTTCAGGTAGTTGTAAACACCCCAAATTTGCCCTCACCCATTCACACCATGGCTTGAGGTCATTTCATATGCATAAACACAATCATAACATCTCATATCACATTTTTGAGTCACTGCATTGGTTCAAAGTCATCTGCATCTAGGGTTTGTGATCTGAGCAATCCAAGGGCTTTTTGAGCCATTCCAAAGGTCATCAATCACTTCAAAGGGGTCCATGTGTGTTCAAGTATCATATTATATCCTCTCAAAGTCAAGAATGCCAAAGAATCACAAGAACTGAGATTGGTGTGGAAGCAGGGCCAGGCTTGACTGCACAGATGACCTAAAATTAGGGTTTTGGTTTCAGAGGCTATAACTCCAAATTTTTTGGTCATTCTTGTTTCTATTGGTCTCTATATGGTATAGGGAGTATGCATATCAATTTTCATGAAGAAATTCCATGGGGAAGTCATCTGATCAAGAGTTGACTTTTCAAGCAAGTCAGTGCAAAATCAGGGCATCTGAGGCCCCCAATAACCCAACCAAGGGGTGTTCTTCATCATTTTGATTGTATATGATCTTTATTTGATCATGTAATATGTTAGAAGTTCACAAAATTGAAGAATTTCAAGACTTTTGCAAAGTTGACTTTTTGAACAAGTTTGACTTTTAATGAAAATGTCATTTTATGCAACTTTTTCAACCCTTACTTTTTGATTCAAGAAAGCTTCAAATGGAAAAACTTTGGTCATGAAAGTTGTAGAATAGATCTTTCCCTTTTCAAAAAGTACAAGAACATGACCTAATTCATTTTGGATCAAAAGTTATGGCTCATCAAAGTTGGCAAAAATCACTAAATTTCAAGTTATGCACCAAATGGAAAAACTTGCAAATTCTTGTACCAAGGCAATTTGTGACTTCAAATTGATGTCTAACCTTTACACAAACATCACACAAGTCCTAAAAATCAGAATGGGCCAAGGGATCACATGTTGTATGGCTTGTGAAGCAAGACTTTTTCATGAAGAACCAAAAGTGAACCAAGTTGCAAAACACATGATAACTTCTCATCCACTTGCTAGCTACTTTGCTGATCAACCCTAGCCTTTTCCCTCACCATGCTGCGCAGCATACCCACCTTGTACTTGGCTAGAGATTGACCCATGCTTCTCTTACACAAAAGTTGACAATTTGCAAAAGCAACCATACCTATCACAAAAGGACATGTCACATCTTCTGACCAATGAGCATTGTTTATACAAATCAATTGCAAGCCAAACCACACAAGAGGCCAGCCTGAAACCAGCCATAGCACCACATTCTCATTTTCACACCTTTGAGCAAAAACTTTCGAAACTCAGCATACAAGCCACAAACACTAAAACAAACTTCAAAAACTTTCTCACCATGCTTCACTGAACACAAAGCACCCTTCAAAGCAGCCTGAAACTCAAAGAAACAGAAATACGTTTCCTTCACTGCCCTGAACAGAACTTGTTCAAACTTCCAAACCAGCCTTCACAAACTCCTTCTAAGCATCAAGAGTTCATCAGGGGCCTAAGAGGAGTGGATTGCACAAAGAGAAGGGGTCAGAAAGTGGCAAACTGAAAAGCTTCAAACTCAGGTAGCTTCATGAACATTTTTTCCAGAAATGATTTTTAAAGTTCCTAAGTTGTTCTTCATGATTCACTGATCACTCTGATGTTGTTGGTTTTGAAAATGGTGAAGAGATGAGAGTTTAATCTTGTTCTGAAACTTTTTGCCCTAAAACTATTTTAATTCGATTCTCTCTGTTTAGGAATGATAAATGTTGTTTGAATGGGGGTTTTGATTCGTGATTGAGTGGGGAAGAGTTCTGGGCAATTAGATTTCGTTTTAGATGCGTGTGGAGGGAGTTTGGAATTTTGAGTGATCGGAGAAGATGACCGGAACACAGTTCCGGTCACCTGAGAGTCATTAAGGCTGAATTAGGGCTAATTAATTAGGGTTAGTGAGTTTGAATGTAGGCCGTCCAGATGCGCGCCTAGTCAACTCCCGCGCGTGTGAGTTTGAATACTGGCCTCAGGATCTGTTGACTTCTTCATTAATTCATTTAATTTCATTTTTATTTTCATTTAAATACATTTGTTTTCTATATTTTATTTAAAATAGCAAAACTTATTCAAAAATTCTGAAATTTTTTATGCACACTTTTATTAAATTTCAGAACACAAAAATATTTTTATTTTTATTTTTTGCATTCTAAAAATATTTTTAAATATTTAAAAGTTTATTTTTAATTAATTAATGAGAATTAATTAATTAAAAATGCTTTTAGGTATTTAAAAATCACCAAAAAATTCATGAAACATTTAAAACCATTTAGGAACATTGTCCAACCCTCAAACCAAATTTCTTTTTTGATCTTGATGCATTTTGAGAATTTTTCATGGAATTAAAATCATTTTAATGCATTATTTTGATCCAAACTTCCAAAAATCATTTCTGCCTAACCATTGAGAGTTGGACCTTGATTATTTTTGTCATTGCATTGTGTTTAGCATGTAGTATGTGAGATTAAATGGGCATGATTTGATCTTTCATTTTCATTTTGTTTGGCATTTTTCTTGTTAAGGAACCCTAAAACCCTAGAAAACTTAGGAAAATCATAACTTGAATTAGGTTAAGAGTTGGAACTTCTCCTTTGGGCAGTGAGTTAGTATAGGATTAGGGATCCTTTGAATGCATTTTCAATTTTTTTATCTTGATGTTTGCTTCTGATTTTAGTTTTTGTTTGATGCATTAATCATAAACCCTAATTTGGGCTCCCATATGCACTCATCTTGCATTTGCATTCATACCTTGACTTGCCATGACATTTTATGCATCCATTTGATTCATTTAACATCTTAAGACATATTGAAAGCATGTTTGACCATTGCATCTTGCATTTGCCCTGTTGTATGCCATTTGCAATTCATAACTTTTCATGTATGTTCATGGTCCTTAACTTGCTTCATTTGCATTCTTTTGTTCATGTGACCATTCCCATGTCTTAATTCATGTTTTCATCATCTCATAGCACCATTATCATCTCATATATGCTTCTGGTTTTGATTTGCATCATGCCATTTCATCCCATTTTGCATTGCATTGCATTCCTTTCACTAACTTATCAGGTGGTAAGTAACTTTGAGAAGTGGATGTGCCTTCACTTCTCACATTTTCTTTTCATCTCCTTCATGCATCCTTGCTGCATTTTGACATGTGTTTGAGGTTGAGCTTGCTCATTCTTCTTCTTCTTACTTTCTTTCCTCAAGTGACTTGCCTTCTTAAATGAAGCAAGTTACTTTGCTTCTCCTGATCCTTTCATCTGCTTCCTGGTGGTTCCATTGAAGATTTCTCTTGTAAACCTCACAAACCTTAGGAACAACCAAGCATGACAATGATTAGGGTTTTGATTAGTCTCCCCACTTAGTTTTTACCTTTGTGTCTCTTTGAGTCTTCTCCTCTCACCTCATAATCAGGGACTAAACCCTAAAGGCTTTAAGGCTTTGTGATTAAGCTTATGCCTGCATCCTTCTATTAGGATGGAGTGTATAACTTTAATCCTAAGTGTTAAACCCTTAATGTGTTTAACTCCTTTAATCAATCCACTTAATAATCATCAAGACATCACACTTGTAACTTGGGCCTTGCATTAGGGTTCTAATTCTTCCTTAATTGGTTAAGAAGGACTAACCCTAGTGTTAATGGACAAGTCCCCCTCAAGTTGTCTTACAAACCCTAAAAATCACTTCATCATCATACCATCTAAATAAAATCCACTTAATAAAGGCTTTGTTTTCTCATGAGTTTAATCCCTAATCATGGATTAAGTTGAGGAGCTTTCCTCAGCTTAAACATTCTCATCTATTATCCTTCTATTAGGATGGTGTAATGTGTCTGTTTAATCCCTGATTATGGCTTAACCTCATTACTTAACACTAAACAAAAACAACAAAAACATCTAATTAATCACAAGTAGGTTAATGATCTTAATCCTACATCAAAGGTGATTAAGTGTGAGAATCTGACTTCACACTTAAGGTATTCTCATTACCCCTAATCAGAGGGAGGATGTGATGAGTTTACTAACCCATTGGTTTAGGCTTAAGCTCATTAACTTATGACAAACTTTCAAGAGCAATAAAAGACTGAAAACACAAAAAAACAAACAATAACCGTCTCCTTCGGGATTCTTTTCTCATCACCCTCACTCACAAACGGGAACTTGCTTCTTCCGTCTAATGCAAGACAGTTTGCATCTGTGCCAGACAGATCATACACTTGAGCGTAGACAAGTAGGCAGTTCACAAATCAATTCATCTTTCAGTATCTTTGAGTCGAACTACGGTGTTCTGACTTCCTCATTGCACGAGAGGATACGTAGGCATAACTTAACAGTTATCGAACAAGAGTCTCTGTATATTCCCCCTCCTTCAGTATCATTCTTTTAGCCTCATATTCTTGAGCATTTCATTTCTTGTCCCTGCACTGACACTGTATATATATTACACTTCACTTCTTTTACACTGACACCTGTACATCCTTTTCCAGCTCTTTTATACACAAATTGCACTGACACTACCCCTTTAAAACACAAATCTTTTAAGCGTGGATCCCGTCGAGTACGACGGACAATCTGGGTGCTAATACCTTCCCAGGTTGTAACCAACCCCCTTTCTCAGTCTCTCTGGTTCGCAACCGTCTTATCCATCTTTCTAGGTCTATGCAGCATTGCCTTTCCTCCGGGATAAAAATGCCTAGCTGGCGACTCTTGTCTTTTTGAGTTCACTCCTGTGTGTTCTCATTCATCTTTTCACCGACCGTTCGCGCTTGTACCGGGATGCAAATCTTTGGGAGCGACAGCTTGGCGACTCTACTGGGGATACTTATACTGTAACCAGGGCTTCTGGTTCTTTTTGTGGGTTCCTCCTAGCGCTTGATTGATTTGTGTTTACTGGGGTGTTATGTGCTATCTGTGCTTGTATGTTTATTTTTGCTTATTGCTTTATGTACAGTTGCTTTATTGCTTTCTTTATAGCTTTGCATATATCATATTGTCATACTGTGCTGGCTGGATCTGTTTGTTGCTTTGGGGGGTGGGGTTCTATTGAGAGTTAAGGTCCTATACCTGGGACCTGAGTGACACCTAGGCTAGAGTGGTTCATATTCTTTCCCATTCCATCTCGGTCTGGTGCGGGAATATGAAACACGGTTCAGATATGGGTTTCTTCTTGAGAACTCTGTGTTGCAGATTTCCTGCAGTACTAGGGCTATCTGGGAAGCCTGCTAAGTCTGGATGACCTTTTTATGACCTTCAGAAACTGAGGTGAATTAGAGGAGGAACTTTTATGGTTATTGTAAACACTGTACCTCCGGGTTAGAAGTGTTTACACTTCTCATAACTGATCCAAGTCTGAGGATCCTTGTTTTAGAACACCACCTGTGAGGGGGATGGGCTGTTTACAGGTTTGCAGGTACCCTTGACCTCAGCATACCCTGTTACTTTGTTTTGATTAAGAGTACTCCATCTTGGAACAGTTCTTGTGATTCTAAACCCTGGACATGTGGCTCTTTATTTGAGTCCCCCACCTTGGTTACTGGACTTATATACCTCCATCTGGGTTTCTTGAACATACTTGGACTTATACCAGAGCACTTGATCAGATCCAGCTCAGTCACAAACCCTTGCATATCATCTGCATACATCATCATTGCATCATTTTAACATTTGCTTATTTGTTTTTCAGGGTATCCATACTTTATTATTGGCTTGGTTTTGACCCCATCATCAGCATAGACCTATCTTCATCAGTATCTACTTCAGCTATCTGCTACCTGTATCAGCTACCTGCATCATCAGTCTCAGCCTGTCAGTGGCCCATCATCAGTATTTCTTCTCCATCATCAGCACCTGTCTTAGCTTTTCTTCAGCAACATGGCACCTAAGAAGAGTAACATCTCCTATCATTTCTTTCAGCCTGAGCTAGCTGACATCAGGAAGATCCAGACCCTGATTACTCCAGACCATATACCACATTTCAGAGAACACTATGGAGGCATACTTGATGTGGTTATGGATTTGGACCCTTCACAGAGGAGCTTGATTCATACTTTCCTGTAGTTCTATGATCCCCCTTTGAGGTGTTTCACTTTTCAGGATTTTCAGTTGGGGCCCTTGGTAGAGGAGTATTCATCATTGGTTGGTGTACCTATCAGGGGTGGAATCCCCTTCAACCCAGAAATGGTCTTTCCCAGTAATGAGGAGGTGGCAAAGGCCTTGTATTTGGAACCAGTTCTGATTGGGCAGAATATGACCACCAAAGCTGGAATCTCTGGTCTACATCTGGATTTCTTGATCTCTCAGGCTACCCTGAAAGCTTCTTTGGGAGAGTGGAAAGCAGTCTGTGCTTTATTGGCCCTTAGCATATATGGGGTCTTACTTTTTGCAGATGAGCCTAGATTCATTAGCAAGAGTGCAATCCATCTTTTCATCCTGAGGAACCCAGTACCCACTTTACTGGGAGATTTCTACTACTCAGTTCACCAAAGGAATGAAAAGCAGAGGGGAAGATTAGTAAGATGCTGTGCTCCCTTATTCCATACCTGGTTGCTCAGACATTTTCCTAAAACTGATGCATTTCTGAATCCTCATCAGCAACAAAATTGGGCTAGAAGACTCACTGCTTTGACTTCAGCTGATATCAGGTGGTGCACTCAAAGCACAAAGGGCAGGGATATTATTACCAGTTGCGGCCAGTTTCCCAATGTACCCCTGATAGGAGTAAAGGGTTGCATCAACTACAACCCTCTACTATTCAAAAGACAACTGGGCTATGCATTGGTCCACACTCCTAAGGTACAAGATTTGGCTGAGACTCTTTACTGTGAGAATAAGCCTAATCTGGCTGTTGTCAGGCAAGCAACCTGGGCCTGGGACAATATTCAAACTAAAGGAGTAACCATTCTGGGGAAGTGCAACAATGTGGCATCAGCACAGTACTATGAGTGGTCCCATGCCAGGGCTCAATTTTCTGGGATGCCCTTTACCATGGAAGATATGCCTGGACCATCTTCAGCACCCCCTCCCGCAACTGTCAGCTTGGAGGAGTTTGAGAAACTGAAAGAGAGAAATGAGAAGCTGACTCAGGCTCTACAAAAGACCCTCTGGGAGAGGAGTGATGGTAGGTTGGATATTGAATGGTTGGAAAAGTTGAAGATAGAGCATCTGGCTAGGATTGAGAAGTCTGAAGATTACATCAAGAAGTCTAGGGCTGGAGAACAAATTCTGAAGAATGCCTGCAAGGAGGCCCAATTCCAAAAAGCCAGGACTGACTTGTATCTGAAGGAAAGCCAAGCTAGGTGGGTCAGAATCACCGAATCTCGTACTCTGGAAGATAAAAGGACTCAGGACAAGATTGAGAAGTTGGAAGCTGGTGCAAAAGAGCAACAGGAGGCCCTGCTAGCAGCCCAAAGAGAGATCTCAGAGTTGAAGATTAGAGCTGGTGTGAAGAAGTCAAAAGACCAGAGTCAACACAAGAAGCTAGCTGCAGCTGTTACTACCAGGAATCTCCTTATCAGGAACCTTACAGAGCGCCCAGCTGATCCTGTGACTGAAGCACTTCTCAAGGAAGTTCAGGAGGATGAGTTTGGTCTTGGTGTTTGATTTTTGCTTGTTGTTGCTTTCATTTCATGTACTTTTGTTTTCTTATGTTGTATTTTGACCCCTCAGAGGGCATGTATTGTAAAAAGAAACAAATTATGTATCATTTACCTTTTTGTAATATATGTGTTGTTGGTTTTATCTGATTTCTTCAAAGCAACATCAACAACATCTTCTTCAAGGGTCTGGAAGGGTCAAAACCAAGTGCCAAGCCGGATACCTTGGAAACAAATAAGCATAACTGCATTGCATACTAACCTTTTACCTTGTTTTGTAGGTTTTTTATTATTTGTTACTAACTCTGTTGTGAACTCAGGAACTATTGCTCGACGGCGTGTGTTCCCACTCAACCGTCCGCACAGATATCCAACCCGCAACAATCTTCCGGGCATACAAATGGACCAGGTACAGCAGGACCTTACAGAGGTCAGGAACCAAATGGCCAATGAAAGACTAGAAATGAGGAATCAGATGACTCAATTTATGGAGGTGATGAACAATATGGCTCAGAGCCAAGAGAGATTAAGAGCAATGGTAGAAAGGCAGAATCAAGAAGATCCCCATCTAGGGACTGCTGGGACAAGCAACAATGAGAGGGTCCAACCTCATGTCAACCCCCCTGTATTTGGACCCCACCTTCATCCAGAAATCAACATTCCTGCTAATGTTCAAGGGACTGCCACTGCAGGTAGAGTGCTGCAAGAAGACCCCCAGGAAGATCAGTTCACAGTGATGGGAGCTGGGGAAGAGGCCTATGACAGAAGGCTGGATGAAATAGCTGAAAAGTTAAGATCCTTGGAGTCCCAAAACTCTTTGGGTTTTGATGTTATGGACATGGGCTTAGTGGACGGGGTCAGGATTCCCCATAAGTTTAAGCCTCCTTGTTTTGAAAAGTACAACGGGACTTCCTGCCCGCGGACCCACTTGCAATCCTTTCTGGGGAGGCTGAAGGCATATACCATGGACGAAAAGCTATGGATGTTTTATTTTGAGGATAGCTTAACCGGAGCTTCAAGAGAATGGTACTCTCATCTGACAAGAGCAACCATTAGGTGTTGGAAGGATTTGGCAGAGGCCTTCATTAGACAATACCAGTATAATTTGGATATGGCTCCCAACAGGACCCTCCTGATGGGAATGTCACAATCATCCAGAGAGAGCTTTCGGGAGTACGCCCAGAGATGGAGACAGCTGGCTGCTGCTGTCCAGCCATCTATGTCAGAGAGGGAGATGGCAGATATGTTTATGAACACCCTCCAAGGAACATACATTGACAGGCTAGCTGCCTTCTCTTCAACCAGCTTTGCAGATGTTGTTATAGCTGGGGAAAGAATTGAGAGCCTGTTAAAGATGGGCAAAATTTCTGACAACGGTGCCAGCTCATCCAGCAATACAAGGAAGCCTTTTGTGGGCCCAAGAAGAACTGGTGAGACCAATGCTATCCATGCCAACAGGGGCAGGCCCCAATATGTTCATAGGTCTGTGGCAGCAGTCACCATTCCCGCTCCAGTTCATCCACAACCAGCTTATCAACCACCGCAGCAAAATTATCAGCAACAAACTCAGTATCCTCCTCAGAGAAACTACAACAACACCAACAACAACAACCAGCAAAGACCATATCAACAGAGACCATCTCAGGCCAATAGGGTGATTGATCCGATCCCTATGCCCTATGCCACATTACTGCCACAACTCCTGAAACTCAACCTGGTTGAGCTAAGGACGTTGGCACCTCCAGATCCTACCAGTCTACCCAGAAATTACGACTCCAACGCCAGATGTGCTTTTCATTCAAATGCACCTGGCCATAGTACAGAGAAGTGTAGAGCTTTGCACATGAAGGTACAAGACTTGGTAGATTCTAAGGCTCTAAATTTTGCACCACCGCCAAATGTTAACAAAAACCCTATGCCACACCACGGAGGTCCCAGAATCAATGCTATTGAAGAAGACAGGCCGTCTTACTTAATAACCAGTGTGGGTCAGATTCGGACACCGTTGGTAGAGATTAAAGCTCAACTCCTCGAATGTCGAATGTTCCCGGGATGTGAGCTAGGGTGTGCTTATTGCAACATTTCAGTGAATGGCTGTGATAACTTGAGAGATGGCATAAATGGTCTCATCCAGAGTGGTCTGCTTCAGATCACAACATCAATTCCTACCAATCAAGCAATCTCATTAACAACAGTTCCCGAGTCTTCTACAACTGCAACAACCATTGTTCCAGACAACTCTTCAGTTTCATCAACAAATATTTCATCTGTCATTTCAACTGACCAGATATCAACAAACATCCCTTCTACAACTTCAGCACCACTTCATTTTGAATCTCCTACAACAACAACACCCATCCTTCCAACAATGTCTCCTACAACTTCAACAACAAATGTCTCAACAGTTACGATTTATTATGATCCTGAAAATGATTCTGCTTACAACTCACAGAATGCCACTCCCATCAGAGCACCAGTCACAATATATTATGATCCACAGACTATCATGGTCCCTTCTGCAGCTGCCATCAGTCCAGTCACTATCACAGTGCCTGGTCCAGTACCTTATGAAAGCAGTAATGCTATCCCCTGGCATTACGGCTCTGATCTATACTGCGGAGGACAGAAAATCACTCTTGAATCATCAACCCCTGCACCACAAATAGACAATGTGGGAGGAGGCGGAGGCTTCACTCGAAGCGGACGTCTCTTTGCCCCACAAATTCAAAGACCCACTGCCGAAGCAGAAGCTGCTGCCAAGGCAAAAGGGAAGAACTTGGTGCAGGAGGAGCAAATTGTTAAGGAAGCTTTGAAGACACCCTTTAATCAAGAAGTTGATGAATTCATGAGAATCATCAAGAAAAGTGATTACAAGATAGTGGACCAGCTTCACCAGACGCCTTCCAAGATCTCTATTCTATCATTGCTTATGTGCTCCGAGGCTCATCGGAACGCACTACTAAAAGTCTTGCACGCAGCTTATGTGCCAGAAGGGATCACCGTCAATCAGTTGGAAGATGTGGTTGGAAATGTTAATGCTAGTCATGGACTAGGGTTTACCAACACTGATTTGACTACAGAAGGCCGCAATCATAACAAAGCTTTGCACATCACCATGGAATGTAAAGGTGCAGTCCTTTCCCATGTGCTGGTAGACACAGGATCATCCCTCAATGTCTTACCTAAAAAGGCTCTTGTGAAGTTGGAATATGAAGGATTGGCATTACGCCCCAGTAACTTGGTAGTGAGAGCCTTTGACGGTTCTAAGAGATCAGTTCTGGGAGAGATTGAGTTGCCTATAACGATTGGCCCACAAACTTTCAAAACGACCTTCTACGTGATGGATATACAGCCTGCCTACAGCTGTCTATTGGGTAGGCCATGGATTCACGCCGCTGGCGCCGTGACCTCAACCCTTCACCAGAAGTTAAAATTCGAGTGGGAGGGTCAAGTCGTTACTATCTGTGGAGAGGAGGATATTTTTGTTAGCCACCTGGCTACCTACAAATATATTGAGATGGATGGGGAGATCCATGAAACGATGAGTCATGTATTCGAGGCCTTGAACATAAATGAAACCTCTGCTGTACCTGGAACCTCAATGACGTCATACCAACAAGCCCGAAAGGTTGTTGAAGAAGGAACTGCCCAAGACTGGGGCAAATTGTTACCTGTGGAGAAGAAAGAGGATAGATTTGGGTTGGGTTACAAACCAACTCAACAAGATCAAGCAGAGGCTGCTAAGGAGCCCAACTTTGTTAGTGGGGGGATGCTCACCCCTGATGCTGTCAACAACTTGGAAGACGAGGATGAAGGCGACCGCAACCTGGAGAGTTGGATCCGTCCAAAGATCCCGGGGAGCAGTATCTCAAACTGGTCTTCCCAGGAAATTATAAGAGTTACTCATGCAGAGTAATTATTATTTCCTGTATTTTTATAGCATGCATCAAAGTATTGCATCTTGTCCAAGATGACAAGACTCATTTTGTAATCGGGCCATCTGTACTTTTTGTGCAACAAGATTAATCAATGAAATATCAGACATCTTTGTTTGCAAACGAGTCTTTTTCTTTTCCGCTCACTGTTCTTTCCATTTTTCTTTTTGTACAAAAAAAATAAATGGCGATGTTTTCAAAATGACAACTTTATTTCACTTTTCTAAACAAGATTAAAATCAAATCACTAAAATGAACAAACTGAACCCTTGCAGAGAGTACCTTCCAGACAGCACCGACAACAGCACAGCTTTGACTTCGTATGACTTTGACAATCCAATCAATCAAGCTGATGAAGGGGTTGAAGAAGAATATGAGCTTCCTGAAGAGCTAGCCAGGTTGTTGAGACAAGAGGAAAAGGTTATCACTCCTCATCAGGAGGAGGTTGAAACAATTAATCTTGGTACAGATGAAGACGTGAAAGAAGTTAAAATCGGGGCCTGCTTGCAAGACTCAGTGAAGAGACAACTGATTGATCTGCTTCAAGAATATGTGGACGTGTTTGCTTGGTCTTATCAGGACATGCCAGGGTTGGACACCGACATTGTTGTGCACAAGCTGCCTTTAAGAGAAGAATGCCCGCCGGTTAAACAGAAACTGCACCGTACTCGCCCAGACATGGCCATGAAAATCAAAGAAGAGGTACCAAAGCAATGGGACGCCGGGTTCCTTGCTGTAACTAGCTATCCACCGTGGGTTGCTAATATTGTACCTGTGCCTAAGAAATACGGCAAAGTAAGGATGTGTGTTGACTACCGGGATCTGAATAGAGCCAGCCCGAAGGATGACTTCCCATTACCTCACATCGATGTATTGGTGGATAATACGGCTCAGTTCTCGCTATTCTCCTTCATGGATGGATTTTCAGGATACAACCAGATCAAGATGTCACCTGAAGACATGGAGAAGACAACCTTCATCACACCTTGGGGCACGTTCTGTTACAAAGTGATGCCATTCGGACTGAAGAATGCTGGTGCAACATATCAACGGGCTATGGTAACATTATTCCACGATATGATCCATAAAGAAATAGAATGTTATGTGGATGACATGATTGCCAAGTCCCTTACTGAAGAAGATCACCTGGTGAATCTACTGAAGCTTTTCAAGCGTCTGAGGAAGTACCAATTAAAGCTGAACCCCAACAAGTGCACATTCGGGGTGCGATCTGGTAAGCTGTTGGGATTTATCGTAAGCGAGAAAGGGATTGAGGTTGGCCCTGATAAAGTTAAAGCTATTCAAGAGATGCCTGCACCAAAGACAGAAAAGGAAGTTCGAGGGTTCTTAGGTCGATTGAACTACATTTCAAGGTTCATATCTCACCTCACAGCAACCTGTGAACCCTTGTTCAAGCTATTGAGAAAGGAACAGACTGTCAGGTGGAATGAAGACTGCCAAAGGGCTTTTGACAAGATCAAGGAGTACTTGCAAGAACCTCCAATCCTTATGCCTCCAGTTGAAGGAAGACCTCTAATCATGTACTTGACAGTATTAGAAGAGTCAATGGGGTGTGTGTTGGGCCAGCATGACGAGTCTGGTCGAAAAGAGTATGCAATATACTACCTAAAGCAAAAAGTTTACCGACTGTGAACAACGTTATTCACTGCTCGAGAAAACTTGCTGTGCTTTAGCGTGGGCTGCTCGCCGACTGAGACAGTATATGTTGACCCACACTACCTTGTTGATTTCAAAGATGGACCCAGTTAAGTACATTTTTGAGAAGCCAGCACTTACCGGACGGGTTGCAAGATGGCAAATGATCCTCACAGAGTATGACATCCAGTACACGTCTCAGAAAGCCATCAAGGGCAGTGTATTGTCTGAATATCTTGCTGAGCAACCCATTGATGACTACCAACCTATGAGATTTGACTTCCCTGATGAAGACATCATGTTCATAAAAGCAAAAGATCATGAAGAGCCTGTTCATACTGAAGGGCCCGACCCAGAAGAAGAATGGACTATGATGTTTGATGGGGCTGTCAATATGAATGGTCGTGGTGTTGGTGCAGTACTCATTACACCTAAAGGAGTTCACATGCCTTTCTCGGCAAAACTCACTTTCAACTGCACTAACAACGAAGCTGAATACGAAGCTTGCATTATGGGTCTTGAGGAAGCCATTGAGCTCAGGATCAAGACATTGACTGTATTCGGAGATTCGGCTCTGGTAGTTAATCAAACCAACGGCAAATGGTACATGCACCAGGATCATTTGATACCTTACAGGGATTATAC
This sequence comes from Lathyrus aphaca, assembly GCA_963966055.1. Lineage (NCBI taxonomy): Eukaryota > Viridiplantae > Streptophyta > Magnoliopsida > Fabales > Fabaceae > Lathyrus > Lathyrus aphaca. Next base: position 310,691,117 of record OZ014523.1, read on the forward strand.
AAGGAGGTTATTGACTTTCTTTACAACGGTCAAGCTTGAGTATATCCCTCGGGACGAGAATCAGTTTGCAGATGCTCTGGCTACCATTTCGTCTATGATCAAAGTTCAAGCTGACAACTTTGTACCACAGATATCAGTGTCCAGACTCGACAGACCAGCGTATGTATTTGCAGCAGATGTTGTCGAAGACGATAAGCCTTGGTTCCATGACATTAAGTGCTTCTTGGAGGATCAAACATACCCACCTGGGGCATCTTCCAATGATAAGAAGACTTTGAGAAGGCTTGCCGGTAGTTTCTTCCTGAATACTGATGGTTCCCTATACAAGAGAAATTTTGATATGGTACTCCTCAGATGCGTTGACAAGACAGAAGCATATTTGTTGATGCATGAAGTGCATGAAGGATCCTTTGGTACCCATGCTGGAGGACATGCAATGGCTAAGAAGCTGTTAAGATCAGGTTATTACTGGATCACAATGGATGCCGACTGTTGTGCCTACGCCAGAAAATGCCATAAATGCCAGATTTATGCGGATAAGGTGCATGTGCCTCCCAATCCTTTGAATATAATGTCTTCACCCTGGCCCTTCGCCATGTGGGGCATTGACATGATCGGCAAGATTGAACCGACTGCTTCAAATGGCCACAGATTCATCCTGGTCGCCATTGACTATTTCACCAAGTGGGTCGAAGCAGCTTCATATGCAAACGTTACAAGGCAAGTGGTAGCCAGATTTCTGAAAAGAGATATCATCTGCCGATACGGAGTTCCCGAGCGAATCATTACTGACAATGGTTCTAACTTAAACAACAAAATGATGGCTGAACTATGCCGGGACTTCAAGATCCAACACCACAATTCTTCTCCTTACAGGCCAAAAATGAACGGCGCTGTTGAGGCAGCTAACAAGAATATCAAGAAGATTGTGCAAAAGATGGTAGTCACTTATAAGGACTGGCATGAAATGCTACCATTTGCCTTACATGGGTACCGCACGTCGATCAGGACATCCACTGGGGCAACACTGTATCAACTTGTGTATGGTATGGAAGCAGTCCTGCCTGTTGAAGTCGAGTTACCCTCTTTACGGGTACTGATGGATGTTAAACTGAGTGAAGCAGAATGGGTTCGGGCCCGATACGAACAACTGAGTCTGATTGAAGAGAAAAGATTGGCTGCAATCTGTCATGGGCAGCTGTATCAGAAAAGAATGAAGAGAGCCTTCGATCAGAAAGTTAGGCACCGAGAGTACCAAGTAGGAGATCTTGTGCTGAAAAGAATCCTCCCTCCTCATACAGACCACAGAGGCAAATGGACTCCGAATTATGAAGGACCATTCGTGGTAAAGAAAGTCTTCTCTGGTGGAGCACTGATGCTCAGCACCATGGATGGTGAAGATTTCCCATCCCCTGTGAATTCAGATGCAGTTAAAAAATACTTCGCATAGAAATGACCCGCTGGACATAAAAACAGAATGTAAGTCCAGGCAAAAATAGGGCATCCCGGCGAGTCAAAAACAGAATAAAAGACTCGGGAAAAAATAAGGGAAAATAAACAAAAAAATGTACACCCGCTGAGTTGAAAAGCCGCATCGGACAACTCAGGCAAAAATGGGTATCCCGATGGATTGAAAACCCGAAAGGGCGGTCCATGCAAAATAAGGGAATAAGCGAACAACTACATTCTGAATTCATCTGTATCACTTACAACTTGGTAAACCTCGAAAGGATCAAGCTTCAATCAGAATCAACCTTCTTCAGAAAGCAAGACGAGAAGAACGTCAAATGTCATACGAGTCATAGCAAAAGAGGAAGCTCCTTGAAGCGTCTTCAACATTGCCAGCATTTTGTTTCTCAATTTGTAACAATCTCCTCATTTTAGGAGATATGTTTCTTTGACTGTATCTTGCCAATTCAGGGCACATGAATTAATAAAATCATATTTTTAGTCATGTTTCGTCTTGTACGTTTTATTTTGCAAAAAAATGTCTGATGTCTTAAGGAAAAAACTGATTGCATAAAGTACAGATGCTTTTCTTCTAAAAATACGTGCTTGCAGGAAATATGCTTACTCTCAGAAGTGTCTAAACTCCTACGACGGAATCCAGTAAGGGATGCCTCGGGATCACTTGTGCGCTTCTATCTTTGCAGGATTGCAGGTATTCAAAGCACAACTTAGGGCATGTAAGTTTCATCCCAGCAAGCTGGCAAATCAACACTCAGTCTCAGCACCCGAAGTGCTCTCTCCCCAGCTGAGTTGCCTCTTATCACTCTCCCCGGATGAGTTACCACTTGTTACTTCTCCCAGCCGAAGTACCATTCATCCTTCCTCAGCTGAGCGCAAAGACAGGGAATCATCCTCCCCACAGAGCTTCAGCCTCTATCCAGAAGAGCAACGCTCGAAGGGATCACAACAGAGTGACGAAAGCTTCTACAACCCCAGCTGGATCTCTCATTTACAAGGATGTGTCTATCAGTGACCTATATCCCCAAGCAAATACATTATCAGATCTACCAATGATCTCATCCCCAGCTGGGATGTCCACTTCAAGCAGATCGAACAGAGATCTTCACAGCAACGGGATCCAAATCCCAGTTTGGTATCTTCGCATAATCATAGCATTCGCATCATATTCACCCAAGAAGCGTAGCATTCCGTCTCATACGGAGCATTACGGCAAAAATCAAACATATAGCATAATCATAAGCCATGTTTTGAAACAAACACTTGTGAGTATTTGAAACTCACCAACAATATACAGAATACCCCCCAGATTCCCCAGCAAAAGCAGTTGCCTCACATTCACAAACACCAGTATATACTCCCTTTGACACCTATCCGTGCCATCATCCCTCAGTAAAGTCGCCCGGGCACTCTTTACAAACAAGACCACCTGTATTACAGATACTTTTCGGCACCCGTCCGTGTCATATCCCCAGCAGAAAGCCAAAGACTGCTCTCTTTGCACTCACATATACTTAAATACCATTTCCTTGACATCCGATACTTGTTCATATTATACTTTTCTCCTTTTGACACTCGTCCGTGTCACCCTCTCCAGCAGATTAAATACTCATCTATACACCACTCACCCTTATACAGATACTCGTCCGTATCTTGTATACACTGTTTATGTCCTCACAGATTCGACACTGGTCTGTGTTCTCTGTTAACCCGTTGGTACTCGTCCGTACCATCATCTCAGAACATACGTCAAGCGTTTGTTTCTACATGATACTCGTCCGCATCATAGTCTTAAGGATGCTCGTCCGCATCTTTAATCCATACACTGTGTCAAACACTCTTGTCTTCTTGAATATAAACACTCGTCTGTGTCTACTATTCCCCAGAAGAGTCCCTGCAGATTCAACACTCGTCCGTGTTCTTTGTTAACCAGTTGATACTCGTCCGTATCATCATCTCTGAACACGTGTCAGTATTTGTTTCTACCAGATACCCGTCCGTATCATAGTCTTAAGGATGCTCGTCCGCATCTTTAATCTATACCCAAACATCTAAACACTTATACCTTTTGTTTCTTGGATATAAACACTCGTTCGTGTTTACTATTCCCCGGTAGATCACCAACAAAGCAAGTTTTCCTTGTTTATCTGACATTCGTCCTGTGTCATGATAAACCCTGAGAGCAGCCGTACCCTGCTAGGTGGTCGTCCTCCACCTCTTGATGGTCGTCCTCCATCATGCTCACCCGATGGCCGTCCCCATCGTTGATTCTCTATCCGACATTCGTCCTATGTCGTGATATTTAGCAGCCGTCCCCTGCTAGGTGGTCGTCCTCCACCTCTTGATGATCGTCCTTCATAATTTTATCCAATGGCCGTCCCCATTGTTGATTTTGGTTGTCTGACATTCGTCCTGTGTCATGATAAAACCTGAGAGCAGCCGTACCCTGCTAGGTGGTCGTCCTCCACCTCTTGATGGTCGTCCTCCATCATGCTCGTCCGATGGCCGTCCCCATCGTTGACCTTTTATCCGGCATTCATCCTATGTCGCGATATTTTCGGCAGCCGTACCCTGCCAGGTGGTCGTCCTCCACCTTAGATGACCTTCCCTCATCTTAACCCAACAGAGCAGCCGTCCCCTGCTAGGTGATCGTCCTTCACCTTTGATGACCATACCTCATCATCTGTTTATTTCATTTATTTTTTAACCCGATGGCCGTCCCCGTCGTGGTCCCTTTTCTTTTTAGCCTGATGGCCGTCCCCATCATTGGTTACTTTACTTTATGAACTTGATGGCCGTCCCCATCATAATCCCTTTTATCCCCAGCATGTCGGCCGTCCCCGTCATTGCTCTTTACCCAGCAGTCGTCCTCTGCTCGACGGTCGTCCTCCGTCGCCTGCACTTTACAACATACTTTATTTTCCTTTTACAATCTATATCCCTTTTCTTCTTCATGCTGTGAGTGCAAATTTTGGATTGTCTTTGGTATTCAACCACAAGTTATCTTGTTTGCCTGTTAAGCCGTTGCTTACATCCTGCACAGCTAACTCATGTTTGAATAAGGGCAGCTGTAAACACCCCAAATTTGCCCTCACCCATTCACACCATGGCTTGAGGTCATTTCATATGCATAAACACAATCATAACATCTCATATCACATTTTTGAGTCACTGCATTGGTTCAAAGTCATCTGCATCTAGGGTTTGTGATCTGAGAAATCCAAGGGCTTTTTGAGCCATTCCAAAGGTCATCAATCACTTCAAAGGGGTCCATGTGTGTTCAAGTATCATATTATATCCTCTCAAAGTCAAGAATGCCAAAGAATCACAAGAACTGAGATTGGTGTGGAAGCAGGGCCAGGCTTGACTGCACAGATGACCTAAAATTAGGGTTTTGGTTTCAGAGGCCATAACTCCAAATTTTTTGGTCATTCTTGTTTCTATTGGTCTCTATATGGTATAGGGAGTATGCATATCAATTTTCATGAAGAAATTCCATGGGGAAGTCATCTGATCAAGAGTTGACTTTTCAAGCAAGTCAGTGCAAAATCAGGGCATCTGAGGCCCCCAATAACCCAACAAAGGGGTGTTCTTCATCATTTTGATTGTATATGATCTTTATTTGATCATGGAAGATGTTAGAAGTTCACAAAATTGAAGAATTTCAAGACTTTTGCAAAGTTGACTTTTTGGACAAGTTTGACTTTTAATGAAAATGTCATTTTATGCAACTTTTTCAACCCTTACTTTTTGATTCAAGAAAGCTTCAAATGGAAAAACTTTGGTCATGAAAGTTGTAGAATAGATCTTTCCCTTTTCAAAAAGTACAAGAACATGACCTAATTCATTTTGGATCAAAAGTTATGGCTCATCAAAGTTGGCAAAAATCACTAAATTTCAAGTTATGCACCAAATGGAAAAACTTGCAAATTCTTGTACCAAGGCAATTTGTGACTTCAAATTGATGTCTAACCTTTACACAAACATCACACAAGTCCTAAAAATCAGAATGGGCCAAGGGATCACATGTTGTATGGCTTGTGAAGCAAGACTTTTTCATGAAGAACCAAAAGTGAACCAAGTTGCAAAACACATGATAACTTCTCATCCACTTGCTAGCTACTTTGCTGATCAACCCTAGCCTTTTCCCTCACCATGCTGCGCAGCATACCCACCTTGTACTTGGCTAGAGATTGACCCATGCTTCTCTTACACAAAAGTTGACAATTTGCAAAAGCAACCATACCTATCACAAAAGGACATGTCACATCTTCTGACCAATGAGCATTGTTTATACAAATCAATTGCAAGCCAAACCACACAAGAGGCCAGCCTGAAACCAGCCATAGCACCACATTCTCATTTTCACACCTTTGAGCAAAAACTTTCGAAACTCAGCATACAAGCCACAAACACTAAAACAAACTTCAAAAACTTTCTCACCATGCTTCACTGAACACAAAGCACCCTTCAAAGCAGCCTGAAACTCAAAGAAACAGAAATACGTTTCCTTCACTGCCCTGAACAGAACTTGTTCAAACTTCCAAACCAGCCTTCACAAACTCCTTCTAAGCATCAAGAGTTCATCAGGGGCCTAAGAGGAGTGGATTGCACAAAGAGAAGGGGTCAGAAAGTGGCAAACTGAAAAGCTTCAAACTCAGGTAGCTTCATGAACATTTTTTCCAGAAATGATTTTTAAAGTTCCTAAGTTGTTCTTCATGATTCACTGATCACTCTGATGTTGTTGGTTTTGAAAATGGTGAAGAGATGAGAGTTTAATCTTGTTCTGAAACTTTTTGCCCTAAAACTATTTTAATTCGATTCTCTCTGTTTAGGAATGATAAATGTTGTTTGAATGGGGGTTTTGATTCGTGATTGAGTGGGGAAGAGTTCTGGGCAATTAGATTTCGTTTTAGATGCGTGTGGAGGGAGTTTGGAATTTTGAGTGATCGAAGAAGATGACCGGAACACAGTTCCGGTCACCTGAGAGTCATTAAGGCTGAATTAGGGCTAATTAATTAGGGTTAGTGAGTTTGAATGTAGGCCGTCCAGATGCGCGCCTAGTCAACTCCCGCGCGTGTGAGTTTGAATAATGGCCTCAGGATCTGTTGACTTCTTCATTAATTCATTTAATTTCATTTTTATTTTCATTTAAATACATTTGTTTTCTATATTTTATTTAAAATAGCAAAACTTATTCAAAAATTCTGAAATTTTTTATGCACACTTTTATTAAATTTTAGAACACAAAAATATTTTTATTTTTATTTTTTGCATTCTAAAAATATTTTTAAATATTTAAAAGTTTATTTTTAATTAATTAATGAGAATTAATTAATTAAAAATGCTTTTAGGTATTTAAAAATCACCAAAAATTTCATGAAACATTTAAAACCATTTAGGAACATTGTCCAACCCTCAAACCAAATTTCTTTTTTGATCTTGATGCATTTTGAGAATTTTTCATGGAATTAAAATCATTTTAATGCATTATTTTGATCCAAACTTCCAAAAATCATTTCTGCCTAACCATTGAGAGTTGGACCTTGATTATTTTTGCATTGCATTGTGTTTAGCATGTAGTATGTGAGATTAAATGGGCATGATTTGATCTTTCATTTTCATTTTGTTTGGCATTTTTCTTGTTAAGGAACCCTAAAACCCTAGAAAACTTAGGAAAATCATAACTTGAATTAGGTTAAGAGTTGGAACTTCTCCTTTGGGCAGTGAGTTAGTATAGGATTAGGGATCCTTTGAATGCATTTTCAATTTTTTTATCTTGATGTTTGCTTCTGATTTTAGTTTTTGTTTGATGCATTAATCATAAACCCTAATTTGGGCTCCCATATGCACTCATCTTGCATTTGCATTCATACCTTGACTTGCCATGACATTTTATGCATCCATTTGATTCATTTAACATCTTAAGACATATTGAAAGCATGTTTGACCATTGCATCTTGCATTTGCCCTGTTGTATGCCATTTGCAATTCATAACTTTTCATGTATGTTCATGGTCCTTAACTTGCTTCATTTGCATTCTTTTGTTCATGTGACCATTCTCATGTCTTAATTCATGTTTTCATCATCTCATAACACCATTATCATCTCATATATGCTTCTGGTTTTGATTTGCATCATGCCATTTCATCCCATTTTGCATTGCATTGCATTCCTTTCACTAACTTATCAGGTGGTAAGTAACTTTGAGAAGTGGATGTGCCTTCACTTCTCACATTTTCTTTTCATCTCCTTCATGCATCCTTGCTGCATTTTGACATGTGTTTGAGGTTGAGCTTGCTCATTCTTCTTCTTCTTACTTTCTTTCCTCAAGTGACTTGCCTTCTTAAATGAAGCAAGTTACTTTGCTTCTCCTGATCCTTTCATCTGCTTCCTGGTGGTTCCATTGAAGATTTCTCTTGTAAACCTCACAAACCTTAGGAACAACCAAGCATGACAATGATTAGGGTTTTGATTAGTCTCCCCACTTAGTTTTTACCTTTGTGTCTCTTTGAGTCTTCTCCTCTCACCTCATAATCAGGGACTAAACCCTAAAGGCTTTAAGGCTTTGTGATTAAGCTTATGCCTGCATCCTTCTATTAGGATGGAGTGTATAACTTTAATCCTAAGTGTTAAACCCTTAATGTGTTTAACTCCTTTAATCAATCCACTTAATAATCATCAAGACATCACACTTGTAACTTGGGCCTTGCATTAGGGTTCTAATTCTTCCTTAATTGGTTAAGAAGGACTAACCCTAGTGTTAATGGACAAGTCCCCCTCAAGTTGTCTTACAAACCCTAAAACTCACTTCATCATCATACCATCTAAATAAAATCCACTTAATAAAGGCTTTGTTTTCTCATGAGTTTAATCCCTAATCATGGATTAAGTTGAGGAGCTTTCCTCAGCTTAAACATTCTCATCTATTATCCTTCTATTAGGATGGTGTAATGAGTCTGTTTAATCCCTGATTATGGCTTAACCTCATTACTTAACACTAAACAAAAACAACAAAAACATCTAATTAATCACAAGTAGGTTAATGATCTTAATCCTACATCAAAGGTGATTAAGTGTGAGAATCTGACTTCACACTTAAGGTATTCTCATTACCCCTAATCAGAGGGAGGATGTGATGAGTTTACTAACCCATTGGTTTAGGCTTAAGCTCATTAACTTATGACAAACTTTCAAGAGCAATAAAAGACTGAAAACACAAAAAAACAAACAATAACCGTCTCCTTCGGGATTCTTTTCTCATCACCCTCACTCACAAACGGGAACTTGCTTCTTCCGTCTAATGCAAGACAGTTTGCATCTGTGCCAGACAGATCATACACTTGAGCGTAGACAAGTAGGCAGTTCACAAATCAATTCATCTTTCAGTATCTTTGAGTCGAACTACGGTGTTCTGACTTCCTCATTGCACGAGAGGATACGTAGGCATAACTTAACAGTTATCGAACAAGAGTCTCTGTATATTCCCCCTCCTTCAGTATCATTCTTTTAGCCTCATATTCTTGAGCATTTCATTTCTTGTCCCTGCACTGACACTGTATATATATTACACTTCACTTCTTTTACACTGACACCTGTACATCCTTTTCCAGCTCTTTTATACACAAATTGCACTGACACTACCCCTTTAAAACACAAATCTTTTAAGCGTGGATCCCGTCGAGTACGACGGACAATCTGGGTGCTAATACCTTCCCAGGTTGTAACCAACCCCCTTTCTCAGTCTCTCTGGTTCGCAGCCGTCTTATCCATCTTTCTAGGTCTATGCAGCATTGCCTTTCCTCCGGGATAAAAATGCCTAGCTGGCGACTCTTGTCTTTTTGAGTTCACTCCTGTGTGTTCTCATTTATCTTTTCGCCGACCGTTCGCGCTTGTACCGGGATGCAAATCTTTGGGAGCGACAGTAGTCATCTCAAAACTTTTTTCCAGAAACATGTTTTTAAGTTCTTAAAAGCTTCTATGCACTCTCCTGATCATGAATATGTGTTTACTTTTGAAAATGGTTGAGAAACCAGCATGTATGAACTGTCTGAAATTTCTTGCCCTAAGAATGTTTTGATTCGATTTGGCTGATTAATGAATGAAAAATGATGTTTGATTGAGGGGTTTGATTCGTTTTTGATTGGGGATGAGTTCTGGGCAGTTAGATTTCGTTTTCATTGCGTGTAGAGAGAGATTGAGAAATGAGCTAGACGGAGAAGACGACCGGAACACTGTTCCGGTCGCCTGAAAGTGATTAGGGCAGGATTAGGGTTAATTACATTAATTAGGGAAGTTTGAATCTCAACCCTTGGATGTGGCGCCAAGTCAAACGCGCGCGCTGCCAGTTCAAATCTAGGCCTTTGGATCTGATTACTTCTCATTTAATTAGTTTTTATTTTCATTTTAATTCATTTGTTTTCTCCATTTTATTTAAAATAGCATAACAATTTTAAAATTCTGAAAATTTTTGTATAAACTTTTATGAATTTTCAGAAACCAAAAACATTTTTATTTTTATTTTTTTTCATAAAAAAATATTTTTAAATCATTTAAAAGATTATTTTTAATTAATTAATGAGAATTAATTAATTAAAAATACTTTTAGGTATTTAAAAATCACCAAAAGATTCATGAAACCTTTAAAATCATTTAGAAACATTGTCCAACCCTCAAACCAAATTTCTTTTTTGATCTTGATGCATTTTGACAATTTTCCATGGAATTAATTCAATTTCAAAGCATTATTTTGATCCAATCTTTGAAAATTCATTTTAGCCTAACCATTGAGAGTTGGACTTTGATTCTTTTTGCATTGTGTCTTGCATAACATGTAGTTTGTGAGATTAAATTAGCATGATTTGATCTTGCATTTTCCTTTTGTTTGACATTTTTCTTGTCAAGGCACCCTAAAACCCTAGAAATCTTAGAAAATTCATAACTTTCATTAGGTTAAGAGTTAGAATCCCTCCTTTGGGCAGTGAGTTTGTATAGGGTCAGGGTTACTTTGAGAGCATTTTCAATTTTTTATCATGATGTTTGCCTCTGGTTTTGAATTTTGTTTCATGCATTGATCATAAACCCTAATTTGGGCTTCCTTTTGCATACATCTTGCATTTGCTTGCATACCATGACTTGCCATGATATTTTATGCATTCATTTGATTCATTAGACATCTTAAGACATGTTGAAAGCATGTTTGATCATTGCATCATGTATTTTCCATGTTGTATGTCATTTTCATCTCATAACTTTTCATGTGTGTTCATGGTTCTAAACTTGCTCCATTTGCATCGATTTGTTCATGTGATCATCCTCATGCCTTGATCCATGTTTGCATCATCTCATAACATCATTATCATCTCATATATGCTTTTGGTTTTGGTATGCATCATGCCATTTCATCTCATTTTTGCATTGCATTGCATTCCTTTCACTAACTTTTCAGGTGGTAAGTTACTTTGAGAAGTGAATTTGCCTTCACTTCTCACATTTTCTTTTCATCTCTTTTATGCATCCTTGCTGCATTTTGTTATGTGTTTGAGATTAAGCTTGCTCTTTCTTCTTCTTCTTACTTTCTTTCTTCAAGTGACTTGTCTTCTTAAATGAAGCAAGTTACTTTGCTTCTCTTTGCTCCTTTCATCTGCTTCATGGTGGTTCCTCTGAAGATTTCTTTCTTAAACCTCACAAACCTTAGGAACAACCAAGCATGACAATGATTAGGGTTTTGATTAGTTCCCCACTTAGTTTTACCTTTGTGTCTCTTTGAGTCTTCTCTTCTCATCCCATAATCAAAGACTAAACCCTAAAGGTTTTAAGGCTTTGTGGTTAAGCTTATGCCTGCATCCTTCTATTAGGATGGAGTGTATAACTTTAATCCTAAGTGTTAAACCCTTAATGTGTTTAACTCCTTTAATCAATTCATCTAATAATCATCAAGATATCAAGCTTGTAACTTGGGCCTTGCATTAGGGTTCTAATTCTTCCTTAATTGGTTAAGAAGGACTAACCCTAGTGTTAATGGACAAGTCCCCCTCGAGCTGTCTTACAAACCCTAAAACTCATTTCATCATCATATCATTAACTAAAATCCATCTAGTAAAGGCTTTGTTTTGTCATGAGCTTAATCCCTAATCATGGATTAAGTTGAGGAGCTTTCCTCAGCTTAAACATTCTCATCTATTATCCTTCTATTAGGATGGTGTAATGAGTCTGTTTAATCCTTGATTATGGCTTAATCTCATTACTTAACACTAAACAAAAACAACAAAAACATCTAATTAATCACAAGTAGGTTAATGATCTTAACCCTACATCAAAGGTGATTAAGTGTGAGAAGCTGACTTCACACTTAAGGTATTCTCATTACCCCTAATAAGAGGGAAGATGTGATGAGTTTACTAAATCCATTGGTTTAGGCTTGAGCTCATTAACTTATGACAAACTTTCAAAAGCAATAAAAGACTGAAAACTCAAAAACAAACAATAATCGTCTCCTTCGGGATTCTTTTCTCATCATCTTCATTCACAAACGAGAACTTGCTTCTTCCGTCTAATGCAAGACAGTTTGCATCTGTGCCAGACAGATCATACACTTGAGCATAGACAAGCAAGCAGTTCACAAGTCAATTCATCTTTCAGTCTCTTTGGGTCAAACTACGGTGTTCTGACTTCCTCATTGCACGAGAGGATACGTAGGCATAACTTAACAGTTATCGAACAAAAGTCTCTGTATATTCCCCCTCTTTCCAGCATCATTATTTTAGCCTCATGATCTTGAGCAGTTCATTCTCATTCCTACACTGACACATCATTTACACACTTTACACTTCTTTTACACTGACACCTGTACATCCTTTTCCAGTTCTTTTATACACAAATTGCACTGACACTACCCCTTTAAAACACAAATCTTTTAAGCGTGGATCCCGTCGAGTACGGCGGACAATCTGGGTGCTAATACCTTCCCAGGTTGTAACCAACCCCCTTTCTCGGTCTCTCTGGTTCGCAACCGTCTTATCCATATCTTTCTAGGTTTATGCAGCATTACCTTTCCTCCGGGATAAAAATGCCTAGCTGGCGACTATTTTCTTTTCCTGTGAGTTCACTCCTGTGTGTTCTCACACCCTCCCTTTGCCGACCGTTCGCGTCTGTACCCTATTTGACCCGGCTTCATCTGGTGGGAGCGACATAAATGGTTCTACATCTGTATCTCTATGTTTTGACGATAACAATTCATTATTTGTTTGAGAATAATTTTTGTACCCTAACAGTTTGTTATTGTGTATCTTTAATAAACATGTTTGATCCTGACTCTTGAACGTGAAAGCTTACAAGTTTCTGAATATATTGATCTAAATTTCTTCTGCTCAAACTCACGGATGAAAAGCTTCTAAGAAAATTGTATGTGGTTGATGCAATGTTCTCTTGGCTTTTGCTTCTGGCGTATGACTCTGATCAATTCACTTATGAAGACTGCTCAAAATTCCAAAGTTTAAACACTTAAAGTTCTGGAAGACTCTGAATAATCTCAAGTCAGACATTGATATGATCAAGCTTCTGATTGATGATTGAAGTTCCTGAACCCAAGAAAAATCAAATCTTATAATTCATGCTTTAAACAACTATTTATCCAGAAGCCACTGAAGAATGGAAGATAAGAACGAGTTTATACGTGGGAAAAATAGTACATGGTACAAATCAAATATTCCTTCCACTATGCGGATTTTATGGAATGAGAAAATTGGTGCAATACGATTGTTGTCCCCTCTGTATCAAATCGTTACTCAAGTCGCCAGCTCATTCACGAAGAATATAAGATCTGCCCTTCAATAGATCTATTTTCTACTGGCTATATAAAGACTAGAAGATTTGAAAAATGACTGCCAATAATTTTTACAAGATTGATGTATATAAGCTAGAAATATTGTGCAAAATTTTCCTTAAGTGTATTGATCTTTTAACTTGTTTATATCTGCTTGTGTAGAAGCAATCTTTGTAAACACTATTTTTACTCAAATTGTTGTTTGTAGTTCCTTAAGGGACCAGTGAGGTCAGTATCATTTAGAAGACATATAATGTGTGTCTTTGTGGATTGTTAGCCATCAGCGGTTGCTAGTGCAGGTTTAATTAGTTTATTATAGTGGATTAAGTCTTTGGGTATAAGACGAAATCACCTTAGCAGGTTGACTGGATTAACTTTGAGATTTTCAAGTGAGCCGGTATAAAAATCAAAGTGTATTTCTCTTTGTTGTTCATTAGCGGTGTTTTTTATTGAGTGAGTAAAAAACTTTTGTTTTTGAAAACCCCAATTCAAACCTTTCATTTCTTGTGTTTTTCTCACCTTCACCCATAGACCGCGCCACTGATCTAAACTGTCGATCAGGATGTGAGTCAATGGCCAACAACACGTCGGGGAGTCTTTAGCGATCACTAGAAAGAGGGGTGTACCTGCAGGAAATCTAATGCTTAAGTCACTCGGGTGAATAGGCATGTAAGAAAAGGTTAAAAAGTGAATTCCTGATCCTCCTGCAGAGGAGGGTATTTATAGTGAGCCCCTAGTGCATGACCAATGTTCTCCATTATGGGCTGAGTGTTCAGCCCAACAACGAATGACTACCAAGATTCCTATGTGAAAGTAGGGATGATCAGTTCATGGTCATTGTCCCATGTCAACTGCCCCACACTTCTCGGATAATGGAAGGACTTGCTTGTTACGAAGGACAGCATGAATCCGCGAGGTGTGAGAGTTTAGTTGGTGACGTGTTCTCGGGTGAGAAGCACGTAGGTGTCGCTCCCGCCAAATGAAGCCGGGTCAAATGGGGTACAGACGCGAACGGTCGGCGAAAGGGAATGTGAGAACACACAGGAGTGAACTCACAGGGAATGAAAGAGTCGCCAGCTAGGCATTTTTATCCCGGAGGAAAGGCAATGCTGCATAGACCTAGAAAGATATGGATAAGACGGTCGCGAACCAGAGAGACTGAGAAAGGGGGTTGGTTACAACCTGGGAAGGTATTATCACCCAGATTGTCCGCCGTACTCGACGGGATCCACGCTTAAAAGATTTGTGTTTTAAAGGGGTAGTGTCAGTGCAATTTGTGTATAAAAGAGCTGGAGAAGGATGTACAGGTGTCAGTGTAAAAGAGGTGTGAAGTGTATAAATGATGTGTCAGTGTAAGAACAAGGATGAAATGCTCATGATAATGAGGCTAAAGAATAAGGATAGAAAGAGGGGGAATATACAGAGACTTTTGTTCGATAACCGTTAAGTTATGCCTACGTATCCTCTCGTGCAATGAGGAAGTCAGAACACCGTAGTTCGACCCAAAGAGACTGAAAGGTGAATTGACTTGTGAACTGCTTACTTGCCTATGCTCAAGTGTATGATCTGTCTGGCACAGATGCAAACTGTCTTGCATTAGACGGAAGAAGCAAGTTCTCGTTTATGAGTGAATGAGATGAGAAAAGAATCCCGAAGGAGACGATTATTGTTTGTTTTTGAGTTTTCAGTCTTTTATTGCTTTTTGAAATTTGTCATAAGTTAATGAGCTTAAGCCTAAACCAATGGGTTAGCAAACTCATCACATCTTCCCTCTGATTAGGGGTAATGAGAATGCCTTAAGTGTGAAGTCAGCTTCTCACACTTAAACACCTTTGGTGTAGAATTAAGATCATTAACCTACTTGTGATTAATTAGATGTTTTTTGTGTTTTTGTTTAGTGTTGAGTAATGAGGTTAAGCCATAATCAGGGATTAAACAGACTCATTACACCATCCTAATAGAAGGATAATAGATGAGAATGTTTAAGCTGAGGAATGCTCCTCAACTTAATCCATGATTAGGGATTAAGCTCATGACAAAACAAAGCCTTTATTAGATGGATTTTAGTTAATGATAAGATGAAGAAGTGAGTTTTATGGTTTGTAAGACAACTTGAGGGGGACTTGTCCATTAACACTAGGGTTAGTCCTTCTTAACCAGTTAAGGAAGAATTAAAACCCTAATGCAAGGCCCAAGTTACAAGCTTGATGTCTTGATGATTATTATGTGAATTGATTAAAGGATTTAAACACATTAAGGGTTTAACACTTAGGATTAAAGTTACACACTCCATCCTAATAGAAGGATGCAGGCATAAGCTTAATCACAAAGCCTTAAAGCCTTTAGGGTTTAGTCCCTGATTATGAGGTGAGAGGAGAAGACTCAAAGAGACACAAAGGTTAAACTAAGTGGGGAGACTAATCAAAACCCTAATCATTGTCATGCTTGGTTGTTCCTAAGGTTTGTGAGGTTTACAAGAAAGATCTTCAGAGGAACCACCAGGAAGCAGATGAAAGGATCAAAGAGAAGCAAAGTAACTTGCTTCATTTAAGAAGACAAGTCACTTGAAGAAAGAAAGTAAGAAGAAGAAAGAGCAAGCTCAATCTCAAACACATAACAAAAATGCAGCAAGGATGCATAAAGAGATGAAAAGAAATTGTGAGAAGTGAAGGCAAATTCACTTCTCAAAGTAACTTACCACCTGAAAAGTTAGTGAAAGAAATGCAATGCAATACAAAATGAGATGAGATGGCATGATGCAAACCAAAACCAGAAGCACAAGTATGATGCTAATGATGCTATGAGATGATGCAAACATGAAATAAGGCATGGGGATGATCATATGAACATATGGATGCAAATGAAGCATGCTTAGAAACATGAACATACATGAAAAATTATGAGATGTAAATGACATACAACATGGCAAATGAAAGATGCAATGATCAATCATGTTTCTAATATGTCTTAATATGTATTATGAATCATGTGGATGCACAAAATGTCATGGTAAGTCATTGGATGCAAGCAAATGAAAGATGGATGCAAAGGAAGGCACAAATTAGGGTTTACATACATCATGCAATGCAAAAATTCAAAATCAGAAGCAAATGACAAGATAAAAAATTGAAAATGGGATCAAAGGAACCCTAAACCTATACAAACTCACTGCCCAAAGGAGGGGATCCAACTCTTAACCTAGTGAGGGTTATGAATTTCCTAAGATTGCTAGGGTTTTAAGGTACCTTGTCAAGAAAAATGCAAAACAAAATGAAAATGCAAGATCAATTCAAGCCAATTTTATCCTATAAACTATATGCCATACAAGATGCAATGCAAAAAGAATCATGATCCAACTCTCAAAGGTTAGACAGAAATGAATTTTTGAAGATTGGATCAAAATAATGCTTTGAAATTGAATTAATTCCATGGAAAATTATCAAAATGCATTAAGATCAAAAAATAAATTTGGTTTGAGGGTTGGACAATGTTTCTAAATGTTTTTAAAGGTTTCATGAATTTTTTGGTGATTTTTAAATACCTAAAAGTATTTTTAATTAATTAATTCTCATTAATTAATTAAAAATAAACTTTTAAATGTTTTAAAAATATTTTTTAATGCAAGAAATAAAAATAAAAATGTTTTTGGTTTCTGAAAACTAATAAAAGTTTGTACAAAAATTTTCAGAATTTTTAAAATTGTTTTACTATTTTAAATTAAATGGAGAAAACAAATCAAATTAAATGGAAAATAAAATGAATTAAAGGGAAAGTATGCTGATCCTAAGGCTGTGGTTTAAACTGAGAACGCGCGCGTTGACTGGCGCCATATCCAAGGGTGGAAATTCAAACTGGCCAGATTAATTATAAAACTCAATTAATTAAGATAATGACGTGGATTAGGGTTAAGTGAGTGGATCCAGGCCATTGAACGCACGCGGGAATTGACCAAGTCAGCTCATCCAACGTACCAGATTCAAACTTGCATTAATTACAGGGATTAGCCCTAATTATCTTCAGGTGGCCGGAGAAGACTTCCGGTCGTCTTCTCCGGTGGGACTCCCACCTGAAAATTTCTAAAATCCTCTAAACCTCATGAAAATGAAAACTAAACACCCAGAAATCATCCCCATACAACACTGAATCAAAACCCCTAAACAAAACTCATTTCTCATCCATTAATCATGCGAATCGAAGCCAAACATTTTTAGGTCAGAAAAGTTTCAGAACAAGATTAAATGCTTATTTCTCAACCATTTCAAAAAGTAAAAGCATCAGAGTGATCAGCAAAGCATGAGGAACAACTTAGAAACTTAAAAATCCATTTCTGGAAAAAAAGTTCTTGATATACCTGAGCTTTGAGCTTTCTCAGTTTGCAACTTTCTGACCCTCTCTCTTCGTGCAAACCACTCCTTTTAGGCCCCTGATGAAGTCCTGATGCTTGGAGAAAGTTTATGATGGCTGGTTTTTGAGATGGCAGAAGTTCTGCTCAAGGTGGGGTGAGAATCGTATTTGTGATTCTGGGAGTTTAAGGCAATGGTGATGGGTGCTTTGTGACCAGGAAAGTGTGTTGAGTTGATTTGTGAAGTTAGTTTATGAGTTTGTGGCTTGTGCAATCAGTTTCGAATGCTCTTGCAAGATGGTGTGAAAATGAGAAAACTGTGTTAGAGAGTGCTTCAGCCCTGTGTTTTTGTATGCTTTGGCTTGCTTTTGATTTGCATAAACTATTGTGATAGGTCAGATGAAGTGATGTGTGCTTTATTGATTGGTATGGCTCAAGTTGCCAAAATGTCAAAGTTGGTGTAAGAGAAGCATGGGCTACTTTCTAGCCAAGGACAAAAGGTATGTCCTGCGCAGCATGATGTGGGGAGAACCCTAGGATTGATCAACAAGTCAGCAAGCAAGTGGATTGTATCTTATGATGAGTTTTGCAAGTTGGTTCACTTTTGATTCTTATGAGATATCTTGCTCCATAGGCCATAAAAATGTGTGATCTCTTGGCCCATTCTGAACTTTAGATGTTGTATGATCATGTTGTGGAGTTTAGAAGTCCATTTGATAACTTAATTTGCCTTGAGAAGTGAATTTGCAACTTTGCCTCTTTGGTGGAAAACTTCAAATTTTGTGATTTTTGCCAACTTTGACAAGCCATAACTTTTGATCCAAAATGAATTAGGTCATGTTCTTGTACTTTTTGAAAAGGGAATGATCCATTCTACAACTTTCATGACCAAAAATTTTCCATTTGAAGCATTTTTGAATCAAAAAGCAAGGGTTGAAAAAGTTTCCCAAAATGGCAATTTCATTAAAAGTCAAACTTTCCCAAAAAGTCAACTTTGCAAAAGACTTGAAATTCTTCAAATTTGTGAAGCTCCAACCTCTTATATGATCAAATAAAGATCATATACAATAAAAATGATGAAGAACACCCTTTGGTTGGGTCATTGGGGGCCTCAGATGCCCTGATTTTACACTGACTTGCTTGAAAAGTCAACTCTTGATCAGATGACTTCCCCATGGAATTTCTTCATGAAAATTGATATGCATACTCCCTATACCATATAGAGACCAATAGAAACAAGAATGACCAAAAAATTTGGAGTTATGGCCTCTGAAACCAAAACCCTAATTTTAGGTCATCTGTGCAGTTAAACCTGGCTCTGCTTCCATGTCATTCTCAGTTCTTGTGATTTTTTGACATTCTTGACTTTGAGAGGATATAATATGATGCTTGAACATACATGGACCCCTTTGAAGTGATTGATGACCTTTGGAGTGGCTCAAAAAGCTCTTGGACTGC
Source organism: Lathyrus aphaca (assembly GCA_963966055.1). Lineage (NCBI taxonomy): Eukaryota > Viridiplantae > Streptophyta > Magnoliopsida > Fabales > Fabaceae > Lathyrus > Lathyrus aphaca. The sequence goes on from OZ014523.1 coordinate 310,710,209, forward strand.
TCAGATCACAAACCCTAGATGCAAATGACTTTGAATCTATGCAGTGAACCAAAAATGTGGTATGAGATGGTATGATTGAGTTTATGCATATGAAATGATCACAAGCCATGATGTGAATGGGTGAGGGCAAATTTGGGGTGTTTACAGTAGGGAACGTGGTTTCCACTGGCCCCAATAGAATGGGACAACACTTTGCGTCGTCCTCGACGTATAACTGGATTGGGTCGTGCTCGACGTTGGGTCAACCCTAAGCCCAATCCCAAACAAGTATTAAAAGAAACCAAGGAGTAAAGTCACACGGGATTTCCAATATTAAAAATGCAAAAATTCAGTTGTTGATTGAACTCATGACCAATACAACTTTCTCATTCGATTGGTATATCGACTGAGGAAAAAAATGACACACTAATCATAACATTCTTCTTTCCCTTAATTAAAAAATCGAGACAACCCTTTTTTTTAACTGAATTAAAATTACTTATTCGTAGTAGTGTTCAAATGTATTCATTGAGATAATTATGGAAGAAAAAAACTATTATAATTATTTTTTATTTGTTTTATTTCTATTGAAATATGGAGAATGAGTTATTTGAACCATATAACTTAACATTTGGTGGTATAATGCAATTTTATTTTTATTTTTATCTTAATGTATTCTACTAATCTAATTTGATGTCTGTATACATTTAGTTTCTACAAATGGTTTGCAATTTTTTTTTTGCTGTTTGTATTTTTTGGACTAAAGATTCTCTTTATCTTTTTTTAACGAATTCTTGCTTATAAAAAAATAAAAATAAAATTCTTTTGTTCCTTTAAAAAATTTAAGATTATGATTCAATACAGTAAAATTAATATTTCAATAAAAGATTAAGTTAATAAAATATATTTATAATGAATAATTAAATAGGTTAATTTTATATTGAGTTTTTTGTGATCATAAGTTGATCTTCCTCAATAAATAAACTTTATAAGACGCCGTCTTTGCAGTCGTTTGTTTGATGATGCGTAATATCAAAATGTATAAAGTATAGTAGTATTGTATTAACTAATATACACAGAATAAACCATAGTCAACGGCAATAAATTGAAGTTTCTTAATATATGTACTACTGTTAATTATTAATGTTTCACTTAATAGTCTCAAAAGTGAACCATTTTGAGAATTTAAATGCCTCCATATTCAATAATGTCTGCTATATCCAACTAAGTAGATTCGTAGTTTGCATGGATATCACAAATTCATACACGTTATGCTTTCATTGTTTTTTATGTACAATAAGTCCTTAGTTGGTGGCTTCAACTTCAAGTTAGAGCCTCACAAACATGGTGACTCATTTTTATGAAAACATAAATATTACGTGAGTTCTTTAAGTAATCTCTTAAATTATCACAACTTAACACATGATTCTTGTATATGTTGTAAAAGAATCATTAGTAATATTTTTAAAACCGTTGGGTGTATTTGCTTGAATTGAACACATTAAATTTACTACAAGATAGAAAGATTTTTTTTTAAATAACCCACTTTAATAAAAAAATTTCTAAAATAACATGATTTTCAATTTTTTTTACCAAAATGACTTACTTTTGATTCACATTCGCCAATTGATTGGGCGAATTGGTGTAAACTGTACATACATTCGCCATTTTCTTTGACTAAGCAATTCTTTTTATGTGCATTCACCACACCATTTGGCGAATGTGCACAAATGTTTAAAGGAATTCGCCATTTGATATGACGAATGTGTGCAAATTTTGTGTTTAAGTTTTAAAGGCATTCGCCATATCAATTGGTGAAAGTGTTACTTTGTGATTTTTTTTTATTTTCCTTAATGCTTTCGCAATTAATTTGGCTATAGTGTTAATTTTTTTTTCTATCAACACTTATATAATATTTTATTTTTGAGTATATATGAAAAGAATTATAATTTTTTTAACTTAATATTGATAATTAAATAAATTAAAATAAAAAAATTCGACAAAGAAAAATATAATAGAAAAATATAATTGATAATTCAACAGTGGTATTACAAAAGATTAATTTCCTGCCCGATCTAATTGTCCCCCAGTACCACATCTACGGGGATGACCCCGCATTCGAACTCTACCACGAGGTGGTTGAGGTGCCTCTTGTCTTTGTGTGTTTGGTGGAGGCGGTTGTTCTCGAGCCGATGATCCCCAATAACCCGGAGGGTTGCTGCCAAAGGCGCTACCGTAACTTAGTTGAGTGCCCATGTTTTCAAAGTTGGGTCGTATTGGTTGGGCTGAGTTGGATTGGGTTTGGTGAGGATGGTACAATTGACCGAATGAGGATATTACCTCATTTTGAGAACGATACAAATGTGGGGGGCTATGGTAGGTTGGTGTGGATTGAAGGAGTTATCGGGGTATATTGGTGTGGGTTAGGCTCTTGTTGTTGTGATTGGGTTTGTGGCATGAATGGGTTATGGGTTTGGAAGAATGGTATATGGGTGTTTGAAGTTGATGGCTGAAATTGGGTGGGTAAGTCATGGTGTGAGGTTGGTGGTTAGGTCTATCATGCGGCCTACGAGCGCGGGTCAATCAAGTATGGGTTATCAGACATCCACTGTTGCGTTGTAACTGACCTAAACCAAAATAAATATTCTCTAGTTGGTCTAACATTTTGCAGGACTGGGTCAGTTAGGACATGTTGGCGGTGATCTCTCCATTGTTGATGCAACTCCCTAACAAAGTCTTTCCAATCATCCATATTCCACATGACATCTACTCTTTTCAAATGCCATTCTCCCAAACATGTCGAAGGTCCCGAAATATCTTGTTGCATTCCGAACTGCATTTTCACCCGATCAGTATGGTGCATTTCAATTTTAGTGAACCGAATGATTGTGTTTTTTTGCTGACCATATTTCAACATCCTCGGGGTTAGGTTCATGGTCCAGGCCTAAATATGTCCGCCAGATAAACTGCATTAAAAAATAATTTTTTTAGTAGAGAATTTTTTTAGTAGATAAACTGCATTAAAAAGAAAATAATTTTATTAGATGACAATACCTGATCGATACCCACGTGGTCTAACAAATTGCGATAGAGAAATATGGAACTTCTTGGATTCCTGTTGTAATCCATCCCAAGATTGGAACAGCTAAACAAAAAAGATTTAAAAGCAATTAGTTACAATAATCGTAGAATATTTAAAATTTAATATTGCAGAAAAGAATTATACTAGCAGACTTACTGGTTGGCGTAGGGGAACGGACATGAATTTATATTGTGTGGGGCGAGCATCGGCAGTCTTGAATGCCCGCATGCGTGGTCCAGTAGACGTCATCATTTACAAAAATCCAGTCTTTTATGAAGATAACCAGGTCATGTTTTTCCAATTAACTATATGTGATGACGAAAATGTTCGTACTATGTTTCTCAGCCATAAGTATTCTGGTTTCAATGATATTGAGCTTTATGTTACGCTACACCAACATCAGATGTCTCAAACCGTTGATCCTTTGCAAGTGTTTTGAGAATCTGACAATAATTTAGTTGAAGTCGGTGTTGTTGATGACGACACCATGCGTTCAAAATGGAGTTCTATCCTACAGTTTGGTCAAGTGTTCAGCGATAGTTCAATGACATTCATTAAAGAGGAAGCTTCCAAATCTAACACACATGTGGTCACAATGCTTAACCACAATAAAGGACATTTCAATGTTGCTGAGATAATGGATCACCACGAAGGGAGACTGAGGGGATCCTATCGGGTAGAACTTGATAATAATTGGTGCGACTGCGGAAAATTTTAAGCCTTTCGTATGCCTTGCTCCCATGTCATAGTTGTAAACACCCCAAATTTTCCCTAACTCATTTCACCAATGGCTTGTGATCTTCCATATTTGCATAAACATAAGCCTGCCATCTCATATTGCATTTTTGCTTCACTGTATAGTTCAAGTTCATCTGCATCTAGGGTTTGTGATCTAAGCAATCCAAAGATCCATCTGAGCCACTCCAAAGATATCCAATCATTCCAAGAGGGTCCATGTGTGTTCTATCATCATATTGTATCCCTCAAAGATCAAGGAAGTCAAGAAATCACAAGGACTTGGAAAGCATGGAAGCAGAGCTAGGGTTTCACTACATAGATGACCTGAAATTAGGGTTTTGATTTCAGAGGCCATAACTCCAAATTTTTTGGTCATTCTTGTTTCTAATAGTCTCAATATGTTATAAGGATCATGTGTACCAAGTTTGATGAAGAAATTCATTGTGGAAGTCATCTGTTCACTGGGTAACTTCTTGAGCAAGTCAGAGCAAAATTAGGGCATCTGAGGCCCCCAACAATGGAACCAAAGTGGTATTTTCATCAAATTGAAGTTATATGATCTTTATTTGATCATTTAAGTGCTTGGAAGTTCACAAAATTGAAGAAATTTGAGCTAAACCAAAAGTTGCCAAAAATGGAAATGACTTGTAATGGAAACTTTCCATTTTGGGAAAGTTCTTCAACCTCCTCTTTCTAAACCAAAAATGCTTCAAATGAAAAATTGTTGGTCATGAAAGTTGTAAATTGGATCATTCCCTTTTCAAAAAGTACAAGAACATGTTCTAATTCATTGTGGAACTCAAGTTATGACCTTACAAAGTTGACAAAAATTCTATAATTTTCACTTTCACACCAAAGAGGATTTTTTTGCAATTTCACATACCAAGCCATTTTGTGACCTCTAATCAATCTCTAAGCATCATAACAACACAAAGAAACTTCCAAAGACCAGAATTTCCCAAGGAATCACAAGTTTCTATGGCTTGCATCACAAGATTTCTCAAAAGGGGAAAATTGCATAACACTTGCAAAACCTCTTGCAGCCATGCCTCCAAGCTATCCAGCTGCATAAAATGAATCCCATGGCCCTCCTTGATCAATGATGAACCAGGACATGCCACTGAACCACCCTTGCATGAGCCCATACCTCAAGTACACATAATGTTGACTTTTTGCAACTTGGCCCATACCAATCAGCTGCAGCCACAACAACTCTCTAGCCAATAGAGACTTGTTATGTGGACCAAAAGCAAGCCAATTCACATAACCTTGGAGCTCAGAACCTCTCATACACCAAGTTCCACAAAATCACCCTCAACCTTCATCTCTTCGAAACACACTGCACAAGCATCAAACATCCAATATTTTTCCATAGATCAACTCACCATCATCCACAGATCATTTCCCAACCATTGCCAAGCCCTAAAAGTCAACCAAACACAAACACGATTCTGGACCAGTTGAGTTGCAACCTCTCAATCCAGCTCATTTCAACTCATTACAAGCTTCTCAACATCATCAAGGAGTCCATTGGGGTGGGTTTGCACAGGAGAAGAGGTCAGAAAGCTCCATACTTGAAAGCTCCAGCTCAAGTATCCATCTTCAAACTTTTTTCCAGAAGCATGATTTTAAGTTTCTAAGTTGTTCTACATGTTATGCTGAACATCATGATATAATTTGTTTAGAAAATGAGTTGAAAACAAGCTTGTATTTGACTTCTGAAACTTTGCCCGTGAAACATGTTCTTGTTTGATTCTCATGATTGATGCAAAATAAATTGTTTTTGAGGGTTGATTCGTGTTTAGGTTGAGTTGGAGATTTGATCTGGAGCTTTAGAGCTCCTGAAATAGTCTAGGGAAAGAGTTGGGGAAAGAACCCTGCCGGAGAAGACGACCGGAGCACTGTTCCGGCCGTCTAAGGTGGATTAGGGCTAATCTCAGGTGATTAGCTGAGTTTGAATTTGGGCCGTTTGATGAGTGTTTGGCACGTGTTTTGGAGGGTTAAGATTGATCATTAAACCCTAAACTTAATTAATTAATTTTATTAGTTCAGTTTAAAACGTAGCCGTAGGATTTTATTTAATTAGGAAGATTAAGTCATGGCCTTTGGATTTAAATACCCCCAGTCATGCTGACTTTGCATCCTGACCCCTGGATTCCTCAACTTTAGATCTTAGCCTCTCATTCTGCATACTTTCCATTTTATTTTTATTTCTTTCTATTTTATTTTGTTTATTTATTTAAAATAGCTAAAATAATTTAAAAATTCTGAAATTTTTTACCATGACTTTTATTAATTTTCAGAAACCAAAAACATTTTATTTTTATTTTTTGCATTTAAAAAGCATTTTAAAAATATTTAAATGTTTATTTTAGTTAATTAATGGAAATTAATTAATTAAAATACCATTTAGGTTTCTAAAAATCACAAAACAATTGACATTGCATCTTAAGACATTTAGAAACATTGTCAAACCATTCATACAAATTTCTTTTTGGTTTTGAACATTCTTTGACATTTTCTTTGAATTTAGGGTTCATAAAATTCCCTTTTAGAACCCTAACTTTAAAAAATCTTTTCTTCCTAACCATGAAGGGTTTGACAATAATTCTTTTTGCATTGTTTTCCATATGACATTTAGTTTCTAGGATATTTTTGTCATGAATTTATCTTTCATTTTCAAATTGATTTGTATTTTTCCTCTTAAGGCACCCAAAAACCCTAGTCAACTTAGAAAAATCATAACTTTCTTTAGGTTAAGAGTTGGACCTTCTTCTTTGGGGTGTGATATCATATGGGGTTAGGGTTTGTTTGAGCTTATTTGCAAATTTTTATCATGTGAATTGCTTCTGTTTTGATCATTTGCATCTCATCCTTTCATGTAACCCTAATTTTGCATCCTTACTTGCATCTTACATTGCATTGCATGAACATATGAACTTGCCATGACATTCTAAGCACTTGTATGCCATCTTAGACATCTTAAGACATTGCTTGAATATTTCTTGGTCAATTATTCATACATTTGCTTTGCTTTTCATCCATTTCATTTCATAAACATCCATGTGTTTTCATGCTTCCCACTTGCTTCATTTGCATTCATTCTCTTGTATGATCATCTATTGAACTTTGTATGTCTTTGCATCATGCCATAGCATCATTTGCATCATGTGTATGCTTCTGTTTTTGGTTTTTACCTTTGCATATGCTTCATTCCATTTCATTTCTTTCCTTATGCATATTGTGCTAACATTTCAGGTGGCAAGTTAACTTGAGAAGTGAATTTGCCTTCACTTCTCATTTCTCTTCATCTTCTTCATATGCATATTTGTTGCATTTTTATTTATCTTTGAGTGAGCTTGCTCATTTATGTTCATCTCTTACTTTCTTTCTCTAAGTTACTTATCTTCTTCAATGAAGTAAGTAACTTATTCATCTGCTTCTTCCTCCTTTCATCTGCTTCTTCCATTGGTGGCTTCTCTGAAGATCTTTCTCAAGCCTCACAAGCCATAGGAGCACCCAATCATGATAATAATTAGGGTTGTGATTAGTCCCCCTTTAGCTTTTACCTTTGAGTCTTCTTTGTGTCTCTTTTCTCATCTCATAATCAGAGACTAAACTCTTAAAGTTTTAGGACTTTGGAATTAGGGTTATGCCTGTATCCTTCTATTAGGATGGAGTGTATAACTCTAATCCTAAGTGTTAAACCCTTAATTTGTTTAAACCTCTTAATCAATCCACTTAATAACCACTAAGATACTAACTTGTAACTTGGGCCTTACATTAGGGTTCTAATTCTTCCTTTATGGTTAAGAAGGACTAACCCTAGAGTTTAATGGACAAGTCCCCCTCAAGTTGTCTTACAAACCATAAAACTCATTTCTTAATCTCACCCTTAATTAAAATCCACTTTAATAAAGGCTTGTTTTTCCATGAGGTTAATCCCTAATCATGGATTAAGTTGAGGCATCTTCCTCAGCTTAAGTGTGCTCATCTATTATCTTCTATTAGGATGGTGTAATGAGTTCATTAATCCTTAATTATGGCTTAAACTCATTACTTAACACTAAACAGAAAACCCAAAAAACATCTAATTAATCACAGGTAGGTTAATGATCTTAATCCTACATCATCATGGTAATTAAGTTGAGATGTTTATCTCATACTTAAAGTATTCTCATTATCCCTAATCAAAGGGAGGATATAATGAGTTTACTAACCCTTGGTTTAGGCTTAAGCTCATTAACTTATGACAAACACCAAAAACAATAAAAAACTCAAAACACAAAAACAAACAATAATCGTCTCCTTCGGGACTCTTTTCTCATCATCCTCATTCATAATCGAGAACTTGCTTCTTCCGTCTAATGCAAGACAGTTAGCACTCGAGCCAGACGAGTCATACACTTGAGCATAGGCAAGCAAGCAGTTCACAAGTCAATTCATCTTTCAGTCTCTTTGAGCCGAACTACAGTGTTCTGACTTCCTCATTGCACGAGAGGATACGTAGGCATAACTTAACTGTTATCGAACAAAAGTCTCTGTGTCTTCCCCCTCTTCTAGCATTCTCTTTTAAACCTCAGTTCCTGAGCCTTCACCATTTTGCACTGAAACTTGTAAATTCTTTTCCAGCTTTTGCACACAGATAGTACAAACACCTACCCCTTTAAACACAATCTTTTAAGCGTGGATCCCGTCGAGTACGACGGACAATCTGGGTGCTAATACCTTCCAGGTTGTAACCAACCCCCTTTCTCAGTTTCTCTGGTTCGCAACCGTCTTATCCATCTTTATCTAGGTTTATGCAGCATTACCTTTCCTTCGGGATAAAAATGCCTAGCTGGCGACTCTATTCACTTCACCTTCATTTCCTCTTTTCGCCGACCGTTCGCGTCTGTACCCTATTTGACTCGGTGTCTTTTCGGGGGAGCGACAATAGCGGCGTGTTCAAAGGTTCGACTGGACCCTTCAAACTTATTGTCCCATGTTTACCAAGTGCACAATCTTTGCAACGTCTACAACAAAAGCTTTCCGGTTGCTGCAAATGAGGACTACTGGACCACATACAATGGGGAAATAGTCGGGCACAATGAAAACATGCGAAGAAAGATAAAGGGGCGTCCTAACAGCACGCATATTCGCACAGAAATGAATACGGCGAATAAAATAGTGAGACTATGCAATTCATGTTGTCAGCCCGAACACAATCGTAAGAAATGTCCCAATGTTGGACCAAGCACAACGACCTAATTTAAACCATTGTAACTGTATCTATTTATAATAGAAGCCTCGTTCGTTTCATTCATATCAATAAAATCTTACAACCACATACAAGAACATACATAAATAAAACAAGAAAATACATAATTTAAAACATGACCATACATAAATAAAAAAACTAGAACATTCAACATATCTATCCTATTACAACCATCAAGACAACTTCATCTCGACCTAACATCATCATAAGAACACCCGCATCATTGACAACTTTTCTCCATTTCATCACACCTGACTCCATAACCCGCTTCTCAATTTTAATGATCTTTTCTTTATGCCCAATTTCTTCTTCTAACAAGTGGTTTAATTCTCTATGCAAGTGTTCCAAAGTTTGCGTGTTCCAGAGCAGCATCTTCAAAGGAGGCTTTGTTGGTGAGAAAAACACCAAAGCATTTTTCTTCAAAATATCAAATTTTGGAAGTGGTTCTTTTGATGTTGAGGATGATGGTGTTGATGCTGATGTATATGGGCGAGGAGAAGCCATGTTGTGAGAGGGAGGGATTGAAAGGAATGAATGAGAGAGGGATTGAAAGGAAGGAGTGAGAGAGGATTGATGTTATTGAGTGATAACTTGGTTTACAGAACATGTCTTTATAGGTAAGAAAAATCACTAAGTAACACTTTCTCCAATTGATATGGCGAATGCCTTTAAAACTTAAACACAAAATTTGCTCACATTCACCATATCAAATGGCGAATTCCTTTAAACATTTGTGCACATTCGCCAAATGGTGTGGTGAATGCACATAAAAAGAATTTCTTAGCCAAAGGTAATGGCGAATGCATGTATAGTTTGTTCTCATTCGCCCAATCAATTGGGGAATGTGAACCAAAAGTAAGCCATTTTGGTAATTTTTTTGAAAACCATGTTATTTTGGGAATTTTTTTATTAAAGTAGGATATTTAAAAAAAAATCGACAAGAAAATTCTTCTTTAGTCAGGAGTATTTGTCAGGTAAAAGCTATAATATCCTAAATTCTGAAACTTATATAAAAAGTATTACTCGACAATTTAAGGTGTCATCAACAACAATCATTTAAATACATCAAAACATTTTAATATTACACAGCGGAAAAAATCATTTCATAATAACTTTATAAATAAGGTAATAACTTCAAAACCACAAAATCAACATCAACTCAAAACATAACAAATTCTTGTCTCCGATGTTACACAATCAGAACACTAAAAACTACTAATGTACGAAAAAGAGAATAACTAAACAAAGAGTAGCTTCAACAAGTCATCTTCCACACACACAACAAAATCTCATTCTTGAGTATCTGCAAGATGTCCATGGTGGACAACATGGAGAAAAGGGGTGAAAAAAAAATATTCAATATAAATAGTATAAAGAATGTTAGGATAGAAAACATACAGCACAATCTCACACTCATTCATAACAACATGCTCATATATGTATATGAAAGGCGACTCACGACAAAACGTGACACTTATGCATGTGGTACAATTATGGACAACATCGGTTCATCTCGCTCCAGAATCCCCACCATAGGACCAGAGCACATCAAATCACTATTATCACCATAAGTAACGCTTCATCGATTCCTATAGGGAACCAGGTACTCGCTCCTGAATCCCCACTATAGGACCAGAGTACACCAAAACTGGACTAAAGCACGTACATCATGATGCATAACTTTCAACAACATGCATTATTACCAAAATTATCACCATAAATATGCATAAAATTATCCTCAATACACCACAATTAATCAATGCTACGATAAATGATACACAACACCAAACAACAACACCCCATCAAATGTATATTCACACGACATTCAATCATGTTTAATCATTATAACATCAACCCATCATTAGGTAAACACATGTGATCCACGAAATTATTCATACGATTGATAACATACATCCCTACAGTGAACATACATATATGTATCAATTATCTAACCAAACACTACCATAAGGTAGTTGTGTGAGTTAGCTCTCTAACTCTTCAAACGAAACCTCATTTAGACCTATGGAACTAATGTTACAGCCAAAATCGTAAAACAATGCAACATAGTTCAAAACATGATTTTTCAAAAATTAGCCCTACAACAATTGAATGTCATGGGATGACAATCGATTATTATCAAAATCAATTACATTATGTTTCTCTCAAAATGTTAATCAATTGTTAGTGTTAATATCATTTTATCCCCTGTCATATGGAAGTGGGTAAAATGATATTAACCCTTTAAAAAATTACACATGTGCAATTGATTGTCATGGAGAGGAAATCAATTGACACTGATTGTTCTTAAAAAAACCAGTTTCCCCTTGTTCTTCATCTCTCTCCTTCTCAACCCAACATATATCATTCAAACTATGATTTCCACAATCCTAATACTCCATAATTTAATTGGCACAATACACCATATTATTACAATGATCAAACATCTTTTAATACATAAATTATTCATGGTTCATGGCAATTTATTATACAGTTAAAGCAAAAATTTCACCAAAACTCATACTCAAGATTAAAGCTTAAAAAATTAATCAATGAAAAAATTTCCATATGATCAAACATGATGAATCCGGGGTTAAGAAGCCTTTCGTGAAACAAAGGGATGGAGAAACTGGGGTGTATATACTCAAAATAAGAGGGGGAATCGAAACGCTTATCATCAAGAAAATCTCGTCACTATTTCTGCTCCTTCTAATCAGCAACAGGTTCAGCAGAATTACCAAAAACAGAGGGGCCCTCGTTCGTACTACCCTCCCAGACCAAAGGATAAGAATCTCGGGAAACCTCCGATGTCCTACTCTCAGTTGATACAAAATCTTCTTCAACTTCAGATGGTCCAGTTGAGAACTTTGCAGCCTCCACAACCGGGGAAGATTCTTGAGGGCTATGATGCTAATGCTCACTGCGAGTTTCACTTCGTAGCTCCGGGACATAGAACTGAAAATGGTAAAGCCCTTAAACACAAGGTGCAAGATCTAATAGACTCGAAAGCGATCAATTTCGCACCAACCCCTAATGTGCTACAGAACCCCATGCCTGACCATGGAAGGACTGTAGGAGCGGTTGGTAGTGGTGAATGTTGAACCTGGTATCTGATGTTAATACCCTGAAAACTTCATTGTTGACTGTAAAGGCTTGCCTAGCTAAAAGGAGCATATTTCTTGGTGGTGAAAAAGATTTTTTAGACTGTGGTATTTTCGACGATGGATGTTTTCGATTGAGATCGGGTGTACAGAAGATGATGGACGAAGGAAGTATACAGTTTGACAAGATTGTAAAAGAGGACGAGGTATCAATTGTTACAATTTTCTACAATCTGGCACAAGTTCCAACACCAGCAAGGGTGGCACTGGTAACCATCACTACTTTTGGACCGATACCGTACCAGAGTGATAAAGATATCCCATGGAACTATGAGGGAGAAGTTTATTACAATGGTGAGAAGCAGGACCTGGCTGCATCCAGTTCTTTTCCGCACCAAGTCGAGAATGTCGGGGTTGGAGGATTCACTAGAAGTGGCAGACTATTTGCACCGGAAACATTGAGAAACAATGTGTTACCACTGAAAGACAATGCTGAAGCTCAAGCCAGGGCCAGGGGCAAGCAGCCTATGATAAGTGATACTCTTGCGTCTACTCCAGAGCCTGATATCACCATTGACAAGGAAGTAGAGGAATTCCAGATAATAATCAAGAAGAGTGATTACAATATTGTGGATCACTTGCAACAAACTCCTTCTAAGATTTCGATCTTATCCCTGTTGATGTGTTCAGACACGTATCAGAAGGCTCTGTTGAAAATCTTGAACAATGCATACGTACCGCAAGACATATCCGTAAATAAGCTGGAGACGGTAGTGTCAAGTGTGAATTCCAGCCATGGGTTGGGATTTACGGATATGAACCTGACATCTGAAGGACGCAACCACAATCGTGCTCTACACATTTCCATGGAATGTAAAGGAGTTGTGCTCTCTCATGTGCTTGTAGACATGGGGTCGTCTTTGAATGTACTTCCTAAGAAAGCACTTATCAAGCTAGATTATGATGGGGTTGTGCTTAGGCCAAGTGACTTGGTCGTCCGAGCTTTAGACGGTTCGAAAATGTCAGTTTTTGGAGAGGTGGAACTACCGATCAAGGTAGGGCCACAAGTTTTTAATAATACCTTTTACGTGATGGACATCCAGCCGGCCTATAGCTGTTTATTGGGGAGACCATAGATACATGCAGCTGGAGCTGTGTCTTCTACCCTTCACCAAAAGCTTAAATTTGTCTGGGAAAGACATATTATGACAGTGTGTGGGGAAGAATATATCTTTATCAGCCACTTGACCTCGTTCAAATACGTGGAAATGGATGGAGAAATTGTTGAAACCCCTTGCCAAGCCTTTGAGCCCATCATGACTGCAAGTGCATCATTGTTAGTTGCCTTGTCAGAAGATACTAAGAAGGGAGCATCCATAGCCTCCTACAAGCGAGCCTTAAAAGTTATAGAATCAGGCGCAAACGAGGGCTGAGGCAAGATGATTGAAGTCCCAGAGAAGAAGGATATGTTCGGAGTTGGTTACCAACTTGGTCAGTCAACACTAGAGAAAAGTGCTAGAGGTCAGAAAGGCCCGATTACCTTCACCAGTGCGGGATGGTTTGATCATGGTAACGTATGTGCAGTGTAGGAAGAAACGACTGATAGTGATTGCGAACTGGATGAGTGGATAAGGCCCTGTGTCCCTGGGATACAACTCAACAACTGGTCGGTCAAAGCAATAATCTCTGTCACTCATCCAGAAGAGTAATGGTTTTATGTTTCTATGCTCTTGTATACAAGCTCTATGCCTTGCCCAGGGCATAACAGCTCATTGTAAGAGTTCATTGTTCATGATGCAATATCATAATCATTAATAAAGTGGACGTTTTGCATTCATTCACGTGTTCATTGTCTTTCATTTTTTTTAGAAAAAAATAAATGGCAATGTTTTTCCACGTCTCCCACTTCTTCTAAAATCTAGCATGAATCATCATTCATGCAGATGCTCCTCATTGGGTCTCATCAGTGATGACCTTGCTATGGCTCAGTATGACTTTAACAATTCGATTTATCTAGCCAACGAGGAAGGTCAAGAAGATTGTGAACTACCCAAAGAACTAGCAATATTGCTCAAGAAAGAGGAGAAGATGATTCAACCACATGAGGAAGCCATTGAGGTGGTGAACTTGGGTACAGAGGAAGCCATTGAGGTGGTGAACTTGGGTCAAGATTGGGGTTGCGTTGGAAGAACCTGTCAAGAGTTGCATGATCTCCATGCTCCAAGAGTATGTTGATGTTTTCTCCTAGTCTTACCAAGACATGCCAGGGTTAGATACCGACATTGTAGTTCACAAGTTGCCGCTCAGAGAAGACTTTCCGCCGGTGAAGCAGAAACTGAGACGAACTCGACCTGACATGGCCATAAAAATCAAAGAAGAGGTGCAAAAGCAGTTTGAAGTTGGATTCTTGATCGTGATAAGTTATCCTCCATGGGTTGCGAACATCGTGCCAGTCCCCAAGAAGGACAATAAAGTCAGGATGTGCATGGATTATAGGGATCTGAATCGGGCCAACCCCAAGGATGACTTCCCGTTGCCGCATATTGATGTGCTAGTTGACAACACTATCCAATTATCTGTGTTTTCCTTCATGGAAGGCTTTTCAGGCTATAATCAAATCAATATATTGCCAAATGACATGGAGAAAACAACATTCATTACCCCATGGGGCACCTTCTGTTACAAGGTCATGCGGTTTGGTTTGAAAACTGTTGGAGCTACATACAAACGTGCAATGGTGAGTCTATTCCATGACATGATCTATCACGAGATTGAAGTCTACGTCGATGACATGATTGCAAAGTCACAGACATAAGAAGATCATTTGGTCAACCTAGCCCAACTATTTGAAAGGCTTTGGAAGTTCAAACTGAGGTTGAATCCGAACAAATGCACATTCGGGGTGCATTTCGGAAAGCTGTTGGGCTTTATCGTCAGTGAAAGGGGGATTGAGGTAGACCCTACAAAAGTGAAAGCAATTCAAGAGATGCTTGAACCAAAAACTGAGAAAGAGGTATGGGGCTTCTTAGAGAGGTTGAACTACATTCCGGTTCATATCTCACCTAACAGCCATGTGTGAACCTATCTTTAAGCTTCTGAGGAAGAATCAGGTCAACGAATGGCTGGTTCATCAACCTCATCTGATTCCTTACAGGGACTATACCAGGAGGTTGCTAACTTTCTTCACAAAAGTCAAGTTGCACTATATACCTCGGGAAGAGAATCAGTTTGATGATGCCTTGGAAACCTTATCTTCCATGATCAAGGTTCATCAAAAGAACTATGTGCCTCGAATCGATGTCTCTCGTCTCGAAAGGCCGACATACGTGTTCGCAGTTGATAGTACTGACGATAGCAAACCCTGGTATCATGATATCAAGCAATTCCTGAAGTATCAGGAATACCCGGCAAGGGCATCCGACAAAGACAAGAAGACCCTTAGGAGGTTGGTAGGCGGGTTCTTCTTAAACCAAGATAATATGCTCTATAAACGGAACTTCGACATGGTCCTGTTCAGATGCGTGGATAGACACGAAGCAGACCTTTTGATGCAAGAAGTTCACGAAGGCTCCTTTGGTACCCATACTGGAGGGCATTCTATGGAAACGAATCTGTTAAGGTCGGGGTATTATTGGATCACCATGGAATCCAATTGCTGCAAATACTCCCGCAAGTGCCAAATCTATGCTGATAAGGTCCGTGTACCTCCAAATATGTTGAGTATCATGTCTTCACCTTTGCCATACGCCATGTGGGGAATTAATATGATTGGCAAGATTGAGCCAACTGCTTCTAACGGTCACCGCTTCATCCTAGTTGCCATAGACTATTTCACGAAGTGGGTCGAAGCGGCATCTTATGCCAACGTCACAAAGCAAGTGGTAGCTCGATTCATCAAGAGGGATATCATCTGTAGGTATGGAATTCCCGAGAGAATCATTACTGAAAATGGTTCTAATCTCAACAATAATATGATGGTAGATCTATGTCGGGATTTCAAAATTGAGCATCACAACTCTTCGCCATATCGACCAAAGATGAATGGCGCCATCGAGGCGGCCAACAAGAACATTAAGAAGATTGTTCAGAAGATGGTTGTGACATACAAAGATTGGCATCAGATGCTACCGTTTGCATTACATGGGTACTGGACGTCGGTGTGCACCTCTATAGGGGCAACCCCGTTCTCGTTGGTATATTGTATGGAGGCAGTCCTACCGGTTGAAGTCGAGATCCCCTCGTTGAGAATAATGATGGACATCAAACTTGACGAAGATGAGTGGCTCCGATCTAGGTACAATCAGTTGAGCCTCATTGAAGAGAAACGCCTAGCAACTGTATACCATGGGCAGTTGTATCAACCGCGGATGAAACAGGCTTTCGACCTGAAAGTACGCCCTCAACGGTACATACCTGGGGACCTGGTGCTAAAAAGGATTCTTCCTCCTAACACATATTACAGGGGTAAGTGGACACCCAACTATGAAGGTCCATTCGTGGTTAAAAAGGTCTTCTCAGGCGGAGCCTTGATGTTAACAACCATGGATGGCGAAGACATCCAATCCCCCATCAACGCAGACGCAATGAGAAAATACTTCATGTAAAGAGACCCGCTGGACAAAAACAGAATAAAGGTCCAGGCAAAAATGGGCATCCTGGCGAGCCAAAAACAGAATAAAAGGCTCGGGAAAAATTTAGGGAAATATCTAAAAAGATGTACACCCGCTAAGCTGAAAAGCCACACTAGGTAGTTCAGGAAAAAAAGGGTATCCCGGTGGATTGAAAACCCGAAAGGGAGATCCATGCAAAAGAGGGACTAAAACGAACAACTGCGATTTGCGAGTTCTGTGATGCGTCGTCAGCAATCAAAGGTAATCCAAAGGTTGAAGATCAATTTAATCATCTTCCTCCGAGCAAAGCGAGTGGAGAATCTGAGGACATACAAGTCATAGTCGGGTCGGAGCTTGATGAGACTTGTTTTTCACATTGCCATTAGGGTAGTTTATTTTCCTTTTTTGCAATTTCCTCTTTCCAGGGATTGCCTCATGGTGTAATGCCTATTCATGGATACTCTTCCATCAATAAAAGAACAATTTCATTCAAATTTGTTTCTGTATGTTTTTGTTTTTCATCTGCCATTGATTGATTGTAAAAACATCTAGCAAATTATGATAAATATTGCTTTGCGAATACATGCATGCCTTATAACACATGCAAGAGAGTAAAAACATTTTACACATACTTAATGTGTTGGGTGGCTGGGATGGTGATTCACACCACGAACCCGAGGCATGCAGGCCAAACTAACTCTCATTTCATAGGTATTATCAGCTGTGTTCATTAACATGCAGGTACAGGCCTTGAAAACAAAGCCATCACCAGCATAGAGCTTCAAGAAGTCTCTTCCTCAACAAATCCTGAAGCGCGGCTCCTCAACAAGTCTTGTCAGATCATCCCCTCTCCAGCATAGCAACGATAAACATAATAATACTTCCCAAGCAGAAGGGTATCATTATCTCTTAGCCCCAGCGAAGGACGCCTTCCACTTCTCATCCCCAGCATGAGACACATCCTACCTCTCACTCCCAGCAAGAGGTGATCAAAACCCATATTTCCAGCAGGAAATATCCCCAGCAGAATTCTCCATTATCCCCCAACAGGTTTGGAAATGGAAATCGTTCCCAACATAACAGTGGAAGGTCGTGGCAGTTCTCCCCAAGCAGAGAGCCCTCTTTCAACAGAAGAAATATTCCCCACCAGAGTCTTCTTATCTCCAGCAACACGGGAGAATTCATTCTCCAACAGAGGCGAAGATTTAGAAGAACCCGAAAGTTCTCTTCCCTGCCTAACAGTGTTTTCCATTTTCCCCAGCGGGTTCGCCAAACGAAGTCGAGTCCTCATTGGCACCTCTTCCCCAAGAGGAAGGGGGTGTATTCAAGGAGTCTCGAATAGAACTTTTCCCCAAGTAGAAGGTGGTGCACCTAATGGATTCCCCCAGCAGGTCTCTTCCTCAATGGAGTACCAATAAATCTGATCCCCCCAGTAGGATCAGGAAAGTATCACTTCCCCAACAGAGTTCGTTGGGTGGCGTACCTTTCAAGTCAAGTTCAGCTTCAACAGAGTCTTGGCTCTCCAATCTCAAAGTCCAATTTATTTTTGGAAATGACGGCAGTTCAGAGCGGTGTATCATTAACACCATCCCCACGGAGTTGCTTTTCCTTACAGGGATTCTTCACAATCAATGCATAAATGGGTTCTTCCCCAGCGAAGTCATCAAGGATACATGTTGTCTCTTAATTGGGAGATCTCCGTGCATTGGCATTTAGTAATCATCATTACATTTGCATCCTCAAAAAGCGTAGCATTTCCATCATTATGGAGTATTACACCATGGAAAAATTCAAACATATGCATATGAAGCATAAGCTAGTTTTGGTACCTTGCACAAATGCTTCAAACAACATTTCTGCAACCAGACCGAAGAAACCCCATAGAATGTCGAGTTCATTTCCCAATGTGGTTATTTCTACCAAGTCTGGTTTGATATCCCCAGATGAGTCTCCATTTAAGTACAACGGTCTCTCTTTTTCGCGTCTCCGTTTATTTACAACGGCCGTGTCACGGGTTATCATTTAAGTACAATGATCCCATTTCTTTCGATTTTCCATTTAAGTATAATGGTCCCGTCTTTGAGTGTCATTTAAGTACAATAGTCTAATTTTTCCGCTTCTCCGTTTGAGTACAACGGTCGCGGGTTTTCGTTTAAGTGGAACAATCCCGTTTCTTTCGATTTTCCATTTAAGTACAATGGTCTCGTCTTTGAGTCTTGTTTCAGTACAACAAGCTCACTTTCCTCATTTTCGTTTTAGTACAACAGGCTCACTCTCGTCTTTGAGTATCGTTTAAGTACAACGGTCTCATTTTTCCACGTCTCTGTTTCAGTACAACGGTCATGTGTTGTGTTACCATTTAAGTACAAAGATCACATTCCCTTCGTGGTTCCATTTAAGTACAATGGTTTCACATCCTTCTGATCACGTCTAAGTACGATGGTTTCATTCCCTTCGAGCCATCATTTAAGTGCAAAGAACTCGTTCCCTTTTGTCCTGTCCTAGGTCAACGACATGTTTTAAGATGTCATCTAAGAGTGGCACTTGTTCTCAACTCATTTCATTTCCCACAGAGTGTAAATTTTCCGGTTTATTCGGGTATTCAATCACTCCATACCATGAAAGTCTGAAAGCTATTGCTATCATCCATTAAAGTTTACAGATGATTGAATAGAGACAGCTGTAATACCCTAAAATTCTCCCTCTTAATTTATTTCCAATCTCAAATGGTGTAACCTTCGTCATCTTGCACATCAGTTCATACTGCATTGCATTCAGTAAAAATAAAAATAAATCATCTTCATCTGCATATGCATGAGGCGTGTGATCGAGCAAGGATTTCCAATCATTGGAGCTCAAGAAAATAATATCACAAAAATAATCCAAGGCATCCCCAAGTTGACATTCCAAATAAAAGAAGATTTGAAATTTTTCTGCCGTTAACCGGTTAACGCATATGGTTAACCGGTTAACGGGCGCAGATTTTGGGCAAAGAGTTCAAATTATGGTTGGTTTTCACTTCCCTCCACATTTCTTTTCTTCATTTTTTTTCACCTTGCTTCATAATTCACTTACACTCCATTTCGCCTTGGATTTTTCTACCACATTCTAGATCCTTCCATACTCTTCCAAGGAATATTCCAAGGCTCCAACTAACTTTAACTAACTCCAAGCCTAAGTCCAAACCTAACCTAATGCCTAAGCAAGTTCCATACCCAAGCCTAAGTTCATACCTACCCTATATATAAACTTCAAATCACTCCAAAGCAAGGGGTTGAACCTCATTTTCATCATTTCACTTTCCAAATTTCAACTTTTTTCTCTCAATTCTCCTCAATTTCCAAATTCACCAAAGCATCATCCAAAAGCTCTTCAAGTTTTGCATTGAAACTTGAAGAACTTGAAGCTAAACCTTCATCAATCATCAATTTTGGAGCTTATGAAAGAAATGTTGCTATTATTTGGATTGATTTTGGCTTCTTTGAAGTGATTGTGCAAGTGCGCATCAAGATCAGCATCGAATCACATTTATTTTGCGCATTCGCGGAAGCATTCGTGGATCCCCGGTTTTTTTTCTTCATTCGCATTTCGATTGACAGCACAACACTCACCAAAGAAATCGTCCTCTTTGTAGGTTGGTAATTCGAAACCGCTTAGCTTTTAACTTATTCTCTTCATCTCGTCGAATGACATTCTTTTACCGTTCCACCCTGGCGATTGTGTTTGCGTGCGTTTTACGGTTTGATTACGATTTATTTACGTTTTTCTTATTTTGATCATTCATAGCTAGAATTGTAGCTTAATCTAGGTGTTAATATGTGTTAGGAAACCATATCTAGGAATAAAATTTGTGCTAACATGTTCTTGTATGTGTTATAAGTCTTTAGAAGTAGGTTCATGACCAAAAGTGCTTATTTCTTAGCTTTTTTTCTGCATATTATTCAGTGTTAACCGGTTAACCCTTGAGGTTAACCGGTTAACACGTTGTAAACTACTATGGAAATTAATTATTCAAGGTCGTTAATCGGTTAACCTATAGCGTTAACCGGTTAACTCTGTTTGAATTTGTGATTTTTGTTTGTTTCTTGGCATGTTTACTTTCCATCATCCCTTTAATCTTCACATATTGTTAGATCATGATTTTAGGGAATTTCTAGGATCATTTTAGGTGCATGATTCCATCATTTCGAGTTGTTTCGAAATATGTTTCGTTACTTTTTCAAGTTTTGTGCTTATTTGTTCATTAGTGCATGACATGATTTGTGCATGTTATTTCTATTTGCATCATCTTTGTGATACATGCATGCTTCTAAATTGTTTGAGTGCTTTAATGCCATGCCATGATTCATTTGAAAACACATGATCACATGTATGCATATTCTTGCATTTTGCTTGCACCTTTGATTACAATTCCATAAGTTATGTTAATTTTGTACCACATTGCATGTTTAATAGTCAATCCTTGTTGATACATGTCCCCCAATCCATGCTTATATGCTTATTTGCCAATTCTTGAAAATGCATAATCATTGTTTTGTTGCTGTTTTGTGCATTCTTTCGTAAGCATTCATTAGAAATAATCATGTTCATTTAATCATGCATTTTGATTCCATTTGATCATGTTTTGTGATATTTGTGCATTATTTGCCATTCACTTTGTGCATAAATAAAAATCATCCAAATCTGTCTTGCATTCCATAGTTGCATTTATAAACAGTAGTTGTAAAAGGTATGTTGTTTGTGTTGTGTTCACACCTTTTACACCTGTTTTGCATGCTGATTGTTAGCTATAATAAGTTGTTTGCATTACTTGCTACATTTTATAGCTTATCCTGCATTAGTGAGATATAGTAGCTGCTGGATTTTAGCTTTGCATAGTTTTAGTACTCCTTAGACTTAGGATTGAGTCTAGTATAGGTCCTAGATGTATTAGGATTTGTTTTGTACTTGTTTACCTCATTCCTTTTATTATGTTTATCCTACTAACCCTTGTTTTGTAGTGAGGTGAAGGTAAGTTCACAAATCCTTTTCCTTTTAATTATATATGCTTTCAAAGTGTGTGTGTTTTTAGCATTCCTTTGCATACTTTTACACAACTCCATGCTAATCCCCTCTAGAAACGACTTAGCTTCCTTAAGAAGTAAGTTAATTTTTATTTTCCTTTTCTTTTCCTTTCCCTTCATTAGGATCAGAAAACCGCACTAACCAAGGTTCATCCATGCATGATAACACTTAGGATTTTAGTCTTCCCCTTAGACTTTTGCCTTTGGTTCGTTTTGCTTTCTTTCTCATCTCAAAAGAAAAGTAAAAAAAACCTAATAAAGGTTGATCTTCTCGTACAACATGAGACTTTGCCGTGGGTTACTTATACATGTCCCATTTCGGGGCGAGGTGTAAGGCATCTACCACAATGAACAAGTCTTAGTATGAGAAGGTTCACAAACAACAATCTCAGAAAACACTTCTTTAAAAGAAAGTAAACAAATAATAAACGTCTTTTCCTTCAGGAATTATTTTCTCACCTCACTCACTCTAAACGCGAACTTGCAACGACTTGTCTCATTTGCAAGAAGGTAACGCACTCGTACCAGACGAACCTGCAACACCCGAGCATAGACATACGCAGTTCAGCTCTAAAAAACACATAAATAGTTTCTGCCTTAGTTAGGCGAATTACGTCGACTCTGATCCTCGTTTTCCCGATGAGGTACGTAGGCTTGGGGGTAGGGCCCGTTTGAGCATATTCTTTATTTTCCCTACATTTTCCCATTTCTTTCTGTTATCTCTTTTCCAGTTCCTTTCTCACTCCCATTCCAGACAGCGGTTTTATTCAACAACATCTTATTTCTTTTACCCTTTGAAACAGACAAATAAGCGTGGACCCCGTCAAGTACGGAGGACAGTCTGGGGTGCTAATAACTTCCCAGGTCGTAACTGACTCCCGAACTCAGATCTTTGGTTCGTAGGACCTTGTCCTTTCCTTCTTCCTCAGTTTTGTGCAACATTACCTTTCCCATTTATTCGGGATAAAAATGACAGGCTGGAGACTCTACCTTTTTCGTGCCACTTTCGCGTTTGTATTAGGATGAAAATCCCGGGAGCGACAGATGATAATACTTGATATTAGATAATTAATTTGATTAGGATTGGTATATTGGTGTGTTTAATTATTTTTCATGAAACCATTTGAATAGAAAGGTTACTTTAATTTTGTTTGTGGTATAGTCCTGTAATAGTGAAAACGTGGTAATTTCTTCATAACTATTGTAGCTTCCAAAACGCAAAACTTGTTGTGATGATATCAGTATAACACATATTTATATATATCAAATGAAAATTACCATTAATTGGTAGTCTCCTATAATGTCACGTGTAGGATGTTAAGATGAAAAGTGAATAATGGGAAAGTATTACTCCTTCATAATGTAGTTAGTACCTTTTATGTGTTAGGCTTGTAAAATAAAAAGGTGTATCTATTGGTTGGATGAATATAGTATTATAATGGAAGTGCACAATCATGGGATTAACAAAATAGAGGTATAACTTTTAATCCAAAATGAAAAATGTGTTATATATGCTAGGAACCAACCAAAACATGAATAGCTTAGCGATATATGCATGTGGATTCTTACTGTAACTTATAACTTGTGAAATAGTGAGGCAATTTCCTTAGTTATTAATAATACTTAGTTCTTAGCATAATTAATAAGAAATTGGATTGGTATATGAGAGTGAATTAAATAGTATCATTTAAGTTCCATACTGTAGCGATTTATTCACATTTCGTATTATAGCAATCAAGTTTTATTAAATGAACTTGTTATCTTATTTACCTTGGAACAATAGCAATCCAATTGAAAATGTGGGATTTTCTTATATCATGTTATTTTGTAACCGAATGAAAATAAGTGATTAATTTGGTGATTATTTTGGTTATTAATTAAATATTGAATTTAATTACTAGTGATGGATTAACTATTCTATGATTAATTGGTATTGTGTGCTTTTGTGAATTGAGGAGGAATCATGTTGATACTTGTGTATTACTTGCTTGTTGTGATGATAATACAATTGAGATTGTATTGAAAAATGTGTTGTATGTCATTTGAAAGTGAATTGTGTATGGGTGATGCATAAATATGTGCAAGTATGTGTAATTATGTGGTAATTCAATTATGATGAATTATTGAAGATATGCATGGATATTAAGATTAAGGAATGGTCTTAATTAAATATGGTTGTTAAACGTGCACATACATCATTTGTGTCAAGAGGAAATGCTTGCTAGTTCCGTGGGAGCTAGTGACTTGTCTCAAACCTAGGGAACGAGTTTGAAAGCTTAGGGAATGAGCTTTTTGTGTGTTATCGGTCTCGGGAACGGAATCGGTTTAAATTGAAAAACTGAAAAATGATAACAAGTGATTATTACTACATGCATGAGTTGCATTTGAGTCTTGCATTGAGTCTCATTGTGTTTATGGTTGAAATATGAGATCATGTGGATTATGTAAATTGTTGGATTGGTGAAATTGTAAATTGTGTGTATATACTTGTGAATAGTATGGTTACTTGATTGATAACTTGCTAATGAAGTTTTGAAGTGTGAGAATAATTATGTATGCTTGTTTGCTTCCTATTATATATTATCTTATAATTTCAATAATTATATGAATTCTCACCCTTCTGTTGGAATGATGTTTTATACGACATCACATGTGTACTGAAGATTAGAGTTGCTTCTAGCAGGAGGTAGTCATTGAAGTATCTTGTCTTAGTTTCTTTATTTATTTGGGTTGAGTCGTGCTCTGATCATGTAACACTGGTAACGTTTCGATCCATGTTTTGAGAGATACATTATGTACTCTACTTGATCTTATTGTTATTATATAAATTATATGAAGTATTGGCTTTTATACCTAAGTGATGATTATAAAATGAGTTGATCATGAAATTTTCATTATGTCTATTATGACTGAAGTATATCAGCTGCTACAATGCTAATGTGAAAGTATATGAAAATCATGAATTTATTTTAAGTGTTATTGAGCATGACAAGTGTTTGTACGATGTTTTGAATTATGTGTGACACCCTTAATTGACATGCATGACAAATTAATCTAATTATTTCTATATCTTCTGCGGGGTTTAGAAGGGTGTTACATGTAGCCCGTTCTCAAACTTCAGACACTTCGAAGTCATATCTTCATCAATATTATAGTGAGCACAATACTGCACCAACTCTTCAAATCGAGCAGCATATTCAGCTACAGTCATGCTAACTTGCTTAAGTTCTAAAATTTCCACCTCTCTTGCACTGCGAATATGTTCTGAAAAATACATCTCCAAAAACTCAGCCCGAAACACTGCCCAAGTTATACTAGTACCTGCAGCTTCCAACCTCTGCGACTATTGTCCCATAAGACTTCAGCCTCTCCTTCTAACATATAAGTACCAAACTCACTTTTTAAGCATCACTGCACCCATGGTCCTGAAGATCTTCTCAACAGCCTTCAGCCACTTCTGTCCAGCCTCAGGATCAAGAATACCTCCCTCATACGTAGGTGAATTGTTACTCCGGAACTGGTCCAAGTCATGAAACTATACATTTCCAACAGCTAGGTCGATGTTCTCTACAACCTGTGCCATAGGTTGCATTGCAGCAGTAAGAACAACATCATTCCTTCCTACCATACTGTTCAACAAACATATATGGTTAGAACACACCAACAACTCCTATTCTAGGGACAAACTCAACTACTACATCTGGCCGGTTGGACCGACCTGCTCTGTTACCAATTGTAACACTCCACTTCCCTATTTTAGAAAATAATAAAATAAACATGCAAAATCAAAGTTTTCATCAAAAGTGGAATGCCACATCGTTAAAAATAACAACAAAACTCCTTTATTAAAACAATGGAAAACATTAGTTATTCAACTCATGGAAATTATCCAACACCAATAAAATTTACCAACATCTCATGGTTTACAATTTTTCAAACAAATGAACGATATGTAACAAAACAAAGTAAATTTGTAAATCATCAAAATTATCCACAACTCACGTGTTACGTATCAGAGCGACTCCTAAGGCTCAACCAAGCAACACGCATTCCATACACACTCAAGTATCTGGATTATCTGTACTTCCAAGGAAGCACATACACAACAACAAACAACAAAGGCGTGAGAACTACATTCAATAATTAACGGTGTATAATACATATTAAAGATTAGTATCTCACGCAATCAACATAAACAACACATATCCACAACAATAATTATCAACATGACCCATGGTTCAACAAACATTAATATGCAATGTGACGCAACAATTACACAATGCATGTGGTACCAAATCATCATACTTCATTCAAGCGAACCTGATTCATAAAAGAATTTGGATAAATCACATACGCCCTGTAGAAGCATACTTCAAGTTCTTTGTTTTGATGACGTCAACATTATCCAAGCTCATTCCAGATTGCAAAAAGTCAAGATGACAACAAACGATCAAGACCATGGCTATGCATCATCAATGGAATGTTTCCGATCGATTCAAGATTTTGTGCTACACTTTCAAGACTTGTCTCAAGGCTTAGGTATATCAATAATTAACTCTTAAATATGATATACAAGTGTTCAACATAATCTTCATAATTTTATTGCATGTGCATAGTTTTTGAAAATGAAATTGGAACTGGTTTAACACTTTTAACAGAAATATTTTTCTGAATTTTAACAGTGTTAACCGGTTAACCATATGGGTTAACCGGTTAACGGCAGCAATTTTCAAATTCTGTGGTAACGTTCATAGGCGTTAACCAATTAACCTATTTGGTTAACCGGTTAACACTGAAGAAAGTTTGAAAAATTATTTCTTTTTAAATTCAAATATTTTGTTAAAGTTACACCTCTTCATGATTTTCCCTCATAAGATTTTATACCTTTTCAAAATAATTTGTTTTCAAATTTTCATACCTTTTTGAATAGGTGTTTCATCTATTATAAATTCTAACATTATCAAATTCATAAACAACCTCCTAGAAAAATTTCAAATATTTTCACACAATCAAATTCACTTTATTCAAATTATCTTCATCTTTCAAAAGTGTTCATAAGTTCATAATTTTCATATTTTGTCTTGAACACTTGTGTTGAATATTTATAGTGAATTCTTGATTATAGGAGAAGATCAATTTTATTGATATCATTTCATTGTACTCTCACTCAAACAATATTATAGAAAGTGTCTTTCTATTTTGTGACTTATGTTCCAAGGATTGTTTGGACATAAGGGTAAGTGTGGCAAGATGATTGTTCTTGCACACTTGTTTGTATAGTTTTGTTAGAAAGTAGGCCTCACCGTTGAAGGTGTGATAGGTTGTACTGTTCTAAAGAAAACTAGTGGAAATCTCTTTCGGTTTGGAAAGGGGACTGGATGTACCTTCGGATTGTGAAGGGAACCAGGATAAACCTCTGTGTGTTCTTTACTTTTCTGCTTTACAATTTTTATTCTTTAACCGTAAAAGCAAAATCCATCCATCTAAGAAAAAGAATCGAGAAAATTTTGATAACACCTAATTCACCCCCCTCTTAGGCGCATTCTGATTCTACAATTGGCATCAGAGCATGTTTAGGTAACATGTTCCTACAAGATCCTATGGCTTCCGCAAACTCGAATCCCGTTTTCAAAGATGGTGGAAGTAGCAACAAGCCTCCGCTCTTCTCCGGCGAATACTTCAATTTCTGGAAAATCAGAATGAGGGCACATCTTGAAGCCCAAGGAGAAGGCATATGGGAAGCAATCGAAGAAGGTCCGCATAATCATGTCAATGTAATCAACGGTGTTGGAACGGCGAAGTTGAAGAATATGTATGATGAAGATGATAAAAGAAAGATCCTAAATGAGAAGAAAGCAATCAACATACTTCAAAGTGCTCTTAGTATGGACAAATTTTTTCGTGTATCACAATGCAAATCGGCAAAGGAGATTTGGGATACTTTGGTAGAAACACATGAAGGAACAACAGAAGTTAAAAGATCAAGGCTTAACACATTAAGTCAAGAATACGAAATGTTCCGCATGCAGCCCGGAGAATCTATTGTGGCTTTACAAAAAATATTTGTTCATCTAACCAACCATTTGATTGCACTCGGAAAGACCTTCACCAATGACGATCTTAACTTGAAAGTTCTAAGGTCTTTGACAAGGGAATGGCAACCGAAGGTGACCGCAATTTCGGAGAAGAAGAGTCTCTCAACAATGACATCTGCATCTCTATTCGGCAAACTTCAAGAGCACGAATTGGAACTTGGAAGGCTCGAGAAGCATGAAAGTCAAGAGAAAAAGTCCAAAGGAATTGCTTTGAAGATTGACACAAAGGATGACAAAGATGACGAGATCTCCGAAGATGAGAACTTCATGCTTCTTGTTAAGAAGCTTGGTAAGTTTTTTAACAAAAATAATAATTCTTCTTTTCCTAAAAAGAATAAACATTTCAGGAAGAAGGATGCATCCACATCGAATCAAGAAGTTACATGCTATGAATGTGGAAAGCAAGGTCACATAAAACCGGATTGTCCAAGACTTGCGAAGAAAGGAGGATTCAAAGGCAAAAAGGACTTTAAGAATAAAAAGGCTTATGTCGCATGGGATGACAATGAAGTTAGTTCCTCATCGGAATCGGAAAGCGACGAATGTGCAAATATGGCGTTAATGGCGTCACATCACTCCGATGAAGAAAATGACGAGGTTAGTAGTAACTTTTCTATTTATGAAAATGATGCACAAGAAGTCATAGATGAACTTCTTAAGGAATGTAAGACTTTGTACAAAAATATTTCATCCCAAAAGAAGAAAATATTATCCTTAGAAGAACAAAATAAATATTTTGAAAAATACATTGAAGATGAAAAACAAAAGATAAAGGATGAAAAACAAAGCCTTACATGTAAAAATTGTGAGTCATTGTCCTTTCAAATTGTTCAACTCAAAAAAGTTTTAGAAAGATATGAAAAAGGTCAAATTGGCTTGGAGGAAATTCTTAGGCATCAAAGATATCCAAATGATAAAAGTGGCCTAGGATATTCTAACTTTTCCAAACCAAGCACAAGTGAAACCATTTTCGTAAAAGCTAGTGAACAAATTGTTAAGGAAAAGGCTAACAATGTTAAAACTATGCATCAAATTCATAAAAAGAAAAGGATTATTAAGAAACAAAAATATGTTCCTAAATTCAAAAGTCAATTTCAACCTATTTGCTTTTATTGTGGAATCAAAGGCCATACACCTAATGCTTGCTATGTGCGCAACATTGGTGTTGCTAAATGGAATTATGTGTGGGTTGAAAAGGGTACTAACTATCAAGGACCCAAAGCAATTTGGGTACCTAACAAAACTTGACTTTTTTTTGTAGGTATGCTTGAACAAAACTACGGGTGACATCAACAAATTTTCAAGTCTAACACTTAAGGCCAAATGATACGTTACTTACGGTGATGATAATAAAGGAAGAATTCTTGGAGTTGGAACCATTGGTGCATCTCCTCATACAATCATTGAAGACGTCCTTTATGTGGAAGGCCTTAAACACAACCTTCTTAGCATAAGTCAATTGTGTGACAAAGGGTTCCGAATCAACTTCACAAAGGAGGAATGTTTGATAGAACACGAAGTCACTCATGAACTCTTGCTAAAAGGTAAACGATTTAATAACATTTTTATGATTTCTTTTGATGACTCTCTCTTGAAGGTGAAGTGCTTAATGGCAAACAACAACGATGCATGGCTTTGGCATAAGAGGATTTCTCACATTCACATGGAGTATTTGAATAAATTATTAAAGCATGATCTAGTTGTTGGTCTTCCAAAGATGAAGTTTATCAAGGATAAGCTTTGTGATGCATGTCAAAAGGGGAAGCAAACCAAAACATCCTTCAAGACCAAGAAAGTGATATCTACTACAAGACCACTCCAATTGTTACATATGGATCTTTTCGGTCCATCTAGAACAAAAAGCTTCAGAGGTAATGTTTTTGCACTAGTTATTATTGATGATTTCTCTAGATATACTTGGACTTTGTTTTTAGTGCAGAAAAGTGATGCTTTTAAAGCATTCAAGAAGTATGCCAAGCAAATTCAAAATGAGAAGTCACTCTCAATTGTTTCCATAAGAAGCGACCATGGTGGCGAGTTTCAAAATTCATCATTTGAAGATTTTTGTGAAGAGCATGGAATCTCTCACAACTTTTCCGCACCTAGGACTCCTCAACAAAACAGTGTCGTAGAAAGGAAGAATAGGGCACTAGTGGAACTTGCAAGGAAAATGCTTAGCGACTCAAATCTTCCTATATATTTTTGGGCGGATGCGGTTAGCACGACTTGTTTTGTAAGTAACCGTGTCAATATTCGACCTATTCTCAAGAAGACCCCTTATGAGTTGTTCAAGGGAAGGAAACCCAACATATCTTTCTTCCACATATTCGGATGCAAATGCTTCATTCTCAACAACGTTAAGGACAACCTTGGTAAGTTTGATGAGAAATCCGATGAAGGTATTTTTCTTGGATATTCTCTATCAAGTAAAGCTTTTAGAATTTTCAATAAACGTACTCTTACCATTGAAGAATCCATACATGTTTCGTTTGATGAGACTAACTCCTCGAAAGAGGATAATATTATTGTGGATGATGATGATGATGATGATGATGTAGATCTATCACAAAGGGAGATATCAAAAGAACAAGCAATATCACAAGAAGAGAAGTCACCAACCATTGAAGAACATCAAGATCTTCCAAAAGAATGGAGAACTCATAGAGATCACCTGATAGATAAAGTGATTGGTGATATTAGCCAAGGCGTTGCAACTCGACTCAATCTCAAGGATGCTTGCCTCAACATGGCGTTCGTGTCTCAAATTGAACCAACAAAAATCGATGAAGCCTTAGGCGACGATCAATGGATAATAGCTATGCAAGAAGAACTCAACCAATTCGAAAGGAACCAAGTTTGGACTCTTGTACCAAGACCGGACAACAAGCATATCATAGGCACAAGATGGGTGTTCAAGAACAAACTTGACGAGAATGGGATCATAGTTCGTAACAAAGCATGATTGGTCGCATAAGGCTACAACCAAGAAGAAGGAATCGACTTTGATGAAACATTCGCTCCGGTAGCAAGGTTAGAAGCAATTAGATTATTACTTGCTTACGCTTGTTCTATGAATTTTCAGTTGTACCAGATGGATGTCAAAAGCGCTTTCCTAAACGGTTACATCAATGAAGAAGTCTACGTCAGACAACCTCCCGGTTTTGAAGACTTCAAGAATCCATCTCATGTCTACAAGTTGAAGAAGGATATTTATGGCTTAAAGCAAGCACCAAGGGCTTGGTATGATCACCTTAGCAACTTCCTATGTGAGAAAGGTTTTACTAAAGGAATGGTTGACAAGACTTTGTTCATAAGGAATCTTAAGGGTAACACCTTACTTGTTCAAGTCTATGTTGATGACATCATCTTCGGTTCAACAAACAAAGATCTTTGCGAAGAATTCTCTCTTATGATGCAAGGTGAATTCGAG
This sequence comes from Lathyrus aphaca, assembly GCA_963966055.1. Classification (NCBI taxonomy): domain Eukaryota; kingdom Viridiplantae; phylum Streptophyta; class Magnoliopsida; order Fabales; family Fabaceae; genus Lathyrus; species Lathyrus aphaca. The sequence goes on from OZ014523.1 coordinate 310,741,564, forward strand.
ATGTCCATGATGGGAAAGATGAACTACTTTCTTGGATTACAAATCAAGCAAACAAAGGATGGCATTTTCATCAACCAATCCAAGTATTGCAAGGAGTTATTGAAAAGATTTGATATGGACAATTGCAAAGAGATGTCTACTCCAATGGGATCCGGAACGTATGTTGATCAAGATCTTTCCGACACTTCAATAGATATTACTAAGTATCGAGGTATGATCTGTTCACTCTTATATTTGACGGCGAGCCGTCCTGACATTATGTTTAGTGTTTGTTTGTGTGCCCGCTTTCAAGCTAATCCGAAGGAATCGCATCTCACTGTCGTGAAGAGGATCATGAAGTATCTCAAAGGAACGACGCACGTCGGACTATGGTATCCTAAAGGTAGTACTTGTTCTTTAATTGGTTATTCTGACGCTGATTATGCAGGATGTAAGACCGATAGAAAGAGTACAAGTGGTACTTGTCACATTCTCGGGAATGCACTAGTGTCGTGGGCATGCAAGAAGCAAGCATGCGTTGCACTTAGCACGGCCGAAGCGGAGTACATTGCAGCAGGAAGTTTTCGTGCTCAAATCTTGTGGCTTAAGAAACAACTTCTCGATTTCGGTATAGATCTCGGTTGTATCCCTCTCCGGTGTGACAACACAAGTGCCATCAATATCACGAAGAACCCGGTCATGCATTCAAGAACAAAGCACATTGATATCCGGCACCACTTCCTTCGAGATCATGTTCTAAATGGAGATGTCGATGTTACATTCGTGGATACACACAATCAACTCACCGACATATTCACAAAACCATTGGCTAAAGAGCAATTTTACAAGATTCGACGAGAACTTGGTATTCTCAATGAAGGTGACATCTAACCTTTACTTTAAAATTGCTTATTGTATGTCTTTATTGCTTTTTATGTATGTTTGTTCACTTTTTAGTCATAAAAGGCTAGCACTCCCATTTCGCTGTTTTTCGTTTTTCTCACTTTCGTATACCCGAAAATAATCGGTTTCAAAAACGTTTTTGATCAAAAGTTGCATTTTGATGAGTGCTAACACTTTATGGAAATTTTTTTGTGAAAAAGTTATTATTTTTAGGCTAAAACATGCTGCTGGATTTTTCAAAAAAAATCAAATTTTTTAACCGTTAACCGGTTAACCTATTACGTTAACCGGTTAACACATCCAAAACTTGGATTTCCAGCGCAGGTTTCAGCTTCTGTCTGTTTAATTGTTTTTGTTTTATATGTTTTACTATGTTTTTATTATATTATTCTAGTACACTTTTTGCATGTTTGGTTCATTCTCTTCCACATGTTTTAAACTTTTAAACTCTTTGACTACCAAAAACACTATTTATCATCCTCTTCCAACTTCCAACCTTCAACAAATTAAACCCTCATTTAAAACCCATTATCTCTACATCTTTATAACACCCTTCAAACTACCTTAAACTCACCAAATATCATCTCCTCCATAAACCCTAACTCCATCATTGTTCATGGCACCCCAAAGGAAAGGAAAGGAACCGGCTTCTGTGTCAGAAGAAGCTCCAGCTGTAGAAACAATAGAGTCTACCAAGAAGAGGAGGCTGGATTTCAAAGTCAGAGTCAGACCACTGCTTAAGGGTAAATATGTTCTTCTGAAATCCTTCAAACCTCCAACTTTTAAATTTCCTCCATTACTAGAATTTCAAGGGATGCTTGATTTTGTTGCTGACAATGGGAGAATTTACCCGGATTTGGTCCAATCCTTTATGCACAATTTTTCTCTCAACATGGATAGGCATGGTAAACATAAGTTGCATACTCTTGTTCGAAATTGTGAAATTAAGGAAGATTTAGGTGCTTTGGCTGCATCCTTGAACATTCCTTTTTCCGGTGTTTTTCTCAGCAAAGGTGTGAATCACATGGATGACATTTGGTCCGGCTACAACAAAATGGAGTATTATTACTCAATCTGCCATTTTCCAAAGGATGTTGTGACATCGGGACTGCGCACTACAAGAAATTTATGTTATGCGAAGAATTTTTCCGTTGATGATCGGTTGTTACACTATATCATTTGCTATGTGCTGCTGCCCAAGGATTCAAACCAATCTCAAATCAACGACTTGGAGATGCAAGTTCTATTTGCTATCAAGAAAAGGGTAAAGATTAATTGGATGCTTACTATGATGTATCACTTGAAGCAACAACTCTCTTTGAAGACAAGACTTCCGTATGCTAGGCTCATTTCTCGGATCATTGAGAAAACCGACTTGGTTATTGGTAGGGAACCTTTTATCACCATGAAGGCTACGGCAAATGAAATCAATGAGATTACTATTGTGAAGAATACCGGAATTGTGTTACGCAACGATGGTTCTTATGAATATGCCGATGGTTCTTCCGCTCCATCCTTTCCTATTCCCGAAGGTGGCATAACCAATGACTTCCTTTACACCACCATCATGACACACCACCGAGAAGCTCAAGAAAACCACTGTGAAACCCAACGCACTCTCAAAAGTCTTCGGAAATTGATTATCGGTTCTCGCAACCAACCCGAAGAGGAAGATGAAAGTGAAGCCGGTAGTGAAGATGATGAAGATGGTGAAGATGAAAGTGATGATATGTCGGAAGAGGAATGAACATGCATGTCTTGTTGTTTTTATTGTTTTTCATTTAAAAATTCTGTTATAAGTCCTACGTTTGTTAGGCAATTTCGTTTCGGTTATGTTTTCGTACTCTTATCCGTTTCAATCCAATTATGTTTTGCTATGTGTATATGTTCATATATGCTTTCATACTACGTTGCGTCATGCTGAAATTTTATGCTGTATTTTTCATATATATGCTTGATCCTTTCTTCCATTTTGCTAATGACAAAGGGGGAGAAGAGCTTTGGTTTCTAATATCTGTGTGTGCAGAATTTTGCCTCTGTTTTAGATAGGGGGAGCTGCTGATCATAGGGGGAGAAGCAAGTCTAGAACATGATTGATTGATCAAAGCTTGTACGCAAATTCGCTCGGTTGTCATCATCAAAAAGGGGGAGAATGTAGAAGCATACTTCAAGTTCTTTGTTTTGATGACGTCAACATTATCCAAGCTCATTCCAGATTGCAAAAAGTCAAGATGACAACAAACGATCAAGACCATGGCTATGCATCAACAATGGAATGTTTCCGATCGATTCAAGATTTTGTGCTACACTTTCAAGACTTGTCTCAAGGCTTAGGTATATAAATAATTAACTCTTAAATATGATATACAAGTGTTCGACATAATCTTCATAATTTTATTGCATGTGCATAGTTTTTGAAAATGAAATTGGAACTGGTTTAACACTTTTAACAGAAATATTTTTCTGAATTTTAACAGTGTTAACCGGTTAACCATATGGGTTAACCGGTTAACGACAACAATTTTCAAATTCTGTGGTAACGTTCATAGGCGTTAACCGATTAACCTATTTGGTTAACCGGTTAACACTGAAGAAAGTTTGAAAAATTGTCTCTTTTTAAATTCAAATATTTTGTTAAAGTTACACCTCTTCATGATTTTCCCTCATAAGATTTTATACCTTTTCAAAATATTTTGTTTTCAAATTTTCATACCTTTTTGAATAGGTGTTTCATCTATTATAAATTCTAACATTTTCAAATTCATAAACAACCTCCTAGAAAAATTTCAAATATTTTCATACAATCAAATTCACTTTATTCAAATTATCTTCATCTTTCAAAAGTGTTCATAAGTTCATAATTTTCATATTTTGTCTTGAACACTTGTGTTGAATATTTATAGTGAATTCTTGATTATAGGAGAAGATCAATTTTATTGATATCATTTCATTGTACTCTCACTCAAACAATATTATAGAAAGTGTCTTTCTATTTTGTGACTTGTGTTCCAAGGATTGTTATGACATAAGGGTAAGTGTGGCAAGAGGATTGTTCTTGCACACTTGTTTGTATAGTTTTGTTAGAAAGTAGGCCTCACCATTGAAGCTGTGATAGGTTGTATTGTTCTAAAGAAAACTAGTGGAAATCTCTTTCGGTTTGGAAAGGGGACTGGATGTGCCTTCGGATTGTGAAGGGAACCAGGATAAACCTCCGTGTGTTCATTACTTTTCTGCTTTACAATTTTTATTCTTTAACCGTAAAAGCAAAATCCATCCATCTAAGAAAAAGAATCTAGAAAATTTTGATAACACCTAATTCACCCCCCTCTTAGGCGCATTCTGATTCTACACGCCCATCTGACAATGATTTATCTCCACCACTCTCCACAACAGAGTTCAGATAAATCACATACACCCATCCGACAATGATTCATTTCCACCAATAATACCTCAATGTATGCATGACAATGACTATGCACACAATACATGTATAAACAAATATCTATACATCTACACGATCCTTCCGGTCACATATGCAACATAAATTTACATAATCACCAAAAGTACCTCACATGACTTAATTAAATAATTTTATAGTTAATCCACCTATGTTTCGTTATTAATCACTTTCCATCACCAATTATCTATTAAATAAGTCTTAAATGCTTATTCCAACACCTCAGACCAACATAATTCCCATCAGACACGAAATCGGGGCAAAACATGAAAAACACCAACAATTGCATAATACTACTGATAATATGTGTAATGCACCAAGGAATACACGTATTGCCGACTGCCTCGCCTCCAGGCCCTATGCCCTACAACACATAACACAACAAAGCCTCAACCTCATACATGTATAGACAACCCTTACGCGTATGGGCGGAACCATTTTCCCTTGAAATCTCCCTCAACAGAACTCAATACACGTACCACTCAACCCATACGCATATTGCCCAACCATCACATGTGTATCCTACGCATTTGGACATATGGTCGTTCCATAAGTCCTCCCTTATGCGTATTTCCTTCCATTACGCATAAGGCTTCCCTGGCTAGAAATGACATACACGTAATACACCTCTTGTTATGTGTGTGGGCAGATCCAATGCCAAAAACTCTATTCTTCCACGCCATTCCGAATTCCATCATTTGGGTCTCACTTCTACACTCCATATCAGTCGTAGAATGGGCTCTGTATCAATTTTACAACCTTTAATCATGTTAATCTTCCATCTACCATTACTAGTCCAGTTTATCAGTTATAGATATATTTTCATCACTCAACATCTGCAACAACACCAGATATGTATATACCATAGATAATACAAAACAACAATAACAACCATTCATACACAAAATCAATTAATTCATATCGATTTCACAACAACAATTCAATACAACATCAAAATCATCAAATATAATAATACACATAAAATCATACGAGGGAAAGGACCCCTTGTAACACCCCAAAATTTTCCCTCTTATTTCATAGCATTTAGAATATCATCTTGATACATATCATTGCATTCTTAGCATAAAGATTTGAAGCATAACATCCATATCTTGAGGCATAAGGCATGTGGTCAATGACTTGTAAGTTTGTGATCATCCAAAGGCAATGAAAAGGGTCAAGTTTTTATCAACAATGCTCAAAGGTCTCCTTATATCTCACACAAGTTCAAGTGAGGTTTTAAGACCTTAGAAGATGTAAATTCATCAAGAAACTATCTCAGTGCATTATCTCCTACACAAAGGACCAAACTAGGGTTTTGTGTACAAGAGGCTCCTAAAGGTTTTCTTGATCCCAATTTGTTCTCATGGTATTACATATGTCTCAAGTGTCTATTGGTGGATTTTTAGGTATTGGTTCATTGAGGAAGTTTCTAAGGTAGGCAGTTACTTTTAGTGCAAACAAAAGTCAATTGTGCAAGAAGAAAAGTCAGATGTGACTTTTTGAGGTTCTCTTCATGATTTTAAAAGTCCCATACGCTCAAATGATCTTCAAAGTCAAGATTCATTCCAATCATCAAGAATCAAGAAGTAGGGTGTAAACACCCCAAATTTTCCCTTTCTTTTTTCTCACACCTTGGCTTGTGATCCTTCATATTGCATAGCATAAGCATACTATCTCACACTGCATAATTATTTCACTGCATAAGTTGCATAACTAGGGTTTGTGATCAGATGAATCTTAGAAGTGGTTTGACTATCTCAGAGGCCATGAAGCATTCCAAGAGGGTCCATGAGTGTTCTATGATCAAATTATACCTCCAAGTTTGCTTTGAAGTCACAAAATCTCAGAGGATTGCACAGCCACCCAAGCAGGCTCAGGGCTCCTGCACAAATTACCTGAAATTAGGGTTTTGGGTTTGAGGCCCTTACACTCAATTATTTTTGGCCATTATTGATTCTATTGGTCTATATATGTTATAAGGAGCATGTGTATCAAACTTGAAGCAAAAATTCCTTGTGGAAGTCATCTGAACAAATGGTAACTTGTTGTGCAAGAAAAGTCAGAATCAGGGCATCTGAGGACACCAACAAGGGTTCCAAAGGGTCATCTTCATCAAATTGAGGTTCTATGATCTTTATTTGATCTTAGGAATTCTTAGAAGTTCACAAGATTGAAGAATTTTGAGCCATTTGAAAAGTTTCTATTTTTGGGCATGACTTGTAATGAAAACTTTCCATTTTGGGAAAGATCTTCAACCCACTCTTTCTTGATCAAAAAGGCTTCAAATGAATTTTCCTCAAACATAAAAGTTGTAGATTTGATCTTCCCATTTTCTGAAAGTATAAGAACTCCTTTTGATTCATCCTATAACTCAAGATATGGCAAGTCAAAGTTGGGAAAAATCTTGTAATTTTCAAGTTCATGTCAAAGAGGGAATTTTGCAAAATGGACTTTTATGCATTATAATGACCTATAATTCACTTCTACATTGCATAACATTGATGAGAAACATCTCAAGACCAAAATTCATGCCTTGCTTCACAAGTTTCATGAACAATTTCTTCAAAATTTACAAAGTTGTGAAAATGCAAAACCTTTGGAAACTCATGAATCAAACCATCCAGCTCATCAATTTCGATCCAAGGGTGCTCCTTGAACTCAGCTGAGACAGTCCAAGACCTCAAATCACTTCTACCATGGCCCATGCTTCAAGTACACCATTTTTGACTTTTTGGCCAATGGAGCCATACCATTCCCACAGTGCACAACCACTCCTCTGACCTATCCCAATATTTTATGCATTGCATAAGGATCATAAAACATAACACTTGAGGCCTTGAAACAAGCTAACTCCCAGATTGCACAAAAATTGTCAAAAACTTTCCCTCTTCGATTCTCACTACTCAGCCATCAAACATCCAAAATTCTTTCACCATTCAATCACACATAACACAAGGAACATTTCCCACCCTTCACCATGACCTGAAACATAACAAATCAAGACCTCATTTTCTGCCATATCAGAACTGGAACCCTCAAACCAGCCACTATAAGCTTCATCCAAGCACTCCATTAGCTTCAGGGGGACTAAAGGAGCCACTTTGCACCAAAGGGGGCTTTGAAAGCTCAGATTCGAAAAGCTTCAGTTCAGGTATCCATCAAGAACAATTTTTCCAGAACCTTGATTTCTTGTTATAAAATGATTCTACATGCTTTTCTGGTCATTCTGATGTGTTTAGAATTGAAAATGGTGTAGAAATGAGCATGTATTGTATCTCTGAAAGTTTGCCCGTGAAAATGTTTTTGATTCGATTTGCATGATTCTTGTGATATAAATGATGTTTGATGATTGATTTTAGTTGTATGATTTTGGGGATCATTTATGGGCAGGTTTTGTGAGCTTTAGTGGCCTATAGAAGAAGTTAGGGTTGGGATGGCCGGAGAAGATGACCATAGCTTATCTCCGGTCACCTGAAAATCATTAGGTTTTTGTTTGCCAGTTTGAATCTCAGCTCCTGGATCATGTTTAGCTTAGCGTATGGACGGCCCAGATAATTCATTAAACCCTAATTCTAATTAATTAAGTTAAATTATAATTAATTATTCAGATTGAATCTAGACCCTTGGATAGCGCGCGTATCCCATTTTTAAACCACAACCTTAGGATCAGCCTACCCCAAGTCAAAGTGACTTGCATCCTGAACCATTGATCTTCCTCCCACGCAATCTTAGCCATTTGATCAACATACTTCTCATTTCTTTTAATTTTATTTTTATTTCATTTCATTTCTATTGTTTTATTTATTAAAAATACCAAAACAATTCCTAAAATTCTGATTTTTTGCATCATTGTTCAATTTAATTTTCAGAACCCAAAAACTTTTTTATTTTTTATTTTTGCATCAAAAATATATTTTTAAATCATTTAATTGTATTATTTAATTAATTAATTCATTTTAATTAATTAAAAATACTTTTAGGTATTTAAAAATCACAAAAAATTTCATGAAGCATTCTTACATGTTTAGAACAATTTACAAACTCATTTTACAAATTTCTTTTAGCGTTTGATCATGTTTAGACAATTAAACATGAATTGGGGTTTCTAAATTTCTTATTTTTTAACCCTAACTTCAAAAATTCATTTCTGGTAAACCAAGATGAGTTTGTGACTGGTTCTTTTTGCATTCTTTCATACTTGGCATGTAGAATCTGCGGTATTTACCTCATATTTTAGCATTGCATTTTCCATTTGTTTGACATTTTTCATGAAGAAGTACCCAAAACCCTAGCCTAACTTAGAAAAACCATAACTTGACTTTGGTATAGGTTTTGACTTCCATCTTTGGGGTGTGACCTTATGTGGGTTTAAGGTTCACTTGGTTGCAATTTCAATTTTTTATCATGTGTTTTGCTTCTGTTTTGATCATATGCATCTCATTATTTCTTAAAACCCTAATTTGTCATGTTCATTTGCATTCATCTTTGCATACCTTCATCATGTGAACTTTTCATGACATCTCATGAATTTGTATGTCATCTTAGATACCTTAGGAGATGTGTGAGCATTGGTTGATCATTGTTGCATTCATTTGGTATGTTTTGTATCCATTACATCTTATGTATGTTCATGTGTTCTTAAGCTTCTAACATGTTTATTTTTGCATCCATCACTTGTATGATCATACATATGCATTGTACATGGATTTGCATCTCTCCATGACACATTTGTATCATGTATTCACTTCTGGTTGGCATCATTGCATCTTCATCTTTGCATCATTTCATCTTATTTCACCTTATGCATTCATACTAACCATTTCAGGGGTTTCTGGTAAGTTGATCAGGATGTGGATTTGCCTCCATATACAACCTCTTCTTGTAGCTTATTTTGCATCTTTATTTGTCTTTGAAGTGATTTTGACTCACTTATGCTCTCTCTTGCTCCTTTTCTTTCTCTTAGGTTACTTAACTTCTTCAGGAAGTAAGTAACCTATTATACTTTCTCTTTTCTTTTCATCAGCTTCTCCTTCCTTGGTGGCCATATGAAGATCCTTTCTTGAGCCTCACAAACCATATGAACATCCAAGCATGATAACCTTAGGGTAGTACACAGTCTCCCCTAGTTTTTACCTTTGAGTCTCCTTGAGTCTCTTCTTCTCATCTCATAATCAAGGCTAAACAGTTAAAGTTTTGGGGCTCTGTATTAGGGTTATGCCTGCATCCTTATCTTAGGATGGAGTGTATAGCTTTGATACTTAGTGTTAAACCTTTAAGTTGTTTACACCTCCTAATCAAAACACCTAATAATCATTAAGACTTAAGCTTATAACTTGTGCCTTATATTAGGGTTACATCTCTGCCTGTTTGTTCAGAGGGACTAACCCTAGTGTTTAATGGACAAGTCCCCCTCAGGTTTAGTCTTACAAACATAAAATCCATTTCTTAATCCCACCTTTAATTAAAATCCAGTTTAATAAAGGCTTGTTATATAATGATTTTAATCCCTAACCATGGATTAAGTTGAGGAGTCTTCCTCATCTTAAGTGGTCTCATCTATTATCCTTCTCTTAGGATGGTGTAATGAGTTCACTAATCCCTGATTAGAGATTAAACTCATTACTTAACACAAAACAAAATCCAAAAACACTTAATAATCACAAGTAGGTTAATGATCTTAATCCTGTATCATTAGGGTAATTAAGTTGATATTTTCATCTTATACTTAAGTAGGCTCATTATCCCTAATCAGGGGTGATATAATGTGTTTACAAACCCTTGACTAAGGCTTAAGCTCATTATCCTATGCAAAACACCAAAAACAATAAAAAAGATGAAAACACTAAAACAAATAATAAATGTCTCCTCCGGGATTCTTTTCTCATCACACTCACTCTTAAAACGAGAACTCGCTTCTCCCGTCTAATGCAAGACAGTTAGCACTCGAGCCAGACAAGTCATACACTTGAGCATAGATAAGCAAGCAGTTCACACAAAAGCAACCAGTCTCTTTGAGTCGAACTACGGTGTTCTGACTTCCTCATTGCACGAGAGGATACATAGGTATAACTTATAAGTTATCGAACAAAAGTATCTTTGTCTCCCCCTCTCCCCTTCCCAGTTTCTCTTTCCTTAGCCTCAGTTTTGAGCACTCACTTTCTTTTTGCACTGACACTCTGTACATCCTTTCCTCCCTAGATTTTTATACACAGTTTAGCATATATACTATCCCCCTTTTAAACACAATCAAGTAAGCGTGGATCCCGTCGAGTACGACATACGATATGGGTGCTAATACCTTCCCAGGTCGTAACCTACCCCCTTACTTAGTCTCTTTGGTTCGCAATCGTCTTATCCATATCTTTCCAGGTTTATGCAACATTAAATTTCCTTCGGGATAAAAATGCCTAGATGGAGACTCTATTCAACCTCAACCTCCAACATCACCGACGTTTCGCGTTTGCACCGGGATGAAAATCCGGGGAGCGACAGCTTGATGACTCTACTGGGGATCTTTGCAATTAGGGCTTCTGGTTCTCATGTGGGTTTCTCCTAGCGCTTGAGTGACACATAGGATTAGAGTGGTTTTGTATTCTTTCCCATTCCATTTCGGTCTGGTGCGGGAATATGAAAACACGGTTCAGACATGGCTTTCCTTTTGAGAACTTTGTGCTACGGATTTCCTGTAGTGCTAGGGCTATCTGGGAAGCCTGCTAAGTCTAGATGACCTTCAGCATCTGAGGTGAATTAGAGGAGGATCCTTTATGATTAGGGTAAACACTATACCTCTGGGTTAGAAGTGTTTACACTTCTCATAATAGATCCGAATCTGAGGATCCTTGTTCTAGAATAATACCCGTGAGTGGGTTGAGTTGTTTACAGGTTTGCAGGAACCTTTGACCTCAACATAACTTGCTACTCGAAATTTTTTTTAAGGTTATACTATTTTGGACTAGTTCTTTGAAAACCTAGATTATTGACTCTTTATTTGAGTCCCCCACCTGTTTACTGGTTCTCAATCCTTCATCTGAAACTCTGAACACTCATGGATCCTACCAAAGGCAACTGATAATCCAGCAGATAATCATGAACCCTTGCATATCATAAGCATACATCATATTGCATCATTTAACACTTGTCTATTTGTTTTACATGGTATCCATCTTCACTTGGTTTGGTTTTGACCGTTCTTCTGCTCATCTTATCTGCTTCAACACTCCTTCAGCTATCTTCTCCAACTATCTCCTTCAGCTATCTTCTTCAGTTGTCCTCTTCAGTTGTCTCCTCCAGCACACATTTTCAGTATGGATTCAACAAGGAAACGCAACATCACTTACGACTTTTTTGAGTATCCTCTAGCAGGCATTAGGCAGATACAAGCCCTTATCACCCCTGTTCATGTTCCCTTATTCAGAGAGCATTATGGTGGAATCTTGGACATGATCATGGACCTGGATGCATCACAGAGGAGCATGATTCACACCTGTCTTCAGTTTTATGACACTCCTCTCCGTTGTTTCACTTTCCTAGATTTTCAGATTGGTCCTTTACTCGAAGAATACTCTATTTTATTGAGTGACCCTATCAGAAAAGGAATCCCTTTCAATCCTGAAATGACTCCTCCAAGGAATGAAGACATATCCAACATCTGGAAGTAACCACCATTGATGGGCACATGACTTCCAAGGCTGGAATCCCAGGCCTCCATCTGGATTTCTTAGTTACTCAGGCTACAAAGCAAGCTGCAATAGGGAATTGGGAAACTGTGTGTGCTCTCCTGGCTCTCAGCATCTATGGCATCATTTTGTTTGCAGACGAGCCTAAGTTTGTAAGCAAGAATTCTATCCACATCTTCATGCTAAAGAACCCAGTTCCTACTTTATTGGGAGACTTCTACTACTCAGTTCATCAGAGGAATGAGAAACAGAGAGGAAGACTGGTAAGATGTTGTGCACCTCTTTTCTACAGTTGGTTGATGAAGCACATGCCGAAGATAAAAGCTTTCCTAAACCCACATCAGTCAAATAATTGGTCTAAGAGGATGATTGCCCTTACTTCAGAAGATATCAGATGGTGTACTCAGAACACCAAGGGCCGAGACATAATAATAAGTTGTGGGCAATACCCAAATGTGCCACATATTGGAGTAAAGGGTTGCATCAACTACAATCCTTTAATTTTCAAGAGACAGTTGGGGTATGCCTTGATACATCCACCTAGGGAGCAGGACTTAGCAGAGTCTCTTTATTGTGCTTTTCAGAACAATCATGCCATTGCCCGACAAGCAGCCTGGGCTTGGGACAACATACAGACTAAAGGGACTGTTATTTTGGGGAAATGCAACAACATAGCCTCTGCTCAGTACACTAAATGGTCACGCATCAGTGGACAGACTACTCGTATGCCGGTCACCCTGGAAGATGTGCCAGGGCCATCAACAGTTGAGCCCATAACCACAGTCAGTCTGGAAGAATTTGAGAAGATGAAAGAAAGAAACACCCAGCTAGCTGAAGCTTTGAAGAAGACCCTTTGGTAAAGGAATGATGGTCGTCTAGACATTGAGAGGTTAAAGAAGCTACTCGTCGAGCATGTAACCAAAATTGAGAAGACTGAAGAATTCATCTGGAAAGTCCGAGCAGGGGAAATTGTGTTGAAGAATGCATGCAAGGAAGCAAAGATTCAAAAGGCAAGAGTTGGGCATTATCTGGAGGAGAGTATGATAGATGGGTCGGATAACTGAGGCTCATCTAAAATAAGACCAGGAGATGCAAGCCAAGATAGAGCAGTTGGAAGCCAATGAGAAAAGAAGCCAAGAGGCACTGATAGCATCTCAGAAGGAGATCTCAGAGTTGAAACTCCGAGCGGGTTTAAAGAGATCCAAAGAACAAGACAAGTATCAGAAGATGACAAATGCCATTGCAACCATAAACCTTCTCATCAGAACCATCAAAGAGCACTCTGTTGGACCAGTGACTTATGATCTCCTGAAGGAAGTCAGGGAGGATGCATATGGATTGTATGTTTGATCTTCACTTTGTATTTGTTTTTGTACTTTAATTCACCATGGGGATTTCGTTTGTTGTATTCTTAAATATTTTGATTCACCATGGGAGTTTGTTTGGTTGTAATTCATGAACTATTTGTACTTTGGAATTGCCACTTGTATTTTTATGATTATGTATTGGATTTTCTCGTGGAATTCGTTTGCTTCGATCATCTTCATCTTCTCAAGAGAGGTCTGGAAGGTCAAAACCAAGAACAGAACCGGATACCCTTGAAAGACAAATAGACATATTTGCATTGCATGCTAATCTCATATCTTTTGTTTTGCAGGAGATTTTGTTGTTGTCTGCTCACTTTGTTGATTGTTTCAGGAAATATTGCTCGCAGGAGGGTCTTTCCCGTCAATTGCATCCACAGATATCCAACTCGACACAACCTTCCGAGTCTACAAATGGATCAGTTACAACAGGAACTGACAGATGTGAGAACTCAAATGACTGATGTAAGGACAAAAGTGAGGACTCAGATGAATCAATTCATGGTTGTGATGACTGGGCTGGCATAGACCCAAGAAAGATTGAGGGAGTTAGTTGAGCGGCAAACTCCAGAAGATAACCATGCAGGCACTGGGGGTACAAGTAACAATGTGCGCGATCAACCGCAAACAACTTCTGTGGTGTTTGGACCTCACAATAATCCTAAAGTTAATATCCTTAGGAATGGCCAAAGGAACACTGGAGATCGTATTCTGCAAAAAGACCCTCAGGATGAGCAGTTTACAGTGTTGGGAGCTAGGGCAGATGAAGCTTATGACCGTCGTCTGGACGAGATATCTGAGAAGCTAAGATCCCTGGAATCCCAGAACTCTTTAGGATTCGATGTGATAGATATGGGTTTGGTCGAGGGGGTAAGGATTCCCCACAAATTTAAACCCCCATGCTTTGAAAAGTATAAAGGTACCTCCTGTCCTCGTACCCATTTGCAATCTTTTCTAGGAAGGTTGAAAGCATACACCATGGACGGGAAACCGTGGATGTTTTACTTTGAAGACAGTTTAACTGGTGCATCCAGAGAATGGTATTCACACTTGTCAAGGGATACCGTTAGGAAATGGAAAGATCTAGCTGAGGCCTTTATACGCCAATATCAATACAACCTGGATATGGCACCTAATAGGATCCTCTTGATGGGTATGTCTCAATCATCAAGGGAAAGTTTCTGTGAGTATGCTCAAAGGTGGAGACAACTTGCTGCTGTTGTCCAACCACCTATGCCCGAAAGGGAGATGGCTGATATGTCCATGAATACCTTACAAGGGACCTACATTGATAGACTTGTTGCTTTCTCTTCCACTAGCTTTGTTGGCGTGGTCATAGTGGGAGAGAGAATCAAAAGCCTGTTGAAGATGGGTAAGATTTATGATAATGGTGCTATCTCCAGCAATGTGAAGAAACCTTTCTCGGGACCTTGAAGGACATGAGAGACCAATGTAGTACATGTTAATAGCGGTAGACCCCAGTACTTACAAAGATCAGTGGCCGCAATCACCATTCCTGCTCCAACACCTCAGAAACAACAATATCCTCAACAACAACAATTCTAACAACAACAACAAAGACCTTACAACTACAATAACCAACAGCAACGTCCATTCCAACAAAGGCCTTTTCAAATTAACAGGGTAATCGATCCCATCCCGATGCCCTATGCAGCTTTACTCCCACATCTATTGAAGCTTAACCTGACTGGACTAAGAACTTTGGCTCCACCAGATCCTTTGAATCTTCCAAGGAACTATGATGTCAACGCCATATGTGTTTTCCACTCCAATGCACCTGGTCATTCAACAGAGAAGTGCAGGGCCCTGCACATGAAAGTCCAAGATCTATTTGACTCCAACACTTTGAAATTTGCACCTCCACCAAATGTCACAAAGAATCCAATACCGAATCACGGTGGGCCAAGGATTAATGCTATTGAGGAGGACCAACCGAAAATTATGACTGAGGACATTGCAAGTATTCAAACACCACTGGCCGATTAAAAGCTCAGCTATTGAAGTTCCAAGTGTTTCCGGGTTGTGAGGCCCATTGTGAAGCTTGCAAAATTTCTACCAATGGTTGTGCAAATGTGAAGAATGGTATCAGCGGTCTTATCAGAGAAGGCATTCTACATATCACATCAACAATTCCATCTTCTACAAAGACAACAAAAATCCCTTCTATAACACCAGCAAACATTATCCCACCAAAAGTCATTTCAATAGAATCAACTACAACAACAACCAACATCAGTGACGACATCTTAACGGTTACCATCTATTATGATCCAGCAACGATCCATGTTCCGGAATCTCTCAACAACGACTTTCAGCAACACCCACATCAACAACTTCCTGCACCCGCACCATCTTTAATCAGACCTCCTATCACCGTCTACTATGATCCACAGACTATCACAACTCCTTCTTCTGCTGCAATTAGTCCAGTGACCATCACAGTGCCTGGACCAATTCCTTATGATAACAATAGTGTTGTGCCTTGGCATTATGGTTCAAATCTTTACTGCTATGGAAAGAAGATCATTCTTGACTCCTCAATACCTGTACCACAAGTTGACAATGTTGGGGGAGGAGGAAGCTTGAATCGAAGCAGACGTCTCTTCGCTTCACAGTTTCCCAGAGTTAATGCTGAAGCAGAAGCCGCTGCTAAAGCAAAAGGAAAAAATGTGGTGCCAGAAGAACCAGTTGCAAAAGAAACTCAGAAGACACCCTTTGATCAGGATGTAGAAGATTTTATGAGGATTATCAAAACAAGTGACTACAAAGTTGTGGATCAGCTCCATCAAACACCCTCCAAGATCTCCATACTATCTCTGCTCATGTGTTCCGAGGCTCACCGGAATGCACTACTCAAGGTCTTGCGCGCAGCTTATGTTCCAGAAGAGATCACGGCCAATCAGTTAGAAACGGTAGTTGCAAACGTCAATACTAGTCATGGAATAGGTTTCACCGATGCTGACTTGACTATGGAGGGGCGTAATCACAACAAAGCTTTGCATATCACTCTGGCATGTAAAGGTGTTGTACTTTCTCATGTCCTTGTTGATACCGGATCATCACTCAATGTGTTGCCAAAGAAAGCTTTAGTCAAGCTGGAGTATGATGGTCTTGCACTTCGTTCGAGCAACCTAATTGTTAGAGCTTTTGATGGTTCTAAGAGATCGGTTCTCGGAGAGATTGAGCTGCATGTGGTAATTGGCCCGCAAGTTTTCAAAACTATCTTCTATGTGATGGACATACAGCCTGCCTACAGCTGTTTGTTGGATCGACCCTGGATCCACGCCGCCGGCGCGGTAACTTCGACCCTTCACCAGAAGTTAAAATATGAGTGGGAAGGCCAATAATCACCATCTATGGAGAAGAAGACATCTTTGTCAGTCACCTGGCTACATACAAGTATATAGAAATGGATGGGGAGATCCATGAAACCATGAGTCAGGGTTTCAAAGCTTTGAACATCAACGAAGCTGCAACTATGGTGTTTGCTGCATCCCAAGAGGAAAGGATGGGCACCTCAATTGCTTCCTACAAGCAGGATCGGAAGGTTGTGGAAGAAGGGAATGCCCAAGGCTGGGGCAAGCTGTTGAAGGTGGAAATGAAAGAAGACAAATTCGATTTAGGTTACAAGCCATCCCAACAAGTTCCAGAGGGGGATGCTAAAGCTCCCAAGTTCATAAGTGGGGGAATGCTGACCCCGGATGTTGTCAACACTTTGGAAGACGAGGCTAGAGTGACTACAACCCGGAAAGCTGGATCCATTCAAGAGTCCCGGGCAAACAAGTCCTCAACTGGTCTTCCCAGGAAATTATAAGGGTTACTGCTGCAGAGTAATTATTATTTCCTGTTTTAAGCATGCATCAAAGTCCTGCATCTTGCCCAAGATGGTTTGGACTCATTTTGTAATAGGTCCATATGTATTTTGTGCAAATTTAATATTAATGAACAATGGACACCTTTTTGCAAACAATCTCTTTTCGCTCACTATCTTTTCATTTTTGTTATTTTCGCACAAAACAATAAATGACAATGTTTTTCTCAATAATAACTTCATTCAACTTTTCTAAATAATATAAAATCTATCACTAAAATGAACCAAATCTCAACCCTTGCAGAGATAGCCCTCCAGATTGCACCGACAACGACACTGCTATGACCTTGTATGACTTCGACAATCCGATTAGTCAAGCAGATCAAGGGGTTGAAGAAGACTACGATTTACCTAAAGAGTTATCCAGGTTATTGAGACAAGAGGAAAAGGTGATTTCTCCTCATCAAGAGGAGGTTGAGACTGTTAATCTTGGTACCGAGGAAGTTGTGAAGGAAGTGAAGATTGGAGCCAGTCTGCAAACTCCGATAAAAGAATAACTTATCAGTATTCTGCGAGAATATGTCGATGTCTTCGCTTGGTCCTACCAAGATATGCCGGGTTTGGATACAGATATTGTCATGCACAGGCTGCCATTAAAATAGGATTTCCCACCAGCCAAACAGAAGTTAAGCCGTACTCGCTTGGACATGGCCATGAAAATCAAAGAGGAAGTACAAAAGCAGTGGGACGCCGATTTTCTTGCTGTAACTAGTTACCCGCCATGGGTTGCTAACATTGTAACCGTACCTAAGAAGGATGGCAAGGTCCGTATGTGTGTCGATTACCGGGATCTGAACAGAGCAAGCCCGAAAGATGATTTCCCATTACCTCACATTGATGTATTGGTAGATAACACAGCTTAGTTCTCAGTATTTTCCTTCATGGACGGATTTTCTGGATACAATCAGATCAAGATGTCACCTGAAGACATGGAGAAGACAACTTTCATCACACCCTGGGTCAGATAGGGTACAGACGCGAATGGTCGGCGAAAGAGAGAGGGTGAAGGTGAACTGAAAAGAGTCGACATCTAGGCATTTTTATCCCGAAGGAAAGGTAATGCTGCATAAACCTAGAAAGAAATGGATAAGACGGTCGCGAACAAGAGAAACTGAGAAAGGGGGTTGGTTACAACCTGGGAAAGTTTGTGTTTAAAGGGGTAGTGTCAGTGCTATTCTGTGTGCAAAAGCTGGAAAAGAATGCAAGTGTCAGTGCAAAAGAAGTGTGAAGTGAAATGCTCAGGAATGAGGCTTAAAAGAATAATGCGGGAAGAGGGGGAATATACAAATACTTTTGTTCGATAATAGTTAAGTTATGCCTACGTATCCTCTCGTGCAATGAGGAAGTCAGAACACCGTAGTTCGACTCAAAGAGACTGAAAGATAAATTGACTGATGAACTGCTTACTTGTCTATGCTCAAGTGTATGACCTGTCTAGCTCAGGTGCAAACTGTCTTGCATTAGACGGGAGAAGCGAGTTCTTGTTTGTGAGTGAATGAGATGAGAAAAGAATCCCGGAGGAGACGATTATTGTTTGTTTTTGATATTTTTAGTCTTTTATTGCTTTTTGGAGTTTGTCATAAGTTAATGAGATTAAGCCTAAACCAAGGGTTAGTAAACTCATCACATCCTCCCTCTGATTAGGGGTAATGAGAATACATTAAGTATGAAGTAAGCACCTCACACTTAATCACCATGATGTAGGATTAAGATCATTAACCTACTTGTAATTATTTAGATGTTTTTAGCGTTTTTGTTTAGTGTTAAGTAATGAGTTTAAGCCATAATCAAGGATTTAATGGACCCATTACACCATCCTAATAGAAGGATAATAGATGAGAACATTTAAGCTGAGAAAGATACCTCAACTTAATCCATGATTAGGGATTAACCTCATGACAAAACAAAGCCTTTATTAAAGTGGATTTTAGTTAATGGTAAGATTAAGAAATGGATTTTATGGTTTGTAAGACAACTTGAGGGGGACTTGTCCATTAACACTAGGGTTAGTTCTTCTTAACCAATTAAGGAAGAATTAGAACCCTAATGTAAGGCCCAAGTTACAAGCTTATTGTCTTAGTGATTATTAGATGGATTGATTAAGATATTTAAACACATCAAGGGTTTAACACTTAGGATTAAAGTTATACACTCCATCCTAAGAGAAGGATGCAGGCATAATCTTAATCACAATGCCTTAAAGCCTTAAAGGTTTAGTCTCTTATTATGAAGATGAGAAGAGAGACACAAAGGTAAAACTAATGGGGGAACTAATCAAACCCTAATTTTTATCATGCTTGGGTGTTCCTAGGGTTTATGAGGCTTACAAGAGAACTTCAAGAAAAGCCACCAAGGAAGAAGCAGATGAAAGGAAGAGAAGCAGAAGAAACAAGTTAACTTACTTCACTTAAGAAGATAAGTCACTTGAAGAAAGAAAGTGAATGATGAACATGAATGAGAAAGATCACTATAAAGCAAAAGTAAAATTCAGCAATGAATGCATAAGAGAGATGAGAAAAGATAATGAGAAGTGAAGGCAAATCCACTTCTCAAAGTTCTTACCACCTGAAAAGTTAGCATAAGAAAATGAAATGAAATGAAAATGAAATGAATGCAAAGGTGAAAACCAAAACCAGAAGCATATTCATGATGCAAATGATGCTAAGAGATGATTCAAATGTATGTCAAGTGTTGTGAATTATCATACAAGTGATGAGAATGCAAATGAAACATGTAAGAAGCATGAAAGTTCATGAATGCTCATGGAATGTAATGAATGCATAACATGGAAAATGGATGAGGAAATGATCAAACATGAGTCTAATGTGTCCTATGATATCTTATATGTCATGTGGATGCAAGAAATGTCATGGCAAGTTCATGAATGCAAGCATATGCAAGATGTATGCAAATGAAGATGATAAATTAGGGTTTTAATGCAACATGAGATGCAAAACTCAAAAACAGAAGAAAATTACAAGATAAAAAATTGCAAATAGAAACAAAGGAACCCTAACCCCATATGATATCACACCCCAAAGGAGAAGACCTAACTCTTAACCTAATGTAAGTTATGATTTTTCTAAGTTATCTAGGGTTTTAAGGCACCTAAAGGGAAACAAATGCAAATCAAATAAAAAATGCAGAAGAAATTTGTGATAAAAATATGCTAGAAACTACATGTCAAATGAAGATCAATGCAAAAAGAACCATTGGCATACTATTCTTGGTTAGGCAGAAAAGAATTCTTGAAGTTAGGGTTCAAAAATAAGATTTTATGAACCCTAAATTCAAAAAAAATTATCAAAGATTGTTCAAAACCAAAAATAAATTTGTGTGGATGGTATGATAATGTCTCTAAATGTCCCTAAATGATATTTTAATTAATTAATTTTCATTAATTAATTAAAATAAATATTTAAATGTTTAAAAAATGATTTTTTAATGCAAAAAATAAAAAATACAAATATTTTTGGGTTAAGAAAATTATTTGAAACAAAAATGCAGAATAAAAATCTTTTTGGAAATTTTTAGCTATTTTAAATAAATAATACAAAATCAAATGAGAAAAATGAAATTAAAATTGAATTAAATGGAAGTATGCTGAACCAAGGGATGAGGTTGAATCTGGGGAATTCTAGGTTGACTGCACGCCAGATCCTATGGCTTAAATTCAAATCCAGCTAATCTCAATTAATTATTTATTTAATCCTAATTAATAACTAATGAAATGATCTGGTCCATTCAAAGCGCGCGGGAGATGAAGATCTAATGGTCCACGTTTAAACCAAAACCCTAACCCTAATTACACATTAATGACTTTCAGGTCACCGGAGAAGAGCTCCGGTCGTCTTCTCCGGTGACCCCCTCACCTAAAAACTTCCAACTTCTTCCCTAAGTAATTTCTGGAGCTCTAAAGCTCCAGATTAACTCTCCTAAGCTCAAATCTACCCTCAAATTACATTTATTCTCACTCAAACTCAAGATTCGAAAGGAAGAACAAAAATGGCAGAAATTTCAGACAATCAGTACAAGCTCGTTTCTACACCATTTTCAAAATTTCAAAGTTCAGAATGACTTATGAAGCATGCTTATTCATTTTGTAACATAAAAGTGAGGTTCTCGAAAAATAAATTCAGATGTCTACCTGAGGTGGAGCTTTTGACCCTTGAGCTTTCTGGCCATTTCCTTGGTGCAGAATGACTCTAATGAACCTCCTGAGGCAGCTGCAATGCTTGGAAAGCTTTAAGGATGGCTGGTTTGAGTGGTAGCAACCCAACTGGTCCGAAATCGTGTTTGGTGTATGGAGTGTTTTTGGCAGTTTCAATGGTTGGTTTGTGATCAGTGAATGATTTTGAGATGAATGGTGGAAGTGGTTTGAAGATTGAGTGAGTGAGCTGTGAGTTTCGAAGGAAAATGCAAGAGGGATTATTTTTGTGAACTTGAGAATGCTGAGGTTTCAGGCTGCAATCTTGTGTGTTATGGCTTGGGTTTAATCCACATAACATGCTTTGTTAGGCCAGAGAGTGGGTGGTGGCTGCAGCTGATTGGTATGGGCTTCTTGACAAAAAGTCAAAAGTGTTGTACTTGAGGTATGGGCAAGGATGCAACTGGCCTTTGGGCATGTCCATGCGCAGCTGACTTCAAGGATGTCCATAGAATGCATTTGAAGGCAATCAGCAAGTTGAAGCAAAGTTATGGGACCTTTTGCAAATATGTGATGTTTTGGCCCTTTTGAGAAATCTTGATGTTCAAGGCATATAATCTTGCAATTCTTTGGGAAATTATGATCTAGAGGCAGTGCACTATGATGTTATGATAAATTGAAGTGTGTTTGAAGTCACAAAAATCCTTGGCAAGTGGTTTTGCAAAGAATCCCTTTAGGAGCATTCTTGAAAATTATGGGATTTTTGCCAACTTTGACAAGCCATATCTTGAGTTCCAAAATGAATTAGATCTTGTTCTTGTACTTTTTGAAAAGAGGATGATCCAATATACAACTTTCATGACCAACAATTTTTCATTTGAAGCATTTTTGGTTGAGAAAGAAGAGGTTGAAAAACTTTCCCAAAATGGAAAGTTTACATTACAAGTCATTTCCATTTTTGGCAACTTTTGGTTTAGCTCACTTTTCTTCAATTTTGTGAACTTCTAAGCACTTAAATGATCAAATAAAGATCATATAACTTCAATTTGATGAAAAATCCACTTTGGTTCCATGTTGGGGGCCTCAGATGCCCTGATTTTGCTCTGACTTGCTCAAGAAGTTACCCAGTGATCAGATGACTTCCACAATGAATTTCTTCATCAAACTTGGTACACATGATCCTTATAACATATTAGATAAATAGAAACAAGAATGACCAAATGTTTTTGAGTTATGGCCTCTGAATCCAAAACCCTAATTTCAGATCATCTGTGCAGTTAAACCTGGCTCTGCTTCCATGCTTTGCAAGTTCTTGTGATTCTCTGACTTCTTTGATCTTTGAAGGATATAATATGATGATTGAACATACATGGAACTCCTTGAGATGATTGAAGACCTTTGAAGTGGCTCAGATGGATCCTGGATTACTCAAGTCACAAACCCTAGATGCAGGTGAACCTGAACTAATGCAGTGAAGCAAAAATGCAACATGATATGGTATGATTAAACTAATGCAAAAGATGAAAGATTACAAGCCAAGGTGTGAACTTAGTGAGGGAAAATTTGGGATGTTTACAGCTGCCCCTATTCAAACATGAGTTAGCTGTGCAGGATGTAAGCGATGGCTTAACAGATAAACAAGATAACTTGTGGTTGAATACCAAAGACAGTCCATAATTTGCACTCACTGGGGTGAAGAAGAAAAGAGATATAAATTGTAAAAGGAAAGTATAGTATGATTATCAAGTGAAGGCGATGAAGGATGACCATCGAGCCGAGGACGACTGCTGGGGATAAAGCAATGACGGGGACGGCTGGCATGCTGGGGAAACTGTGGTAAACAAGGCAATGACGGGGACGACCGACAAGCTGGGGGGTAAAGGGATCATGATGGGGACGGACATCAAAATAACGTAACAAGGCTCTCTGGGGATTAAAGCAAAGGTAATGATGGGGACGACCATCAGGTTTGAAGAATAAATGAAATAAATGATGAGGGACGGTCATCAAAGGTGAAGGACGATCACCTAGCAGGGGACGACTGCTCTTTATCACGACATAGGACGAATGTCGGATAGAAAAAAGGTCGACGATGGGGACGGCCATCGGATAAAATGATGAAGGACGATCATCAAGAGGTGAAGGACGATCACCTAGCAGGGTACGACTTCTCTCGGGGTTTATCGTGACATAGGACGAATGTCAAATAATAAGATCAACGATGGGGACGACCATCGGATAAAATGATGAAGAACGATCATCAAGAGGTGAAGGACGATCACCTGGAAGGGGACGATTGCTCTGTTGGGGATAAGGATGAGGGACGGTCATCCGAGGTGAAGGACGATCACCTGGCAGGGGACGGCTGCCGAAAGATATCACGACATAGGACGAATGCCGGATAGAAAAGGGTTCCAATAATGGAGACTCCGCTGGGGGAAAGGATGTGGGACGGTCATCCAAAGGTGAAAGACGATCATCTGGCACGGTACGGCTGCCGAAAGTATCACGACATAGGATGAATGTCGGATAGAAAAAAGTTGTTTGCTGGGGAATGGTAAACACGGACGAGTGCTTACGCTTTAAGAAGCAAAGGTATAAGTGTTTGACACTGTGTATAGATTAAAGATGCGGACGAGCATCCTTAAGACCATGATACAAACGAGTATCGGTAGAAACAACGCTGACGCATGTTCAGAGATGATGATACGGACGAGTATCAACTGGTTAACAAAGAACACGGACAAGTGTCGATTCTGAGGGGAAATAAGTGTGCATACAAGATACGGACGAGTATCTGTATGAGTAAAAATAAGCATTATGAAGTATGAGCAAGACACAGACGGGTGTTCGACTTGCTGGGGAGACTTAACACGGACGAGTGTCAAAAGAGAAAGTGTATAAGTTATGAACTTATGAGTGTACAAGGTATCCTGACAATCTGTGGTGATAGGATGACACTGACGGGTGTCAACAAGAGTGTATTATAATAAGTGTTTGGTTTGCAATAAATGTTTGGATAACCATGCTGGGGATAGGTGACACGGACGGGTGTCAAGAGAATGTACAAGCATATATTTGTGGTTTATCTGCGGGGGAATGATATGACACGGACGGGTGTCGAAAGAGGTATATATGAACATGTATGGGTTGGAGAGTGCAAAGGGGACACTTTAGCTTTCTGTTGGGGAAATTGAGATGCATTTCGCATATTGCTGGTGAGGTGCTGTTGGTATTTACAGGTGACGGGTTTGAACCTGACTTGTGATCATGCAATATGTTTTATTTTTGCCGTAATGCTCCGTATTAGACGGAATGCTACGCTTTTGTGGTGATTTATGATGCGAATGCTATGATTTATGCAAAAGATACTGATCCGGGATTCGGATCCCGCTGCCGTGAAGATCTCTGGCTGATCTGCTTGACGTGATATCCTAGCTGGGGATGAGATCATTGGTAGATCTGATAAATTTTATGACTCTACTTGGGGGACTAGATCACTGATAGATCTATCCGGTAGTGAGATAACCCAGCTGGGGATGAGGATGCTTTCGTCACTTTGTTGTGTGAGAATTTCAGACATTGCTCTTCTTGGGAGAGGCTGGAGCTCTGTGGGGAGATGGTTCCCTGTCTTTGCTGGAGATGAGAGATTTTGGCACTCTGGGGGAGAAAAGATCACTGAACGATCCTCCAAAGGTTTTCTTTTTGAGGATCCTGCTGAGGATGAGGAGACTTGACAACTCAGCTGGGGAAATGAGCATTTACTTATGGTGCTCTGGAGAAAATGTGCTGGAGAAGTGATGCCTAGCAACTCTGATGGGGAGAAAGCATTTTTGGTGTTGTTTGGAGGATGTGCTGAGGAAACAATGATTTGGCAACTTTGCTGAGGAAATGTACTCCAGATACTGCAATCCTGTCAAAACAAAGAAATGTACAAGTATCCCGAGGTATCCCTTACCGGATTCCGTCATAGGAGTTAGATATTCCTGAAAGTAAATACATTTCCTGCAAGCATTTATTAGAAAGGCACATCCTTTTTTATGCAAGTATCATATCCTGAATTTTGGACATTTTGCAAACGAAACAAAAATGCACAAGACGCAATGTGACTGAAAACTCTGATTTTATTAATTTGTGTGCCCTGAATTGGCAAGTACAGTCAAAGAAACAAATCCCTGAAATGAGGAGATTGTTACAAATTGAGAAAAATGAAGGTGCTGGCAATGTTGATGACGCTTTAGTGAGCTTCCTTTTGCTATGAACCGTATGACCTTGACATTATTCTCATCTTGCTTTCTGAAGAAAGCTGATTCTGACCGATGCTTTAACCTTTCGAAGTTTTCCATGTTGTGAGTGATACATACGAATTCAGAATGCAGTTGTTCGCTTATTCCCTAATTTTGCGTGGATCGCCCTTTCGGGTTTTCAATCCACCGGGATATCTATTTTTGCCTGAGCTGTCCAATGAGGCTTTTCAACTCAGCGGGTGTACATTTTTTTTCAATTTTTCCTTATTTTTGCCCGAGTCTTTTATTCTGTTTTTGACTCGCCGGGATGCCCTATTTTTTCCTGGACTTACATTCTGTTTTTATGTCCAGCGGGTCATTTTATGCGAAGTATTTTTTTAAGTGCATCTGAATTCACAGGGGACGGGAAATCTTCACCATCCATAGTAGTGAGCATCAGTGCTCCACCAGAGAAAACTTTCTTTACTATGAACGGATCATCGTAATTCGGAGTCCACTTGCCCCAGTGGTATGTATGAGGAGGAATGAGTCTTTTCAGCACAAGATCTCCTACTCGGTATTCCCGAAGCCTGACTTTCTGATCGAAGGCTTTCTTCATTCTCTTCTGATATAACTGCCCATGACAGATTGCAGCTAATCTCTTTTCCTCGATCAGATTCAGTTGATTGTACCGAGAATGGACCCATTCTACTTCATTCAACTTGACATCCATCAATACCCGTAAAGAGGGTAATTCAACTTCAACAGGTAAGACTGCCTCCATACCATACACAAGCTGATACGGTGTTGCCCCAGTGGATGTTCTGATTGAGGTACGGTACCCATGCAAGGAAAATGGTAGCATCTCATGCCAGTCTTTATAAGTAACCACCATCTTCTGCACAATCTTCTTGATATTCTTGTTAGCTGCCTCAACAACACCATTCAACTTTGGCCTGTAAGGAGAAGAGTTGTGATGTTGGATTTTGAAGTCTCGGCACAGTTCTGCCATCATTTTGTTGTTCAAATTGGAACCATTATCAGTAATGATTCTCTCGGGTACTCCATACCAATAGATGATGTCTCTCTTCAGGAACCTGGCTACCACTTGTCTGGTGACATTCGCATACGAAGCTGCTTCAACCCATTTGGTGAAGTAATCAATGGCTACCAGGATGAATCTGTGGCCATTTGAAGCAGTCAGCTCGATCTTTCCATTCATATCAATGCCCCACATGGCAAAGGGCCAAGTTAAAGACATCACATTCAAAGGATTTGGAGGCACATGCACCTTATCTGCATAAATCTGGCATTTGTGGCATTTTCTGGAATAGTCACAACAGTCTGCATCCATTATGATCCAGCATGGGTACCGAAAGATCCTTCATGCACCTCGTGCATCAGCAAGTCTGCTTCTGTCTTATCAACACATCTGAGAAGAACCATATCAAAGTTTCTCTTGTATAACGAACCATCAACATTCAGGAAGAAACTACCAGCCAGCCTTCTTAATGTCTTTTTGTCATTGGATGATGCCCCAGGTGGGTATGTCTGATCCTCTAAGAAACTTTTGATATCATGTAACCAAGGCTTGTCATATTTAGCAATGTCCACGGAGAATACGTATGCTGGTCTGTCAAGTCTGGACACTGAAATCTGAGGCACAAAGTTGTCGGCTTGAACTTTGATCATGGAGGAAATGGTAGCCAGAGCATCTGCAAACTGATTTTCATCTCGAGGGATATACTCAAGTTTAACTGTTGTGAAGAAAGCTAGTAATCTCCTCGTGTAGTCTCGATATGGAATTAGATGCTCCTGGTGAGTGTACCATTTGCCGTTGGTTTGATTGATTACCAGAGCTGAATCTCCGAATATAGTTAAAGTCTTGATCCTGAGGTCAATGGCTTCCTCAAGACCCATGATACAAGCTTCGTATTCAGCTTTGTTGTTAGTCCATGCAAAAGTGAGTTTTGCCGAGAAAGGTATGTGAACTCCTTTAGGTGTAATAAGCACTACACCAACCCTTTGACCATTCATGTTAACAGCCCCATCAAACATCATAGTGCATTCTTCTTCTGGGTCGGGCCCTTCGGTGTGAACAAGCTCTTCCTGGTCGTTTGCTTTCAGGAACATGATGTCTTCATCGGGGAAGTCAAATCTCATGGGCTGATAATCATCAATGGGTTGCTCAGCTAGATATTCAGACAGTACACTGCCTTTGATGGCCTTTTGAGATGTGTCCTGAATGTCATACTCTGTCAGAATCATTTGCCATCTAGAAACCCTTCCGGTAAGTGCTGGCTTCTCAAATATGTACTTGACTGGATCCATCTTTGAGATCAATAAGGTAGTGTGGGTCAACATATACTGCCTTAGTCGGCGAGCAGCCCATGCTAAAGCACAACAAGTTTTCTCGAGCAGTGAATAATGTTGTTCACAGTCGGTAAACTTTTTGCTTAGGTAGTAAATTGCATACTCTTTTCGACCAGACTCGTCATGTTGGCCCAGCACACACCCCATTGATCCTTCTAATACTGTTAAGTACAATATTAGAGGTCTTCCTTCAACTGGAGGCATAAGGATTGGAGGTTCTTGTAAGTATTCCTTGATTTTGTCAAAAGCCTTCTGGCAATCTTCATTCCACCTGACCGTTTGTTCCTTTCTTAACAATTTGAACAGGGGTTCACAGGTTGCAGTAAGGTGAGATATGAACCTTGAAATGTAATTCAATCTACCTAGAAACCCCCGAACTTCCTTTCAGTCTTTGGCGCAGGCATCTCTTGAATGGCTTTGACTTTGTCAGGTTCCACTTCAATTCCTTTTTCACTTACAATAAATCCCAGCAATTTACCGGACCGCACCCCGAATGTGCATTTGTTGGGGTTTAGCTTCAGCTGATACTTTCTCAGACGCTTGAACAGCTTCAACAGATTTACCAGATGGTCTTCTTCTGTGAGGGACTTGGCAATCATGTCATCCATATAACATTCAATTTCTTTGTGGATCATGTCGTGGAATAATGTCACCATAGCCCGTTAATAAGTGGCACCAGCATTCTTCAGTCCAAATGGCATAACCTTATAACAGAATGTCCCCCAGGGTGTGATGAAGGTAGTCTTCTCCATGTCTTCAGGTGACATCTTGATCTGATTATATCCTGAAAATCCGTCCATGAAGGAGAATACCGAGAATTGAGTTGTGTTGTTGACCAATACATCAATGTGAGGTAGAGGGAAATCATTTTTTGGGCTAGCTATGTTCAGATCCCGGTAATCCACACACATCTATACTTGGCCATCCTACTTGGGCACTAGTACAATATTAGCAACCCACGGTGGGTAACTAGTTACAACAAGGAAGTCGGTGTCTCACTGCTTTTGTACCTCTTCTTTAATCTTCATTGCCATATCCGGACGAGTACGACATAGCTTCTGTTTCACTGGAGGACAGTCTTCCTTCAAAGGCAGCCTGTGCACAACGATATCGGTATCCAGACCTGGCATGTCTTGATAGGACCAAGCAAAGACATCAACGTACTCTCGAAGCATGTCAATAAGTCGTTCCTTCACTGAATCTTGCAGACGGGACCCGATCTTCACTTCTTTCAAGTCTTCTTCTGTACCAAGATTATTTGTCTCAACTTCCTCCTGATGAGGAGTGATTACCTTCTCCTCTTGTCTTAACAACCTGTCTAGCTCTTCAGGTAGCTCATAATCTTCTTCAACCCCTTCATCATCTTGATTAATTGGATTGTCGAAGTCATACGAAGTCATAGCAGTGTTGTGGTCGGTGCAATCTGGAGGGCACTCTCTGCAAGGGTTTAGATTGGTTTATTTTAGTGATCAGTTTTATCTTGTTTAGAGAAAGTAAAAATGAAGTTGTTTATTTTGAAAACATTGCCATTTTATTGTTTTGTACAAAAAATGAAAAATGAAAAACAGTGAGCGGAAAAAGAGATTCGTTTGCAAAAGATGTTCTGATATTCATTAATTGATCGTTTGCACAAAATACAAGATGGCCCGATTACAAAATGAGTCCTGACACCTTGGGCAAGATGCAGGACTTGATGCATGCTTAAAAGACAGGAAATAATAATTACTCTATAGGAGTAACTCTTATAATTTCCTGGGAAGACCAGTTAGAGACTTGGTTCCCCGGGATCCTTGGACGTATCCAGCTTTCCAGGTTGCGTTCGTCTTCTTCCTCATCTTCCAGACTGTTCACAGCATCCAAGGTAAGCATTCCCCCGCTGACAAATTTGGGCTCCATTGCAGCCTCTGATTGATCTTGTCGAGTTGGTCTGTAACCCAACCTGAATCTGTCTTCTTTCTTTTCTACTGGCAGCAGCTTGCCCTAGCCTTGAGCGGTACCCTCTTCAACAACCTTCCGGGCTTGTTGATATGAAGTGATGGAAGTTTCAGACACAACAATTGCTTCATTGATGTTAAGGGCCTCAAACCCTTGACTCATAGTCTCATGGATCTCCCCATACATCTCTATATACTTGTAAGTAGCCAGCTGGCTAACGAAAATGTCTTCCTCCCTGCAGATTGTGATGATCTGGCCTTCCCACTCAAATTTTAATTTCTGGTGAAGGGTAGATGTAACAGCCGCAGCGGCGTGAATCCAGGGTCTACCCAACAAACAACTGTAGGCCGGATGAATGTCCATCACGAAGAACGTAGTTTTAAAGATTTGTGGGCCAATCATCACAGGTAAATCAATCTCTCCAGGCACTGATCTCTTAGAGCCATCAAATGCTCTCACCACCAAGTTACTTGAACGTAATGCCAAACCATCATATTCCAACTTCACCAAGGCTTTCTTTGGGAGGACATTGAGCGAAGACCCAGTGTCTACCAACACATGAGAAAGAATAACACCTTTGCACTCTAAGGTGATGTGTAAAGCCTTGTTATGATTGCGTCCCTCCGTTGTTAAATCAGCATCTGTGAAGCTCAGTCCATGACTGGTGTTAACGTTTGCAACCACTATTTCTAGCTGATTAACCGTAATCTCTTCCGGCACGTAGGCTGCGTGCAGGACTCTCAACAGTGCATTCCTATGGGCTTCGGAACACATTAACAATGATAATATAGAGATTTTGAAGGGTGTTTGATAAAGCTGGTCCACCACTTTGTAATCACTCTTTTTTATTATTCTCATGAACTCGTCCACCTCTTGCTCGAAAGACGTCTTTGGAGTTTCTTTGACAGTTGGCTCTTCAAGTACCACATTCTTCCCTTTTGCCTTAGCAACAACTTCTGCTTTAGCATTGGGTCTTGGTGTTTGTGAGGCGAAAAGACGTCCGCTTCTGGTGAAGCCTCCGCCTCCCCCAACATTGTCAACTTGTGGTGAAGAGGTTGATGAATCTAGAGTGATTTTATTCCCGTCGCAGTAGAGATCAGAGCCGTAGTGCCAAGGTATGGCGTTACTGCTTTCATAAGGAACGGGTCCAGGCACCGGAATGGTGACCGGACTGATTGCTGCAGCGGAAGGAACTGTGATGGTATGCGGGTCGTAGTAGATTGTAACTGGAGATCAAACAGGAGGTGTTGCAGTTTGTTGTTGGAAATTGTTGTTGGGATGAACATTTGCTAGGTCATAATAGATTGTGACCATTGAGACATCTTCATTAATGTTTGCTGGCGTTGTAGGTGTTTCCGTTGATAAGATGGGTGTTGGTGTTGTAGAAGTAAATGTTGCTGAACTCTGATCTGTTGAAATAATGGATGGAGTGATTGCTGGAGTTGTGGATGAATCAGTGGGAATGATAGTTGCTGCTGTTGTAGGAGGATCTGTTGTTGCTGAAGAAAGAATTGTTGATGTTGAAGGAACCGTTGTGGTAATCTGTAAAATTCTATCTCTGATAAGGCCATCTATGCTAAGCCACAACTTATCACAACCATTAATAGCAGTTTTGCACGATTCGCACCAGGCCTTACAACCTAGGAACACCTGGCATCTTAAGAGTTGAGCTTTGACTTTTGCCAACGGTGTTTGAATCTGTGCCACATTGTCAATCAGCGCAGATGGTTGATCTTCCTCTACGACATTAATCCTGGCCCCACCATGATTAGGCATAGGATTTCTGTTAACATTCGGTGGAGGTGCGAAGTTGAGAGCTTTGGAATCGACCAAATCCTGAACCTTCATTTGTAAGGCTCTACACTTCTCAGTATTGTGACCAGGTGTGTTGGAATGAAAGGCACACCTGGCATTGGCATCGTAATTCTTCGGGAGGTTGAGAGGATCTGGTGGAGCCAACATCCTTAACTCAACCAGGTTGAGCTTCAGGAGTTGTGGCACTAGAGTGGCATAAGGCATAGGGATAGGATCAATTACCCTATTTGCTTGAGATGGCCTCTGTTGAAAGGGACGCTGCTATTGGTTGTTATTGTTATTGTTGTACGATCTTTGTTGCGGAAAATGAGGTTGTTGCTGATAGTGATGTTGTTGTTGTTGTTTAGGAAAAAGTGGTTGTTGCGGAACTGGAGCCGGGATAGTAATGGCTGCCACTGACCTGTGAGAATACTGGGATCTGCCCCTACTTGCATGGATAACATTTGTTTCACCCGCCCTTCGGGGTCCTGAAAAAGGTTTCTTGGGTTGTTGGAGGAACTTGCACCGTTGTTAGAGATTTTGGCCATCTTCAAAAGACTTTCTATTCTCTCACCATCTATAACTACATCGGAAAAACTAGTGGAGAGAATGCAGCAAGTCGGTCAATATAAGTTCCCTGCAAGGTGTTCATAAACATGTCCGCCATTTCCCGTTCAGACATGGGTGGCTGGACAGCAGCAGCAAGCTGTCTCCACCTCTGAGCATAATCTCGAAAGCTTTCCCTTGAAGACTGAAACATGCCCATAAGAAGGGTTCTATTGGGGGCCATGTCTAGGTTGTACTGGTACTAACGGATAAAGGCCTCGGCCAAGTCTTTCCAACATCTTATAGTGGCCCTGGTCAGATGCGAATACCATTCTCTTGAAGCTCCAGTCAGGATGTCCTCAAAATAGAACATCCATAACTTCTCATCCATGGTATAAGCTTTAAGTCTCCCCAAGAAAGACTGCAGATGAGTACGCGGGCAGGAGGTACCATTATATTTCTCAAAGCATGGGGGCTTGAATTTGTGAGGAATCCTCACCCCATCTACCAATCCCATGTCCATTACGTCGAAGACCAGGGAATTCTGAGATTCCAAAGACCTTAGCTTTTCAGCAATCTCATCCAACCTTCGGTCATAAACCTCATCCCCAACCCCTATAACTGTGAACTGTTCCTCTTGGGGATCTTCCTGCAAGACCCTGACTCTAGTAGTATTACCTTGAACATTCCTTACACCATTAACATCGGGGTTCAAATGGGGCCCAAACTCTGGTGGGTCAATGCGAGGCTGTCCGCGTTCATTATTGCTGGTTCCTCCTGTACCAGGGTGAGGCTCTTCAGGAGTCTGTCTTTCCACCAATTCCCTCAGCCTTTCCTGGCTCTGAGCTAAGCCAGTCATAACAGCCCTAAACTGGGTCATTTGGTTTCTCATTTCAACCCTTTCGTTTTCCATTTGATTCCTTACTTCATTCAGGTCCTGCTGCACCTGATTCATCTGAATGTCTGGAAGGTTGTTACGTGTTGGGTACCAGTTTGCTCGGTTGACAGGGAACACTCTTCGACGAGCAATGTTTCCTGAAAACACAACAAAGTGAGAAATAGACAACAAACAAAACCTACAAAACAAAGAAAAATGTTAGTATGCAATACAATATGCTTATTTGTCTTCCAAGGTATCCGGTTTGGTTCTTGGTTTTGACCTTTCCAGACCTCGAGGAAATGCTGGATGATGTTGAGAGAAAGCCCACCAATAAAATAAACTGATATATTATAAAAGGATGAAAATACATAGTTTATTTACAATACATGCCCAAGGTGAGTCCAAATACAACAAAAAGAAAAGTACATCAAAAGGAAATAAATACAAGCAACAGGAATCAGACATCCAACCCGAAGTCATCCTTCTTGACTTCCTTCAGGAGGGCCTCCGTCACTGGACCAACTGGGTGCTCTGTAATAGACCTAATGAGGAGATTCCTGGTAGCAATGACATTAGTCAGCTTCTTATGCCTGTCCTGATCCTTTGATCTCTTTAACCCCGCCCGGAGTTTTAATTCTGATATCTCCTTCTGAGCTGCCAACAAAGCTTCCTGCTGCTTCTTCTCATTGGCCTCTAGCTGCTCTATCCTGGCCTGAGTCCTCTGGTCTTCTTGTGCACGGGCTTCGGTGATCCTGATCCACCTAGCCTGGATTTCTTCCAGATAAAGCTCAGCCCTAGCCTTCTGAATATTGGCCTCCTTGCAGGCATTCTTCAGTATCTGTTTCCCAGCTCTTGCCTTCCGGATATAGTCATCTGTCCTTTCAATCTTGGTCAGATGCTCAATCTTGAGTCTTTCCAATCTCTCAATGTCCAGATGACTGTCGTTTCTCTCCCAGAGAGTCTTTTTCAGGGCTTCAGCCAGCTGATCATTCCTTTCCTTCAGCTTTTCAAATTCCTCTAGGCTGACTGTTGCTGCAGGTTGCACTGTAGAGGGCCCAGGGGTGTCTTCCAAGGTGAAAGGCATCCTGGTGATATGAGCTCTAGCACGGGACCAGTCAGAGTACTGGGCTGAAGCAATATTGTTGCACCTTCCAAGGATGGCTGTCCCTTTGGTCTGGATGTTATCCCAAGCCCATATAGCTTGTCTAACAACAACAGAGTTAGGCTGAACTTCACAGTATAGGGTCTCATCCAAGTCTTGTCCTCTGGGAGGATGAACCAAGGAATATCCCAATTGTCTCTTAAACAGTAAAGGGTTGTAGTTGATGCAACCTTTTACTCCTATCTGAGGCACATTAGGGTACTTACCACAGCTGGTAATAATGTCCTTGCCTTTGGTGCTCTGGGTGCACCACCTGATGTCATCTGAAGTCAAGGCAATGAACCTCTTAGCCCAATTTTTCTGCTGATGGGGGTTCAAGAAGGCATCTGACTTTGGCAAATGTCTGAGAATCCAAGAGTAGAACAGAGGAGCACATCATCTGACCAACTTCCCCCTTCGCTTTTCATTTCTCTGGTGGACTGAGTAGTAAAAATCCCCTAGCAATGTAGGAACTGGGTTCCTCAGCAGGAACAAGTGGATGGCATTCTTACTTACAAACTTGGGCTCATCTGCAAACAATATAACCCCATATATACTGAGGGCCAAGAGTGCACAGACTGCCTTCCATTCTCCCACTGCAGCCTTCAGGGTGGCCTGAGAAATCAAGAAGTCCAGATGTAAGCCAGGAATCCCAGCTTTTGTTGTCATGCTTTGCTCAATGAGGGAAGGATCCAAATGAAGTGCCCTAGCTATCTCTTCACCTCTGGGAGCAGTCATCTCTGGGTTGAAAGGGATTCCTTTTCTGATAGGAACTCCAATCAACAAGGAAAATTCTTCTAGCAGTGGTCCCATCTGGAAATCAGGAAAGGTGAAGCATCTAAGAGGAGGGTCATAAAACTGCAAGCATGTGTGAATCATGCTCCTCTGAGATGAATCAAGATCCATGACCATGTCTAAAATACCCCCATAGTGCTCTCTGAATAGTGGGATGTGGTCAGGTGTAATAAGGGACTAGACCTGCTTGATACCAGTCAATATGGGCTCAAAGAAATGATAAGATATGTTGCTCTTCCTTGAAGTAGCCATGAGTGCTGATGAAGAATATTAAAATAAGCTGATGAAGATCACAGGATGGTAAGCTGGAGGTGAGTCTCTGACAGTCTGATGAAGGTGAGTCTTTGACAGACTGATGCAGGTGCTGAAGGAGATAGCTGAAGCAAATGCTGAAGAAGATAACTGAAGCTGAGGTCTAAGCAGCAGAAAGGGTCAAAACCAAACATAATATGAAATGATGGATACCCTGAAACACAAATAAGAAAATGTTAAATGATGCAATGATGATGTATGCAAATGATATGCAAGGGTTTGTGATCAAGAGCTCAATCTGATTATCTGCCTTGGTATAAGTCCATATATGTTCAAAAGTCTGGATGAAGGCTCAGAAATCCAGTAACTAGGGTGGGGGACTCAAATAAAGAGTCACATGTCCGGGGTAATCACAAGAACTGTCCAAAATAGGGTATTCTTAAACAATACAGTAACAGGGTATGATGTGGCCAAGGGTTCCTGCAAAACCTGTAAACAACCCATCCCCCCTCACATGTAGTGTTCTAGAACAAAGATCCTCAGACTTGGATCAGTTATGAGAAGTGTAAACACTTCTAACCCGGAGGTACAATGTTTACAATAACCATAAAAGATCCTCCTCTAATTCACCCCAGATTCTGAAAGTCATAATAAAGGTCATCTAGACTTAGCAGGCTTCCCAGATAGCCCTAGCACTACAGGAAATATATAGCACAGAGTTCTCAAGAAGAAACCCACATCTGAACCGTGTTTCATATTCCCGCACCAGAGCGAAATGGAATGGGAAAGAATATGAACCACTCTAGCCTAGGTGTCACTCAGGTCCTAGGTATAGGACCTTAATCACTCAGTGAAACCCCACCCACCAAAACAGAAGCCAGATCCAGCAATGATAATGGCAGTATGATGTATATATAAAAAAACTGTAAAGAAAGCAGTAAATAAAGCTGTACATAAAGAAATAAATAAAGAAAATAAAAGCACAAGTAGCACGTAACACCCTCGTAAACACAAATCAAACAAGCGCTAGGAGGAACCCACAAAAAGAACCAGAAGCCCTGGTTGCAGGAATGTTTTCCCCAGCAGAGTCGCCAAGTTGTCGCTCCCGCTAAGAGACACAGGGTCAGATAGGGTACAAACGCGAACGGTCGGCGAAAGAGAGAGGGTGAAGGTGAACTTAAAAGAGTCGCCAACTAGGCATTTTTATCCCGAAGGAAAGGTAATGCTGCATAAACCTAGAAAGAAATGGATAAGACGGTCGCAAACTAGAGAAACTGAGAAAGGGGGTTGGTTATAACCTGGGAAGGTATTAGCACCCAGATTGTCCGTCGTACTCGACGGGATCCACGCTTGAAAGTTTGTGTTTAAAGGGGTAGTGTCAGTGCTATTCTGTGTGCAAAAGATGGAAAAGAATGCAAGTGTCAGTGCAAAAGAAGTGTGAAGTGAAATGCTCAGGAATGAGGCTTAAAAGAATAATGCGGGAAGAGGGGGGAATATACAGAGACTTTTGTTCGATAACAGTTAAGTTATGCCTACGTATCCTCTCGTGCAATGAGGAAGTCAGAACACCATAGTTCGACTCAAAGAGACTGAAAGATAAATTGACTGATGAACTGCTTGCTTGTCTATGCTCAAGTGTATGACCTGTCTGGCTCAGGTGCAAACTGTCTTGCATTAGACGGAAGAAGCGAGTTCTCATTTGTGAGTGAATGAGATGAGAAAAGAATCCCGAAGGAGACGATTATTGTTTGTTTTTGGTATTTTCAGTCTTTTATTGCTTTTTGGAGTTTGTCATAAGTTAATGAGCTTAAGCCTAAACCAAGGGTTAGTAAACTCATCACATCCTCCCTCTGATTAGGGGTAATGAGAATACCTTAAGTATGAAGTAAGCACCTCACACTTAATCACCATGATGTAGGATTAAGATCATTAACCTACTTGTAATTATTTAGATGTTTTTGGCATTTTTTTAGTGTTAAGTTATGAGTTTAAGCCATAATACAGGATTTAATGGACCCATTACACCATCCTAATAGAAG
The DNA here is from genome assembly GCA_963966055.1 of Lathyrus aphaca. Lineage (NCBI taxonomy): Eukaryota > Viridiplantae > Streptophyta > Magnoliopsida > Fabales > Fabaceae > Lathyrus > Lathyrus aphaca. The sequence continues at coordinate 310,778,966 of OZ014523.1, forward strand.
GATAATAGATGAGTACATTTAAGCTGAGGAAAATACCTAAACTTAATCCATGATTAGGGATTAACCTCATGACAAAACAAAGCCTTTATTAAAGTGGATTTTAGTTAATGGTAAGATTAAGAAATGGATTTTATGGTTTGTAAGACAACTTGAGGGGGACTTGTCCATTAACACTAGGGTTAGTTCTTCTTAACCAATTAAGGAAGAATTAGAACCCTAATGCAAGGCCCAAGTTACAAGCTTATTGTCTTAGTGATTATTAGATAGATTGATAAAGAGATTTAAACATATCAAGGGTTTAACACTTAGGATTAAAGTTATACACTCCATCCTAAGAGAAGGATGCAGGCATAATCTTAATCACAAAGCCTTAAAGCCTTAAAGGTTTAGTCTCTGATTATGAAGATGAGAAGAGAGACACAAGAGATGACACAAAGGTAAAACTAATGGGGGGACTAATCAAACCCTAATTGTTATCATGCTTGGGTGTTCCTAGGGTTTATGAGGCTTGCAAGAGAACTTCAAGAAAAGCCACCAAGGAAGAAGCAGATGAAAGGAAGAGAAGCAGAAGAAACAAGTTAACTTACTTCACTTAAGAAGATAAGTCACTTGAAGAAAGAAAGTGAATGATGAACATGAATGAGCAAGCTCAATCTAAAGCAGAAGTAAAATGCAGCAATGAATGCATAAGAGAGATGAGAAAAGATTATGAGAAGTGAAGGCAAATCCACTTCTCAAAGTTCTTACCACCTGAAAAGTTAGCATAAGAAAATGAAATGAAATGAAAATGAAATGAATGAAAAGGTGCAAACCAAAACCAGAAGCATATTAATGATGCAAATGATGCTAAGAGATGATGCAAATGTATGTCAATAGTTGTGAATGATCATACAAGTGATGAGAATGCAAATGAAGAATGTAAGAAGCATGAAAGTTCATGAATGCTCATGGAATGTAATGAATTCATAACATGGAAAATGGATGAGGAAATGATCAAACATGAGTCTAATGTGTCCTATGATGTCTTATATGTCATGTGGATGCAATAAATGTCATGGCAAGTTCATGAATGCAAGCATATGCAAGATGTATGCAAATGAAGATGAGAAATTAGGGTTTTAATGCAACATGAGATGCAAAACTCAAAAACAGAAGCAAATGACAAGATAAAAAATTTAAAATGGAAACAAAGGAACCCTAACCCCATATGATATCACACCCCAAAGGAGAAGACCTAACTCTTAACCTAATGTAAGTTATGATTTTTCTAAGTTATCTAGGGTTTTAAGGCACCTAAAGGGAAAAAATGCAAATCAAATAAAAAATGCAGAATAAATTTGTGATAAAAATATGCTAGAAACTACATGTCAAATGAAGATCAACGCAAAAAGAACCATTGTCATACCATTCTTGGTTAGGCAGAAAAGAATTCTTGAAGTAAGGGTTCAAAAATAAGATTTTATGAACCCTAAATTCAAGAAAAACTATCAAAGATTGTTCAAAACCAAAAAGAAATTTGTGTGGATGGTATGATAATGTCTCTAAATGTTTAAAGATGCAATATGAATTTTTTGGGATTTTTTAGAAACCTAAATGATATTTTAATTAATTAATTTTCATTAATTAATTAAACTAAACATTTAAATGTTCAAAAAATGATATTTTAATGCAAAAAATAAAAATAAAAAGATTTTTGGGTTAAGAAAATTATTTGAAACAAAAATGCAGAATAAAAATATTTTTGGAAATTTTTAGCTATTTTAAATAAATGATACAAAATCAAATGAGAAAAATGAAATTAAAATTGAATTAAATGGAAGTATGCTGATCCATGGGATGAGGTTGAATCTGGGGAATTCTAGGTTGACTGCGCGCCAGATCCTATGGCTTAAATTCAAATCCAGCTAATCTCAATTAATTATTTATTTAATCCTAATTAATAACTAATGAAATGATCTGGTCCATTCAAAGCGCGCGGGAGATGAAGAGCTAATGGTCCACGTTTAAACCAAAACCCTAACCCTAATTACACATTAATGACTTTCAAGTCACCGGAGAAGAGCTCCGGTCGTCTTCTCCGGTGACCCCCTCACCTGAAAACTTCCAACTTCTTCCCTAAGTAATTTCTGGAGCTCTAAAGCTCCAGATTAACTCCCCTCACTCCCCTAAGCTTAAATCTACCCTCAAATCACATTTATTCTCACTCAAACTCAAGATTCGAAAGGAAGAACAAAAATGGTAGAAATTTCAGACAATCAGTACAAGCTCGTTTCTACACCATTTTCAAAATTTCAAAGTTCAGAATGACCAGTGAAGAATGCTTATTCATTTTGTAACATAAAAGAGAGGTTCTGGAAAAATAAATTCAGATGTCTACCTGAGGTGGAGCTTTTCACCCTTGAGCTTTCTGGCCACTTCCTTGGTGCAGAATGACTCTAATGAACCTCCCGAGGCAGTTGCAATGCTTGGAAAGCTTTGAGGATGGCTGGTTTGAGTGGTAGCAACCCAACTGGTCAGAAATAGTGTTTGGTGTATGGAGTGTTTTTGGAAGTTTCAATGGTTGGTTTATGACCAGTGAGTGATTTTGAGATGAATGGTGGAATTGGTTTGAAGATTGAGTGAGTGAGCTGTGAGTTTTGAAGGAAAATGCAAGAGGGATGATTTGTGTGAACTTGAGAATGCTGAGGTTTCAGGCTGCAATCTTGTGTGTTATGGCTTGGGTTTGATCCACATAACATGTTGTGATAGGCCAGAGAGTGGGTGGTGGCTGCAGCTGATTGGTATGGGCTTCTTGCCAAAAAGTCAAAAGTATTGTACTTGAGGTATGGGCAAGGATGCAGATGGACTTTGGGCATGTCCATGCGCAGCTGACTTCAAGGATGTCCATAGAATCCATTTGAAGGCAATTCAGCAAGTTAAAGCAAAGTTATGGGACCTTTTGCAAATATGTGAAGTTTTGGCCCTTTTGAGAAATCTTGATGTTCAAGGCATGTAATCTTGCAATTCTTTGGTCAGATATGATCTAGAGGCAGTGCACTATGATGTTATGATACATTGAAGTGTGTTTGAAGTCACAAAAAGCCTTGGTAAGTGGTTTTGCAAAGAATCCCTTTTGGTGCATTCTTGAAAATTATGGGATTTTTGCCAACTTTGACAAGCCATATCTTGAGTTCCAAAATGAATTAGATTTTGTTCTTGTACTTTTTGAAAAGGGAATGATCCAATCTACAACTTTCATGACCAACAATTTTTCATTTGAAGCATTTTTGGTTGAGAAAGAGGAGGTTGAAAACCTTTCCCAAAATGGAAAGTTTACATCACAAGTCATTTCCATTTTTGGCAACTTTTGGTTTAGCTCACTTTTCTTCAATTTTGTGAACTTATAAGCACTTCAATGATCAAATAAAGATCATATAACTTCAATTTTATGAAAAATCCACTTTGGTTCTATGTTGGGGGCCTCAGATGCCCTGATTTTGCTCTGACTTGCTCAAGAAGTTACCCAGTGAACAAATGACTTCCAGAATGAATTTCTTCATCAAACTTGGTACACATGATCCTTATAACATATTGAAACCAATAGAAACAAGAATGACCCAAAAATTTGGAGTTAAGGCCTCTGAAATCAAAACCCTAATTTCAGGTCATCTGTGCAGTTAAACCTAGCTCTGCTTCCATGCTTTGCAAGTTCTTGTGATTCTCTGACTTCTTTGATTTTTGAAGGATATAATATGATGATTGAACATACATGGACCCCCTTGAGATGATTGAAGACCTTTGAAGTGGCTCAAATGGACCCTGGATTACTCAAGTCAGAAACCCTAGATTGAGATGAACCTGAACTAATGCAGTGAAGCAAAAATGCAACATGATATGGTATGATTAAACTAATGCAAAAGATGAAAGATCACAAGCCATGGTGTGAACTTAGTGAGGGAAAATTTGGGGTGTTTACACAGGGGCATGTTCTTCTTCAAAGTAATGTCGTTTGGTCTGAAGAATGCCAGTGCAACATATCAACGGGCTATGGTAAAATTATTCCACGACATAATCCATAAAGAAATCGAGTGCTACGTGGATGACATGATTGCCAACTCCCAAACAAAGGAAGAGCATTTGGTAAACCTTTTTAAATTGTTCGAGCGTCCGAGGAAGTTTCAGTTAAGGTTGAACCCTAATAAATGCACATTCGGGGTACGTTCTGGTAAGCTGTTGGGTTTTATTGTAAGCGAAAAAGGAGTTGAGGTTGATCCCGACAAAGTCAAAGCAATTCAGGAAATGCCTGCACCTAAGACTGAGAAAGAAGTTCGAGGGTTCTTAGGTAGATTGAACTACATTTCACGGTTCATATCTCATCTCACTGCAACCTGCGAGCCCTAGTTCAAACTGCTAAGAAAGGAACAAACAATCAGGTGGAACGATGATTGTCAACGAGATTTTAACAAGATAAATTATATTTGCAAGAACCTCCAATCTCATGCCTCCAGTTGAAGGAATACCTCTAATAATGTACTTAACAATATTAGATGAATCAATGGGGTGTGTGTTGGGCCAGTATGACAAGTCTGGTCGAAAAGAGTATGCAATATACTACCTAAGCAAAACGTTTACCGACTGTGAACAACGTTATTCACTGCTCGAGAAAACTTGTTGTGCTTTAGCGTGGGCTGCTCGCCGACTAAGACAGTGTATGTTGACTCATAGTACCTTATTTATCTCAAAGATGGACCCAGTCAAATACATATTTGAGAAGCCAACACTTACCAGAAAGGTTGCAAGGTGGCAAATGATTCTAACAGAATATGATATTCAATACAACTCTCAGAAAGCCATCAAGGGCAGTGTATTGTCTGACTATCTGGGTGAGCAACCCATTGATGACTACCAACCTATGAGATTTGATTTCCCTGATGAAGACATCATGTTCTTGAAGTACATATTTGAGAAGCCAACACTTACTGGAAGAGCCTATTCACACTGAAGGGCCTGATCCAGAAGAAGCATGGACTATGATGTTCGACGGGGCAGTTAATTGCAATGGTCATGGAGTTGGTGCAATACTTATTACACCCGAAGGAGTCTATCTTCCTTTCTCAGCAAGGCTTATGTTTGCCTGCACTAACAATGAAGCAGAATACAAAGCTTGTATCATGGGTCTTGAGGAAGCCATTGACCTCAAGATCAAAACCTTGAATGTATTCGGAGATTCAACTTTGGTGATCAACCAAACTAATGACAAATGGTATACTCATCAAGAGCATCTGGTTCCCTACCGTGACTATACGAGGAGATTGTTGAATTTCTTCACAATAGTCAAGCTTGAATACATCCCTCGAGATGAGAATCAGTTTGTAGACACCTTGGCCACCATTTCATCTATGATCAAAGTACAAACTACCAACCATGTGCCTCAGATTTTAGTATCCAGACTGGACCGACCAACATATGTTTTCTCTGTGGATACTGTTACTAACAACAAACCTTGTTTTCACGACATCAAATGTTTCTTGGAGACTCAGACATACCCACCTGGGGCATCGTCCAATGATAAGAAGACATTGAGAAGGCTAGCCGAGAGTTTCTTCCTCAATAGTGATGGCTCCTTATACAAGCGAAACTTCGACATGGTCTTGCTCAGATGTGTTGACAAGAAGGAAGCATACCTATTAATGCACAAAGTATACGAGGGTTCTTTCGGTACCCATGCCAGAAGACATACAATGGCGACGAAATTGTTGAGATCAGGTTACTATTGGATCACAATGGATGCAGACTGTTGTGCCTATGCCAGAAAGTGCCATAAATTCCAGATCTACGCAGACAAGGTACATATGCCCCCCAATCCTTTGAATATAATGTCTTCACCCTGGCCCTTCGCCATGTGGGCATTGATATGATTGGAAAGATCGAGCGAACTGCTTCAAATAGGCACATATTCATCCTGGTAGCCATTGATTACTTCACCAAATGGGTTGAAGCAGCTTCATATGCAAATGTCACCAAGCAAGTGGTAACCCGATTTATGAAAAGGGATATCATTTGTTGATATGGAGTTCCTGAGCGAATCATTACTGATAATGGATCAAATCTTAACAACAAGATGATGACAGAGCTATGCCGGGATTTCAAGATCCAACATCACAACTTTTCTCCTTACAAGCCAAAGATTAATGACATTGTTTAGGCGGCTAACAAGATCATCAAGAATATTGTGCAAAAGATGGTAGTCACATATAGATACTAGCACGAAATGTTACCATTCGCTTTACATGGGTACCGAACTTCCAACAGAACATCTACAGGGGCAACGCCTTATCAGCTTGTGTATGGTATGGAAGCCGTTCTACCTGTTGAAGTTGAATTGCCCTCCTTACGGGTAATAATGGATGTGAAACTGGACGAAGAAAAATGGGTCCAATCTCGTTATAACCAACTGAGCCTGATTGAAGAAAATAGATTAGCAGCTATCAGTCATGGTCAGTTATATCAGAAATAGATGAAGAAAGCCTTCGATCAAAAAGTCAGACTCGGGAATATCAAGTGGGAGAGCTTGTACTGAAAAGAATCCTTCCTCTTCATACAAACCACAGGGTCAAGTGGATGCCAAACTATGAAGGTCCCTATGTGATAACTAAAGTCTTCTCGGGCGGAGCACTGATGCTTGCAACCATGGATGGTGAAGATTTCCCATCTCCTGTGAATTCAGATGTAGTTAAAAAATACTTCGCATAAATGACCCGCTAGACATAAAAAAAATGTAAGTCCAGGAAAAAATAGGGCATCCCGGCGAGTCAAAAACAGAATAAAAGACTCGTGCAAAAATAAGGGAAAAATTGAAGAAACAAAATGTACACCCGCTGAGTTGAAAAGCCACATCGGACAACTCAAGCAAAAAACGGGTATCCCAGTGGATTGAAAACCCAAAAGGGCGATCCACATAAAATCATGGAAAAAGCAAACAACTGCATTCTGAATTCGTCTGTATCACTCGCATAACATAAAAGGCTTCGAAAGGACAAAGCGTCGGTCAAAATCAACTTTCTTCAGAAAGCAAGATAAGAAGAGCGTTCAGGTCTTACTTGTCATAGCAAAAGGATGATTGAAGCATCAAAGCATTGCAAAATAGGACTTTTATTTTCTCAATTTTGTATAAATCTCGTCATTTCAGGGATTAGCTTCTTCACTGTACTCGCCTATTAATGGCACACAAATCAATAAAGTCAAATATTCGTTCACACTTTGTTTTGTACCTTTTTGTTTTGTTTTCAAAATGTCCAAAGTTCATAATACAACATTTGCATGAAAACATATAAGCCATTTTCAATAAATGCTTGCAGGAAATATGTGCTCTTAAGAAAACCTAACTCCTATGACGGAATCCGGTTGAGGATACCTAAGGGCACTTGTGCGTTTCCTTTGTTTGACAGGTTGCAGGTACTCAAGGTGAACGACCTTTTACAGTATGGGGCATATCAGGCACTATATCCCCAGTCAAGCCGACGGTCGCATCATCAGAAGAACTACTCGACGATAGTATTTCCCCACATAGCTTTTTATCCCCTCAGAGTATCCCCCGCAGAGCTGATCCTCCAGCGGATTACTTCCCAGAAGTTCTCTCCTCCCCAAGCAGAATCTCCAAAGCAATTCCTGAATGGCTTTTCCCCAACAAGTTGTCAGATTTTCTCATCCCCAGCATGGGATCCCTACAGAGCTCTCCCCACAGAGTTATTTTACCCAGAATTCTTCAGAAAGATCGTGCAGCGATCCTCTCTCCCCACAGATCGCCCAATGATCCATTCTCCCAGCAGATTTCAGATCACGGATCTCGTTTCTCTCATTTGCATAATCATAGCATTCACATCATTCCTCCCCAAACAGAGCGTAGCATTCCGTCTAATACGGAGCATTACGGCAAAACTCAAACATTTTCATGATCATAAGCCAGGCTTGAGCCAGTCACCTGCAACAATGCGTGAAAACTTATCCCCTGCAGATAAAAAGCCAAAATATCCTTTTGCACTCTCAATACAAATAATTGTACATACTTACACACAATCCTTCTGATACTCGTCCGTATCCCACTTATACATAATTCTTTGATACTCGTCCGTATCATACACATCTCCCCGACTGTTCAATGCTCATCCATATCTTACGCACCTCCTCAACAACTGATACTCGTCCATATCATCACTCCTTAAACACGCGTCATTTTTTGTTTCTATTGATACGCGTCCGTATCGTGGTCCTAAGGATACTCGTCCGTATCTTTAATCTATACACACTGTCGAAACACTTATACCATTTTATTTTTAGGGCTTAAACACTTGTCCGTGTTTATCTATCCCCAAAAGTCACCAACAAAACAACTTTCTATTCGACATCCGTCCTATGTCGCGATAATCCACAGCAGCCGTACCCTGCTAGGAGATCGTCCTTCACCTCTTGATGACCGTCCCTCATCATTTATTTTGGTGACCGTCCCTCATCACTTTAACCGATGGCCGTCCCCATCGTTGATCTTTCTATCCGACATTCGTCCTATGTCATGATATCTTTTAGCAGTCGTCCCCTTCTAGGTGATCGTCCTTCACCTTTTGATGACCATACCTCATCATTCATCCGATGGCCGTCCCCATCATCGATCTTTTTATTCGAAATTCATCTTATGTCGCGATAATACTTAGCAGTCGTACCCTGCTAGGTGATCGTCCTTTACCTTTTAATGACTGTCCCTCATCATTTTATCCGATTGCCGTCCCCATCGTTAATCGTACTATCCGACATTCGTCCTATGTCGTGATATCTTTTAGCAGCCGTCCCCTGCTAGGTGATCGTCCTTCACCTTTTGATGACCGTCTCTCATCATTGATTTATTTATTCTTCACCCGATGGCCGTCCCGGTCGCGGTTTCTTTATTCTTCAGCCTGACGGTCGTCCCTGTTAGTGCTTTTAAATCCCCGGTAAAGTCGCTTTTCTTTACCCGATGGCCGTCCCCATCGCGGATTCTTTATTCCCCAGCTTGATGGCCGTCCCCGTCAGTGCGTTTCTCACCGTTTTTTATCCACAATAGTCATCCTCTGCTCGGTTGTCGTCCTCCCTCGCTACTATTTAATATTCTCTCTATAGTGTTTATTACAATTTATATCCCTTTTCTTCTTATAATAAAGAGTGCAAATTTTGGATTGTCTTGGTATTCAACCACAAGTTATCTTGTTTGTCTGTTAAGCTAGGCGCATACATCATACACAGCTAACTCATGCTTGAATAGGGGCAGCTGTAAACACCCCAAATTTGCCCTCTCTTTTTTCTCACACCTTGGCTTGTGATCCTTCATATTGCATAACATAAGCATACCATCTCACACTGCATAGTTATTTCACTACATAAGTTGCACAACTAGGGTTTGTGATCAAATGAATCTTAGAAGTGGTTTGAGCTATCTCAGAGGCCATGAAGCATGCCAAGAGGGTCCATGAGTGTTCTATTATCATATTAAACCTCCAAGTTTACTTTGAAGTCACAAAATCTCAGAGGATTGCACAGCCACCCAGGCAGGCACATGGCTCCTACACAAATGACCATAAATTAGGGTTTAGGGTTTGAGGCCCTTACACTCAAATATTTTGTCCATTCTTGATTCTATTGGTCTATATATGTTATAAGGAGCATGTGTATCAAATTTGATGCAAAAATTCCTTTTGGAAGTCATCTGATCAAATGGTAACTTATTGTGCAAGAAAAGTCAGAATTAGGGCATCTGAGGCCACCAACAAGGGTTCCAAAGGGTCATCTTCATCAATATGAGGTTCTATGATCTTTATTTGATCTTAGTAATTCTTATAAGTTCAAAAGATTGAATAATTTTGAGGCATTTGAAAAGTTTCTATTTTTGGGCATGACTTGTAATGAAAACTTTCTATTTTGGGAAAGATCTTCAACCTCCTCTTTCTTGATCAAAAAGGCTTCAAATGAATTTTCCTCAAACATAAAAGTTGTAGATTTGATCTTCCCATTTTCAAAAGTAGAATAACTCCACTTGATTCATCCTAGAACTCAAGATATGGAAAGTCAAAGTTGGGAAAAATCTTGTAATTTTCAAGTTCATGTCAAAGAGGGAATTTTGCAAAATGGACTTTTAAGCATTATAATGACCTATAATTCACTTCTACATTGCATAACATTGATGAGAAACATCTCAAGACCAAAATGCATGCCTTGCTTCACAAGTTTCATGAACAATTTCTTCAAAATGTACAAAGTTGTGAAAATGCAAAACCTTTGGATCCAAGGGTGCTCCTTGAACTCAGTTGAGGCAGCCCAAGACCTTAAATCACTTCAGCTATGGCCCATGCTTCAAGTACACCATTTTTGACTTTTTGGCCAATAGAGAAATACCATTCCCACAGTGCACAACCACTCCTCTGACCTATCCCAATCTTTTATGCATTTCCTAAGGATCATAAAACATAAAACTTGAGGCCTTGAAACAAGCTAACACTCAGATTGCACAAAAATTGTCAAAAACTTTCCCTCTTCAATTCTCACTACTCAGACATCAAACATCCAAAATTCTTTCACCATTCAATCACACATAACACAAGGAACATTTCCCACACATCACCATGGCCTGAAACATAACATATCAAGACCTCATTTTCTGCCATATCAGAACTAGAACCCTCAAACCAAGCACTCCATTAGCTTCAGAGGGACCAAAGGAGCCACTTTGCACCAAAGGGGGGCTTTGAAAGCTCAAATTCGAAAAGCTTCAATTCAGGTATCCATCAAGAACAAATTTTCCAGAACCTTGATTTCTTGTTATAGAATGACTCTACATGCTTTGTTGATCATTCTGATGTGTTTAGAATTGGAAATGGTGTAGAAATGAGCATGTATTGTATCTCTGAAAGCTTGCCCGTGAAAATGTTTTTGATTCGATTTGCATGATTCTTGTGATATAAATGATGTTTGATGATTGATTTTAGTTTTATGATGTTTGGGGATCATTTCTGGGCAGGTTTTGTGAGCTTTAGTGGCCTATAGAAGAAGTTAGGGTTGGGGATGGCCGGAGAAGATGTCCGAAGCTTATCTCCGGTCATCTGAAAGTCATTAGGGTTTTGTTTGCCAGTTTGAATCTCAATCCTTGGATCATGTTTAGCTTAGCGTATGGATGGCCCAAATAATTCATTAAACCCTAATTCTAATTAATTAAGTTAAATTATAATTAATTAGTCAGATTGAATCTAGACCCTTGGATAGCGCATGTATCCCATTTTTAAACCATAGCCTTAGGACCAGCCTACCCCAAGTCAAGGTGACTTGCATCCTAAACCATTGATCTTCCTCCCACGCAATCTTAGCCATTTGATCAACATAATTCTCATTTCTCTTAATTTTATTTTTATTTTATTTAATTTCTTTTGTTTTATTTATTAAAAATACCAAAACAATTCCTAAAATTCTGATTTTTTGCATCATTGTTCAATTTAATTTTCAGAACCCAAAAACATTTTTATTTTTTATTTTTGCATCAAAAATATATTTTTAAATCATTTAATTGTATTATTTAATTAATTAATTAATTTTAATTAATTAAAAATACTTTTAGGTATTTAAAAATCACAACATTTCATGAAGCTTTCTTACATGTTTAGAACAATTTACAAACTCATTTTACAAATTTCTTTTAGAGTTTGATCATGTTTAGACAATTAACCATGAATTAGGGTTTCTAAATTTCTTATTTTTTAATCCTAAGTTCAAAAATTCATTTCTGATTAACCAAGATGAGTTTGTGAATGATTCTTTTTGCACTCTTTCATACTTGAGATGTAGAATCTAGGGTATTTACCTCATATTCTTGAATTGCATTTTCCATTTGTTTGATATTTTTCATGAAGAAGTACCCAAAACCCTAGCCTAACTTAGAAAAACCATAACTTGACTTTGGTATAGGTTTTGACTTCCATCTTTGGGGTGTGATCTTATGTGGGTTTAGGGTTCACTTGGTTGCAATTTCAATTTTTTATCATGTGTTTTGCTTCTGTTTTGATCATATGCATCTCATACTTTCTTAAAACCCTAATTTGTCATGTTCATTTGCATTCATCTTTGCATACCTTCATCATGTGAACTTGTCATGACATCTCATGAATTTGTATGTCATCTTAGATACCTTAGGACATGTGTGAGCATTGGTTGATCATTGTTGTATTCATTTGGTATGTTTTGCATCCATTACATCTTATGTATGTTCATGTGTTCTTAAGCTTCTAACATGCTTGTTTTTTCATCCATCACTTGTATGATCATACATATGCATTGTACATGGCTTTACATCTCTCCATAATACGTTTGTATCATGTATTCACTTTTGGTTGGCATCATTGCATCTTCATCTTTGCATCATTGCATCTTATTTCACCTTATGCATTCATACTAACCATTTCAGGGGTTTCTGGTAAGTTGATCAGGATGTGGATTTTCCTCCACATCAAACCTCTTCTTGTCTCTTAATTTGCATATTTATTTGTCTTTGAAGTGAGTTTGACTCACTTATGCTCTCTCTTTCTCCTTTTCTTTCTCTTAGGTTACTTAACTTCTTCAGGAAGTAAGTAACTTATTATCCTTTCTCTTTTCTTTTCATCTGCTTCTCCTTCCTTGGTGGCCATCTGAAGATCCTTTCTTAAGCCTCACAAACCATATGAACATCCAAGCATGATAACCTTAGGGTAGTACACAGTCTCCCCTAGTTTTTACCTTTGAGTCTCATTGAGTCTCTTCTTCTCATCTCATAATCAAGGCTAAACAGTTAAAGTTTTGGGGCTCTGTATTAGGGTTATGCCTGCATCCTTATCTTAGGATGGAGTGTATAGCTTTGATACCTAGTGTTAAATCTTTAAGTTGTTTACACCACCTAATAAAAACACCTAATAATAGACTTAAGCTTGTAACTTGGGCCTTATATTAGGGTTACATGTTTTCCTGTTGGTTCAGAGGGACTAACCCTAGTGTTTAATGGACAAGTCCCCCTCAGGTTTAGTCTTACAAACATAAAATCAATTTCTTAATCCCACATTTAATTAAAATCCACTTTAATAAAGGCTTGTTATATAATGATTTTAATCCCAAACCATGGATTAAGTTGAGGAGTCTTCCTCATCTTAAGTGGTCTCATCTATTATCCTTCTCTTAGGATGGTGTAATGAGTTCACTAATCCCTGATTAGAGATTAAACTCATTACTTAACACAAAACAAAATCCAAAAACACTTAATAATCAAAAGTAGGTTAATGATCTTAATCCTGCATCATTAGGGTAATTAAGTTGTGATTTTCATCTCATACTTAAGTAGGCTCATTATCCCTAATCAGGGGTGATATAATGAGTTTACAAACCCTTGACTAAGGATTAAGCTCATTATCCTATGCAAAACGCCAAAAAAAAATAAAAAACTGAAAACACAAAAACAAACAATAAATGTCTCCTCCTAGATTCTTTTCTCATCACACTCACTCTGAAAACGAGAACTCGCTTCTCCCGTCTAATGCAAGACAGTTAGCACTCGAGCCAGACAAGTCATAAACTTGAGCATAGACAAGCAAGCAGTTCACACAAAAGCAACCAGTCTCTTTGAGTCAAACTACAGTGTTCTGACTTCCTCATTGCACGAGAGGATACATAGGAATAACTTAACAGTTATCAAACAAAAGTCTCTTTGTCTCCCCCTCTCCCCTTCCCAGTTTCTCTTTCCTTAGCCTCGGTTTTGAGCACTCACTTTCTTTTTGCACGGACACTTTGTACATCCTTTCCTCCCTAGATTTTTATACACAGTTTAACACATATACTATCCCCCTTTTAAACACAATCAAGTAAGCGTGGATCCCGTCGAGTACGACGGACGATCTGGGTGCTAAAACCTTCCCAGGTCGTAACCTATCCCCTTACTCAGTCTCTTTGGTTCTCAACCGTCTTATCCATATCTTTCCAGGTTTATGCAGCATTACCATTCCTTCGAGATAAAAATGCCTAGCTGGCGACTCTATTCAACCTCAACCTCCAACATCACCGACGGTTCGCGTTTGCACCGGGATGAAAATCCGGGGAGCGACAGCTTGGCGACTCTGCTGGGGATCTTTGCAACCAGGGCTGTTGGTTCTCTTGTGGATTTCTCCTAGCACTTGTTTGTTTGTGTTTATTGGGGGTGTTATGTGCTATTTGTGTTTATATGTTTTTGTTTATTTACTGCTTCTTGTACAGCTTTATTTATTGCATTTACTTTATCGCTTTCATTTATTGCTTTCTGCATTTCATTCTTTATCATATCACTGTGATGGATTATTGTTACCTTGGTGGGAAGGGTATTCCAGTGAGAAAGGCTCAACAAAAAGGCCTGAGTGACACATATGATTAGAGTGGTTTTGTATTCTTTCCCATTCTATTTCGGTATGGTGCGGGAATTTGAAAACACGGTTCAGACATGGGTTTCCTTTTGAGAACTCTATGCTACGGATTTCCTGTAGTGCTAGGGCTATCTGGGAAGCCTGCTAAGTCTAGATGACCTTTTTAGATGACCTTCAACATCTGAGGTGAATTAGAGGAGGATCCTTTATGATTAGGGTAAACACTGTACCTCCGGGTTAGAAGTGTTTATACTTCTCATAATAGATCTGAATCTGAGGATCCTTGTTTTAGAATAATACCCGTGAGTGGGTTGGGTTGTTTACAGGTTTGCAGGAACCCTTTACCTCAACATACCTTGCTACTGGAATTTGTTTTTAAGGTTATACTATTTTGGACTAGTTATTTGAAAACCTGGAAAATTGACTCTTTATTTGAGTCCCCCACCTATTTACTGGTTCTCAATCCTTCATCTGAAACTCTGAACACTCATGGATCCTACCAAAGGCAACTGATAATCCAACACATGATCACGAACCGTTGCATATCATAAGCATACATCATATTGCATCATTTAACAGAGAGGAAGACTGGTAAGATGTTGTGCACCTCTTTTCTACAGTTGGTTGATGAAGCACATGCCGAAGACGGAAGCTTTCCTAAACCCACATCAGTCAAGGAATTGGGCTAAGAGGATGATTGCCCTTACTTCAGAAGATATCAGATGGTGTACTCAGAACACCAAGGGCCGAGACATAATAACAAGTTGTGGGCAATACCCAAATGTGCCACTTATTGGAGTAAAGGGTTGCATCAACTACAATCCTTTAATTTTCAAGAGACAGTTGGGGTATGCCTTGATACATCCACCTAGGGAGCAGGACTTAGTAGAGTCTCTTTATTGTGCTTTTCAGAATAATCATGCCATTTTCCGACAAGCAGCTTGGGCTTGGGACAATATACAGACTAAAGGGACTGTTATTTTGGGGAAATGCAACAACATAGCCTCTGCTCAACACACTAAATGGTCACGCATCAGAGGACAGACTACTCGTATGCCGGTCACCCTAGAAGATGTACCAGGGCCATCAGCAGTTGAGCCCATAGCCACAATCAGTCTGGAAGAATTTGAGAAGATGAAAGAAAGAAACAACTAGCTAGCTGAAGCTTTGAAGAAGACCCTTTGGGAAAGGAATGATGGTCGTCTAGAGATTGAGAGGTTAAAGAGTCAAGATAGATGGGTCTAGATAACTAAGGCTCATCTAAAAGAAGACCAGGAGATGCAAGCCAAGATAGAGCAATTGGAAGCCAATGAGAAAAGAAGCCAAGAGGCACTTATAGCATCTCAGAAGGAGATCTCAGAGTTGAAACTCCGAGCGGGTTTAAAGAGATCCAAAGAACAGGACAAGTATCAGAAGATGACTAATGCCATTGCAACCATAAACCTTCTCATCAGAACCATCACAGAGCACTCTGTTGGACCAGTGACTTATGATCTCCTGAAGGAAGTCATGGAGGATGCATATGGATTGTATGTTTGATCTTCTCTTTGTATTTGTTTTTGTACTTTAATTCACCATGGGGATTTCGTTTGTTGTATTCTTAAATATTTTGATTCACCATGGGAGTTTGTTTGGTTGTAATTCATGAACTATTTGTACTTTGGAATTGCCACTTGTATTTTTATGATTATGTATTGGATTTTCTCGTGGAATTCGTTTGCTTCGATCATCTTCATCTTCTCAAGAGAGGTCTGGAAGGTCAAAACCAAGAACAGAACCGGATACCCTTGAAAGACAAATAGACATATTTGCATTGCATGCTAATCTCATATCTTTTGTTTTGCAGGAGATTTTGTTGTTGTCTGCTCATTTTGTTGATTGTTTCAGGAAATATTGCTCGCAGGAGGGTCTTTCCTGTCAATCACATCCACAGATATCCAACTCGACACAACATTCTGAGTCTACAAATGGATCGGTTACAACAGGAACTGACAGATGTGAGAACTCAAATGACTGATGTAAGGACAAAAGTGAGGACTCAGATGAATCAATTCATGGCTGTGATGACTGGGCTGGCATAGACCCAAGAAAGATTGAGGGAGTTAGTTGAGCGGCAAACTCCAGAAGATAACCATGCAGGCACTGGGGGTACAAGTAACAATGCGCGCGATCAACCGCAAACAACTCCTGTGGTGTTTGGACCTCACAATAATCCTGAAGTTAATATCCTTGGGAATGGCCAAAGGAACACTGGAGATCGTATTCTGCAAAAAGACCCTCAGGATGAGCAGTTTACAGTGTTGGGAGCTGGGGCAGATGAAGCTTATGATCGTCGTCTGGACGAGATATCTGAGAAGCTAAGATCCCTGGAATCCCAGAACTCTTTAGGATTCGATGTGATAGATATGGGTTTGGTCGAGGGGGTAAGGATTCCCCAAAAATTTAAATCCCCATGCTTTGAAAAGTATAAAGGTACCTCATGTCCTCGTACCCATTTGCAATTTTTTCTGGGAAGGTTGAAAGCATACACCATGGACGGGAAACCGTGGATGTTTTACTTTGAAGACAATTTAACTGGTGCATCCAGAGAATGGTATTCACACTTGTTAAGGGCTACCGTCAAGAACTGGAAAGATCTAGCTGAGGCCTTTATACGCCAATATCAATACAACCTGGATATAGCACCTAATAGGACCCTCTTGATGGGTATGTCTCAATCATCAAGGGAAAGTTTCTGTGAGTATGCTCAAAGGTGGAGACAACTTGCTGCTGCTGTCCAACCACCTATGTCCGAAAGGGAGATGGCTGATATGTCCATGAATACCTTGCAAGGGATCTACATTGATAGACTTGCTGCTTTCTCTTCCACTAGCTTTGCTGGCGTGGTCATAGCGGGTGAGAGAATCAAAAGCCTGTTGAAGATGGGTAAGATTTATGATAATGGTGCTAGCTCAAGCAATGTGAAGAAACCTTTCTCGGGACCTCGAAGGACAGGAGAGACCAATGTAGTACATGTTAATAGAGGTAGACCCCAGTACATACAAAGATCAGTGGCCGCAGTAACCATTCCTGCTCCAACACCTCAGCAATAACAGTATCCTCAACAACAACAATTCCCACAACAACAACAAAGAACTTACAACAACAATAACCAATAGCAACGTCCTTTCCAACAAAGGCCTTCTCAAATTAACAGGGTAATCGATCCCATCTCAATGCCCTATGCAGCTTTACTCCCACAGCTATTGAAGCTTAACCTGACTAAACTAAGAACTTTGGCTCCACCAGATCATCTGAATCTTCCAAGGAAATATGATGTCAATGCAATATGTGCTTTTCACTCCAATGCACCTGGTCATTCAACAAAGAAGTGTAGGGCCCTGCACATGAAAGTCCAAGATCTGATTGACTCCAATGCTTTGAATTTTGCACCTCCACCAAATGTCACAAAGAATCCAATACCGAATCACGGTGGGCCGAGGATTAATGCTATTGAGGAGGACCAACTGACAATTCTGATTGAGGACATTGCAAGTATTCAAACACCACTGGCCGAATTAAAAGCTCAGCTATTGAAGTTCCAAGTGTTTCCGGGTCGTGAGGCCCATTGTGAAGCTTGCAAAATTTCTACCAATGGTTGTGCAAATCTGAAGAATGGTATCAGCGGTCTTATCAGAGAAGGCATTCTACAGATCACATCAACAATTCCATCTTCTATAAAGACAACAAAAATCCCTTCTACAACACCAGCAAACATTATCCCATCAGAAGTCATTTCAACAAAATCAACTACAACAACAACCAACACTAGTGACAACATCTCAACGGTTACCATCTATTATGATCCAGCAACGATCCATGTTCCTAAATCTCTCAACAGCGACTTTCAGCAACACCCACATCAACAACTTCCTACACCCGCACCATCTTTAATCAGACATCCTGTCACCGTCTACTATGATCCACAGACTATCACAACTCCTTCTTCTGCTGCAATTAGTCCAGTGACCATCACGGTGCCTGGACCAATTCCTTATGATAACAATAGTGTTGTGCCTTGGCATTATGGTTCGGATCTTTACTGCCATGGAAAGAAGATCATTCTTGACTCCTCAATACCTATACCACAAGTTGACAATGTTGGGGGAGGAGGAGGCTTCACTCGAAGCAGACGTCTCTTCGCTTCACAGTTTCCCAAAGTTAATGCTGAAGCAGAAGCCGCTGTTAAAGCAAAAGGCAAAAATGTGGTTCCAGAAGAACCAGCTGCAAAAGAAACTCAGAAGACACCCTTTGATCTGGATGTAGAAGAGTTTATGAGGATTATCAAAACAAGTGACTACAAAGTTGTGGATCAGCTCCATCAAACACCCTCCAAGATCTCCATACTATCTCTTCTCATGTGTTCCGAGGCTCACCGGAATGCACTACTCAAGGTCCTGCACGCTACTTATGTTCCAGAAGAGATCACGGTCAATCAGTTAGAAACGGTAATTGCAAACGTCAATACTAGTCATGGAATAGGCTTCACCGATGCTGACTTGACTACGGAGGGGCGTAATCACAACAAGGCTTTGCATATCACTCTGGCATGTAAAGGTGTTGTACTTTCTCATGTCCTTGTTGATACCGGATCATCACTCAATGTGTTGCCAAAGAAAGCTTTAGTCAAGCTGGAGTATGATGGTCTTGCACTTCGTCTGAGCAACCTAGTTGTCAGAGCTTTTGATGGTTCTAATAGATCGGTTCTCGGAGAGATTGTGCTGCATGTGGTAATTGGCCCGCAAGTTTTCAAAACTATCTTTTATGTGATGGACATACAGCCTGCCTACAGCTGTTTGTTGGGTCGACCCTGGATCCACGTCGCCGGCGCGGTAACTTCGACCCTTCACCAGAAGTTAAAATATGAGTGGGAAGGCCAAATAATCACCATCTGTGGAGAATAAGACATCTTTGTCAGTCACCTCGCTACACACAAGTATATAGAAATGGATGGGGAGATCCATGAAACCATGAATCAGGGTTTCGAAGCTTTGAACATCAACGAAGCTGCAACTAAGGTGTTTGCTGCATCCTAAGAGGAAAGGATGGTGTCGCTCCCAAAGATTTGCATCCCGGTACAAGCACGAACGGCCGGTGAAAAGAGAAATGAAATGAACATGAATAGAGTCGCCAGCTAGGCATTTTTATCCCGAAGGAAAGGTAATGCTGCATAAACCTAGAATGATTTGGATAAGACGGTTGCAAACCAGAAAAACTGAGAAAGGGGGTTGGTTACAACCTGGGAAGGTATTAGAACCCAGATTATCCATCGTACTCGACGGGATCCACACTTAAAAGATTGTGTTTAAAAGAGGTAATGTATGTGTTATCTGTGTGCAAAAGCTGGGTAAGAATATACAAGTGTCAGTGCAAAAAGGTGAAGTGAAATGCTCAGGAATGAGGCTTTTAAAAGAATGCTGAAAGAGGGGGAAGACACAGAGACTTTTGTTCGATAACAGTTAAGTTATGCCTACGTATCCTCTCGTGGAATGAGGAAGTCAGAACACCGTAGTTCGACTCAAAGAGACTGAAAGATAAAATTGTTTGTGAACTGCTTACTTGTCTATGCTCAAGTGTATGACTCGTCTGTCAGTGAAGATGATGAGAAAAGAATCCCGAAGGAGACGTGTCGCTCCCCGGATTTCCATCCTGGTACAAACGCGAAAGTGTCACGGAAAAGAATAGAGTCGCCAGCCAGGCATTTTTATCCCGAAGGAACGGGAATGGTAATGCTGTACAAACCAGAAGAAAAGAAAAAGAAGAACACGGGTCCTGCGAACCAAAGAGACTGAGTCCGGGAGTCGGTTACGACCTGGGAAGGTATTAGCACCCCAGATCGTCCACCGTACCCGACGGGATCCACGCTTGCAAAGAAATCTGTTTCAAATGGTGAAGAAATGAAAGCTGCTGCAAAGCAAATGAACTGGAACTGGATAAAAGAAAAGAAAAGGGAACTGAGAAAGAAATGCAAAAGAAAAAAAATGTAGGGAAAATAAAGATTGTGCTTGAACGGGCCCTACCCTGCTGCCTACGTACCTCATCTGGACAATGAGGATCAGAGACGCCGTAGTTCCCCTAACTAGGGGTGGAAAAGATTGCTTGTGTATTAAGGCTTGAACTGCCTATGTCAATGCTCAGGTGTTGCAGGCTCGGACGACGAGTGCGTAACCGTCTTGCAAAATGACAAGTAGGAGCAAGTTCGCGGACGGAGCGAAGGAGATGAGAAAAGAATTCCCAAAGGAAAGACGCTTATTGTTTGTTTGTGTTTTTTAGAAGCTTTTTATGAGTGAAGTTTGCATAGGTAAGTGTACCTAAGTCTTACTCATTGGGATGTATACATCTCACATCATCCCGAAATGGAATGCGCAAGAGGCACACCTATCTATGGAGGAAATCTCCAAAGCTAGTCCCACGAGTGAAGGCTCAGACACACTGACCTACTGACATTTATTAAGTGTTTTTGTGATTTTATGTTAAGAACTGTTTTTTATGCTTTTCTTTGTGAGGTAATATCATGCTAAGACCTATCCACCACGAGGGATAACTTACACCTCGCCCCGAAACAGAACGCGTGCAAGTATCTCATAGCAAAGTCTCATGTCACATGAGAAGACTCAACCTTTATTAGAGTGGATTAAAATTAAGTTTGAAGAGGAGAAGAAAGAGCACCAAAAGGATCTCCAAGGTAAAAAGTCTAATGGGGGACTAAAGAATCCTAAGTGTTGTCATGCATGGATATCCTAGGTTAGTGAGGTTTACTATCCTAAAGAAGAAAGAAAGAAGGAGAGAAGAAGAAGAAAGAAGAAGAGGGATGAGTAAGGCCTAAGCCCAACAATCAAAGGTTAGCACAAGTAAGAATAAAAAGAGAAAAGATGAGATTTGGAGATGTGGGAATCACATCCACACCTCTCACTTACCATAGCCCCTGAAAAGGTTAGAAACACAAGCATATAAGAAAAGCAACATGAACATAATGATATGCCAACATCATACAAACAGAAGTGAAATCATACATACATAAACGCAATGTAAATGCAAGCCACAAGAATGAGAGAAGAAGCATACAAGTCAATTATGAAGCAACATGAAACACATGGCAAAACAAAGTAAACTTAAGAAGATGCAAAGCAAAAATACACAAAACATGAACTCAAGGCACAAGACAAGAACCAAATCAAGTCAAAGAAGTGCTTAAGAAGCAAGAAAGATGAAGAGAAGAGAATCACATAGCTAAGCAAACACATTATGGGAAGAAAGGAGCAAAGAAGTGAGGTGAATGCACATAAGAAAGAAAGAACTTAAAAGGTAAGCAAAACACAAGACTTCCAAGGGAAAAACCCTAAACCGAGATCAAAATGGTATCAAAGCCATAAAGAGACCCCAAATGAGATGAAGAAGTTGGCACAAGTGCCCTTCTAGGCTAATGAGAGAGCTTTTGATCAAAAAGAAGCAAAATGGGACAAGTTATGAACCAAAATTCAAATTAAATCAACAATGCACCCAAAAATTCCACAACTTAGGACAAATGATCTTCAATCATGATATAACAACATGCCAAAAGGATAGGAAGAAATTCAGAAGCTAGACAAGTCAAAGGAAGGCTTAAACATGAACTAGGGTTAAGAAACTCCAATGACAAGTCAAGGACCAAAACAAAATGAAAAAATTTCTAAAAATCAGAACAAAAATCTCACATGAACTATAACCTCTTATGAATCCAGAGCAAAAAGAACCAACAAGAAACTCAAAATGATGATCACTAAGGAAATTGGACAAGGCAGCATGCATAAAAAGGAATTAAAAAGAATTAATTAAGATGAACAATTAATTGACACGTGGATATTAAAAATAAATGGAAAAGAAGAATATGGAAAATTAAAGAATACTCCAATGGACATCCATGAATTAATTCTGAATTTTTTGAAGCTTAGAAGTAATTTAAAAAAATGAAAAGCAAAATGAAATAAAAGAAAAGAAAATAAAATAAGAAAAGAGGACTGGGGTGCGAATAGAAAGAAAAGTCAGTGCAAATGATTTGGGCTCAAAAGGCAGGGGGTGCAAAAAGCAGGGATAGGCCCACCCAAATATGCGCAAGTGTATAATATGCTGGTGGAAATTCAGGAAATTGAGGAAAAAACACTGGCCATCAGATCAAATGGACACATCCTGTGACTGGCTTCATTAAATGACGTGTCACATTAATTGGTCTAGAGCTGAGGGAGTATATGAGATAGCATGGGGTGCACATCATGAATAATAAAAACAGAAACAAGAGGCACATGAAGGGGAGGCTGCTTCATTAATTGACGTGGCATGATCCTGAGAGATGAGAGGAAAGATCTGATGGTGAGGGATTCGTCTTCAACCTTATGAAACCCTAATTCACATTTCCAGATTCCGGTGACCGGAGCTAGGGCTCCGGCACCGGAAATTGCATAGCATGAACAAACATTAATAGAAATGAACAAAACACTCCAGATTGGGTAAACACACTACCCTGAGTTCAAAAATGACACTGGAAATTTCAATGGATCAAAGAATCTTATGGATCGAAACAAACAGTTTAGACCAAGAAATTTCAAATTCAAATATCAAGCTCAATAGTGCACCAATTTCAAAACTAAAAACAACAGAATAGTCAGTGAACATCAAGGATCAGAATGCATACAACCAATTTAATTTCCAGATTTGAAGATTCAGAGGCTTACCTGAGATTGCAGTTCTTGAAAAAGCTTGTTAGAAGCAAAGATAATGAAGCCAATCCACTCCAAATGCACTCTAGTTGCAAAATAAATGCAGCTAGAGTCTTGAATCTTGCTGGATCTGAGGATTTGCAGCCAACTGACCTGATATGGCAAGGTTATGATTCTTGAGAAATAGCTTGCACAAGGGAGAGATTTGTGATCCTGAGCTCTCAAGGATGAAGGATTTGTGATTTGTTTTTGAAGAGAGCAAGTGTGTGAAGAGATTCGAGAGAAAATGAAAATTGTACAAAAACTTGGAAGCTGAGAAAATGAGAGAGAACTCCACCCTTCTAAAACCCTAATTCTCTTTTATATCATGTCATGAGGAAATGCTGAGAGAATTAGAGGATTTGCACGTGTGAATGGAGTGTGTGAGTGATTTTGCAATTTTGGCCAGTTTTGTGTGATCTCATGAAATCCTCATGCCTTCCCTTGCCTCTTGCCCATGTGCATTCATAATCTGACCCTTAATCTCAAACCAAAAGAATCCTGGCCATTAGATGAAGATGTCACACTTTTTTCATGAATATGCAAAAATTGCACTTTTGGAATGGAATTCTTGTCTTGCACGAATTTGGTGCATTTCTTAGAGAAAAGTGAGCCAAATTCATTGAATTGTAACATTTCAACATTATTTGATCCATACCAACACTCAAAATTAAGTTTCATGACATTTTGCTTTGGTGCACATATGAAAAAATCAAGTTTGCCCTAGTTTTGATGAAATTTTCGAGGGGCATAACTTTGTAACCATGAAGGCTATGAAAATGTACTTGTACTTTTTGAAAATGGGAGGCCCTAATCTCCAACTTTCATGTTTGACTTTGGTCCATTTGAAGAATTTTTCATTAAGTTATGCTCACTTGAATTTTAGGGCAAAAACTTGCCAAAAATGGCATTTTCCATAACCCACTTTGCACCAATTTTGCAAAACACCTCAAAACCTCATGATTCTTGATCTTTGAACTTGCCAATCCTCTTTTAACATTATAAGAACATCCCTTGGCTAGAAAAATGGGGTTGGACCCCTTGAAATCACACAGTTGACTTTTTTTAAGGCACAGTTGACCAGTTTCTTCATCTACAAGCAACTGAAGAAATGCTTGACTTCCACAAGGAATTTTCTCACCAAATTTGGTACGTAGGATCCTCTTAACTTGTAAAATACTTTGCCCAAATGAAATGGCCAAAGTTTTGAGGTTTTCATGCTTGAAACTCAAACCCTAGTTTAGGACCATTGTTTAGGAGCTTTGCCCTAGCCTGGATTCCCTGATGATCTCCCAACCTTCTGAGCTTTTGTAAATGAATGAAACTTGTAAATGCAATGTAGACCCCTCATAGGACTTTTACAAATCCATTGGGCCCCTTGTCATGGCTTGTGATGCTTCAAGAACCTCCCCAGATGATCATATGTCTAATGCTAGGTCATGAGAAATGTTATGCCTCATCTTTCCATGCTAGGATGCTAAGAATATGATATGTTCATGATGAATATGATGTGATATGATGCTTAAATAAGAGGGAATATTTGGGGTGTTACAAGACGGAAGAAGCAAGTTCTCGTTTGTGAGTGAAGATGATGAGAAAAGAATCCTGAAGGAGACGATTATTGTTTGTTTTTGTGTTTTCAGTTTTGTTATTGTTTTTGGTGTTTTGCATAATTTAACGAGCCTAAGCCTAAATCAAAGGCTTGTAAACTCATTATATCCTCCCCTGATTAGGGATAATGAGAATACTTAAGTGTGAGATAAGCACCTCAACTTAATTACCATGATGATGTAGGATTAAGATCATTAACCTACTTGTGATTATTTAAATGTTTTTTGGGTTTTTGTTTAGTGTCAAGTAATGAGTTTAAGCCATAATCAAGGATTAGTGAACTCATTACACCATCCTAATAGAAGGATAATAGATGAGAACACTTAAGATGAGGAAGATACCTAAACTTAATCCATGATTAGGGATTAAAGTTATTAGATTACAAGCCTTTATTAAAGTGGATTTTAATTAAGATATGAGATTAAGAAGTGGATTTTATGGTTTGTAAGACAACTTGAGGGGGACTTGTCCATTAAACACTAGGGTTAGTCCTTCTTAACCATAAAGGAAGAATTAGAACCCTAATGTAAGGCCCAAGTTACAAGTTAATGTCTTAGTGATTATTAGATGGATTGATTAAGAGGTTTAAACAAATTAAGGGTTTAACACTTAGGATTAAAGTTATACACTCCATCCTAAGAGAAGGATGCATGCATAACCCTAATTCCAAAGTCCTAAAGCCTTAAAGGTTTAGTCTCTAATGATGGGATGAGAGAAGAGACGTAAAGAAGACTCAAAGGTAAAAACTAAGGGGGGACTAATCACAACCCTAATTATTATCATGCTTGTATGTTCCTATGGTTTGTATGGCTTGAGAAGGATCTTCAAGAAAGCCACCAATGGAAGAAGCAGATGGAAGGAGGAAGAAGCAGAAGAAATAAGTTACTTACTTCATTGAAGAAGATAAGTAACTTAGAGAAAGAAAGTGAAAGATGAACATGAATGAGCAAGCCCACTCAAGGACAAATAAAAATTCAGCAAAGATGCATATGAAGAAGATGAAGAGAAATGAGAAGTGAATGCAAATTCACTTCTCAAATTAACTTATCACCTGAAAATGTTAGCACAAGATGCATAAGGAAAGAAATGAAATGGAATGAAGCATATGCAATGACAAAGATCAAAACCAGAAGCATACAAATGATTTAAATGATGCTATGACATGATGCAAAGGCATACCAAGTGCAATGAATGGTCATACAAGGAATGGATGCAAATGGATGCATGCTTTGAAGTTTGAAAGCACATGGATGTTTATGAAATGAAATGGATGCAAAGCATAGCAAATATATGAATAAATGACCAAGAAATGTCTTAAGATGTCTAATATGGCATACAAGTGCTTAGAATGTCATGGCAAGTTCATATGTTCATGCAATGCAATGTAGGATGCAAGTAAGGATGCAAAATTAGAGTTACATGAAAAGATGAGATGCAAATGATCAAAACAGAAGCAATTCACATGATAAAAATTTGCAAATGATCTCAAACAAACCATAACCTCATATGATATCACACCCCAAAGGAGAAGGTCTAACTCTTAACCTAAAGAAAGTTATGATTTTTCTAAGTTAACTAGGGTTTTTGGGTACCTTAAGAGGAAATATGCAAATCAATTTGAAAATGAAAGATAAATTCATGACAAAAATATCCTAGATACTACATGTTATGTGGAACATAATGCAAAAAGAATCATCATCAAACCCTTCATGGTTAGGTAGAAAATGTTTTTCAAAGTTAGGGTTCTAAAAAGGGGATTTTATGAACCCTAAATTCAAAGTAAATGTCAAAGTAGGTTCAAAACCAAAAGGAAATTTGTATGAATGGTTTGACAATGTTTCGAAATGTCTTAAGGTGCAATGTTAATTTTTTGGTGATTTTTAGAAACCTAAATGGTATTTTAATTAATTAATTTCCATTAATTAATTAAAATAAACATTTAAATATTTTAAAAATGCTTTTTTAATGCAAAACATAAAATAAAATTTTTTTTTGGATGAAGAAAAATATTTGAACCAGAAATGCAAAGTTTGAAAATTTTTGGGTGAGCTTTGATATTTTAAAATAATTATGCAAGAAAATACAAAATTTAAATGAAATAAAAATCAATTTAAATAGAAAGTATGAGGATTCAATGGATGGGATTCAAAGCTGAGAGAAAAGTGTTGACTGGCGCGCAATCTAATGGCCCAAATTTGTCCTGGCTAATTAATTCAAATTAAATTAATTAAATGAGGGTTAGGGTTTAATGATCAATATGGAGCGTCCAAACACGCGCGGGAGACATCATCCAAGGGCCAGAATTCAAAACTGCCTAATCACCTGAGATTAGCCCTAATTAATCTCAGGTGGCCGGAGAAGACTTCCGGTCGTCTTCTCCGGCGAGACCAAACTACAATCTTCTTCCCTAGGCCATTTCAGGAGCTCTAAAGCTCCAGATCATATCTTCAAACCTTCCCAAGCCTGAATCTACCCTCAAAACAAATTTCTAATAGCTCAAACTCAAGATACGATTCAAAACATCAAAAACTGAAAAAGTTTCAGAGGCATGTACAACCTTAATATTCAACCATTTTTAAAATTAAACAAACCACAATGATCAGGGAGACACAAAGAACAATCTAGGAACTTAAAATAACATTTCTAGAAAAAACGTTCATGAGGTATACCTGAGCTGGAGCTTTGCAATCTGAGCTATCTGGCCTCCTCTTTGGTGCAAAAAGCCTCCACTTGATCCCCTGATGATGTTGCAAGGCTTGAAATGAGTTGGAATGAGCTGGATTGAGAGGTTGAAACTCAACTGGCCCAGCATCGTGTTTGTGTTTGGCTGACTTTTAGGGCTTGGCAATGGTTGGGAAATGATCTATGGAGGATGGTGAGTTGATCTATGGAAAAATATTGGATGTTTGATGCTTGTGCAGTGTGTTTCAAAGAGATGAAGGTTGAGGGTGATTTTTGTGAACTTGGATTGTGTATGGTTCTGAGCTCCAAAGTTATGTGAATTGGCTTGCTTTTGGTCCACATAACAAGTCTATGTTGACCAGAGAGTGGGTGGTGGCCTGTGGTGATTGGTATGGGCAAGTTGCAAAAAAGTCAATTTGTGTGTACTTGAGGTATGGGCTATGGCAGGAGTTGTTCAAGGGAATGTCTTGGTTCAGCATTGATCAAGGAGGTCCATAGAAAATGATTTGGGTGCTGAAGCAAGTGTATGAGAAGATTCATGCCATTTTGCAAATTTGAAGAACTTTGGCCCTTTTTGAAATTCTTGAAGTTCAAGGCATGAAAATGAATGATTCTTTGGGCAATTCTGATCACAATGCATTGTACCATGTTTGTATGATACTTAGAGATGCATTAGAGGTCACAAAATGATTTGGCAAGTGGTTTTGCAAAAATCCCTCTTTGGTGTGAAAGTGAAAATTATAGGATTTTTGCCAACTTTGAAAGATCATAACTTGAGTTCCATAATGAATTAGAACATGTTCTTATACTTTTTGAAAATGGAATGATCCAATCTACAACTTTCATAATCAACAATTTTTCATTTGAAGCATTTTTGGTTGAGAAAGAGGAGGTTAAAGAACTTTCCCAAAATGGAAAGTTTCCATTACAAGTCATTTCCATTTTGGGCAACTTTTGGTTTAGCTCAAATTTCTTCAATTTTGTGAACTTCCAAGCACTTCATTGATCAAATAAAGATCATATAAATTCAATTTGATGAAAATACCCCTTTGGTTCCATTGTTGGGGGCCTCAGATGCCATGATTTTGTTCTGACTTGCTCAAGAAGTTACCTAGTGAACAAATGACTTCCAGAATGAATTTCTTCATCAAACTTGGTACACATGATCCTTATAACATATTAGGAACATTAGAAACAACAATGGCCCAAAAATTTGGAGTTAAGGCCTCTGAAACCAAAACCCTAATTTTGGTCATTTGTGTAGTGAAAACCCTAGCTCTGCTTCCATGCCTTGCCAGTTCTTGTGATTTCTTGACTTCCTTGAACTTTGAGGGATATAATATGATGATAGAACACACATGGACCCTCTTGGAATGATTGGAAACCTTTGGAGTGGCTCAGATGGATCCTTGGATTGCTCAAATCACAAACCCTTATGCAAAGATGAAAGATCACAAGCCATGGTGTGAAATTAGTGAGGGAAAATTTGGGGTGTTTACAGCTACCCCTATTCAAACATGAGTTAGCTGTGCAGGGTGTAAGCGCCTGACTTATCAGATAAACAAGATAACTTGTGGTTGAATACCAAAGACAGTCCGAAATTTGCACTCACTAGGGAGAAGAAGAAAAGGGATATAAATTGTAAAAGGTAGCATAGTATGATTATAAAATGCGGGCGATGGAGGACGACCATCGAGCAGAGGACGACTGCTGGGGATAAAGCAATGACGGGGACGGCCGACAAGCTGGGGAAATAAAGAGATCATGATGGGGACGACCATCATGGGAAGGAACAAGACTCTCTAGGGATTAAAATAAAGGGAAAAGCAATGATGGGGACGACCACCAGGCTTTCGAAAGTAAATTAAAAAACGATGGGGACGGCCATCGAGTTAAAGAATAAATAAAATAATGATGAGGGACGGTCATCAAAGGTGAAGGACGATCACCTAGCAGGGGACGACTGCTCTTTATCACGACATAGGACGAATGCCAGATAGAAAAAGTCGACGATGGGGACGGCCATCGGATAAGCATGATGAAGGACGATCATCAAGAGGTTAAGGACGATCACCTAGCAGGGTACGGCTGCTCTTGGGGTTTATCGTGATATAGGACGAATGTCAGATAACAAAATCAACGATGGGGATGGTCATCGAATAAAATGATGAAGGACATTCATCAAAAGGTGAAGGACAATCACCTAGCAGGGGACGACTGCTAAATATCACGACATAGGACGAATGTCAAATAGAAAAGGGTTCCAATAATGGAGACTCCGCTGGGGAAATGGATGAGGGACGATCATCCAAAGGTGAAGGACGATCACCTGGCAGGGTACGGCTACCGAAAGTATCACGACATAGGACAAATGTCGGATAGAAGAAAAGTTGCTTTGTTGGGGAATAGTAAACACGGACGAGTGTTTACGCTCAAGAATAAAAGGTATAAGTGTTTTGACGCTATGTATAGATTAAAGATGCGGACGAGCATCCTTAAGACCATGATACAGACGAGTATCGGTAGAAACAAACGCTGACGCGTGTTCAGAGATGATGATACAAACGAGTACCAACTGGTTAATAAAGAACACGAATGAGTGTCGAATCTGTGGGGGAATGATAATATATACAAGATACGGACGAGTATTTGTATAAGTATGACTGAGTATTGTTAGCGAAGTATGAGCAAGACACGGACGAGTGTTCAACTTGATGGGAAAAGTTTGACACGGATGGGTGTCAGAAAGTGTATAAGTAATGAACAAATACTTGCATGTGAGGGTGTAAAAGGTGCTTCGGTGACCTGTGGGGACAGGATGACAGGGATGGATGTTGACAAGCATGTATTATAAAGAAGTGTTTGGTTTGCAACAAGTGATTGGGCAACCATGCTGGGGAAAGGTGACACGGACGAGTGTCAGAAGAGTATATAGGTATCTGTATCTGAGAATGCCAAAAGGGTATTTGGCTTATATCTGCAGGGGAATAGTATGAAACGGACGAGTGTCGAAAAGGGTATATATGAACAGGAATTTGTGTTGGAGAGTGCAAAGGGGACGCTTTGGATTTTATTTGCAAGGCATGTGAGCTTTTATATACATTGTCGATGAAATACTGATGGTAATTGTAGGTGACTGGCTCGAACCTGACTTGTGATCATGCAAATGTTTGATTTTTGTCGTAATGCTCCGTATTAGACGGAATGCTACGCTCTGTGGGAAAAAATGATGCGAATGCCATGATTATGCAAAGGGAAACCGACCCGGGATTTGGATCCCGTTGAAGATTGGATCTTTGGCTGATCTGCTTAGAGGAGTATCCCAGCTGGGGAAGATCATTGGTAGATATGATAAGATGTATGGCTCTGCTTGGGGAAGAAAAGATCACTGAAAAATCTTCATAAAGGACTCTGTGGGGATCCATCTTGGGAAGCTCCTGTTGAATAGACTTATGCTGGTGATGATGAGGTTTTGACAACTCCGCTGGGGAAAAAGAACATTTCAGATACTGCTCGGGGAGGAGGTATGCTGGGGAGAGCATGCTGGGGATTCAGTGTTTTCCATGCCCCATGCTGCATATTGAATACCTGCAACCTGTTAAGACAAAAAAATGTATTTCCTGCAAGCATTTATTAAGAATGGCTCATTTGTTTTATGCAAATATTATATCATGGATATTGGAAAATTTTGCAAACAAAAATAAAAATGTATGAGAAGAGGTGTGACTGAAAATCTGATTTAATTAATTTGGATGCCCTG
Source organism: Lathyrus aphaca (assembly GCA_963966055.1). NCBI lineage: Eukaryota > Viridiplantae > Streptophyta > Magnoliopsida > Fabales > Fabaceae > Lathyrus > Lathyrus aphaca. Next base: position 310,810,195 of record OZ014523.1, read on the forward strand.
AATTGGCAGATACAGTCAAAGAAACAGATCCCCAGGAATGAGGAGATTGTTATAAATTGAAAAAGTAAAAATGCTGGCAATGTTGATGACGCTCCGGCGAGCTTCCTTTGCTATGACCCGTATGACCTTGACATTCTTCTTATCTTGCTTTCTGAAGAAGGTTGATTCTGACTGATGTTTTATCCTTTTGAGGCTTGCCGTGTTGTAAATGATACAGACGAATTCAGAATACAGTTGTTCGCTTATTCCCTAATTTTGCGTGGATCGCCCTTTCGGGTTTTCGATCCACCGGGATACCCATTTTTTCCTGAGATGTCTAATGCGGCTTTTCAAATCAGCGGGTGTACATTTTTTTTCTTTTCAATTTTCCCTTTTTTTTGCCGAGTCTTTTATTCTGTTTTTGACTCGCCGGGATGCCCTATTTTTGCCTGGACTTTGTAACACGGTGGGAGAACTGACTTTAAGTTATGTTGCGGATAGCAAGAGTCGCCACCGACTTTTATTTTATCCAAAGGAAAGGCATAAAAGAACAGGAAAGACCTTTAAGAGATATTTTTGGGTCCGGGGGGTAGGTTATGTAAAGGGAAGGTGTTAGCACCCTTTACATCCATGGTTATCCATGGGCTCTTAGTTACTTAGCTCACTTTTGAATTGTTTTTGAAAAGGTGAAGTGTGTGAATAGAAAAATTTTATAAGAGTTAATAATGATCCATGTACGGATGCGTAAAAACTTGTGTTTGAAAATTTGTTTGAAATTTGTTAAGTGTTTGAAAAATGGAGTGAGCAAGCAACTAGGAGGTACCTACCCTAAAATTTAAGTCTTTTCTGTTCTTTATCCTTTAATTGGTAAGACTATCCCTACTATTAAGGAGTAGGTAGTCATTACCTTGGATGTGAGGGACATGAGAGGGACATCTGTTTACGAAGGCAACTGTGAGGTGTATTAAGCATTTAGGAGGGACTATCATCATTATTCGAAAGGGACTTGATCTTTAAAGGCAACCATTAGGGACTTGATGATTTTTCTTTTAAGGGACTTGCTTTATACACCCCACTTGACCTTATGATTAGGCAACATTGAGGCAACCCTAGAAAGTGAGATGGCGATTAAAAATCGACTTACGTGTGTGAGTGTTTAATTTTATTTATCTTTAATTAAAATGATCTAAATTTGATTTTAAATATAAATACATGTTTACACTCCCTAAATTACTAACCATAGCATAAAAATTAAATAAATTACATATTTACAAAATTTACACCAAGGAGCAATTACAAAATAATTATAAGCAATTAAAATAAATAGCAAAAATAAATATAGAAGCAATATAAATAATAAGCAAAAATAAATAAGCAATAAATAAATAAAATAGGGGTTAGTAATAATAATAATAAGAAATTAAATAAGGTTAGTGAAATAATAATAAGCAAAAATTAGTAATAATATGGTTAATAGTAATAACAAATAATCAAAATAAATTGAATTAGCAAAATATTATAAGAACAAAATTAAAATAATAAACAAAAGTTAGATTTTTAATATGAACAACTAAATAATTATTATAGCATTTTAATTTATGTACAAATTATTAATTTATTTTTAGACATATTATAATCATAAAATTAAAACATTATAGGCTCAATTTAAAATTATGTACATATAATTTAAATTACAAACTAATTTTAAAATATTCACATAAGTTATAAATATATTTACAAAAAACTTAATTATATAAAAGATTATATTAAATAAATATATACATGACAATTAAGAATTAGAAAATAACAATTAGGTTTTTTAATGAATATTTAGAAAAATAAACTAGGGTTTTTTAAGATTAGGGTTTTGTCTAGAAAAATATTTAAGAGTTTTTAATATAAAATTATTTTGATATATACATATATTATAATTTAATGACATAGTAAAAGAAAATAATTTTTTTTTGAATTAAGAAAAATATGAATTTTTGAATATTATAAACATTGAATAACATTTTATAAAATTATTTTATTATATTAATAAAACCTAAATTAATTAACAAAATAAAATAAGAGAAAACAGCAAAATAAAACAAACCTGGCTGGGATTTGAACCCAGGTCACCAGGTTCACAAGCAGCAAGCCATACCACCAGTCCAGCCCACGCGCAGGCAGCAATGAGGGGGGTTCAATTGGTTTTGTTCCTTGTCACAAAAAACCTGGAAAAATAAAAGAAACAAAAGGCCTGGGGTGGTGTTGAACCCAGGACCTCTTGTATACAAGTAGCGCGCATGACCATCTGGCTGGGAGAGCCTATCTGGTTATAAATCAACAACAATGCATAATATAATACAATTGCCAATTATATTGAAAAATAAGAAAAAAGAATGATGCAGCCAGGTCTCGAACACAGGCCCTCAGGTTACACGCACAAGCCTCCCACCACTGGGCCAACACAACTGTTGTGATAAACAAACAGGATGTTAAAATAATATTTTAAATCAAAAATTTAAACATGAAATCCGCGCCATACCAGTCGTCTTCTTCCTCATGCCCTTCGAATTTTCCTGCGATTTCACATACAAACTTACCTGCGATTTTTAAATTGCAGCAAAACCTACAAAATTCAAACAATGACAAAACATCATGATTTTATGAAATTGATTATGCCATTAAGTTTCTAACAAGCTTTCCAATCATTCCACATTCTTATAATCCATTTATATTGGCTGGATTACAAAACCCTAATTGGAGCCGTAAACCCTAAGTATGGTGAATCACGATTCAGGCTATGGAACTTCACCAAATGATCCAGAATCCATCTATAGCTATCAACAAACATCAATATGTGATCAAAATTCATTATTAATTAGCAAATATGATGATTCGAAACAAAATTTATGAAGCATATGAATGATGCGGATCATGCATTATGAGGTGTTTTGGTTGCAAGTGAAGGTTGGTTTTCACTCAGAGAAGGTCAAGGATCATGACTATGATCTCAAATTACCTTCAAATGACCTGGAGGATGAAAACCGAATGTGAATTTTTTGGAGGATTTTTGATTTGGTGAACTTACTCTTAGGGCAGAAGAATTCGTGTCTTGAGGATTGCATTATGTTTAGTACTTATAGGAGATTGAATCTAGGTCAAAATATTGATTGATCATGTGGAAATTTTGATTCAAAAAGATTCATATTGATCATGTCTTAAAAGTTCAATATTCTTGCATAAAGGCTTTCTATCTTTGGACAAATCTCATGATCTCATTCCTTTTCAATTCCAATCAGCATTGAAGATGTTCTAGAAACTAAATCTCCATTAAATATTGCATTTTCATATTTTATATTTATTTAAAATGATTTTTTATGAATTAAATCAAAATAAATAAAAATAAAATAATAAAAATTTTGATTTTTAATCATTTGGGTCGTGCATGATGATAATGTATGGATTGGATCACAATTTGGCCAGCCCATTTGGAAAGAATTGGTTCTAGACCTCCATTTTCATCATAAACCATCACAAAATTTCCCAACTTTGCAAGGGCACATCTCCCTCAATTTTAATGGTATGAGGGTGTTCTTGGACATTTTGGAAATCTTGAAGATTCCTCTAAACAACCCCATTGGTTTCATGTCCATATCATTTACCAATCTCAAGTTATGCCCTTTTGAAGTTGTTGACTTTTTGTTGACTTTTGAAATGACCTATAATGTCTTAGCTCATACCTTCCAAATGAAGCATTTTTGGGCTTGGCTTGTGAGACACAAAGTTGTAGAGAATTCAATTTCCCTAAAAATGAGCTTTGAGTGGAGACCTGGTGATGAAGTATGTGAAAGTTATGGCTGGTCAAAGTTCAGTTGACTTTTACTGAGGAAACCCTAATTTAGAAACTCCTGATTATTGATGATCTGGAATCTCCTTGATGAATCATGATCAACCCTTGATCAAATGATGAATTTTACTTCATATACTTGATGTTGGCAAAAAATCATGAAGTTTGACTTTGGTTTGACCACAGTTGACCTCAGTTTGACTTTTTAACTACTTTGACTGATTTTGACTTATCTGATCATCTGACTCAGCAAACTTTTGAGAAAAGTCTTGAAACTTGTCATGGGGTTTCTTAAACACATATAAGATATTATGAAGCTCACTTGAAGTCTTGGAAGTTCATTTAACCTGATTAAAGTCAAAACCCTAGTTTTGGATGCACTGCTTAGGAGGTGCATTGTCTGAGGGAATTGTCAACTCTTATGGCCAATTGTGAACCTTGTGAACCTTATGAATCATCATAAAATGTCTTGTGAACCTCATGGGAGGTATGGTGAACCTTGTGAACCTTGTGAACCTTCATGAAGTGACTTGTAGACTTCATGAACCTCATGAAAGGTTATAAACACATGGTGAATCTTGTGAACCTTGTGAACCTTCAAGAAGTGACTTGTAGACTTCATGAACCTCATGAAAGGTCTTGTAAATGTTTGAGAAGCTTGTGAACCTTGTGAACCTTCAAGAAGTGACTTGTAGACTTCATGAACCTCATGAAAGGTTTTGAAAGCATTGTGGAACTTGTGAACCTTGTGAACCTTCATAAAGTAACTTGTAGACTTCATGAACCTCATGAAAGGTCTTGTAAGTGTTGGGAAACTTGTGAACCTTGTGAACCTTCATAGAACACAAAGTCTTGTATTGTGAGGGCAAACTTTGGGGTGCAACAGCTGCCCCTGTTCAATTTTCTGAAACCTGAGGGGTTAGATTGGTATATTTGCCAGTCGTGACCTGGAAGGTTGAAGGGGATTGAACACAAAAGCCCAAAAATTTGCACTCACCAGTGCATAAAGTGGTACAGATGGCTAGTTGAATATGATTTAGTGGGCTTAAAGATGCCACTTGGAGGAAAATTCTTCAGATACATGTTTTGGAGGATGAAGCAGTCCAAAATATGGAGGTACAATGATAACTGTCAAGAGGATAGAGCAGTCCTGAGGTAATGAAGCTGTCAGGAGGATAAAGCAATCCTGAGGTATTGATAATATGATTCCAGGAGGATGAAGCAATCCTGATGTACTAGGGATTTTCAGGAGGATGGAGCAGTCCTGATGTAATAGGAGTTTTCAGGAGGATAAAGCAGTCCTGATGTATGAGAAGCTGTCAGGAGGATGAAGCAATCCTGAGGTATTGATAATATGCTTTCAGGAGGATGAAGCAATCCTGATGTAATGATGTGCTTTCAGGAGTATGGAGCAATCCTGATGTAATAGGAATTTTCAGGAGGATAAAGCAGTCCTGAAGTAATGATAATAGCTGTCAGGAGGATGGAGCAGTCCTGAGGTATAAGAAGCTGTCAGGAGGATGAAGCAATCCTGAGGTAATAATAAGCTGTCAGGAGGATAAAGCAGTCCTGAGGTAATGATAAGCTATCAGGAGGATGAAGCAGTCCTGGTGTAGTAATATGTTCCCAAGAGGATGAAGCAGTCTTGAGAGATGATAAGTTTTCAGGAGGATAAAGCAGTCCTGATAGTCATAAGTATTGTTTGCTGGATAAATAACCTGAAACAAGGTAGCATTTGTATAATAATATTAGTTTATGCATTATGTATGCATGTATGATATGATGCACTTAAGTAATGTATTATGTATCTATGGATATGTATGGTATGGCATGATGTAAATGATGTATGTATGATATGATGCTGCCGGAAGCGTCTGGATATCTTCATATAACTGCTGGCCAGGGAAAATAAATCCCGATTCGTTGCTGAAGAATATGAGACACTCGTCCCCGTCTTGTTTGATGATGAGATATACATAACCTTCCGTATGCTGGGGATAGTAAGGTATATATAACCTCCCGTTTGCTGGGGATAGTAAGGTATATATAACCTCCCGTTTGCTGGGGATAGTAGGGTATATATAACCTTTGTCTTCGTTTGATAGTAGAGTAGATAGAATACCCATCTTCGTTCGTCGTACCCTTATTGGAAAGTAATTTCCCGTATATCCGTATGAGGATAAAAGAGATGGATATAAATTCCAGGGGAGATGAGCCTTTGTGAAGATGGATTCGTCCTACTGAGGGTTTGTAACTGTCTTGTTAGAGATGAACCGGCGAAGCTTCGTTGAAATCCTTCCCTCGTTCGTCCTTAGTAAATACTATTACTGCATTTTCATGCATTTCTGGTAAACATCAATCATATTAAGCATACGTGCATTTTTGGTAAACATCAATCATATTCAAAAGCGTACATACATTCAAACACAACCAATGGACGTTTCGCTTATGTAAATAGGGTAAAAGTAAATCTGGATTCAAAAGATGGAATTTATTTATATCAAAAAGTGACCCATACACGGGCAAGTTTGTACAAAGAGACATAAACCCTAGTAAGAGGATTTTGTCATAAAGTTTTACAAAAGAGAATCAGCTATGTGGGAAATAATCCTATTGAGTTTCAATTCTACTATTGCCATTATCTTCAAGTATCTCATCTTCTGCTGTTGAGACGGAAACGATTGGATTGAGCTTTATCTGTTCGAACTTGAGTAAGTAGCACAACTGGTTGCAGTTTCATGGGTGATCCAAACGAGACATAGTCATACGCTTTAATCCCTAACTTTTGCCTGGATTGCCCTTTCAGGTTTTCAATCCACCGGGATACCCTTTTTTGCCCAAGCCGCCTTTTCAGGTTTTCGACTTGCCGGGTGTACATCTTTTTATATATATCCCTAATTTTTGCCCAAACCCTTTTGGTTTGCCGGGATGCCCTTATTTTTGCCTAGGCCTGTCAACCTAGCGGGTCTCTTTTTATGCGTAGTATTTTTTAACTATGTCTGCGTTTACAGGCTGTGGGAAGTCTTCACCATCCATTGTAGTCAGTATCATGGCACCTCCTGAAAACACTGTCTTGATTACAAATGGTCCTTCATATGTTGGAGTCCACTTGCCCCTAGGATCACCCTGTGGTAATATAATACGCTTGATTACCAAATCACCAGCCTGATATACCTTTGGCTTAACCTTCTTGTTAAAAGCTTTGATCATTCGCTTCTGGTACATCTGGCCATGACAAACTGCTGCTAACCTCTTCTCATCAATCAAATTTATCTAGTCCAGTCGAGTCTGAATCCACTCATCTTCATCCAATCCTGCATCCTTTATAATTCTCAAGGAGGGGATCTGAACTTCAATGGGCATAACTGCTTCCATCCCATAGACTAAGGAGAATGGGGTTGCCCCTGTTGAAGTACGTATTGTGGTACGATAACCATGAAGAGCAAATGGTAACATCTCATGCCAATCCTTGTAGGTAACAGTCATCTTTTGTACAATCTTCTTAATGTTCTTATTAGCAGCTTCAACTGCCCCATTCATCTTTGGACGATACGGAGAAGAGTTGTGATGCTTAATCTTGAACTGCGTGCAGAGGTTAGTAATCATAGTGTTGTTCAGATTAGAGCCATTGTCAGTGATAATCCTTTCAGGGATGCCATACCTACATATGAGATTATTCTTAATGAATCGAGCCACAACATTCTTAGTAACAGATGCAAATGAAGCTGCCTCTACCCACTTCGTGAAGTAATCAATAGCAACCAGGATGAAACGATGCCCATTAGAAGCAGTAGGCTTGATCTCACCAATCATATCAATGCCCCACATGGCAAAGGGCCAAGGAGCAGTCAACACATTCAATGGTGATGGAGGTACATGTACTTTATCAGCATAAATTTGACATTTGTGACACGTTCTGGAGTGTTGATAGCAATCAGCTTCCATGGTAGACCAATAGTAACCTGCTCTCAAAATCTTCTTTGCCATAGTATGTCCACTAGAATGAGTGCCAAAGATCCCATCATGCATATCTTCCATAATCTCAATTGCTTCCTTCTTATCCACACAACGAAGCATAGTTGAATCATGATTGCGCTTGTACAGAATGCCATTACTCAGAAAGAACTTAGCAGAAAACCTTCTCAGAAACTTCCTATCTTTGACAGATACCCCTTCAGGGAACTCTTGAGCTTCCAGATATCTTTTCACTTCATAGAACCAAGGCTTCTCCTCTGCCCCTTCAGTGTCAATCTCATTGCAGTATGCAGGCTTTTCAAATCTATCAATAGTAATCTTGGGAGCTTCATCATCCCAACTGATCTCAAACATGGATGCCATGGTGGCCAAAGCATCTGCCAACTGATTCTCTCTTCGTGGGATATGTCCAAAGGTAATTTCTTTGAAATGTGGGATCAAAGACAACACATGTTCTCTGTAAGGAATGAGATTATCATGCTTGGTATCCCAATCTCCCTTAATCTGACTAACTACCAGAGCTGAATCTCCGTATACATCAAGGAACTGAATCTTCATATCAATGGCAGCTTTAATACCCAGGATACATGCCTCATACTCAGCCATGTTATTGGTACAATAGAAACAAAGTCTGGCAGTAATCGGGGTATGACAACCTTCAGGGGAACTAATCACAACACCAACACCATTACCAAGTGCATTAGAGGCACCATCAAAAACCATAGTCCATCGGGATCCTTGTTCAGGTCCGTCATATTGTCCAGGTTCTTTGGTAATAATCATAATGTCTTCATCAGGGAAATCAAAACTCATTGACTGATAATCATCCACTGCTTGATGAGCCAAATGATCAGCAACAACACTTCCTTTAATGGCTTTCTGAGTAGTATATTGTATGTCATACTCTGTCAAGATCATTTGCCATCTTGCAATTCTTCCGGAGAGAGCAAGTTTCTCAAATATGTACTTGATTGGATCCATCTTCGAAATCAACAAGGTAGTATGGGTCAACATATACTGTCTTAGTCGGAGAGCAGCCCATGCCAAAGCGCAGCAAGTTTTCTCGAGCAGTGAGTATCTTGTTTCACAGTCGGTAAACTTTTTGCTAAGGTAGTATATTGCCTGCTCTTTTCGACCAGACTCGTCATGTTGCCCCAACACACACCCCATTGAGTTGTCTAACACTGTTAAGTACATAATCAAGGGTCTTCCATCAACTGGTGGCATCAAAATTGGAGGTTCTAATAGGTATCTCTTGATTTCATCAAAGGCAGTCTGGCACTCATCATTCCATTCCATCACCTGATCTTTCTTCAACAACTTGAAGATTGGCTCACAGATGGTAGTTAACTGGGAAATAAATCTTGCAATGTAGTTTAATCGTCCCAAGAAACCTCTAACCTCCTTCTCAGTACGGGGAGCTGGCATCTCTCGTATAGCTTTCACCTTTGCAGGATCCACTTCAATACCTTTTCCACTGACAATAAAACCCAGGAGTTTTCCAGATCTAACTCCAAAAGTACACTTGTTTGGGTTCAATCTCAACTTGTATTTCTTTAACCTCTCAAACAATTTATGCAAATGATCAAGATGTTGCTCTTCATTCTGAGACCTGGCTATCATATCATCCACATACACCTCTATCTCATGATGAATCATGTCATGAAACAAAGCCACCATAGCACGCTGATATGTTGCCCCTACATTCTTCAAACCGAATGGCATTACCTTATAGCAAAAGGTGCCCCACTGTGTCACAAATGTTGTCTTCTCCATATCTTCAGGTGCCATCTTGATTTGATTGTAACCAGAGAAACCATCCATAAAAGAGAATACCTTATGCTGAGCAGTGTTATCTACCAGAATATCAATATGAGGAAGTGGAAAGTCATCTTTGGGGCTAGCCTTGTTCAAATCTCTGTAGTCCACACACATACGTACCTTACCATCTTTCTTAGGAACTGGTACCACATTTGCAACCCACTGAGGATAAGAAGTCATTGCTAAGAACCCTGCATTGAACTGTTTCATTACCTCTTCCTTGATCTTTTCTGACATTTCAGGACGCATACGACGAACCTTCTGCTTCTTTGGACGACAATCTTCTTTCACTGGTAAACGGTGAACCACAATGTCTGTATCCAACCCTGGCATATCTTCATAAGACCAAGCAAAGATCTCCACATAGTCACGTAACATCTGAATCAATCTGCTCTTGACACTGTCCTCTAAATCAGCCCCTATCTTGACTTCTTTTCTGTTTTCTTCAGTTCCCAGATTCACAACTTCGACTGGCTCTTCATGTGGCTGTATAGCTTTCTCTTCTTGTTGTAACAACCTAGCAAGCTCTACAGGTATTTCACAATCGTCCTCATTTCCGTCTTCAGTTTGATAGATCGGATTCTCGAAATTATAATTGGCAATAGTAGAACTGTTATCAACAGGATCCAGAGTGGATGAGGATCTGCATTTTAGTGATGTGGGTGTGTGTAAGAACACATAGCTGATAAAACAAAAATAAAAGAAAAAGAAAGACAAGGAACACCATATTTACGAAAACGAAACGTCCACTGATTTTATTGAATGAAGTATGCAAATGAAATGACATCCCGTAACAAGCACACCATTGTGCCCCGGGCAAGGCACAAGGCTTGAAAGTTTTATTGTTCAAGAAATTACAAACTTAAAAGCAACAACACAGTAATAGTATTTACTCCTGACTAAAGGAGATAGGGATAACATCTTCAGCTTTCCAATTATTGAGTCCAGCACCCACAGTAGGAAAAATCCAAGCATCCAGATTGTAGTCTTCATCATAGTCTCCCACAGCATTGATCTGATCTTTCATAACCCCTTGATTGGTGATACGAACAGCACGAGCACGACGAACAGCCTTCTGGGACTCTGCAGTGAAACCCAAACCAAACTTGTCAGACTTGTATGGAATATCAGGAAGCTGACCCCAAATAGTACAACCACCTTCATCCACCACAACTCTAGCATCATTGAGGGAGGCCATTGCCATGGTTGGAGGTTTTCTGGTGACCACAGGAACTTTCTTCACAACAGGAGGAGCTACATAATCATTAACAACCCAGGGAACCACTTCAAATGTCTGACACGGAGTTTCAATGTATTCACCTTCCATTTCCAGATACTTGAAAGTGTTTACATGGCTGACAAAGTATTCTTCTTCTCCATAGACAGTAACAACCTTTCCATTCACCGGATATCTCAACTTTTGGTGTAATGTAGAGGTTACAGCACCTGCCCCATGGATCCAAGGACGACCAAGCAGACAAGAGTATGAAGGACGAATATCCATCACATAAAATGTAGCAGTAAAAACCTGGGAACCAACTTTAATTGGTAGATCAATTTCTCCATGTACCACTCTTCTAGAACCATCAAAAGCTTTTACCACAATATTACTGGGCTTCAGCACAACATCTTCAGGACTCAGCTTGTTCAGGACTTGCTTAGGCAACACATTTAGAGAGGAACCATTGTCTATCAGCACATGTGATAGGGTAGTGCCCCTGCATTCAATTGAGATATGCAAGGCCCTGTTATGATCCCTCTTGGCAGGGGTCAAATCAGCATCAGAAAATCCTAACCCATTATCATAGGTCAGGTGGGCAACACAATTCTCAAACTGGTCAACAGAGATAGCATTGGGTACATGAGCAGTCTTCAGAAACTTGATCAAGGACTTGGCATGAGCCTCAGAACACAGCAATAAAGACAGCATAGAAATCTTTGAGGGAGTATGCCCCAATTGATCAACAATGTCATAATCACTCTTGCGAATGATCTTCAATACTTCTTCCATCTGCTTAGAGATATCATCAGCAGCTGGCACATCAGTAGGCACAGGCTCAATAACAGGACCCTTGCCCCGAGCATCAGTGGTGGAAGTAGCAGCAGGAGTAACTGCATTTTTAGAAGCAACTAGAGGAGAGAAGACCCTTCCACTACGCGTGATCTTACTAGATCCAGCAATATTATCAATGTCAGCAGGCACATCAGGTAAAGGCTCTTGCTTAACACCATGGATGTAAACATCAGACCCATAGTGCCAAGGCACAGCTTTATCAGATGTATAAGGAATAGGACCAGGAGTAGTAATGATCAGAGGAGCCACTCTGGCTTCAGCAACAACTTTCACAGGACCTTTAGCAGTAATCTTGATTGGACCCTGATGAGTGATTTTAATAGGTCTCTTTGAAGTGATTCTTACTGGTACTTTGTCAACCATATCAACCTCTTCAATCTTCCTACCTTGAGTCAGATGATCCACCATACTTTCTACAGACGAAGGAGTCCTCTCAAACACTATAGTATACTTATCCATGATACGTTGAATTCCATCTCTCAATATGAAGCAACTATCCGGCTTATAGGTGCAATACAAACAATCTTCACGACAACTTGGAAAGATCCCAGCTTGTACTAACCTCTTTTTGATAACAGACAATGGTGTGGTCAACTCCATAACTGAATAGACATGTAGATCTTCATCAATGGCATTGACAGTCTTCTCGTGATTTGGCATTGGAGCAGTAATCACATTTGGAGTACCCGGAGGGTCAAACTCAATCTCTCCAGCCTCGATCATATCTTGAATTTTGTTCTTCAAGACCCAGAAGTTATTAGTATCATGACCCTGACAGTTTGAATGATATGCACATCGTGCATTAGGATTCTGAGGAGCCTCCTTCAAAGTAATGAGTTCAGCTTTCAACAAATGTTGCAATGCCTGAGCCAGTGACATGTTGACCTTTGTGAACTGCCTTCTAGCCCTCTGTTGGTTGCCCTGTGGCTGCTCTGTTGTTGCAGGAGTTGGATTTGAGATGTGAACTGCACTATCAGACTGATGCCTTCTGTTACGATCAAGCTGACCATAAACAGCATTGGATTCTTTCTTCCCAGTGGGAGGCTTCTTTGCAGCACCTGATGAAGAAGTACCCACATGGATCTTGCCATTCTTTATACCATTCTCTACTCGCTCTCCTGTCATGATCAACTCAGTGAAGCCAGATGATGAGCTTCCAATGAGATGACTGTAAAACGGACCATTCAGCGTACACATGAACATATCAACCAATTCCCTGTCAGTCAAAGGGGGTTGAACTCTTCCAGCTAAATCTCTCCACTTCTGAGCATACTCCTTAAAACTTTCTTTGGCACCTATAGACATGCTCTGAAGCTGCATGCGAGTGGGGGCTAAGTCAGCATTGTATTGATACTGCTTATAGAAAGCTTCAGCAAGATCATTCCAGTCTCTGATGTTGGCACTCTCTAACTGATAATACCACTCCAACTGAGCTCCAGATAAGCTCTCTTGAAAAAAATGGATCCACAATTTCTTATCAGCAGTGTGAGGTTTAATTCTTCTGACATAAGACCTCAGATGCAGCTTGGGACAAGAGACCCCATCATAAACAACAAAGGTAGGAACCTTGAAACCAATGGGTATGACTACCCCAGATATCAAACTCAAATCCTCAAAATCCAGCCCAGATGATTTCTGCAATTCCATGGCATTCATCCTATCCACCAGCATCTTGAATTTGTCTTCATTAGGCTCATGGTAGTAATTAGCCTCAGAATCAGAGTCCCCCATAGTGTTGTGGAGACTGCCTACCTCTTTCTCAGACTCCTCAGATTCATAGTCTTCAACCTGCTCTTTGGTCTTGACAGGACCTTTGAACCTTCTTCCCATGTTGAGCAGGCCACTTGACCTTCTAGTCTTCTTAGTCTTCTTGGCCAGCAGTGCCTTCAATTCATCCTGCCCCTTGGATAGGTTCAGGATCAGCTCTTGGAACTGTGCATTTTGTGTCTGGAGATCCTTAACTGATTGTTCAAGAGCCATTGCTGAAATAAACAGCGAGAAGATGAGAAACCTGTGCACAATTATAAACCTGTGATGCAATGAAATGGTATGTGAATGTACATGCAATGTTTTCAAGGACCGCAGGATTTAAATTTGCTTAAACAAACAAGAAGGTAACTTTTTATTAGTAATAACTTGTTTTGCCTTTTAGGCTTACAAAAAATGAAATGAAATAAGTACAAAAGATGGGGTTTTAAGTCTCCCATGGACGTTTCCTCTTTGTGTTGAGGTATGAATTGAGGTTCCGTTCCTCGTGAAGTTGCTTTGTTAGTTCCAGGATTCTTTCTTGGCTTGCTTTGTAATGAGCCTCGAAAGTATCCCTTTGCTCCTTCAGTTGGATCCATGATCTCTTCAAGTCTTCCATATCAGTAGGCATGTATGGGTGAAGGATGGTATAAGCTGTGTCTCCTTCAGCAACAGGTTCCATGGTAACTGGTAGGACGGCAGGATATGGCATCATGAGAGTCTGAGCACGAGATCGCACCCATCTGAGATAAGCTTCCATAGGAATAGTGTACTTAGGCTCCAGTGTCTTGCTGTCAACCCTGTTTACCTTTCCCCAGGCTCGTATGAATCTCTGACGGTAACCCTGAAGATCGTTGTCGTAGTCAAATACAATGCCCTGAATCAACATGTCATGTGGACCATCACTCCGAGCGTAACCAAACTGTCGTAAAGCTAGAGAGGGGTTGTAGGTGATGCCTCCTCTTATGCCTAGAAGTGGCACATTAGGAAACTCCCCACAACGGTCAATGATGGTGACATTCTCCATAGATCTGGAGCACCAATGGATGTCTGAGTGAGAAAGTGACATGATCCTCTTGGACCATCTGAACCCTTGCTCATTCTTCATTACGGAGCGAGGAAGGTGAGAAATAAACCACCTGGATAGTAAAGGTATGCAGCACATCAAAGTTCCTCTTGCCCTTGTAGTACGGGTGTGAAGAGAATGTAAGATGTCTCCAAGCAATGTAGGTACTGGGTTGTGACTCAAGAAAATGTTGATGGCATGAACATCTATGAACTGATCTGGATTGGGGAACAATACTAAGCCATATATCAGCAAGGCTAAGATCTCCTCAAAAGCATCATAGCTCATGGCCTTCAAGAACATTTGAGCTTTATCCATTAATACCTTGGCAAGAATACCCTTGACTCCACTTCTGGTTTCTAGGACAATGTCTGACTTCTTCAGATGTAGAGCTGCAGCAATAACCTCTGGTTTAAGCTCCTTCTCCAAGCCTGTGAAGGGTCTTTGATCAAGAACAGGTATACCCAGAAGTTTTAGAGAACTCTTCCATGGTTGGAACCAGCTGATAATCAGGGAACGTAAAGCAATGGTGCTTTGGGTCAAAGAACTGAAACAGGACACTCATCATGTCTTCATTGAACCCTGAAGTGACTAGATCCAATAGGTGACCATGTCTCTTGATGAATTGGGAGTGATCAGACACTTGTGAAACCAACTCTTTAAGCTTGGGAGGTATCCCTACAAAGTTGATCCTGATGGTGTTTCTACGAGCAGAAGCCATGACCTGCAACAAAGAACAAAGATAAATCCCTTGGTCCTTGAAATGGTTAGGGAAAATGCTATGCTTATGATGCATGATGATGTCATGATGTTATGCTCAATCACAAACATGTGGCACACACAAACAAGTCACACAATAGCCCTAGGTTTAAAGGCTTGCATGAGGTTCAAAGGTAAGTACCCTCCCATGAAGTTAGATGGTTCATCCTGTCCTACAAAAGTAACCAGGTTCTAAGGGATCTCAATATCATTGATCCTTCACAAGGGTGGTTGATCAGAAGGCAACTTACTTGCCAACCAAAACCCTCCAAGTTTAAGATCTCAATGAGCGTAGTATCGAGTGTCAACTAACTTCAGTCTGCACCAAAGCCGGTTACCTCACTACTTTCTAAAGGCCAAGATGAGTTAACTAGGGTTCTAAAAGTTAGTTAGTGCATTGACAACATATGGCAGCCTCATATTATCCTCAACTTGACTTAAGGAACATAAGCACCAACCAAGAAGTCGCACTAACTATGGCCATCAGATCAACCGTATCGATATACGTCGTACAGTTTCCTTGGTCTATTGCCATTTACCTAAGGTACACTAGATCCGGGTTAGGACCTTTCACACATAAGAGCAACCCAACAAGATAATATAAAGCAAGCAAGGCAAACAATTTAACGTGATCTAATTCCTAAGGGTACCCCTCTTAAATTTAAATCCCCAGCAGAGTCGCCAGTTCTGTAACACGGTGGGAGAACTGACTTTAAGTTATGTTGCGGATAGCAAGAGTCGCCACCGACTTTTATTTTATCCAAAGGAAAGGCATAAAAGAACAGGAAAGACCTTTAAGAGATATTTTTGGGTCCGGGGGGTAGGTTATGTAAAGGGAAGGTGTTAGCACCCTTTACATCCATGGTTATCCATGGGCTCTTAGTTACTTAGCTCACTTTTGAATTGTTTTTGAAAAGGTGAAGTGTGTGAATAGAAAATTTTTATAAGAGTTAATAATGATCCATGTACGGATGCGTAAAAACTTGTGTTTGAAAATTTGTTTGAAATTTGTTAAGTGTTTGAAAAATGGAGTGAGCAAGCAACTAGGAGGTACCTACCCTAAAATTTAAGTCTTTTCTGTTCTTTATCCTTTAATTGGTAAGACTATCCCTACTATTAAGGAGTAGGTAGTCATTACCTTGGATGTGAGGGACATGAGAGGGACATCTGTTTACGAAGGCAACTGTGAGGTGTATTAAGCATTTAGGAGGGACTATCATCATTATTCGAAAGGGACTTGATCTTTAAAGGCAACCATTAGGGACTTGATGATTTTTCTTTTAAGGGACTTGCTTTATACACCCCACTTGACCTTATGATTAGGCAACATTGAGGCAACCCTAGAAAGTGAGATGGCGATTAAAAATCGACTTACGTGTGTGAGTGTTTAATTTTATTTATCTTTAATTAAAATGATCTAAATTTGATTTTAAATATAAATACATGTTTACACTCCCTAAATTACTAACCATAGCATAAAAATTAAATAAATTACATATTTACAAAATTTACACCAAGGAGCAATTACAAAATAATTATAAGCAATTAAAATAAATAGCAAAAATAAATATAGAAGCAATATAAATAATAAGCAAAAATAAATAAGCAATAAATAAATAAAATAGGGGTTAGTAATAATAATAATAAGAAATTAAATAAGGTTAGTGAAATAATAATAAGCAAAAATTAGTAATAATATGGTTAATAGTAATAACAAATAATCAAAATAAATTGAATTAGCAAAATATTATAAGAACAAAATTAAAATAATAAACAAAAGTTAGATTTTTAATATGAACAACTAAATAATTATTATAGCATTTTAATTTATGTACAAATTATTAATTTATTTTTAGACATATTATAATCATAAAATTAAAACATTATAGACTCAATTTAAAATTATGTACATATAATTTAAATTACAAACTAATTTTAAAATATTCACATAAGTTATAAATATATTTACAAAAAACTTAATTATATAAAAGATTATATTAAATAAATATATACATGACAATTAAGAATTAGAAAATAACAATTAGGTTTTTTAATGAATATTTAGAAAAATAAACTAGGGTTTTTTAAGATTAGGGTTTTGTCTAGAAAAATATTTAAGAGTTTTTAATATAAAATTATTTTAATATATACATATATTATAATTTAATGACATAGTAAAAAAAATAATTTTTTTTTGAATTAAGAAAAATATGAATTTTTGAATATTATAAACATTGAATAACATTTTATAAAATTATTTTATTATATTAATAAAACCTAAATTAATTAACAAAATAAAATAAGAGAAAACAGCAAAATAAAACAAACCTGGCTGGGATATGAACCCAGGTCACCAGGTTCACAAGCAGCAAGCCATACCACCAGTCCAGCCCACGCGCAGGCAGCAATGAGGGGGGTTCAATTGGTTTTGTTCCTTGTCACAAAAAACCTGGAAAAATAAAAGAAACAAAAGGCCTGGGGTGGTGTTGAACCCAGGACCTCTTGTATACAAGTAGCGCGCATGCCCATCTGGCTGGGAGAGCCTATCTGGTTATAAATAAACAACAATGCATAATATAATACAATTGCCAATTATATTGAAAAATAAGAAAAAAGAATGATGCAGCCAGGTCTCGAACACAGGCCCTCAGGTTACACGCACAAGCCTCCCACCACTGGGCCAACACAGCTGTTGTGATAAACAAACAGGATGTTAAAATAATATTTTAAATCAAAAATTTAAACATGAAATCCGCGCCAAACCAGTCGTCTTCTTCCTCATGCCCTTCGAATTTTCCTGCGATTTCACATACAAACTTACCTGCGATTTTTAAATTGCAGCAAAACCTACAAAATTCAAACAATGACAAAACAACATGATTTTATGAAATTGATTATGCCATTAAGTTTCTAACAAGCTTTCCAATCATTCCACATTCTTATAATCCATTTATATTGGCTGGATTACAAAACCCTAATTGGAGCCGTAAACCCTAAGTATGGTGAATCACGATTCAGGCTATGGAACTTCACCAAATGATCCAGAATCCATCTATAGCTATCAACAAACATCAATATGTGATCAAAATTCATTATTAATTAGCAAATATGATGATTCGAAACAAAATTTATGAAGCATATGAATGATGCGGATCATGCATTATGAGGTGTTTTGGTTGCAAGTGAAGGTTGGTTTTCACTCAGAGAAGGTCAAGGATCATGACTATGATCTCAAATTACCTTCAAATGACCTAGAGGATGAAAACCGAATGTGAATTTTTTGGAGGATTTTTGATTTGGTGAACTTACTCTTAGGGCAGAAGAATTCGTGTCTTGAGGATTACATTATGTTTAGTACTTATAGGAGATTGAATCTAGGTCAAAATATTGATTGATCATGTGGAAATTTTGATTCAAAAAGATTCATATTGATCATGTCTTAAAAGTTCAATATTCTTGCATAAAGGCTTTCTATCTTTGGACAAATCTCATGATCTCATTCCTTTTCAATTCCAATCAGCATTGAAGATGTTCTAGAAACTAAATCTCCATTAAATATTGCATTTTCATATTTTATATTTATTTAAAATGATTTTTTATGAATTAAATCAAAATAAATCAAAATAAAATAATAAAAATTTTGATTTTTAATCATTTGGATCGTGCATGATGATAATGTATGGATTGGATCACAATTTGGCCAGCCCATTTGGAAAGAATTGGTTCTAGACCTCCATTTTCATCATAAACCATCACAAAATTTCCCAACTTTGCAAGGGCACATCTCCCTCAATTTTAATGGTATGAGGGTGTTCTTGGACATTTTGGAAAGCTTGAAGAGTCCTATAAACAACCCCATTGGTTTCATGTCCATGTCATTTACCAATCTCAAGTTATGCCCTTTTGAAGTTGTTGACTTTTTGTTGACTTTTGAAATGACCTATAATGTCTTAGCTCATACCTTCCAAATGAAGCATTTTTGGGCTTGGCTTGTGAGACACAAAGTTGTAGAGAATTCAATTTCCCTCAAAATGAGATTTTAGTGGAGACCTGGTGATGAAGTATGTGAATGTTATGGCTGGTCAAAGTTCAGTTGACTTTTACTAAGGAAACCCTAATTTAAAAACTCCTGATTATTGATGATCTGGAATCTCCTTGATGAATCATGATCAACCCTTGATCAAATGATGAATTTTACTTCATATACTTGATGTTGGAAAAAAATCATGAAGTTTGACTTTGGTTTGACCACAGTTGACCTCAGTTTGACTTTTTAACTGCTTTGACTGATTTTGACTTATCTGATCATCTGACTGAGCAAACTTTTGAGAAAAGTCTTGAAACTTGTCATGGGGTTTCTTAAACACATATAAGATATTATGAAGCTCACTTGAAGTCTTGGAAGTTCATTTAACCTGATTAAAGTCAAAACCCTAGTTTTGGATGCACTGCTTAGGAGGTGCATTGTCTGAGGGAATTGTCAACTCTTATGGCCAATTGTGAACCTTGTGAACCTTATGAATCATCATAAAATGTCTTGTGAACCTCATGGGAGGTATGGTGAACCTTGTGAACCTTGTGAACCTTCATGAAGTGACTTGTAGACTTCATGAACCTCATGAAAGGTTATAAACACATGGTGAATCTTGTGAACCTTCAAGAAGTGACTTGTAGACTTCATGAACCTCATGAAAGGTCTTGTAAATGTTTGAGAAGCTTGTGAACCTTGTGAACCTTCAAGAAGTGACTTGTAGACTTCATGAACCTCATGAAAGGTTTTGAAAGCATTGTGGAACTTGTGAACCTTGTGAACCTTCATAAAGTAACTTGTAGACTTCATGAACCTCATGAAAGGTCTTGTAAGTGTTGGGAAACTTGTGAACCTTGTGAACCTTCATAGAACACAAAGTCTTGTATTGTGAGGGCAAATTTTGGGGTGCAACAGACTTACATTCTGTTTTTATGTCCAGCGGGTATTTTTATGCGAAGTATTTTCTAACTGCATCTGAATTCATAGGGGACAAGAAATTTTCACCATCCATAGTAGTGAGCATCAATGCCCCACCAGAGAAAACCTTATTCACTATGAATGGACCATCGTAGTTTGGAGTCCACTTGCCCCTGTGGTCTGTATGAGGAGGAAGGAGTCTTTTCAGCACAAGATCTACCACTTGGTATTCCCGAAGCCTGACTTTCTGATCGAAGGCTTTCTTCATTCTTTTCTGATATAGCTGCCCATGACAGATTGCAGCTAATCTCTTTTCTTCGATCAGATTCAGTTGATTATACCGAGAACGGTCCCATTCTGCTTCATTCAGCCTGACATCCATCAGTACCCGTAAGGAGGGTAGCTCAACTTCAACAGGTAGGACAACCTCCATACCATACACAAGATGATAAGGTGTTGCCCCAGTAGACGTTCTGATTGAGGTACGACACCCATGCAAGGCAAACGGTAGCATTTCATGCCAATCTTTGTAAGTAACCACCATCTTTTGCACAATCTTCTTGATGTTTTTTTTAGCTGCCTCAACAACGCCATTCATCTTTGGCCTGTAAGGAGAAGAGTTGTGATGTTGGATTTTGAAGTCCCGACATTGTTCTGCCATAATCTTGTTGTTCAAATTAGAACCATTATCAGTAATGATTCGCTCGGGTACTCCATATCGACAGATGATGTCTCTTTTTAGGAATTTGGCTACTACTTGTCTGGTGATGTTCGCATATGAAGCTGCTTCAACCCATTTGGTGAAGTAATCAATGGCTACCAGGATGAATCTGTGGCAATTTTAAGCAGTTGGTTCGATCTTTCCAATCATGTCAATGCCCCACATGGCAAAGGGCCAAGGTGAAGACATTACGTTCAAAGGATTTGGAGGCACATGCACTTTATCTGCATAGATCTGGCATTTGTGGCACTTTCTGGCATAGGCACAACAGTATGGATCCATTGTGATCCAGTAGTAACCTGATCGTAACAACTTTTTAGCCATTGCATGTGCTCCAGCGTGGGTACTGAAGGATCCTTCATGCACCTCGTGCATCAGCAAGTCTGCTTCTTTCTTATCAACACATCTGAGGAGAACCATATCAAAGTTTCTCTTGTATAATGAACCATCAGTATTAAGGAAGAAACTACCAGCCAGCCTTCTTAATGTCTTCTAATCATTGGATGATGCCCCAAGTGGGTATGTTTGATTCTTTAAGAAGCATTTGATGTCATGGAACCAAGTCTTGTCATCTTTAGCAATGTCCATAGAGAATACGTATATTGGTCGGTCTAGTCTGGATACCGAAATTTGAGGCACAAAATTGGCAGTTTGAACCTTGATCATGGAGGAAATGGTAGCTAAAGCATCTGCGAACTGATTTTCGTCTCGAGGGATATACTCAAGTTTGACTGTTGTGAAGAAATTCAATAATCTCCTCGTGTAGTCACGATATGGGATCCGATGCTCTTGGTGAGTGTACCATTTGCCGTTGGTCTGATTGATTACCAAAGCTGAATCTCCGAATACAGTTAACGTCTTGATCCCGAGGTCAATGGCTTCCTCAAGACCCATGATACAGGCTTCGTATTCAGCTTCATTGTTAGTGCATGCAAAGGTGAGTTTTGCCGAGAAAGGCATATGAACTCCTTTAGGGGTAATGAGCACTGCACCAACACCACGACCATTCATATTGACAGCCCCATCAAACATCATTGTCAGGCCCTTCAGTGTGAACAGGCTTTTCATTATCTTTTGCTTTTAGGTACATGATGTCTTTATCAGGGAAGTCAAATCTCATTGGCTGGTAATCATCAATGGGTTGCTCAGCTAGATATTCAGACAGTACACTGCCCTTGATGGCTTTTTGAGATGTGTACTGAATGTCATACTCTGTCAGAATCATTTGCCATCTTGCAACCCTTCCGATAAGTGTTGGCTTCTCAAATATGTAGTTGACTGTATCCATCTTTGAGATCAACAAAGTAGTGTGAGTCAACATATACTGTCTTAGTCGGCGAGCAGCCCACGCTAAAGCATAACAAGTTTTCTCGAGCAGTGAATAACGTTGTTCACAGTCGGTAAACTTTTTGCTTAGGTAGTATATTGCATACTCTTTTCGACCAGACTCGTCATGCTGGCCCAACACACACCCTATTGATCCTTCTAATACTTTCAGGTACATTATTAGAGGTCTTCCTTCAACTGGAGGCATAAGAATTGGAGGTTCTTGCAGGTACTCCTTGATTTTGTCAAAAGCCTTCTGACAATCTTCGTTCCACCTGACTGTTTGTTCCTTTATTAATAATTTGAAAAGGGCTCACAGGTTGTAGTGAGGTGAGATATGAACCTTGATATGTAGTTCAACCTACCTAAGAACCCCCAAACTTCTTTTTCAGTCCTAGGTGTCGGCTTCTCTTGAATGGCTTTGACTTTGTCAGGATCAACTTCAATTCCGTTTTCACTTACGATAAATCCCAACAACTTACCGGAACGTACCCCGAATGTACATTTGTTGGGGTTTAGCTTCAGCTAATACTTTCTCAGACGCTTGAACAACTTCAGCAGATTTATCAAATGATCTTCTTTAGTGAGGGACTTGGCAATCATGTCATCCACGTAGCATTCAATTTCTTTGTGGATCATGTCGTGGAATAACGTTACCATAGCCCGTTGATAAGTCTCACCGACATTCTTTAGTCCAAAAGGCATTACCTTGTAACAAAATGTGCCCCAAGGTGTGATGAAGGTTGTCTTCTCCATGTCTTCGGGTGACATCCTGATCTGATTATACCTTGAAAAACCATCCATGAAGGAAAACACCGAGAACTGAGCTGTGTTGTCGACCAATACATCAATGTGAGGTAGAGGGAAATCATCCTTCGGGCTAGCTCTGTTCAGATCCTGATAATCCACACACATCAATACTTTTCCATCCTTCTTAGGCACTGGTACAATGTTAGCAACTCACAGCGGGTAACTAGTTACAACAAGGAAACCGGCGTCCCACTGTTTTTGTACTTCTTCTTTAATCTTCATGGCCATATCTGGACGAGTACGACGTAACTTCTGTTTCACTGGAGGGAAATCTTCTTTCAAAGGCAGCTTGTGTACAACAATATCCGTATCCAGACCTGGCATGTCTTGATAGGACCAAGCGAAGACGTCGACGTATTCTCGAAGCATGTCAATAAGCTGTTCTTTCACTGAAGCTTGCAAACCGGCCCCAATCTTTACTTCTTTCAAATCCTCTTTGGTACCAAGATTAACTGTTTCAACCTCCTCCTGATGAGGAGTGATCACTTTCTCTTCCTGTCTCACTTTCTCTTCAACCCCTTCATCAGCTTAATTTATTGGATTGTCGAAGTCATACAAGGTCATAGCGGTGCTGTTGTCGGTGAAATCTGTAGGATAATCTCTGCAAGGGTTGAGATTGGTTCGTTTTAGTGATCAATTTTAATCTTGTTTAGAAAAAGTGAAAATGAAGTTATTTATTTTGAAAACAGTGCCATTTTATTTTTTTGTACAAAAGTGAAAAATGAAAAGAAAGTGAGCGAAAAAAGACTCGTTTGCAAAAGATGTCCGATATTCATTGATTAATCCATTTGCACAAAATTACAATATGGCCCTATTACAAAATGACTCCTGACACCTTAGGCAAGATGTAGGACTTGATGCATGCTAAAAAAGACAGGAAATAACAATTACTCTACAGGAGTAACCCTTATAATTTCCTAGGAAGACCAGTTAAGGACTTGGTTCCCCGGGATCCATGGACGTATCCAGCTCTCCAGGTTGAGGTCACTTTCCGCCTCGTCTTCCAGGTTGTTAACAGCATCTGGGGTGAGCATCCCCCCACTGATGAACTTGGGCTCTTTTGCAGCCTCTGATTGATCTTGTTGGAATGGTTTGTAACCCAAACCGAATATGTCCTCCTCCTTCTCCACTGGCAGTAGCTTGCCCCAGCCTTGGGCATTACCATCTTCAACAACATTCCGGGCTTGCTGATAGGAGACAATTGAAGTACCCATCCTTTCCTCCTGGGATGCAGCAAATACTTCAGTTGTCGCCTCATTGACATTCAGGGCCTCGAACCCTTGGCTCATAGTTTCATGGATTTCACCATCCATCTCAATATACTTGTATGTAGCCATATTGCTAACTAATATGTCCTCTTCGCCACAGATGGTGATAATCTGTACTTCGCATTCGTATTTTAGTTTATGGTGAACGGTCGATGTTACAGCGCATGCGGCGTGAATCTATGGTCGACCTAATAAACAGCTATAGGCCAGCTGTATGTCCATCATGTAGAAAGTGGTCTTAAAGACCCGCGGACCGATTATCACTGGTAGCTCCACCTCTCCGAGAACAGATCGTTTGGAGCCATCAAAAGCCATGACCACAAGATTACTTGGTCGGAGAGCTATTCCATCATATTCGAGCTTGACAAGAGCTTTCTTGGGTAAGACATTGAGTGAGGACCCAATGTCTACAAGAACATGAGATAGTATAGCTCCTTTTCACTCCAGGGTGATGTGCAAAGCTTTGTTGTGGTGACGTCCTTCTGTTGTCAAATCAGCATCAGTGAAACCTAGCCCATGGCTAGTATTGACATTTGACACAACTGTTTCAAGCTGATTTACTGTGATCTCTTCTGGCACGTAGGCAACATCCAGAACTTTGAGTAGTGCATCCCGATGGGCTTCGAAACACAACAGTAGGGATAGTATAAAGATCTTAGAAGGACTTTTTCTCCGTTGCAGTAAAGGTCAGCACCATAATGCCATGGTATAGCACTGTCTTTGTCATATGGAATTGGCCCGGGCACCGTGATGGTGATTGGGATTACTGTAGAAGATGTTGGAACCATAATTGTCTGTAGGTCATAGAAGATAGTGATAGGACTTCTTGTGGATGTTGGTGGTGGTGAATTGAAGCTTTGTTGAAACTTTTGTTGAATTTGTTGAAATTTGCTGGAATTCGGGACCGTTGTTGGGTCGTAATAGATGGTAACTGTGGAAACATCGTTTTTGGTGGTTGCTGGAGTCGTAGAAGGAGACTAAATGAAATTGTTGTTTGTTGAAGTGACGGAAGAAATGGTTGCTGAAGTTGTAGATGAATCAGTAGGAACAATGGTTGTTGCTGTTGTAGGAGAATCACTCGTTGTTGATAAAAGAGTTGCTGGTGTTATAGAAGTAGTTGTGGTAATTTGCAGAATGCCTTCTCTGATCAAGCTATTGATGCCATTCTTCAAGTTTGTACACCCATTCTTGGAAAGTTTGTATGATTCACAACAGGCCTCACCACCTGGAAACACTTGGCACTTCAAAAGCTGGGCTTTAACCTCTGCCAGAGGTGTCTGAATATTTGCAATATCTTCTATTAAGCTTATGGGTGAGCCTTCCTCTATAGCATTAATCCTTGGCCCACTGTGGCTTGGCATAGGATGTTTCATGACATTGGGAGGTGGTGCAAAGTTCAGGGCCTTTGAATCTACTAGATCCTGGACCTTCATATGCAGGGCTATGCATATTTCCGTAGAGTGACCAGGTACGTTAGAATGAAAAGCACACCTAGCGTCGACATCGTAGTTTTTGGAAGGTTCTGAGGATCAGGTGGAGCCAATGTCCTCAACTCAACAAGATTGAGCTTTAGGAGTTGTGGCAGTAATGTAGCATATGGCATTGGAATAGGGTCAATCACCCTATTGATCTGAGACGGCCGCTGTTGAAAAGGGCGTTGTTGTTGATTGTTGTTGTTATTGTTGTATGATCTCTGTTGAGGAAACTGTTATTTTTGCGGAAAATGTTGTGGTTGTTGAGTATACTGAGGAGGTGGAGTATGGATAGTAACAGCAGCCACTGATCTGGGAAGGTATTGGGGTCTCCCTCCTCCCATGTGTACACAGTTTGTGTCACCAGATCTACGGGGCCCAGCAAATGGCTTCCTTGCACTGCTTGAACTGGCACCGTTATCAGAGATCTTTCCCATCTTCAATAGGCTCTCTATTCTTTCTCCAGCTATCACCACATTTGCAAAGCTGGTGGAAGAAAATGCAGCCAATCTGTCAATGTAGGTACCCTGGAGAGTATTCATTAACATGTCTGCCATCTCCCTTTCAGACATCGGGGGTTGAACTACAGCAGCCAGTTGCCTCCACCTTTGGGCATACTCCCTAAAACTTTCATGGGAAGATTGAGACATTCCCATTAGAAGGGTCCT
Organism: Lathyrus aphaca; assembly: GCA_963966055.1. NCBI lineage: Eukaryota > Viridiplantae > Streptophyta > Magnoliopsida > Fabales > Fabaceae > Lathyrus > Lathyrus aphaca. The sequence goes on from OZ014523.1 coordinate 310,836,666, forward strand.
GTTTGGGGCCATGTCCAAATTATACTGGTACTGACGGATAAAAGCTTCAGCCAAGTCTTTCCAGTTTCTTATTGTGGCTCTGGTCAAGTGGGAGTACCATTCTCGGGATGCCACGGTTAAGCTATCCTCGAAGTAAAACATCCACAGCTTCTCATCCATGGTGTATGCTTTTAATTTTCCCAAGAATGAATGAAGGTGGGTGCGTGGGTAGGATGTGCCATTATATCTTTCAAAATACGGGGGTTTGAACTTGTGAGGAATTCTCACCCCTTCCACCAATCCCATGTCCATGACATCAAAACCTAGAGAGTTTTGGGATTTAAGAGACCTCAGCTTCTCTGCAATTTCATCCAACCAACGGTCGTAAACTTCGTCTCCAGCCCCTACTACAGTGAACTGCTCTTCTAGAGGATCCTCCTGCAAGATCCTTCCTCCAGTAGTGTTACCCTGGGTGTTACTTATGGCATTGACTTCTGGGTTCAAATGAGGTCTAAACTCTGGTGGATCAGTGCGAGGCTTCACGTGATCGTTGTTATTGGTACCTCCTGTACCTGGATGGTGTTCCTCGGGAGTTTGTCGCTCAACCAACTCCCTCAGTCTTTCCTGGATCTGAGCTAGGCCAGTCATTACTGTCATGAATTGAGTCATCTGAGTTCTCATCTCAACTCTTTCATTGGCCATCTGGGCCCTTACTTCATTCAAGTCTTGCTGAACTTGATCCATCTGTAGTCCCGGAAGGTTATTTCTTGTCGGGTACCGGTGTATTCTGTTGATAGGGAACACTCTTCTGCGAGCAATGTTTCCTGAAACCACAACAAATTGAGAAACAAAACAAAACAAAGACCTACAAAACAAAGAAAATGTTAGTATGCAATGCAGGATGCCTATTTGTCTTCCAAGGGCATCCGGTTTGGTTCTTTGGTTTTGACCTTTCCAGACCTCGAGGAAATGCTGATGATGAAGAGAGATTAAGCCCACCAAAAATAATACAAACCACAAATATTACAAAGAGTGAAAATACATAGTTTGATAATAACATCCCCATGGTGGGTCAAAATACAACAACAAATTCAAAAGTACAACAAAAGAAAAGTACAAAAAAAGAGTCAAACATCTAATCCAAAGTCATCCTCTTTGACTTCCTTCAGGAGGGCCTCAGTCACTGGACCTACTGGATGCTCTGTGATAGTCCTGATGAGGAGGTTCCTGGTAGAAATGGCACTGGTCAACTTCTTATGCTTATCCTGATCTTTTGACGTTTTCAACCCCGCTCGGAGTTTCAATTCAGATATCTCCTTCTGTGCTGCCAATAATGCCTCCTGATGCTTCTTCTCACTAGCCTCCAGTTGCTCTATCTTAACTTGAGTTCTCTGATCTTCCTGTGCGCGGGCTTCAGTGATCCTGATCCACCTAGCCTGGCTCTCCTCTAGATAATGCTCTTCCCTAGCCTTCTGAGTCTTTGCTTCCTTGCAAGCATTCTTCAACACTAACTCTCCTGCCCTAGCTTTTCGGATGTAGTCATCCGTCTTCTCAATCTTGCTCAAGTGCTCAATCCGGAGCTTCTCTAACCTCTCATTATCCAAACGGCTGTCATTCCTCTCCTAGAGGGTCTTCTTGAAAGCTTCAGAGAGCTGAGTATTCCTTTCCTTCAGCTTCTCAAACTCTTCCAAACTGACAGTGGCTGCAGGTTGCACTGTTGAAGGTACAGGTACATCCTCTAAAGTGAATGGCATCCGGGTGATCTGTGCCCTGGTACGAGACCAATCAAGACACTGTGTTGAAGCAATGTTGTTACACTTGCCCAGAATGGTTGTCCCCTTAGTCTGAATGTTGTCCCAGGCCCAGGCTGCCTGTCTGACAACAGTAGAGTTGTGTTTGATTTCACAATAGAGGGTTTCAGTCAAATCTTGCCCCCATGGGGGATGAAACAAAGCATACCCTAACTGTCTCTTCAAAAGCAAAGGGTTGTAATTGATGCAACCTTTTACTCCAATCAAAGGCACATTAGGGTATTGCCCACAGCTAGTAATGATATCTCTGTGTAACACCCCAAATTTGCCCTCTTCATTTTAAGTGGGTGGAAGCAGCATCTTATGCCAATGTCACTCGTCAAGTGGTTGCCAGATTTTTTAAAAGAGACATTATTTGCAGATACGGAGTGCCCGAAAGGATCATTACTGACAATGGTTCTAACTTGAACAACAAGATGATGGCAGAGTTGTGTCGGGACTTCAAGATCCAGCATCACAAATTTTCACCTTACCGACCAAAGATGAATGGTGTGGTAGAAGCGGCAAATAAGAATATCAAGAATATTATGCAAAAGATGGTTGTCACTTACAAAGATTGGCATGAGATGTTACCATTTGCGCTGCATGGGTACCGAACGTCAGTCAGGACGTCAACTGGGGAAACTCCCTTCTCATTGGTATATGGCATGGAGGCAGTCTTGCCTATTAAAGTAGAGATTCCTTCATTGCGTGTGATGATGGATGTGAAGCTTGATGAGGCTGAATGGGTGCGTGCTCGTTACAATCAGCTATGTCTAATTGAGGAAAAGAGATTAGCGGCTATCTGTCATGCTCAGCTTTATAAGAGGAGAATGAAGCGAGCATTCGACCAACGAGTACGTACTCGGGAGTATCAAGTGGGAGAGCTAGTGCTCAAGAGGATCATTCTTCCAGGTTCAGATCACAGGGGCAAGTGGACCCCACACCACGAAGGACCATTCATAGTGAAGAAAGTTTTCTCAGGAGGAGCACTGATGCTCACCACTATGGATGGGGAAGATTTCCAGTCCCGTGTTAACTCAGACGCAGTTAAAAAATACTTCGCATAAAGAGACCCGTTGGACACAAAAACAGAATTAAAGTCCAGGAAAGAAAAGGGCATCCCGGCGAGCTAAAAACAGAATAAAAAGCTCGGGCAAAAGTTAGGGAAAATAAATGAAAAAAATGTACACCCGCTGAGTTGAAAAGCCACATCGGACAACTCAGGCAAAAAAGGGTATCCTAGTGGATTGAAAACCCGAAAGGGCGATCCACGCAAAACAAGGGAATAAGCGAACAACTGCGATCCGAGTAATCTGAACCAAATCATCGTTTCGTACAACCTGACAATATCAGAAGGATAGGAATCAGTCCCCTCATCTTCTCAGAAAGCAAAGGCAAGAATGGAGAGTTTTGAAGGCATGCTGGTCATAGCAGAAAGGGAACGCATTGGGATTCCGTATCCATTGCCATTAGGATAGTTTATTTTCTCAATTTATGGTGGCTACCTCTTTCCAGGTGGTTGCCTCCTGATGTAAATCTTTGCCTATTCAGAAGCCTTTCAATAAAAAGAATATTCAGTCAAAAAGATGTGTTGTGTTTATTTTTGTTTGCAAAATGTCCTGAATATTTGGCAAAAATAGCATTGCATTTAAAACATGGCGATAATTTGAAAGTAAATGACATTGCAGGGAAACATTTGAAACCCTCTTTGAGTGTCGGGTGGCGATGGATGAATAGATCATACCATGCAAGTCCCCGGGGCACATATGTGTTTTCTGTTGTTGCAGGTTGCAGGATGGCGTCACATTCTCCCAAGCAGCATTTTCCCCAGCTAAGTCTTGGCAGGTAGCCCAAGCAGTTTTTTCTTCCCCAGTGGAGTATGCCCAACAGGCAGCTAAATGCCTAATTTCCCCACAGAGGTCGTATTTGGGTCTCATTCCCATCAGTAAAATATTCCCCAGAGAAGTCGCCAATTTATTTTTGGCCAGTGTGATGACACAGACAGTTAGTCATCTCCCCAGTCAGAGTTAAGCATCGTCCAAAACTCTTAATTTGGTTTTCTCCTACAGAGTTATGAGTCTTTTTGCCAATCAGGGCACGTTGCAGCTGCTCGTCTGCACTTCTCAACACTCGTCTGTGTTCATATTTTATTATCGCTCGTCTGTATTTCTCAACATTCGTCTGTGTTATCATTTTGGTATTGCTCGTTTGCTTTCCCCAGCAGTTGCCCATGATTACTTTGTTGTTGCTCGTCTGCACTTCTCAAACACTCGTCTGTGTTTGATATTTGTTGTTGCTCGTCTGCACTTTGCAACACTCGTTTGTGTTTGGTGTTTGATATTTGTTGTTGCTCGTCTGCACTTCTCAACACTCGTCCGTGTTTGATATCTAATATTTATTGCTCGTATGCACTCCCCAACACTCGTCTGTGTTGGATATCCGTTTTGTGCTCGTCTGTACTTCCCGGCACTCGTCTGTGTTTGATTTTATTGTCACTTGTCTGTGTTCATACTGTATTGCTACTCCAAATGCTCGTCTGTATTGAATTTCTGGTATTCGTCTGTACCAGTGGCTGATACTCGTCTATATCATTGCTTGAAGCGCTCGTCTGTGTTTCATTGATCATCATCTGATACTCGTTTGTATCATTGACTCATTACACTCGTCTTTGTTATCTTGATGATCATCCAATACTCGTCTGTATTGAAGAGGTTTAAAATCCTGACTGTGGGAATAAATGTCAAAATGGTTACCGGTCTTGGCGTAACAGGTATATCCGAAGGAGACTCGTCTGTCTTAAGTCATATGTTCCTGCAAAGTATATGAGGGCTCGTATGTCCAGTTCCTGGCGTAACAGGATTGTTCGAAGAAGACTCGTCTGTCAAAGTATTTTGATTCCAGATAACAGTTTCAACCTGGAAGGAGCTCGTCTGCTTTCTCTTCACTTCAATAACCAAAGCGTCATTTGGTTGGGTTTATTTCCCAGTTTCTGCATTCTTCGTCAGAGTACAAATTTCAGGTCTTCTTGGTATTCAACCACAATTTATCTTGAACGATCGATAGCCTGTGCTACCATCTTTTCAGATTAACAGATGTTTGAATAGGGGCAGCTGTAACACCCCAAATTTGACCTCTTCATTTTAAGCATCATATCACATCATATTCATCATGAACATACCATACTCTTAGCATCCTAGCATGGAAAGATGAGGCATAACATTTCTCATGACCTAGCATTAGGCATATGATCATCTAGGGAGGATCTTGAAGCATTACAAGCCATGAAAAGGGGCTCAATGGATTTGTACAAGTCCTATGAGGAGTCTACATTGCATTTACAAGTTCAAGTTCATTTACAAAAGCTCAGAAGGTTGGAAGATCATCAGGGAATCCAGGCTAGGGCAAAGCTTCTACACAATGGTCTTAAACTAGGGTTTGAGTTTCAAGCATGAAAACCTCAAAACTTTGGCCATTTCATTTGGGAAAAGTCTTTTACATGTTAAGAGGATCCTAGGTACCAAATTTGGTGAGAAAATTCCTTGTGGAAGTCAAGCATTTCTTCAGTTGCTTGCAGATGAAGAAACTGGTCAACTATGCCTTAAAAAACGTCAACTGTGTGATTTCAAGGGGTCCAATCCCATTTTTATAGCCAAGGGATGTTCTTATAATGTTAAAAGAGGATTGGCAAGTTCAAAGATCAAGAATCATGAGGTTTTGAGGTGTTTTGCAAAATTGGTGCAAAGTGGGTTATGGAAAATGCCATTTTTGGCAAGTTTTTGCCCTAAAATTCAAGTGAGCATAACTTAATGAAAAATTCTTCAAATGGACCAAAGTAAAACATGAAAGTTGGATATTGAGGCCTCCCATTTTCAAAAAGTACAAGTACATTTTCATAGCCTTCATGGTTACAAAGTTATGCCCCTCGAAAATTTCATCAAAACTAGGGCAAACTTGATTTTTTCATATGTGCACCAAAGCAAAATGTCATGAAACTTAATTTTGAGTGTTGGTATGGATCAAATAATGTTGCAATGTTACAATGCAATGCAAATGGCTCACTTTTCTCCAAGAAATACCTCAAATTCGTGCACAATAAGAATTTCATTCCAAAAGTGCAAAAAGTGCATATTCATGAAAATTGTGTGACATCTTCATCCAATGGCCAGGATCTGTTTGGTTTGAGACTAAGGGTGGGATTGTAAGTGCACATGGGCAAGAGGCAAGGCAGTGCATGAAGTTTGCATGAGATCACAACAAATTGGCCAAATTTGCAAAATCACTCACACTCTCTCTTCTCACGTTTAAATCCTCCCATTCTCTCAGCATTTCCTCATGACATGATATAAAAGCAAATTAGGGTTTTAGGGGATCCAGCTCTCTCTCATTTCTCAGCTTCCAAGTTTTTGCACAATTTTAATTTTGATTCGAATCTCTTCACACACTTGCTCTCTTCAAAAACAAACCACAAATCCTTCATCCTTGAGAGCCCAGGATCACAAATCTCTCAATTGTGCAAGCTATTTCTCAAGATCAAGTAACTTGCCATTTCAGGGCAGTTGGCTTCAAACTATCAGATCCAGCAAGATTCAAGACTCTAGTTGCATTTATTTTGCAACTAGAGTGCATTTGGAGTGGATTGGCTTCATTATCTTGGCTTCTCATAAGCTTTTTCAAGAACTGCAAGTTTCAGGTGAATCCAAATCTTCAGATCTAAAAATGAAAATAGTTATGTGCATTGTAATCCTCTTGTCATGCTGATCATTCTGCTGGTTTTAGTTTTGAATTTAGTGCATTATTGAGCTTGTATTGTGGATTTGAATTTTCATGGTGTCAACTGTTTGTTCACGATCCAGAGAATCCTTTGATCCATTGAAATTTTCATTGTCATTTTTGAGCTCAGGGTAGTTTGATTATCCAATATGGAGCTTCTTGTCCATTTTTATTAGGTTTTGTTCTTGGTGAGTTTTCCGGTGCCGGAGCCCTAGCTCCGGTCATCAGAATCTGGGCATTCTTGTTAGGGTTTTCAGAGGTTGAAGACGAGTCCTCCACCCTTGGATCTTTCATCTCCACGCTCAGGATGGTGCCACGTCAATTAATGACACTTGCTCTCTCTCACGTGCCTTTCCATTCTAATTTCATTCTGATTAGTCTTCATGTTATGCACCTCACAATAACTTGCATGCTCCTCAGCTCTAATCCTATCAATTTGCCACGTCATTTAATGAACCTACTCACAGGATGCGTCCATTCAACCCGATGGTTTGTGTTTTTTTCCATATTTTCCTTGAATTTCCACCTTCATATTATACACCTGCGTAGATTAGGGTGGGCTTTCCCTTCTATCCGCACCCCCTTTGCTCTAATCCCAATTGTTTTGCACTGAATCCTCTGCTTTTCTCACCCACAGCTTATTTCTTCATTTTTATTTCTTTTTCTTTATTTCATTTTCATACCATTTTGGTTTTCATTTTTTAAAATTACTTCTAAGTGTCCAAAAATTCTGAATTAATTCATGGAAGTCAATTTGAGTTTTATTTAATTTTCAATATTTTTCTTTTCCATTTATTCTTAATATCCACGTGTCAATTAATTGTTCATCTTAATTAATTCTTTTTAATTCCTTTTTGTGCATGCTGCCTTGTCCAATTTCCATAGTGATCATCATTTTGAATTTCTTGTTGGTTCTTTTTGCTCTGGATTCATAAGAAGATGTAGTTCATGTGTGATTTTTGCCCTGATTTTTTAGAAACTTGTTCATTTGGTTTTGGTCCTTGACTTGTCATTGAAGTTTCTTAACCCTAGTTCATGATTGAGCCCTCTTTTGACTTGCATAGCTTCTGAATTTCTTCCTATCCTTTTGCCATCTTGTTATATCATGTTTGAAGGTCTCTTGTACAAAGTTGTGGAATTTTTGGGTGCTTTGTTGATTTGATTTGAATTTTGTTCCTTAACTTGTCCCATTTTTGCTTCCTTTTGATCATAAGTTCTCTTATTGGCTTAGAAGGGCACTTGTGCCAACTTCGTTTTCTCATTTGGGGTCTCTCTAGGGTATTGATGCCTTTCTGATCTTGGTTTAGGGTTTGTGTCTTGGAAATTTTGTATTTGGTTTGCCTTTTGAAGTTCTTTCTTTCTTATGTGCATCCACCTCACTCCTTTGCTCCTTTCCTCTCATAATATGATTGTGTAGCTTTGTGCTTCTCTTCTCTTCATCTTTATTGCTTCTTAAGCATTTATTTAACTTGATTTGGTTCTGGTCTTGTGCCTTGAGCTCATGTTTTGTGTATTTTTTCTTTGCATCTTCTTAAGTTTGCTTTGCTTTGCCATGTGATTCATGTTGCCTCATAATTGACTTGTATGCATCTTTCCTCATTCTTGTGACTTGCATTTGCATTGAGAATTTGTATGTATGACTTCACTTCTGTTTGTATGATGTTGGTATGTCATTATGTTCATTTTTTTTGTTTGTATGCTTTTGTCACTAACCATTTCAGGGGATATGGTAAGTGAGAGGTGTGGATGTGATTCCCACATCTCCGAGTCTTATCTCTTCTTTTCTTATCATTACTTGTTCTAACCTTGTGATTGATGGGCTTAGGCCTTACTTCCCTCCTCTTCTATTCTTCTTTCTTCTTCTTCTCTTCTTCTTTCTCTCTTCTTTAGGATAGTAAACCTCACTAACATAGGATTTCCATGCATGACAACACTTAGGATTCATTAGTCCCCCATTAGACTTTTACCTTTGTGATCCTTTTGGTTTCTTCTCTCTTATCATCTTAAAACCCTTAAAAGCACTTAATAAGGTTTGAAGTGATACCTTGAGCAATAGCCTTATCCCATGAGATACTTGTAGTCTTCCCATCTTGGGATAGTACAAGCTTATCTTGTGATGCACAAGTCTGATCAAGATATCATCTTCACCAAGAAAATCATAAAAAAACACTTCTTCACTGTAAATACCAAAAACACTTAATAAGTTAATGAGTTAGTGAGCTTAGGCCCTAATCTCTAGAGTCAAGTATTTGGGATCTTCTCCTTACTTGAGTGTGCTTGTTCTATTATTCCATCTTGGAATGTAGTGACAAGTGAACATTCCATGGAAAAGAGTTTGAGTTCACTTCCTTGTGACACACTCATAAAAAAGCTTCTAAAAAACACAAACAAACAATATGCGTCTTTCCTTCGGGAATTCTTTTCTCATCCCACTCACTCCTTACGTACGAACTTGCTTCTTCTTGTCATTTTGCAAGACGGTTACGCACTCGTCGTCCGAGTCTGCAACACCTGAGCATTGGCATAGGCAATTCAAGCCTTAAGACACAAGCAATCCTTTCCACCCCTAGTTAGGGGAACTACGGCGACTCTGATCCTCATTGTCCAGATGAGGTACGTAGGCAGCGGGGTAGGGCCCGTTCGAACACAATCTTTATTTTCCCTACATTTTTTCCTTTTCATTTCTTTTCCAGTTCCCTTTTATTTCATTTTATCCAGTTCAGTTCCTTTTCTTCGCAGCAGCTTTCATTTTCTTCACCCTTTGAAAAAGTTTCTTTGCAAGCGTGGATCCCGTCGGGTACGGCGGACGATCTGGGTGCTAATACCTTCCCAGGTCGTAACCGACTCCCGAACTCAGTCTCTTTGGTTCGCAGGACCTGTGTCCTTCCTTTTCTTTTCTTCTGGTTTGTGCAGCATTACCATTCACTTTCCTTCGGGATAAAAATGCCTGGCTGGCAACTCTATCTCTTTCCGCGCCACTTTCGCGTTTGTACCAGGATGGAAATCCGGGGAGCGACAGCTAGCGACTCTACTGGGGAGAATTCCTAACTAGAGTATCTCTGGTTCCCTTGTGAGTCTCTCTTAGCGCTTGCGTGTTTCTGTTTCTTTGGGTGTTGACTGTTTGCTGTTGTGTGTTGTATTTTACTGTTGTTTGTTTACAGTTTCATTTACAGCTTTATTTATAGTTTTTAGTATTTATTTTCCGCATCATATTATATACTGGACTGTCTGGACTGGATTTTCTGTTTGGTGGGTATGGGTGATACTGTTTCTGAGAGATGAGCTCATTACCATGGCTCGAGTGCACCTTAGGACTTAGAGTGGTTCCACTTTGGCCTCATGAGATCTTGTCATGGGGGTAGTAGTGAGTTCCACACCCAGATTTGCGACCGTCTTGGAAATGTCTTGATTTGGGGATCTTCCGCTCTCATTTCATAACCTTGACAGATATGTGCAGCTGGGGACCGATCATTGAGAACCTTGTGGAAACATCCCTCTTTAATGATGACAGTGGCAGACCACATTGTGTGGCAAACCCATTCGCATCCGAGGGCCCACCTGGGACTTGCATAGGATGACCTTGTTTCCCGGACTCAGCTGAGGCCTCCCTGCGTAGTATATAATGCCAAACCGATTCCCTGATTTGGTCATGAGCCATTTCTCGGAAATGGTGAAAGTATTATTGCTATTCGGCTTTGAGAGTCCGTGATGTTTGACCCAAAGCATACCAGTGAGATTGGGAGGGGTTTGCAGGAACCCTTGGCCTCTACATACCCTCATTATCAGTGGTCCTTGTTATGTTTTGGTCCTATGGTTCTGGTGTTCTGGTTTTCTTGGTATTATGGTACTGAGAGTTCCTATCAGAGGGGTTGTGATTCAGAGGATCTTGGTTTTCAGCTATTCAGAGGGTCCTTATGTTCAGTGTCCAGTATCCAGATGGTCCCAGATTGATCATATGCCTGCATTGCATTTGAATTTGCATCATTCTTGCATTAACTGTTTATGTTTCCATTTTTCAGGTCATTGTTCATAGTCAGCTCCCAGTTCTGGTAAATCTTGTCTCCAGATGGCAGAAGTCAGGAAAATTACAAGGAAAAAGAATGTTGACTATACTTTTCTTCAACCTGAAGTCAAAAGTGTTCAGAAATTAGCAGGTCTGATGAATGACCAAGTCTTGGGAAATTTCAGAAAGAGATATGGTAAGATATTGAAGTATGTGGACAAACTCACTGCAGACCAGAAGGACAGTTTTCATACCTTGCTTCAGTTTTATGATCCCTTGCTACGGTGCTTCGTGTTTCCAGATTACATCTTGGCTCCTACCTTGGAGGAGATTTCCAGCATTCTGAATGTTCCAGTCAGAGAGACCTTGCCTTTATATGGGTCTAAGGTGGTGCTTAAGGAAGAAGACATAGCCAAAGTTTGTCGTTTACCAGCTGCTATAGTCAAGAAGGCTCTGAAGGATAGTGAAGGCAAGGGACTCCCTTGGAGTTTGCTCATACCAGAGGCAGAGGAATATGCTAAGGAAGGTAAATGGAGTGACATTGGTGCTGTGCTGGCTTTGATGGTGTATGGATCTAGCTTGTTCCCAGGAGAGAAGGAATTTGTGAGCTTGGAAGTGATCTCTATCTTTGCTAAAGGCAATCCTGTGCCAACTCTCTTAGGATATTTCTACTACAACGTTCATTACCGGAATGAGAAAGGTAGGAGTAGACCAGTGAACTGCTTTGCTTCATTGTTTACTGAGTGGTTTGCCAGATAACTGCCAAAATCAGGAGCTTTCAAGGAAATGAGGGATGAGTGGAGATGGTCTAGAAGGTTGATGGGACTAACTGCTGAAGATATAGCCTGGGGATATGACAGAGATCTGCTAGGAAAAGAGTTGTTGGTTAGTTGTGGAAGATTTGCTGGAGTGCCTTTTCTAGGAAGGAAGGGTGTGATCAGTTATCATCCAACATTATCCAGGAAGCAATTCGGTTATCCTTTGAGAGATCCACCATAGTTGGAAGAGTTTGCTGGGTCTTTGTATTTTCCCGTGGAAGGAAACAAGGAGTTAGTTTTACAAGCATCTCAAGCTTGGGCTCATAGAGTGAGGAAGGGTAAGAAAGACTTTGGCAGAGTAGATCCCAAGACGTATCCTCCTTTTGCTGCATGGTTGCAAAAACATGTAGAAGAAGTTCTCATGCCTTTTTCAGTAGAAGCTCCCCTTTATCCCAAAGAAGTGCCAAGCCAGAGTACTATCTCCCTTGAAGAGTACAAGAAATTGGAAGCTCAGCTGCATGAAGTTTGAGTGGAGAATGCTGAAATGGTTAACCTGTACCATCTTGCCAACCGGGCCAAGAATGAAGCAGAGGGAAAGCTACTGAAGATCCAAGCCTCTTAGGAAGCTAAAGAGAAAGACTTTGCTGGAAGGGAAGCCCACTTTCAAAGGATGAGTCTGATGGAGGCAAAAAGATAAGCGGAACGCAAAAAGACTTTGAAGACTCTCAAGGAAGCTCACCAATCCATTATGTGGTTGCAAGGCCAAAAGGAGGAAGAGCAGAAGAAGTTTAGAGAGAAAGAAGAGTTATTTGAGGTGCAAATGGCCTTCAAGAAGGAAGAGGTGGAGCAAGTCCATAACATACGGAGGGAAAAGACTCAGCAGTTGGCACAAAGTCAGTTAGCCTTGGAGGAGGCACAAAAGGAGATTGAAGAGCTCAAGCTGAGAACAGGTGTAAAGAAGAACAAGACAGAGGTGGTTGTAGAAGAGCCTGGGTCTTTAGTTTAGTTTATTTTTCAGACTACCTACAGACTTGTTGTAGGAGTCTTGCTTTATTTGTCTTTCATTCATGTAATGACTTGTAACCCTTCGGGGAATATTTTTGTTTGTGCTCTAACTTTTGGCCGACAGTGGTTTGTCCATGATATACAGTGTTAGTGTGAAAATTATCACTTCTGAATATGCAAGGCTTGTTTGTCTGATATTGCTAATATCTGAACATTCTTCAAAGAGAAAGCTTGAATGTTAATACTGAAAGTGGCTGTCTGGAGCAGATACCAGAACTGGGGCATGCAAATGCCTAAACTTGGAAACAGGAGCAGTTACATTGCATACATATAACATGTTTGTTTGTTTTGCTGGTAGTGCTTCAGTTTCTAACGTTTATGTCGTTTCAGGCACTATAACTCCCATAAAGGTCAGAGAACAGCCAGTCGCACACATATATCCCACAAAGGTCAACATAGAAAGAGTCATGGATCAAATGCAAGCTGACTTGAGGCTGAGGATGGAAAATTTTGTGACCCTTATGGCAGGAATGGGTCAGAATCAGGAATGTCTGCGTGAGTTGGTTGAGAATAATCAAGCCAGGAACAACGCTACTGCTGATGGAGGTAATCGTAACGGTGCGGGCGCCCGTCAGGTTGAAATCCCTATAGCACAGCCAGGGGTTACCATTATCAATGATGGACTGAACAATGTACAGATGGACGGTCAAGACAAACAATTCACTCTGCTGGATGAAACTGAAGGCCAGGGGGCTGAAATGAACAGGAAATTTGAGGAAATGGTAGAGGAGATCAGGGCTATTCAGTCTCAGAACTCTTTGGGGTTCGACATTACTGACTTGGGCTTGGTTCCAGGGTTTAGAATCCCTTACAAGTTCACGGTCCCAACTTTCGAGAAGTACAACGGCACAACGTGTCCCAAGACTCATCTTCAGTCCTTTGTAGGAAGGATTGCTGCCCACACTGATGATGAAAAGCAATGGATGTACTATTTCCAGGACAGCCCGGTTGGGGCTTCCTTGGAATGGTATATGAAGTTAAGTAGAGTCAACATTAAGAGCTGGAAGGACCTGGAAGAGGCTTTCGTGAAGCAATACCAGTATAATTTAGACATGGCTCCAAATCGCACTCAACTGCAAAACATGTCTCAAACTGCTAAGGAGGGGTTTAAAGAATATGCTCAAAGGTGGCGTCAGCTCGCTGCCAGAGTGCAACCACCACTACTGGAGAATGAGATGGCTGATATGTTCATGGTGTCGCTCCCACCAAATGACACCTGGTCAGAAGGGGTACAGACGCGAACGGTCGGCGAAAGGAGAAATGAATGAAAGAGTCGCCAGCTAGGCATTTTTATCCCGAAGGAAAGGTAATGCTGCATGAACCTAGAAAGATATGGATAAGACGGTTGCGAACCAGAGAGACTGAGAAAGGGGGTTGGTTACAACCTGGGAAGGTATTAGCACCCAGATTGTCCGTCGTACTCGACGGGATCCACGCTTAAAAGATTTGTGTTTTAAAGGGGTAATGTTAGTGCATTTTGTGTATCAAAGCTGGAAAGAATGCAAATGTCAGTGTAGAAGAATGTGGAGTGTATAAATGTACAGTGTCAGTGTAAGAAATGAATGAAGCTCAAGATTATGAGGCTAAGAGAATGATACTGAAAGAGGGGGAATATACAAAGACTTTTGTCCGATAACTGTTAAGTTATGCCTACGTATCCTCTTGTGCAATGAGGAAGTCAGAACACCGTAGTTCGACTCAAAGAGACTGAAAGGTAAATTGACTTGTGAACTGCTTGCTTGTCTATGCTAAAGTGTATGACCTGTCTGGCTCAGGTGCAAACTGTCTTGCATTAGACGGAAGAAGCAAGTTCTCGTTTATGAATGAAGATGATGAGAAGAGAATCCCGAAGGAGACATTTATTGTTTGTTTTTGAGTTTTCAGTCTTTTATTGCTTTTTGAAGTTTGTCATAAGTTAATGAGCTTAAGCCTAAACCAAGGGTTAGTAAACTCATCACATCTTCCCTCTGATTAGGGGTAATGAGAATACCTTAAGTGTGAAGTCAGCATCTCACACTTAATCACCCTGATGTAGGATTAAGATCATTAACCTACTTGTGATTATTTAGATGTTTTTGTTGTTTTTGTTTAGTGTTAAGTAATGAGTTTAAGCCATAATCAGGGATTAAACAGACTCATTACACCATCTTAATAAAAGGATAATAGATGAGAATGTTTAAGCTGAGGAAGACTCCTCAACTTAATCCATGATTAGGGATTAACCTCATGACAAAACAAAGCCTTTATTAGATGGATTTTAGTTAATGATAAGATGGAGAAGTGAGTTTTATGGTTTGTAAGACAACTTGAGGGGGACTTGTCCATTAACACTAGGGTTAGTCCTTCTTAACCAATTAAGGAAGAATTAGAACCCTAATGCAAGGCCCAAGTTACAAGCTTGATGTCTTAGTGATCATTAGGTGGATTGATTAAAGGATTTAAACACATTAAGGGTTTAACACTTAGGATTAAAGTTATACACTCAGTCCTAATAGAAGGATGCAGGCATAAGCTTACTCACAAAGCCTTAAAGCCTTTAGGGTTTAGTCCCTGATTATGAGGTGAGAAGAGAAGACTCAATGATGACACAAAGGTAAAAGCTAAATCGGGAACTAATCAAACCCTAATTATTATCATGCTTGGTTGTTCCTAGGGCTTGTGAGGCTTCTTAAGAGAAAGATCTTCAAAGAACCACCAAGGAGAGAAGCAGATGAGAGGAGCAAAAAGAAACAAAACACCTTGCTTCACTTAAGAAGACAAGTTGCTTGAATAAAGAAATTAAGATGAACATGAAGGAGCAAGCTCAATCCAATACACATACAAAAATGCAGCAAAGGAAGTATGAAGGAGATGAGAAGAGAATGTGAGAAGTGAAGGCAAATTCACTTCTCAAATAACTTACCACCTGAAAAGTTAGTGAAAGAAATGAAATGCAATGCAAATGAGATGAAATGACATGGTGCAAACCAAAACCAGAAGCATGTGTGATGTTGATGATGCTAAGAGATGATGCAAACATGAGGTAAGGCATGAGAATGATCATACAAACATATGGATGCAAAAGAAGCATGCTTAGAACCATGAACATACATGAAAAGTTATGACATGCAAATGACATACAACATGGCAAATGAATGATGCAATGATCAAACATGATTCTAACATGTCCTAAGATGTATTATGAATCAAGTGGATGCATAAAATGTCATGGCAAATCATGGTATGCAAACAAATGGAAGATGGATGCAAGAGAAGGCCCAAATTAGGGCTTATGATCAATGCACAAAACAAAAATCAAAATAAGAAGCAAACATCATGATAAAAATTTGAAAAGGCACTCAAAGGAACCCTAAACCTATACAAACTCACTGCCCAAAGGAGGGGATCCAACTCTTAACCTAGTGGAAGTTATGAATTTCCTAAGATTGCTAGGGTTTCAAGGTACCTTGTCAAGAAAAATGCAAAACAAATAGGAAATGCAAGATCAATTCATGCCAATTTAATCCTATAAACTACATGCTATACAAGATGCAATGCAAAAAGAATCATTTTCCAACTCTTAAAGGCTAGGCAGAAATGAATTTTTGAAGACATCAAAAGACATCAAGATCAAAAAAGAAATTTTGTTTGAGAGTTGGACAATGTTTCTAAATGATTTTAAATGTTTCATGAATTTTTTTGTGATTTTTAAATAGCTAAAAGTATTTTTAATTAATTAATTCTCATCAATTAATTAAAAATAAACTTTTAAATGATTTAAAAATATATTTTAATGCAAAAAATAAAAATAAAAATGTTTTTGGTTTCTGAAAATTAATAAACGGTTTGATAAAAATTTTCAGAATTTTTCAATGATTTTTACTATTTTTAAATAAATGAACAAAACAAATGAAATAAAATGAATTTAATGAGAAGTAATCAGAATCAAGGGCTGAGGTTCGAATGGATTGCGCGCGCATTGACTGGCGCCAGATCTAAGGGCTGTAATTTAAACTGACCTAATTAAAATAAACTGAATTAATTAATCTAATTAAAGATGATTAGGGTTTTAATGAGAGATCATGTCCACTCAATCGCGCGCGGGTCAGCCCTAGTCAACTCATCCTACGCTTCACATTCAAACTCACATTAATGACTCTGATTAGCCCTAAACAAATTCAGGTGGCCGGAGAAGACTTCCGGTCGTCTTCTCCGGCGAGACCTCTGACCTAACTCTCTCAAAAACTCACCAACTCCTGCCAAAACCTCCAGATCAACTCATCTAAACCTCCTAAACAACAATCCAGCCATAAAATTCATTTCTTTTTCGTGAATCATGAAGAACAAACAGAAATCAAGTTTACGGGCAAAGTTTCAGACAAGCCATACATCCTCAAAACTCAATCATTTCCAAAAGTAAAAGGTTCAGTGAACTCAGGGAAACATATAGATCATTTTAGAAACAAAAAATAAGGGTTCTGGAAAAATGAATTTCCATGGCTACCTGAATCGAAGCTTTGATTTCTGGAACTTTCTGGCTGGCCCTTTGATCCAAAACGCCTCTAATGGACCTCTTGAGAAGCTTGCAACACTTGGTTGGAGTTTAAAATGGCTGGTTTGAAAGAATGCTGAAGTTCTGTTCAAAGAGGGGCAGAAATCGTATTTTGCTTATGTGAGGTTCTGGGCTGTTTCAATGGTTGGTTTTTGATCAGCAAGTTATGTTGAAATGTTTAGTGAAGTTTGTTTGTGTGTTTGAGGCTTGTGGAGAGTGTTTCGAATGAAAGTGCATATGAGGTGAAAAATGAGGATGCTGTGTTCTTGGTGCTTCCAGGCTTGTGTGTTATATGCTTTGGCTTGCTTTTGATTTGTATAAACAAGTGTGATAGGTCAGGGAGTGGGTGCTGGCCTATGTTGATTGGTATGGGCAAGTTGCCAAAATGTCAACTTGACTTGTACTTGAGGTATGGGCAATGGTACAACTTGCTTTTTGGCTTGCTTTGGTTCAGCTGAGTTTAGGGAGAACCATGGAATTGTTTATGAGATAAATCAACAAGTTGATCAAGGTTTGTGTAGTGTTTTTGCAAATTTCACAAAGTTTGGCCCCTTTGGAAATTCTTGAGATTCAAGGCATCAAAATGCAATGTTCTTTGGCCCATTCTGATTTTTAGAGGTCATGTGATCATGTTGTGAAGAATTTGTACACATTTGAGGTCTTTAGGACACTTGATCATACCATTTTGCAAAATGCCTCTTTGGTAGAAAACTTCAAATTATGTGATTTTAGCCAACTTTGACAAGCCATAACTTTTGATCCAAAATGAATTAGGTCAAGTTCTTGTAATTTTTGAAAAGGGAATGATCCATTCTACAACTTTCATGACCAAAGTTTTTCCATTTGAAGCATTTTTGAATCAAAAAGCAAGGGTTGAAAAAGTTTCCCAAAATGGCAATTTTCCTTATAAGTCAACTTTCCCAAAAAGTCAACTTTGCAAATGGCTTGAAATTATTCAATTTTGTGAACTTACAACATATTCTATGATCAAATAAAGATCATACATAATCAAAATGATGAAGAATACCCTTTGGTTGGGTCATTGGGGGCCTCAGATGCCCTGATTTTGCACTGACTTGCTAAAAAAGTCAACTCTTGATCAGATGCCTTCCCCATGGAATTTCTTCATGAAAATTGATATGCATGCTCCTTATAATATATAGAGACCAATAGAAACAAGAATGACCAAAAAATTTGGAGTTATGGCCTTTGAAACCAAAACCCTAATTCTAGGTAATCTGTGCAGTCAAACCTGGCTCTGCTTCCATGCCATTCTCAGTTCTTGTGATCTTTTGACATTATTGACTTTTGAGAGGATATAATATGATTCTTGAATATACATGGACCCCTTTGAAGTGATTGATGACCTTTGGAGTAGCTCAAGAAGCTCTTGGATTGCTCAAATCACAAACCCTAGATGCAAATGACTTTGAACCAATGCAGTGAATCAAAAATGTAATATGAGATGCTATGATTGAGTTTATGCATATGAAGAGATCACAAGCCATGGTGTGAATGGGTGAGGGCAAATTTGGGGTGTTTATAGCTGCCCCTATTCAAACATGAGTTAGCTGTGTAGGATGTAAGCGATAGCTTATCAGGAAAACAAGATAACTTATGGTTGAATACCCAAGACGGTCCAAAATTTGCACTCACAGAATGAAGAAGAAAAGGGATATAGATTGTAAAAGAAAATAAAGTATAATATAAGGTTCGAGCGACGGAGGACGACTGTCGCGCAGAGGACGACTGCTGGGGAAAATGCAATGACGGGGACGACCGACATGCTGAGGAAAATACGGGAAATAAAGCAATGACGGGGACGGCCGATATGCTGGGGATATAAGAGATTATGATGGGGTACGGTTATTAGTTTCATAAAGTAACGCAAAGAACGATGGGGACGGCCATCGGGCTAAACTGATGAAGGACGATCATCTGGAAAAGGAAAAGGGACCACGACGGGGACGGCCATCGGGTTAAAGAATAAATGAAATAATGATGAGGGAAGGTCATAAAAGGTGAAGGACGATCACCTAGCAGGGGACGACTACTCTGTTGGGGATAAGATGAGGGACGGTCATCTAAGGTGAAGGACGATCACCTGGCAGGGTACGGCTGCCGAAAGTTTCGCGACATAGGACGAATGCCGGATAAAAGGTCGACGATGGGGACGGCCATCGGACGAGCATGATGAAGGACGATCATCAAGAGGTGAAGGACGATCACCTAGCAGGGGACGGCTGCTCTCAAGGTTTATCATGACATAGGATGAATGTCAGATAAGAAGATCAACAATGGGGACGGCCATTGGATAAAATGATGAAGGACGATCATCAAAAGGTGAAGGACGATCACCTAGCAGGGTACGACTGCTCAATATCACGACATAGGACGAATGCCGGATAGAAAAGGGTTTTGCTTTGCTGGCGACCTACCGGGGAATAGTAAACACGGACGAGCGTTTATATCCAGGAAATAAAAGGTATAAGTGTTTTGACGTTGTGTATAGATCAAAGATGCAGACGAGCATCCTTAAGACTACGATACGGACGAGTATCGGGTAGAAACAAATACTGACACGTGTTCAGAGATGATGATACAGACGAGTATCAACTGGTTAACAAGGAACACGGACGAGTGTTGATTCTGAGGGGACCCTTATGGGGAGAAGTAGACACAGACGAGTGTCTAAATTCAAGAAGACAAGAGTGTTTGACACAGTGTATGGATTAAAGATGCGGACGAGCATCCCTAAGACTATGATACGGACGAGTATCAGGTAGAAACAAATGCTTGACGCATGTTCTGAGATGATGGTACGGACGAGCACCAACTGGTTAACAAAGAACACGGACGAGTGTCGAATCTGAGGGGATTTGAGTGATATATGCAAGATACGGACGGGTATCTGTATAAGTATAGATGGTGTATAGGAGAGGGTTTAACCTGCTGGGGAGAGTGACACGAACGAGTGTCAAGAGGTATATTATAAACAAGTATATGCTTTACAAAGTGTTTAGGTAATTATGCTGGGGAAAGTGACACGGACGGGTGTCAAGAAAGTTATATATATATGTATCTGCGAGTACAAAGGGGACGCTTTGGCTTTCTACTGGGGATATGACACGGATGGGTGTCAGGAAGGATATATATTTGTAAGAGAAGTGTTTGTTTGTAAAGAATGCCCGGGCGACTTTACTGGGGAATGATGACACGGACGGGTGCCACAAGGAGTATGTACTGGTGGTTGTGAGTGTAGGGTAAACGCTTTAGCTTTCTGCTGGGGATATGACACGGACGGGTGTCAAGAGGTATTTGTTTTGTGAGAGAAATGTCTGGGCTCTCTACCGGGGAATCTGGGGAGCATTCTGTATATTGTTGATGGATTGTCGTTATTCACAAGTGTTTGATTCAGAACATGGCTTATGATTATGCAATATGTTTGATTTTTGCCGTAATGCTCCGTATTAGACGGAATGCTACGCTTTGTGAGGGGAAAGTATGATGCGAATGTTATGATTATGCAAAGGATAACGATCCGGGATTCGGATCCCGTTACTGCGAAGATCTCTGGCCGATCTGCTTGAAGTGGACATCCCAGCTGGGGACGAGATTATTGGTAGATCTGACGTACATGATTTTGCTTGGGGAAATAGGTCAATGATAGACCTATTCCAGTAAATGAAGGAGCCAGCTGGGGTTTGTAGAAGCCTTCGTCACTCTGTTGTGATTCCTACACGCGTTGCTCTTCCGGGTAGAGGCTGAAGCTCTGTGGGGAGATGGTTTCCCGGCCTTTGCACTTGGCTGTGGAGGAATAGTAAAATGGCAACTCGGTTGGGGGGAGAAACCGCCTCCGGTGCTAATTGGGAGATAGACTAAGTAGATAATGATTTGCCAACTGGCTGGGGTGCAGTTTACATGTCCCATGTTGCGTTTTGAACACCTGCAATCCTGCAAAGGCAGAGAAACGCACAAGTAATCCCGAGGTATCTCTTACCGGATCCCGTCGTAAGAGTTCAGACACTCCCGGGAGTAAATATATTTCCTGCAAGCACGTATTCTTTAGAAGAGAAGCATCTGTATTTATGCAATTAGTATCTTAAAGACATCGGACATTTTGCAAATGAAAATAAAATGTACGAGACGAAACATGACTGAAAATCTGATTTTATTAATTCGTATGCCCTGAATTGGCAAGATACAGTCAAAGAAACATATCCCCTAAAATGAGGAGATTGTTACAAATTGAGAAATAAAAGGTATCGGCAATGTTGACGACGCTTCGAGGAGCTTCCCTTTGCTATGACTCGTATGACACTTGACGTTCTTCTCGTCTTGCTTTTTGAAGAAGGCTGATTCTGAAAGAAGCTTGATCCTTTCGAAACATACCAAGTTGTAAGTGATACAGACGAATTCAGAATGCAGTTGTTCGCTAATTCCCTTATTTTGCATGGATCGCCCTTTCGGGTTTTCGATCCATCGGGATACCCATTTTTGCCTGAGCTATCCAATGCGGCTTTTCAACTCAGCGGGTGTACATTTTTTGTTTATTTTCCCTTATTTTTGCCCGAGTCTTTTATTCTGTTTTTGACTCGCCGGGATGCCCTATTTTTGCCTGGACTTACATTCTGTTTTTATGTCCAGCGGGTCATTTTATGAGAAGTATTTTTAACTGCATTTGAATTCATAGGGGACGGGAAGTCTTCACCATCCATAGTGCTGAGCATGAGTGCTCCACCGGAAAAAACTTTCTTTACTACGAATGGTCCTTCATAGTTCGGAGTCCATTTGCCCCTGTGGTCTGTATGAGGAGGGAGGAGTCTTTTCAACACAAGATCTCCTACTTGGTACTCTCGGAGCCTGACTTTCTGATCGAAGGCTTTCTTCATTCTTTTCTGATACAGCTGCCCATGACAGATCGCAGCCAATCTTTTCTCTTCAATTAGGCTTAGTTGTTCGTATCGGGACCGAACCCATTCTGCTTCGTTCAACTTAACATCCATCAATACCCGTAGGGAGGGTAATTCAACTTCAACTGGTAGGACTGCCTCCATACCATACACAAGCTGATACGGTGTTGCCCCAGTGGATGTTCTGATTGACGTGCGGTACCCATGCAAGGAAAACGGTAGCATTTCGTGCCAATCTTTATAGGTAACCACCATCTTTTGTACAATCTTCTTGATATTCTTGTTAGCTGCCTCAACAGCGCCATTCATCTTTGGCCTGTAAGGAGAAGAATTGTGGTGTTGGATCTTGAAGTCCCGACATAGCTCTGCCATCATTTTGTTGTTCAAGTTGGAACCATTATCAGTAATGATTCGCTCGGGCACTCCATACCGACAGATGATGTCTCTCTTTAAAAATCGGGCTACCACTTGCCTTGTGACATTGGCATAGGAAGCTGCTTCAACCCACTTGGTGAAATAGTCAATGGCTACCAGGATGCATCTGTGGCCATTTGAAGCAGTCGGTTCAACCTTGCTGATCATATCAATGCCCCACATGGCGATGGGCCAGGGTGAAGACATCACATTTAGAGGATTGGGAGGCACATGCACTTTATCCGCATAAATCTGGCATTTATGGCATTTCCGGGCATAGGCACAACAGTCGGCATCCATTGTGATCCAGTAATAGCCTGATCTTAACAACTTTTTAGCCATTGCATGTCCTCCAGCATGGGTACCAAAGGATCCTTCGTGCACATCGTGCATCAACAAGCCTGCTTCTGTTCTATCAATGCATCTGAGGAGTACCATATCAAAGTTTCTCTTGTACAAGGAACCATCAGTATTCAGAAAGAAACTACCAGCAAGCCTTCTTAGAGTCTTCTTATCATTGGAAGATGCCCCAGGTGGGTATGTTTGATCCTCCAAGAAGCACTTAATGTCATGGAACCAAGGCTTATCATCTTTGACAACGTCTGGCGCAAATACATATGCTGGTCTGTCAAGTCTGGACACTGAAATCCGAGGCACAAAGTTGGCAGCTTGAACTTTGATCATGGATGAAATAGTAGCCAGAGCATCTGTAAACTGATTCTCGTCCCGAGGAATATACTCAAGCTTGACCGTTGTAAAGAAAGTCAATAACCTTCTTGTATAATCCCTGTAAGGTATCAGATGATCCTGGTGGGTGTACCATTTGCCGTTGGTTTGATTAACTACCAGAGCTGAATCTCCGAATACAGTCAATGTCTTGATCCTCAGGTCAATGGCTTCCTCAAGACCCATAATGCAAGCTTCGTATTCAGCTTCATTGTTAGTGTAGTTAAAGGTGAGTTTTGCCGAGAAAGGCATGTGAACTCCCTTAGGTGTAATGAGTACTGCACCAACACCACGACCATTCATATTAACAGCCCCATCAAACATCATAGTCCATTCTTCTTCCGGGTCAGGCCCTTCAGTGTGAATAGGCTCTTCATGATCTTTTGCTCTTATGAACATGATGTCTTCATCAGGGAAGTCAAATCTCATAGGCTGGTAATCATTAATAGGTTGCTCAGCAAGATAATCAGACAATACACTGCCCTTGATGGCTTTCTGAGATGTGTACTGGATGTCGTATTCTGTGAGGATCATTTGCCATCTTGCAACCCGTCCGGTAAGAGCTGGCTTCTCAAAAATGTACTTAACTGGGTCCATCTTTGATATCAATAAAGTAGTGTGGGTCAACATATACTGCCTTAGTCGGCGAGCAGCCCACGCTAAAGCACAACAAGTTTTCTCGAGCAGTGAATAACGTTGTTCACAGTCGGTAAACTTTTTGCTTAGGTAGTAAATTGCATACTCTTTTCGACCAGACTCGTCATGCTGGCCCAGCACACACCCCATTGACTCTTCTAATACTGTAAAGTACATTATTAGAGGTCTTCCTTCAACTGGAGGCATAAGGATTGGAGGCTCCTGTAAGTATTCCTTAATTTTGTCAAAAGCCCTCTGGCAGTCTTCGTTCCACCTGACCGTTTGCTCTTTTCTCAATAGCTTGAACAAGGGTTCGCAGGTTGCTATAAGGTGAGATATGAACCTTGAAGTGTAGTTCAATCTACCTAGAAACCCTCAAACTTCTTTCTCAGTTTTCGGTGTAGGAATTTCTTGAATGGCTTTGTCTTTATCAGGGTCAACTTCAATCCCTTTCTCGCTTACAATAAAACCCAGCAGCTTACCAGATCGCACCCCGAATGTGCATTTGTTGGGGTTTAACTTCAGTTGGTACTTCCTCAGACGCTTGAATAACTTCAGCAGATTCACCAGGTGGTCTTCTTCTGTGAGGGACTTGGCAATCATGTCATCCACATAACATTCAATTTCTTTATGGATCATGTCGTGGAATAATGTTACCATAGCCCGTTGATAAGTTGCACCAGCATTCTTCAGTCCGAATGGCATCACCTTATAACAGAACGTGCCCCAGGGTGTGATGAAAGTTGTCTTCTCCATGTCTTCAGGTGACATCTTGATCTGATTGTATCCCGAAAATCCGTCCATGAAGGAGAATACCGAGAATTTAGCCGTATTATCCACCAATACGTCAATGTGAGGTAATGGGAAGTCATCTTTCGGGCTGGCTCTGTTCAGGTCCCGGTAGTCCACACACATTCTCACCTTTCCGTCTTTCTTAGGTACAGGTACAATATTAGCAACCCACGGTGGATAGCTAGTCACAGCAAGGAACCCGGCGTCCCATTGCTTTTGCACCTCTTCCTTTATCTTCATGTAGGATCAAGCGCTTACCACTGCACTAAAAGCAATTGCTGTTAGTGAAGGCGCAACTTTATTTCCTTATAGTATAGAGTCTTTCAAGGGGCTGCGCCTATTAAGCGCCATGGGTTGGGATGTTAAGCCCGTCGAATCCCTAAGGGTGACGCTGAATTAATAAATCCAACAATCTCCCCCCCAGTGTCAGCCGGGGGGATTCGAACCCATGACCTGGCTCTGATACCACTTGTAGGATCAAGCGCTTACCACTGCACTAAAAGCAATTGCTGTTAGTGAAGGCGCAACTTTATTTCCTTATAGTATAGAGTCTTTCAAGGGGCTGCGCCTATTAAGCGCCATGAGTTGGGATGTTAAGCCCATCGAATCCCTAAGGGTGACGCTGAATTAATAAATCCAACACTTCATTGCCATATCTGGGCGAGTACGGCGCAGCTTCTGTTTTACTGGCGGGCAGTCTTCTTTTAATGGCAGCTTGTGCATGACGATATCGGTGTCCAACCCCGGCATATCCTGATAAGACCAAGCGAAGACATCCACGTACTCCCGGAGCATATCAATCAGTTGCTCTTTCACTGAATCTTGTAGGCAGGCCCCGATCTTAACCTCTTTCACGTCCTCTTCCGAACCAAGATTAATCGTTTCAATCTCCTCCTGGTGAGGAGTGATAACCTTCTCCTCTTTCCTTAACAACCTGGCTAGCTCTTCAGGAAGCTCATAATCTTCTTCAACCCCTTCATCAGCTTGATTGATTGGATTGTCAAAGTCATACGAAGCCATAGCTGTGTTGTTGTCGGTGCAGTCTGAGAGGCACTCTCTACAAGGGTTTAGATTGTTCATTTTAGTGATTGATTTTAATCTTGTTTTAGAAAAAAGTGAAATGAAGTTTATCATTTTGGAAAACATTGCCATTTTTATTTTTGTGCAAAAAGAAAAAATGAAAAACAGTGAGCAAGAAAGAAAAAGACTCATTTGTAAAAGACGTCCGATATTCATTGATTAATCTGTTTGCACAAAATCACAAGATGGCCCGATTACAAAATGAGTCTTGTCATCTTGGGCAAGATGCAAGACTTGATGCATGCTTAAAAATACAGGAAATAATAATTACTCTGCAGGAGTAACCCTTATAATTTCCTGGGAAGACCAGTTTGAGATACGGCTCCCCGGGATCCTTGGACGTATCCAGCTCTCCAGATTGCGCTCATCTTCCGACTCATCTTCCAAGTTGTTTACTGCATCAGGGGTGAGCATCCCCCCACTAACAAAAATGGGCTTCTTAGCAGCCTCTGATTGATCTTGTTGAGTTGGTTTGTAACCCAACCCAAATCTGTCCTCCTTCTTCTCTATAGGCAACAGCTTGCCCCAGCCTTGGGCAGTCCCCTCTTCAACAACCTTCCTGGCTTGCTGATAAGATGTCATGGAAGTTCCAAGTACAGCAGATGCTTCATTAATGTTCAGGGCTTCAAATCCCTGGCTCATGGTTTCATGGATCTCTCCATCCATCTCAATGTATTTGTACGTAGCCAGATGGCTAACAAAGATGTCTTCTTCACCACAGATGGTGATTATCTGGCCCTCCCACTCGAATTTCAGCTTCTGGTGAAGGGTAGACGTAACTGCGCCAGCGGCGTGGATCCAAGGTCTACCCAACAAACAGCTGTAGGCCGGCTGAATGTCCATCACATATAAGGTAATTTTAAAAGTCTGTGGGCCAATCATCACAGGTAGATCAATCTCTCCTAGCACTGATCTCTTAGAGCCATCAAATGCTCTCACTACCAAATTACTTGGACGCAATGCCAAGCCATCATACTCCAGCTTCACCAAGGCTTTCTTTAGTAAAACATTGAGTGAAGACCCAGTGTCTACCAGTACATGTGATAGAACAGCACCCTTGCATTCTAGAGTGATGTGTAAAGCCTTATTGTGGTTGCGTCCCTCAGTTGTTAAATCAGCATTGGTAAAACCCAATCCATGGCTAGTATTGACATTTGCTACCACGGTCTCCAGCTGATTAACGGTGATCTCCTCTGGCACATATGTTGCGTGCAAGACTTTTAGTAATGCATTCCGGTGAGCTTCGGAACACATCAGCAAGGATAATATGGAGATTTTTGAGGGAGTTTGGTGAAGCTGATCCACCACTTTGTAATCACTCCTCTTTATAATTCTCATAAACTCGTCTACATCTTGTTCAAAAGATGTCCTCTGAGTTTCCTTGAGAATGGGTTCTTCAGATATTACACTCTTTCCCTTTGCTTTGGCAGCAGCTTCTACTTCAGCATTGGGTCTTTGTGCTTGTGAGGCAAAAAGGCGTCCGCTTCTGGTGAAGCCTCCGCCTCCCCCAACATTATCAATCTGTGGAGAAGAGGTTGAAGAGTCAAAAGTGATTTTCTCCCCATTGCAGTAAAGGTCAGAGCCATAATGCCAAGGGATGGCATTACTGCTTTCATATGGAACTGGTCCAGGTACCGTGATGGTAACCGGACTGACTGCAGCAGAGGAGGGTGCTGAAACGGTGTGCGGATCGTAGTAGATGGTAACTGGTGACCTGGAAGGAGATGCCACTGTTTGTTTAAAATTGTTGTTAGGAGGAACATATGACGGATCATAATAACTGGTGACTGCTGAAATATCTGTTGGCGTTGTAGAAGATTCTGTTGAATGAATGGGTGTTGATGTTATAGAAGAGATGGTTGTTGATACCTGGTTTGTTGAAGTGATAGATGAAGCATTGGTTGATGAAATTGATGAATTGTTTGGAATGATTGTTGTTGCTGTTGTAGAAGACTCATGAATTTTTGTTAAAGAGATTGCTGGATTTGTAGGTGTTGATGTTGTGATTTGAAGTAAGCCACTCTGGATAAGACCATCTATGCCGCTTCTCAAGTTATCACACCCGTTTACGAAATGTTGCAATAACCACAACCGAGCTCACACCCGGGGAACATCTGGCATTATAGGAGTTGAGCTTTAATTTCTACCAGAGGTGTCCGAATCTGCCCAACACTGGTTATTAAGAAAGACGACTTATCTTCCTCAATAGCATTAATTCTTGGTCCTCCATGGTTGGGCATGGGATTCTTGTTGACATTTGGCGGGGGTGCGAAGTTTAGAGCTTTAGAATCCACCAGATCATGTACCTTCATTTGTAAAGCCCTGCATTTCTCTGTACTGTGGCCAGGTGCATTGGAGTGGAAAGCACATCTGGCGTTGGCGTCATAATTTCTTGGAAGACTGGAGGGATCTGGTGGTGCCAATGTCCTTAACTTAACCAAGTTGACCTTCAGGAGTTGTGGAAATAAAGCGGCATAAGGCATAGGGATTGGATCAATCACCCTATTGGCCTGAGATGGTCTCTGCTGAAAAGGTCTTTGTTGATTGTTGTTGTTGTTGTTATAGTTTCTCTGAGGCGGATATTGGACTTGTTGCTGGTAGTGGGGTTGTTACTGTGGTTGATATGCTGGTTGCTGAGGAATTGGAGTTGGAATAGTGACAGCTGCCACTGACCTATGAACATACTGAGATCTGCCCCTATTGGCATGAATAGCATTAGTCTCACCGGTTCTTCTAGGCCCCACAAAAGGTTTTCTGGGGGTGCTGGACGAGCTCGTACCATTGTCAGAAATCTTGCCCATCTTTAATAGGCTTTCAATCCTTTCTCCAGCTATGACTACGTCAGCGAAGCTGGTAGAAGAAAAGGAAGCTAGCCTGTCAATATATGTCCCTTGAAGGGTATTCATTAACATGTCAGCCATTTCCCTTTCCGACATGGGTGGCTGGACAGCAGCAGCAAGCTGTCTCCACCTCTGGGCGTATTCCCGGAAGCTTTCTCTGGATGATTGAGACATTCCCATCAGGAGGGTCCTGTTAGGAGCCATGTCCAAGTTGTACTGGTACTGTCTGATGAAGGCCTCAACTAGGTCCTTCCAGCACCTGATGGTTGCTCTGGTCAAGTGAGAGTACCATTCCCTTGAAGCCCCTGTCAAACTGTCTTCAAAGTAAAACATCCATAGTTTGTCATCCATGGTGTATGCCTTCAGTCTCCCCAGAAAGGATTGCAAGTGGGTTCGTGGACAGGAAGTTCCGTTGTACTTCTCGAAGCACGTGGGTTTAAACTTGTGGGGAATCCTTACCCCGTCCACTAATCCCATATCCATGACATCAAAGCCCAGGGAATTTTGAGACTCCAGAGATCTCAATTTCTCAGCAATTTCATCAAGCCTTCTGTCATAGGCTTCATCCCCAGCTCCCATCACAGTGAATTGATCCTCTTGGGGGTGTTCTTGTAACACTCTGCCCGCAGTAGCATTCCCTTGCACATTAGCAGGGATGTTGATCTCTGGATGAAGATGAGGCCCATATACTGGTGGATTAACATGAGGCTGAACCCTCTCATTGTTGCTCGTTCCTCCAGTCCCTAGATGGGGTTCTTCTTGGGTCTGCCTTTCTACCAATGCCCTTAATCTTTCTTGGCTTTGAGCCAAGCCATTCATCACTTCCATGAACTGGGTCATCTGGTTTCTCATTTCTAGCCTCTCATTGGCCATTTGAGTCCTGACTTCTATAAGATCCTGCTGTACTTGGTCCATCTGTATACCCGGAAGGTTGTTGCGAGTAGGATATCTGTGCGGACGGTTGAGAGGGAACACTCGACGTCGAGCAATAGTTCCTGAATCACAACAGAGTTAGTAACAAAACAAAACAAAAACCTACAAAACAAAACAAAAGTTAGTATGCAATGCAGTATGCTTATTTGTTTCCAAGGTATCCGGCTTGACATTTGGTTTTGACCTTTTCAGACCCCTGAGGAAGGTGCTTTGATGTTGCTCGGGAGAAAGAGACTTAAATGAAACAAACTAATGAATATATTACAAAATGGTGAATCATACATAGTTTGCTTTTTACAACACATGCCCCCTGAGGGGTCAAAAATACAACATAAAAGAAAAGTACATGAAATGAAAGCAACAACAAGCAAACAATCAGACACCAAGACCAAATTCATCCTCCTTAACTTCCTTCAGAAGTGCTTCAGTTACAGGATCAGCTGGATGCTCCGTGAGGTTTCTGATAAGAAGGTTCCTGGTGGCATCAGCAGTGGTCAGCTTCTTGTGCCTGCTTTTGTCCTTTGACCTCTTCACGCCAGCCCTAAGCTTCAATTCTGAAATTTCCTTCTGGGCTGCAAGCAGAGCCTCATGTTGCTTCTTTTCATTAGCCTCCAACTGCTCAATCTTGTCCTGGGTTCTTTTATCTTCCTGAGTGCGAGCTTCAGTGATCCTGACCCACCTAGCTTGACTTTCTTTTAGATAGAGATCAGTCCTAGCCTTCTAAAACTGGGCCTCTTTACAGGCATTCTTTAGAATTTGCTCCCCAGCTCTTGATTTCTTGATGTAGTCCTCTGCTTTTTCAATCTTGGCTAGATGCTCCACCTTAAGCTTTTCTAACTTTTCAATGTCCAGACGACCATCACTCCTCTCCCAGAGGGTCCTCTTCAGGGCTTGAGACAGATTCTCATTCCTTTCCTTCAGTTTCTCAAACTCTTCCAGGCTGACAGTGGCTGGAGGTGGTGCTGTGGATGGTCCAGGTGGATCCTTAATGGTGAAAGGCATCCCATAAATCTGAGCCCTAGCATGGGACCACTCATAATACTGAGCTGAGGCCACATTGTTGCATCTCCCAAGAATGGCCATCCCTTTGGTCTGGATGTTGTCCCAAGCCCAGGATGATTTCCTAACAACAGCTAGATTAGGCTTTATCTCACAATAAAGGGTTTCAGCCAAGTCTTGTACTCTAGGAGGGTGGACCAATGCATAGCCCAATTGTCTTTTGAATAGCAGAGGGTTGTAGTTGATGCAACCCTTCACTCCTATCAGAGGTACATTGGGGAACTGCCCACAACTAGTAATGATGTCTCTGCCCTTGGTGCTCTGGGTGCACCACCTGATGTCATCTGAGGTCAAAGCAATAAGTCTTCTAGCCCAGTTCTTCTGTTGGTGAGGATTCAGGAATGCATCAGTCTTGGGCAAGTGTTTGAGCAGCCAGGTATGGAACAGGGGAGCACAACATCTCACCAACCTTCCTCTTTGCTTCTCATTCCTTTGGTGAACAGAGTAATAGAAATCTCCCAGCAATGTGG
The DNA here is from genome assembly GCA_963966055.1 of Lathyrus aphaca. Lineage (NCBI taxonomy): Eukaryota > Viridiplantae > Streptophyta > Magnoliopsida > Fabales > Fabaceae > Lathyrus > Lathyrus aphaca. Next base: position 310,867,428 of record OZ014523.1, read on the forward strand.
GCACTGGGTTCCTCAGAATGAAAAGATGAATTGCATTCTGGCTGATAAACTTGGGCTCGTCTGCAAATAATATAACCCCATATATGCTGAGGGCTAACAATGCACAGACTGCCTTCCATTCTCCTAAGGAGGCCTTTAGGATAGCCTGAGAAGTCAAGAAATCCAAGTGTAGACCAGAGATTCCAGCCTTTGTTGTCATGTTCTGCTCAATTAGAATAGGCTCCAGATACAATGCTTTTGCCACTTCTTCATTGCTGGGAAAAACCATTTCTGGGTTGAAGGGGATACCACCCCTGATAGGCACTCCAATCAGTGATGAATACTCTTCCAACAGGGGTCCCAACTAAAAATTCTGGAAGGTGAAGCATCTCAAAGGAGGATCATAGAACTGTAGGCAAGTGTGAATCAAGCTCCTCTGAGAAGGGTCCAAGTCTATAACCATATCAAGGATGCCTCCATAATATTCTCTGAATAATGGTATATGGTCTGGAGTGATAAGTGGCTGGACCTTCCTGATGCCAGTCAGCTCAGGCTCAAAGAAATGGTATGAGATATTGCTCTTCTTGGGTGCCATGTCTGCTGATGAAGAGCTGAAACAGATGCTGATCAATAGGGGTCTATGCAGATGAAGGGCTCAAAACCAAGCCAGATATGATGTGGATACCCTGAAAAACAAATAAACAAATGTTAAATGATGCAATGATGATGTATGCAAATGACATGCAAGGGTTTGTGATCAAGCTGGATCTGATTACTGCCTTGATATATAAGTCCATGTATGTCTAAGAAATCCAGATGGAGGTTCATAAGTCCAGTAACCAAGGTAGGGGACTCAAATAAAGAGTCACATGTCCAGGGTTAAAATCACAATAACTGTCCAAAGTGGAGTACTCTTAGTCAAACAAAGTAACAGGGTATGCTGTGGTCAAGGGTACCTGCAAACCTGTAAACAGCCCAACCCCCTCACAGGTGATGTTCTAGAACAAGGATCCTCAGGCTTGGATCAGTTATGAGAAGTGTAAACACTTTTAACCCGGAGGTACAGTGTTTACAATAACCATAAAAGATCCTCCTCTAATTCACCTCAGTTTCTGAAGGTCATAATAAAGGTCATCCAGACATAGCAGGCTTCCAGATAGCCCTAGCACTACAGGAGATCTGTAGCACAGAGTTCTCAAGAAGAAACCCATATCTGAACCGTGTTTCATATTCCCGCACCAGACCAAAATGGAATGGGAAAGAACATGAACCACTCTAGCCTAGGTGTCACTCAGGTCCCAGGTATAGGACCTTAAACTCTCAATAGAACCCCACCCACCAAGACAGAAAACAGATCCAGCCAGATAACAGTATGACAGTATGATGATATAAAGCTGTAAAGAAAGCAATAAATAACTGTACATAAAGCAAAAGTAAATACAAATATACAAACACAATTAGCACATAACATCCTCAGTAAACTCAAATCAAACAAGCGCTAGGAGGAACCCACAAAAAGAACCTGAAGCCCTGGTTACAGTATAAGGTTCCCCAGCAGAGTCGCCAAGCTGTCGCTCCCACCAAATGACACCTGGTCAGAAGTGGTACAGACGCGAACGGTCGGCGAAAGGAAAAATGAATGAAAGAGTCGCCAGCTAGGCATTTTTAAGGTAATGCTGCATGAACCTAGAAAGATATGGATAAGACGGATGCGAACCAGAGAGACTAAGAAAGGGGGTTGGTTACAACCTGGGAAGGTATTAGCACCCAGATTGTCCGTCTTACTCGACGGGATCCACGCTTAAAAGATTTGTGTTTTAAAGGGGTAGTGTCAGTGCATTTTGTGTATCAAAGCTGGAAAGAATGCAAATGTCAGTGTTGAAGAATATGGAGTGTATAAATGTACAGTGTCAGTGTAAGAAATGAATGAAGCTCAAGATTATGAGGCTAAGAGAATGATACTGAAAGAGGGGGAATATACAGAGACTTTTGTCCGATAACTGTTAAGTTATGCCTACGTATCCTCTCGTGTAATGAGGAAGTCAGAACACCGTAGTTCGACTCAAAGAGACTGAAAGGTAAATTGACTTGTGAACTGCTTGCTTGTCTATGCTCAAGTGTATGACCTGTCTGGCTCAGGTGCAAACTGTCTTGCATTAGACGGAAGAAGCAAGTTCTCGTTTATGAATGAAGATGATGAGAAGAGAATCCCGAAGGACACGTTTATTGTTTGTTTTTGAGTTTTCAGTCTTTTATTGCTTTTTGAAGTTTGTCATAAGTTAATGAGCTTAAGCCTAAACCAAGGGTTAGTAAACTCATCACATCTTCCCTCTGATTAGGGGTAATGAGAATACCTTAAGTGTGAAGTCAGCATCTCACACTTAATCACCCTGATGTAGGATTAAGATCATTAACCTACATGTGATTATTTAGATGTTTTTGTTGTTTTTGTTTAGTGTTAAGTAATGAGTTTAAGCCATAATCAGGGATTAAACAGACTCATTACACCATCCTAATAGAAGGATAATAGATGAGAATGTTTAAGCTGAGGAAGACTCCTCAACTTAATACATGATTAGGGATTAACCTCATGACAAAACAAAGCCTTTATTAGATGGATTTTAGTTAATGATAAGATGGAGAAGTGAGTTTTATGGTTTGTAAGACAACTTGAGGGGGACTTGTCCATTAAAACTAGGGTTATTCCTTCTTAACCAATTAAGGAAGAATTAGAACCCTAATGCAAGGCCCAAGTTACAAGCTTGATGTATTAGTGATCATTAGGTGGATTGATTAAAGGATTTAAACACATTAAGGGTTTAACACTTAGGATTAAAGTTATACACTCCATCCTAATAGAAGGATTCAGGCATAAGCTTAATCACAAAGCCTTAAAGCCTTTAGGGTTTAGTCCCTGATTATGAGGTGAGAAGAGAAGACTCAATGATGACACAAAGGTAAAAGCTAAATGGGGAACTAATCAAACCCTAATTATTATCATGCTTGGTTGTTCCTAGGGCTTGTGAGGCTTTTTAAGAGAAAGATCTTCAAAGAACCACCAAGGAGAGAAGCAGATGAGAGGAGCAAAAAGAAACAAAACACCTTGCTTCACTTAAGAAGACAAGTTGCTTGAAGAAAGAAAGTAAGATGAACATGAAGGAGCAAGCTCAATCCAATACACATACAAAAATGTAGCAAAGGAAGTATGAAGGAGATGAGAAGAGAATGTGAGAAGTGAAGGCAAATTCACTTCTCAAATAACTTACCACCTGAAAAGTTAGTGAAAGAAATGAAATGCAATGCAAATGAGATGAAATGACATGGTGCAAACCAAAACCAGAAGCATGTGTGATGTTGATGATGCTAAGAGATGATGCAAACATGAGGCAAGGCATGAGAATGATCATACAAACATATGGATGCAAAAGAAGCATGCTTAGAACCATGAACATACATGAAAAGTTATGACATGCAAATGACATACAACATGGCAAATGAATGATGCAATGATCAAACATGATTCTAACATGTCCTAAGATGTATTATGAATCAAGTGGATGCATAAAGTGCCATGGCAAGTCATGGTATGCAAACAAATGGAAGATGGATTCAAGAGAAGGCCCAAATTAGGGCTTATGATCAATGCACAAAACAAAAATCAAAATCAAAATCAAACATCATGATAAAAATTTGAAAATGCACTCAAAGGAACCCTAAACCTATACAAACTCACTGCCCAAAGGAGGGGATCCAACTCTTAACCTAGTGGAAGTTATGAATTTCCTAAGATTGCTAGGGTTTCAAGGTACCTTGTCAAGAAAAATGCAAAACAAATAGGAAATGCAAGATCAATTCATGCCAATTTAATCCTATAAACTACATGCTATACAAGATACAATGCAAAAAGAATCATTGTCCAACTCTTAAAGGCTAGGCAGAAATGAATTTTTGAAGATTGAATCAAAATAATGCCTTGAAATGAAATTAATTCCATGGAAAATTGTCAAAAGACATCAAGATCAAAAAAGAAATTTGGTTTGAGAGTTGGACAATGTTTCTAAATGATTTTAAATGTTTCATGAATTTTTTTGTGATTTTTAAATACCTAAAAGTATTTTTAATTAATTAATTCTCATAAATTAATTAAAAATAAACTTTTAAATGATTTAAAAATATATTTTAATGCAAAAAATAAAAATAAAAATGTTTTTGGTTTCTGAAAATTAATAAAAGGTTTGATAAAAATTTTAAGAATTTTTCAATGATTTTTACTATTTTTAAATAAATGAACAAAATAAATGAAATAAAATGAAAATAAAAATGAATTTAATGAGAAGTAATCAGAATCAAGGGCTGAGGTTTGAATGGATTGCGCACGCATTGACTGGCGCCAGATCTAAGGGCTGTAATTTAAACTGACCTAATTAAAATAAACTGAATTAATTAATCTAATTAAAGATGATTAGGGTTTTAATGAGAGATCCTGTCCACTCAATCGCGCGCGAGTCAGCCCTAGTCAACTCATCCTACGCTTCACATTCAAACTCACATTAATGACTCTGATTAGCCCTAAACAAATTCAGGTGGCCGGAGAAGACTTCCGGTCGTCTTCTCCGGCGAGACCTCTGACCTAACTCTCTCAAAAACTCACCAACTCCTGCCAAAACCTCCAGATCAACTCATCTAAACCTCCTAAACAACAATCCAGCCATACAATTCATTTCTTTTTCGTGAATCATGAAGAACAATAAGAAATCAAGTTTACGGGCAAAGTTTCAGACAAGCCATACATCCTCAAAACTCAATCATTTCCAAAAGTAAAAGGTTCAGTGAACTCAGGGAAACATATAGATCATTTTAGAAACAAAAAATAAGGGTTCTGGAAAAATAAATTTCCATGGCTACCTGAATCGAAGCTTTGATTTCTGGAACTTTCTGGCTGGCCCTTTGATCCAAAACGCCTCTAATGGACCTCCTGAGAAGCTTGCAACACTTGGTTGGAGTTTAAAATGGATGGTTTGAAAGATTGCTGAAGTTCTGTTCAAAGAGGGGCAGAAATCGTATTTTGCTTATGTGAGGTTCTGGGCTGTTTCAATGGTTGGTTTTTGATCAGCAAGTTATGTTGAAATGTTTAGTGAAGTTTGTTTGTGTGTTTGAGGCTTGTGGAGAGTGTTTCGAATGAAATTGCATATGAGGTGAAAAATGAGGATGATGTGTTCTTGGTGCTTCCAGGCTTGTGTGTTATGTGCTTTGGCTTGCTTTTGATTTGTATAAACAAGTGTGATATGTCAGGGAGTGGGTGTTGGCCTATGTTGATTGGTATGGGCAAGTTGCCAAAATGTCAACTTGACTTGTATTTGAGGTATGGGCAATGGTACAACTTGCTTTTTGGCTTGCTTTGGTTCAGCTGAGTTTAGGGAGAACCATGGAATTGTTTATGAGATAAATCAGCAAGTTGATCAAGGTTTGTGTAGTGTTTTGCAAATTTCACAAAGTTTGGCCCCTTTGGAAATTCTTGAGATTCAAGGCATCAAAATGCAATGTTCTTTGGCCCATTCTGATTTTTAGAGGTCATGTGATCATGTTGTTAAGAATTTGTACACATTTGAGGTCTTTAGGACACTTGATCATACCATTTTGCAAAATGCCTCTTTGGTAGAAAACTTCAAATTATGTGATTTTAGCCAACTTTGACAAGCCATAACTTTTGATCCAAAATGAATTAGGTCAAGTTCTTGTACTTTTTGAAAAGGGAATGATCCATTCTACAACTTTCATGACCAAAGTTTTTCCATTTGAAGCATTTTTGAATCAAAAAGCAAGGGTTGAAAAAGTTACTCAAAATGGCAATTTTCCTTATAAGTCAACTTTCCCAAAAAGTCAACTTTGCAAATGGCTTGAAATTCTTCAATTTTGTGAACTTCCAACATCTTCTATGATCAAATAAAGATCATACATAATCAAAATGATGAAGAATACCCTTTGGTTGGGTCATTAGGGGCCTTAGATGCCCTGATTTTGCACTGACTTGCTCAAAAAGTCAACTCTTGATCAGATGCCTTCCCCATGGAATTTCTTCATGAAAATTGATATGCATGCTCCTTATAATATATAGAGACCAATAGAAACAAGAATGACCAAAAAATTTGGAGTTATGGCCTTTGAAACCAAAACCCTAATTCTAGGTCATCTGTGCAGTCAAACTTGGCTCTGCTTCCATGCCATTCTCAGTTCTTGTGATCTTTTGACATTCTTGACTTTTGAGAGGATATAATATGATGCTTGAACATACATAGACCCCTTTGAAGTGATTGATGACCTTTGGAGTAGCTCAAGAAGCTCTTGGATTGCTCAGATCACAAACCCTAGATGCAGATGACTTTGAACCAATGCAGTGAATCAAAAATGTAATATGAGATGCTATGATTGAGTTTATGCATATGAAGAGATCACAAGCCATGGTGTGAATGGGTGAGGGCAAATTTGGGGTGTTTACACATGGGGACATTGCAAGGTGTGTTTATTGAAAGATTGGCGTCTTGTTCGGCTACCAAGTTCAATGATATAGTAATTACTGGAGAGAGTTGAGACTTTATTAAAGATGGGAAAGATACAGGATACGAGTGCAAGCAGCTCGAGTGGAGTAAGAAAAGCTTTCAGCGGACCCCTGAGAAGAAGGGAAGGTGAGACCAATGTTGTGTTTGGCCTAGGACGGGGCCGAGGATATAGAAGATCATATGAGCAAGTGGCAACAGTCACAATTCCTTCCAGTCCTGTGTAGCAGGTACAGCCTCAACAACAACAACAACAACAAACACAACGTAACAACTATCAACAGAGACCTTATCAGCCAAGGCAGACTCGCCCGGCTAATAGGGTACTTGAGGAAATTCCCATGACTTACACTGCATTGCTACCAAGATTGCTGGACCTGAATTTGATACAATTGAGAACTTTGGCACCACCACCACCTGGAGAGCTTCCATTGGGGTACGATGTCAATGCTAGATGCGCTTTCCATTCAGGGGCACCCGGGCACTCAACTGAGAAGTGAAGGGCGCTACAGCATAAAGTTCAAGATCTGATAGATTCCAAGGCGATTAACTTTGCACCACCGCCGAATGTTAATTCAAACCCTATTCTGAACCATGGAGGGGCTAGAATAAATGATGTTGATAGTGGTGAGAAGTTAAGTCTGATTCTGTGCATAGAAGAAGTGAAGACTTCGCTATTGGTAGTGAAGGAGAGGTTGTTAAAAGGACAAGTGTTTCCGGGATGCAGTTCTGATTGTGAGAAGTGTGTGAGTTCAGTGAACGGTTGCGAAGATCTGAAGATGGGGTTACATAATTTGATTGATGAAGGATCATTGAAGTTTGATAAAGTTAATAATGAAGTTGATGATGTGTCCATCATAACCATCTTTTATGAACCAGCTGAGATGCCTGCTAGAAGAGAACCTGTGACCATTTATGCTCCTGAAGTCAGTCCCGTGACTATCACTGTTCCTGGGCCTGTTTCTTATACAGATGATAAAGCCATCCCATGGAATTATGGCTCAGATGTGTACGTGGAAGGACAGAAAGTGGAGAGCAAGTCTGTTGTTATTGACCCGACTGTAGTGAACGTCGGAGGAGTTGGAGGTTTTACGAGAAGTGGTCGTCTATTTGCTCCCCCAGTTCTGAGAGGAGATCCTGAGGCTGAGGCTGAGGCAAAGGCTAAAGGAAAGCAAACTGTGATTGAAGAGACAACAACTCCTGCTACTGGACAGGGTACCTTTGAGAAGGAGGTGGAAGAATTCATGCGCATAATTAAAAAAAGTGATTATAAGGTGGTCGAACAGTTGAACCAGACGCCTTCCAAGATATCAATTCTATCTTCGCTAATGTGTTCTCCTGCACATAGAGAAGCCTTGCTGAAATAACTGTTAATCAACTGGAAGTTGTAGTGGGCAGTGTGAATGCAAGCCATGGGCTGGGCTTTACAGATAGAGACCTTACTTCAGAGGGCCGTAACCATAAAAAAGCACTACATATTACTATGGAGTGCAAGGGTGATGTTTTGTCGCATGTCCTGGTTGACACGGGCTCTTCTCTTAATGTAATTCCGAAGAAAGCATTAATGAAGCTCAATGTTGATGGTATCGTCTTAAGACCCAGTGATTTGATAGTCAAAGCTTTTGATGGGTCCAGAAGATCAGTGTTTGGAGAAGTTGAGTTACCCGTGAAGATAGGTTCTCATGTATTCAAAAGTACCTTATACGTCATGGACATTCAGCCCGCGTACAGCTTCTTGTTGGGACGTCCATGGATTCATGCTGCCGGAGCTGTAACTTCCACTCTGCATCAAAAGCTCAAGTACGTGGTTGATGGTCAAGTAATCACTGTGTGCGGAGAGGAGGACATCTTTGTGAGCCACTTATCAACTTTCAAATATGTGGAGATGGACGGAGAGATCCATGAGACTCTGTGTCAGGCCTTCGAAGTAGTTAATGCCATCATCTTGACTCCTTAAGAGAGAAGCAGTGAGAAAGAAGGTACCTCCATTCACTCCTACAAGCAGGCAAAGGAAGTGGTTCAGTCAGGAAGCGCCCAAGGCTGGGGCAAATTGCTGGAGTTAGAGAAGAAAGACGATAAGTTTGGTTTGGGTTATCAGCCTGGTGGGTCTACCCCAAATGGTAAAGCCATTACTTTTACAAGCGCTGGGATGATTGACTGCAACCATGTCTGTGCAACTACTGAAGAGGGAGACAGTGATGGTGACTGGGACAACTGGATTCATCCGTGTGCACCCGGAGAGGAGCTGATGAACTTGTCTACTGAAGACATCGTCCAAGTTACCTGGAACTCAGAGTAATTTATTTGTTTCCTTTTCTTATCATGCTGCATTGTCAAATCCTGCATTCTGCCCAAGATGCTAGGATCCATTGTATGGGCCACCATGTTTTGTATGCATTTATTTTACCATGAAATAAAGGACATTTTCAGACAAATTGTGTTCTCTTTCTTTTGTTTTAAAATTTTTCACAAAAAATAATAAAAAATGGCAATGTGTTTTTCCTTTTTGCTTTTGTGTTTGCGTCTCTTTTAAAAAAATAAGCAGATTCTGAAATAAGCACATCATCTGTGCAGTGTTGATCATCCGGATTCCATTGATAACGTTCCTGTTATGACCACGCATGACTTTGACAATCCTATCTACCAAGCTGATGAAGGGGTTGAGGAAGACTGTGAACTCCCTGAAGAATTGGTCAGATTGTTGAAACAAGAGGAACGGGTTATTCAGCCTCATTAGGAGGAAATTGAGATCATCAACATCGGCACTGAAGATGTGAAGAAAGAGATCAAGATCGGGGCCAGTCTGCAGGCCGAAGTCAAGAAAGAGTTGATTGGTATGTTGCGTGAATATGTGGATATCTTTGCTTGGTCGTATCAAGATATGCCAGGGTTGGATACCGAAATTGTTGTGCATAGGCTACCATTGAGAGAAGAATGTCCTCCTGTGAAATAGAAGTTGAGAAGAACTCGTCCTGACATGGCGATGAAGATCAAAGAGGAGGTTCAGAAGCAGTGGGATGTCGGCTTCCTTGCCGTAACTAGTTACCCACCTTGGGTAGCTAACATTGTGCCTGTACCAAAGAAGGACGGCAAGGTCCGGATGTGCGTTGACTACCGGGATTTGAATAGAGCAAGCCCAAAAGATGACTTTCCTTTACCTCACATTGATGTGTTGGTAGATAACACTGCTCAATTCTCGGTATTTTCTTTCATGGATGGCTTCTCAGGATATAATCAGATTAAGATGGCACCGGAAGACATGGAGAAAACAACGTTCATTACCCCGTGGGGTACATTTTGCTACAAGGTTATGCCCTTTGGTTTGAAGAATGTCGGGGCAACATATCAGCGGGCTATGGTCACATTGTTCCACGACATGATACACAAGGAGATTGAGTGTTATGTGGACGATATGATTGCTAAGTCCCGAGACGAAGAAGAGCATCTGGTCAATCTCAAGAAGCTGTTTGATAGACTGATAAAATACAAGCTGAGGTTGAATCCAAACAAGTGCACTTTCGGAGTGCGTTCCGGGAAACTGCTGGGTTTCATTGTTAGTCAGAAAGGAATTGAGGTAGATCCTGCAAAAGTAAATGCAATACAAGATATGCCTTCATCGAGAACAGAAAAAGAAGTGCGCGGGTTTTTAGGGAGGTTGAACTACATTTCACGGTTCATATCTCATCTAACTGCCACGTGCGAACCAATATTCAAATTGCTAAGAAAAGAGCAAACGGTCAGGTGGAATAAGGACTGCCAAAGAGCTTTTGACAAGATAAAAGAATATTTTCAGGAGCCTCCAATTCTTATGCCTCCAGTTGAAGGAAGACCTTTAATCATGTACTTGACCGTGCTAGAAGGGTCAATGGGGTGTGTTCTAGGCCAACATGACGAGTCTGGTCAAAAAGAGTACGCTATTTATTACCTTAGCATAAAGTTTACCGACTGTGAATCTCGTTACTCACTGCTCGAGAAAACTTGTTGCGCTTTGGTATGGGTTGCTCGCCGACTGAGACAGTACATGTTGACTCATACCACACTGCTAACTTCCAAAATGGATCCTATCAAGTATATCTTTGAGAAACCAGCGTTAACCGGAAGGGTTTCTAGGTGGCAAATGATCTTAACAGAATATGACATACAATATACTTCTCAGAAAGCCATCAAGGGAAGTGTATTGTCAGATTACCTTGCACAACAACCTCTTGAAGATGATTATCAGCCAATGAAGTTTGATTTCCCTGATGAGGACATCATGTACCTCAAAGCAAACAATTGCAAGGAACCACTTCCGGAGGAGGGTCCAGACCCTGAATCCAAATGGAAGTTGATGTTTGATGGGGCAGTCAATATCAATGGACGTGGAGTTGGTGTTGTTCTTATTACTCCTGAAGGTGTTCACTTTCCCTTCATTGCCAGAATTACTTTTGGCTGCACCAACAATGAAGCGGAATACGAGGCATACATAATGAGAATAGAGGAGGCTATTAATCTTCGGATTAAGACCCTCGATATATTCGGAGATTCAGCCCTCATTATCACCAGGTTACCGGCAAGTGGTATACGCATCAAGAACATATAATTCCTTATAGGGATTATGCCAGAAAACTGTTGACGTTCTTCACAACAGTTAAGCTTCAGTAGATACCACGTGATGAAAATCAGTTTTCCGACGCATTGGCCACTCTTTCTTCGTCTATCAAAGTCTTGTGTTGGAATTACGTGCCCAAAATTGACATTTCCAGGCTTGACGCACCAGCTCATGCTTTCTCTGTAGACGCCGTGTCTGATGAGAAACCTTGGTACTTCGATATCAAACTATTCCTGGAGAAGCAAGAATACCCAACTGGGGCATCTTCCAATGACAAGAAGACCTTAAAGCGACTTGCTGCTAGCTTCTTTTTGAATACGTACGTGGTTTTGTACAACAGAAACTTTGACATGGTCTTGCTCATATGCGTGTATAGACACGAAGCAAGCCTGTTAATGCAGGAAGTCCACGAGGGATCTTTCGGTACCCATGCAGGAGGGCATGCTATGGCTAAGAAATTGTTGAGATCGGGGTATTACTGGATGACAATGGATGCAGATTGTTGTTCATACGCCCGTAAGTGCCACAAGTGCCAGATTTATGCAGACAATGTGCATATTCCTCCAAGCCCGCTCAATGTCATGTCATATCATTGGCCCTTTTCTATGTGGGGCATTGACATGATCGAGAAGATAGAAACTACTGCTTCAAATGGTCATCGCTTCATCTTGGTCACGATTGATTACTTCACTAAGTGGGTGGAAGCAGCATCTTATGCCAATGTCACTCGTCAAGTGGTTGCCAGATTTTTGAAAAGAGACATTATTTGCAGATACGGAGTGCCCGAAAGGATCATTACTGACAATAGTTCTAACTTGAACAACAAGATGATGGCAGAGTTGTGTCGGGACTTCAAGATCCAGCATCACAATTCTTCTCCTTACCGACCAAAGATGAATGGTGCGGTAGAAGCGGCAAATAAGAATATCAAGAAGATTGTGCAAAAGATGGTTGTCACTTACAAAGATTGGCATGAGATGTTACCATTTGCGCTGCATGGGTACCGAACGTCAGTCAGGACGTCAACTAGGGCAACTCCCTTCTCATTGGTATATGGCATGGAGGCAGTCTTGCCTGTTGAAGTAGAGATTCCTTCATTGCGTGTGATGATGGATGTGAAGCTTGATGAGGCTGAATGGGTGCGTGCTCGTTACAATAAGCTATGTCTAATTGAGGAAAAGAGATTAGCGGCTATCTATCATGGTCAGCTTTATCAGAGGAGAATGAAGCGAGCATTAGACCAACGAGTACGTACTCGGGAGTATCAAGTGGGAGAGCTAGTGCTCAAGAGGATCGTTCCTCCAGGTTCAGATCACAGGGGCAAGTGGACCCCAAACCACGAAGGACCATTCATAGTGAATAAAGTTTTCTCAGGAGGAGCACTGATGCTCACCACTATGGATGGGGAAGATTTCCAGTCCCCTGTTAACTCGGACGCAGTTAAACAATACTTCGCATAGAGAGGCCCGTTGGACACAAAAACAGAATTAAAGTCCAGGCAAGAAAAGGGCATCCTGGCGAGGTAAAAACAGAATAAAAAGCTCGGGCAAAATTTAGGGAAAATAAATGAAAAAAATGTACACCCGCTGAGTTGAAAAGCCACATCGGACAACTCAGGAAAAAAAGGGTATCCCGGTGGATTGAAAACCCGAAAGGGCAATCCACGCAAAACAAGGGAATAAGCGAACAACTGCGATCCAAGTAATATGAACCAAATCATCGTTTCATACAACCTGACAATATCAGAAGGATAGGAATCAGTCCCCTCATCTTCTCAGAAAGCAAAGGCAAGAATGGAGAGTTTTGAAGGCATGCTGGTCATAGCAGAAAGGGAACTCATTGGGATGCCGTATCCATTGCCATTAGGATAGTTTATTTTCTCAATTTATGGTGGCTACCTCTTTCCAGGTGGTTTCCTCCTAATGTAAATCTGTGCCTATTTAGAAGCCTTTCAATAAAAAGAATATTCAGTCAAAAAGCTGTGTTGTGTTTATTTTTGTTTGCAAAATGTCCTGAATTTTTGGCAAAAATAGCATTGCATTTAAAACATGGAGATAATTTGAAAGAAAATGACATTGCAGGGAAACATTTGAAACACTCTTTGAGTGTCCGGTGGCGATGGATGAACAGATCATACCATGCAAGTTCCCGGGCACATATGTGTTTTCTGTTGTTGCAGGTTGCAGGATGGCGTCGCATTCTCCCAAGCAGCATTTTCCCCAGCTAAGTCTTGGCAGGTAGCCCAAGCAGTCTTTTTCTTCCCCAGTGGAGTATGCCCAGCAGGCAGCTGAATGCCTAATTGCCCCACAGAGGTCGTATTTGGGTCTCATTCCCATCAGTAAAATATTCCCCAGAGAAGTCGCCAATTTATTTTTGGCCAGTGTGATGACACAGAAAGTTAGTCATCTCCCCAGTCAGAGTTAAGCATCGTCCAAAACTCTTAATTTGGTTTTCTCCTGCAGAGTTATGAGTCTTTTTGCCAATCAGGGCACGTTACTGCTGCTCGTCTGCACTTCTCAACACTCGTCTGTGTTGATATTTTATTATCGATCGTCTGCATTTCTCAACACTCGTATGTGTTATCATTTTGGTATTGCTCGTTTGCTTTCCCCAGCAGTTGCCCATGATTACTTTGTTGTTGCCCGTCTGCACTTCTCAAACACACGTCTGTGTTTGATATTTTTTGTTGCTCGTCTGCACTTTGCAACACTCGTCTGTGTTTGGTGTTTGATATTTGTTGTTTCTCGTCTGCACTTCTCAACACTCGTTCGTGTTTGATATCTAATATTTATTGCTCGTATGCACTCCCCAACACTCGTCTGTGTTGGATATCCGTTTTGTGCTCGTCTGTACTTCCCGACACTCGTTTGTGTTTGATTTGATTGTCACTCGTCTGTGTTATACTGTATTGCTACTCCAAATGCTCGTCTGTTTTGAATTTCTGGTATTCATCTGTACCAGTGGCTGGTACTCGTCTGTATCATTGCTTGAAGTGCTCGTCTGTGTTTCATTGATCATCATCTGATACTCGTTTGTATCATTGACTCATTACACTCGTCTGTGTTATCTTGATGATCATCCAATACTCGTCTGTATTGAAGAGGTTTAAAATCCTGGCTGTGGGAATAAATTTTAAAATGGTTACCGGTCCTGGCGTAACAGGTATATCCGAAGGAGACTCATCTGTCTTAAGTCATATGTTCCTGCAAAGTATATGAGGGCTCGTATGTCCAGTTCCTGGCGTAACAAGATTGTTCGAAGAAGACTCGTCTGTCAAAGTATTTTGATTCCAGATAACAGTTTCAACCTGGAAGGAGCTCGTCTGCTTTCTCTTCACTTCAATAACCAAAGCGTCATTTGGTTGGGTTTATTTCCCAGTTTCTGCATTCTTCGTCAGAGTGCAAATTTCAGGTCTTCTTGGTATTCAACCACAATTTATCTTGAACGGTCGATAGCCTGTGCTACCGTCATTTTCAGATTAACAGATGTTTGAATAGGGGCAGCTGTAACACCTCAAATTTTCCCTATTCATTTTAAGCATCATATCACATCATATTCATCATGAACATACCATACTCTTAGCATCCTAGCATGGAAAGATGAGGCATAACATTTCTCATGACCTAGCATTAGGCATATGATCATCTAGGGAGGATCTTGAAGCATTACAAGCCATGACAAGGGGCTCAATGGATTTGTACAAGTCCTATGAGGAGTCTACATTGCATTTACAAGTTCAAGTTCATTTACAAAAGCTCAGAAGGTTGGAAGTCATCAGGGAATCCAGGCTAGGGCAAAGCTCCTAAACAATGGTCCTAAACTAGGGTTTGAGTTTCAAGCATGAAAACCTCAAAACTTTGGCCATTTCAATTGGGCAAAGTATTTTACAAGTTAAGAGGATCCTACGTACCAAATTTGGTGAGAAAATTCCTTGTGGAAGTCAAGCATTTCTTCAGTTGCTTGCAGATGAAGAAACTGGTCAACTGTGCCTTAAAAAAAGTCAACTGTGTGATTTCAAGGGGTCCAACCCCATTTTTCTAGCCAAGGGATGTTCTTATAATGTTAAAAGAGGATTGGCAAGTTCAAAGATCAAGAATCATGAGGTTTTGAGGTGTTTTGCAAAATTGGTGCAAAGTGGGTTATGGAAAATGCCATTTTTGGCAAGTTTTTGCCCTAAAATTCAAGTGAGCATAACTTAATGAAAAATTCTTCAAATGGACCAAAGTCAAACATGAAAGTTGGATATTGAGGCCTCCCATTTTCAAAAAGTACAAGTATTTTTTCATAGCCTTCATGGTTACAAAGTTATGCCCCTCGAAAATTTCATCAAAACTAGGGCAAACTTGATTTTTTCATATGTGCACCAAAGCAAAATGTCATGAAAGTTAATTTTGAGTGTTGGTATGGATCAAATAATGTTGCAATGTTACAATGCAATGCAAATGGCTCACTTTTCTCCAATAAATACCTCAAATTCGTGCACAATAAGAATTTCATTCCAAAAGTGCAAAAAGTGCATGTTCATGAAAATTGTGTGACATCTTCATCCAATGGCAAGGATCTGTTTGGTTTAAGATTAAGGGTGGGATTGTAAGTGCACATGGGCAAGTGGCAAGGCAGTCTATGAAGTTTTCATGAGATCACAACAAATTGGCCAAATTTGCAAAATCACTCACACTCTCTCTTCTCACGTGCAAATCCTCCCATTCTCTCATCATTTCCTCATGACATGTTATAAAAGCAAATTAGGGTTTTTGGGGATCCAACTCTCTCTCATTTCTCAGCTTCCAAGTTTTTGCACAATTTGCATTTTGATTCGAATCTCTTCACACACTTGCTCTCTTCAAAAACAAACCACAAATCCTTCATCCTTGAGAGCTTAAGATCACAATTCTCTCCATTGTGCAAGCTATTTCTCAAGATCAAGTACCTTGCCATTTCAGGGTAGTGGGCTTCAAACTATCAGATCCAGCAAGATTCAAGACTCTAGTTGCATTTATTTTGCAACTAGAGTGCATTTGGAGTGGATTGGCTTCATTATCTTGGCTTCTCACAAGCTTTTTCAAGAACTGCAAGTTTCAGGTGAATCCAAATCTTCATATTTAAAAATGAAAATAGTTATGTGCATTGTAATCCTCTTGTCATGCTGATCATTCTGCTGGTTTTAGTTTTGAATTTAGTGCATTATTGAGCTTGTATTGTGGATTTGAATTTTCATGGTGTCAACTGTTTGTTCACGATCCAGAGAATCCTTTGATCCATTGAAATTTTCATTGTCATTTTTGAGCTCAGGGTAGTTTGATTATCCAATATTGAGCTTCTTGTCCATTTTTATTAGGGTTTGTTCTTGGTGTGAGTTTTCCGGTGCCGGAGCCCTAGCTCCGGCCACCGTATTGGGCTCCGGTCACCGTATTCTGGGCATTCTTGTTAGGGTTTTCAGAGGTTGAAGACGAGTCCTCCACCCTTGGATCTTTCATCTCCATGCTCAGGATGGTGCCACGTCAATTAATGACACTTGCTCTCTCTCACGTGCCTTTCCATTCTAATTTTCATTCTTATTAGTCTTCATGTTATGCACCTCACAATAACTTGCATGCTCCTCAGCTCTAATCCTATCAATTTGCCACATCATTTAATGAACCTACTCACAGGATGTGTCCATTCAATCCGATGGTTTGTGTTTTTTTCCATATTTTCCTTGAATTTCCACCTTCATATTATACACCTGCGCAGATTTGGGTGGGCTTTCCCTTCTATCCGCACCCCCCTTTGCTCTAAGCCCAATTGTTTTGCACTGAATCCTCTGCTTTTCTCACCCCCAACTTATTTCTTCATTTTTATTTCTTTTTCTTTATTTCATTTTCATACCATTTTGGTTTTCATTTTTTAAAATTACTTCTAAGTGTCCAAAAATTCTGAATTAATTCATGGAAGTCAATTTGAGTTTTCTTTAATTTTCTATATTTTTCTTTTCCATTTATTCTTAATATCCACGTGTCAATTAATTATTCATCTTAATTAATTCTTTTTAATTCCTTTTTGTGCATGCTGCCTTGTCCAATTTCCATAGTGATCATCATTTTGAATTTCTTGTTGGTTCTTTTTGCTCTGGATTCATAAGAAGATGTAGTTCATGTGTGATTTTTGCCCTGATTTTTTAGAAACTTGTTCATTTGGTTTTGGTCCTTGACTTGTCATTGAAGTTTCTTAACCCTAGTTCATGATTGAGCCCTCTTTTGACTTGCATAGCTTCTGAATTTCTTCCTATCCTTTTGCCATCTTGTTATATCATGTTTGAAGGTCTCTTGTCCAACGTTGTGGAATTTTTGGGTGCTTTGTTGATTTGATTTGAATTTTGTTCCTTAACTTGTCCCATTTTTGCTTCCTTTTGATCATAAGTTCTCTTATTGGCTTAGAAGGGCACTTGTGCCAACTTCTTTTTCTCATTTGGGGTCTCTTTAGGGTATTGATGCCTTTCTGATCTTGGTTTAGGGTTTGTGTCTTGGAAATGTTGTATTTGGTTTGTCTTTTGAAGTTCTTTCTTTCTTATGTGCATCCACCTCACTCCTTTGCTCCTTTCCTCTCACAATATGATTGTGTAGCTTTGTGTGTTGCACCCCAAAATTTGCCCTCACAAGACAAGACTTTGTGTACTAGGAGGATCACAAGGTTCACAAGACAAGACTTTGTGTACTAAGAGGTTCACAAGGTTCACAAGACAAGACTTTGTGTCTTATGAGGTTCACAAGATTCACAAGGTTCACAAGACCTCTCATGAGGTTCATGAGGTTTACAAGGTTCACAATTAGTCAGAAGATTTGACATTTCCCTCAGACAATGCATCCTCCTAAGCAATGCATCCTAAACTAGGGTGTTGACTTTAATCAGGCTAAATGGACTTCCAAGACTTCAAGTGAGCTTCATAACATCTTATATGTGTTTAAGAATCCCCATGACAAGTTTCAAGACTTTTCCCAAAGGTTTGCTCAGTCAGATGATCAGATAGGTCAAAATTAGTCAAAGTAGTTAAAAAGTCAAACTGAGGTCAACTGTGGTCAAACCAAAGTCAAACTTCATTATTTTTTGCCAACATCAATTATATGAAGTAAAATTCATCATTTGATCAAGGGTTGATCATGATTCATCAAGGAGATTTCAGATCATCAAGAATCAGGAGTTTCTAAATTAGGGTTTCCTTAGGAAAAGTCAACTGAACTTTGACCAGCCATAACTTTCACATGCTTCATCAAATTTTTCCCATACAAAGCTCATTTTGAATGAAATTGAATTCTCTACAACTTGGTGTCTCACAAGCCAAGCCCAAAAATGCTTCATTTGGAAGGTATGAGCTAAGACATTATAGGTCCTTTTGAAAGTCAACAAAAAGTCAACAACTTCAAAAGGGCATAACTTGAGAATGGTAAAAGATATGGACATTAAACCAATGGGGTTGGTTAGAGGACTCTTTAAGCTTTCCAAAATGTCCAAGAACACCCTCATAGCATTAAAATTGAAGTATTTTTGCCCTTGCAAAGTTGGGAAATTTTTGGGAGGTTTATGAAGCAAATAGGGCTTTAAAACCAAATTCTTCCAAATGGGCTTGCAATTTTGTGATCCAAACTTCAACATGACATCATGCACGACCCAATCCTCATTTATTCATATTTTTATTATTTTCATTTTAATTATTTTGATTTTATTCATTTAAAATCATTTTAAATCAAAATAAAATATGAAAATTGAATATTTAAAAGTGATTCTTCTTCTAGAAGCTCTTAATGACCATTTAAGTTGATTTGATGCTATACAAATTCGTGCTAAGGCATTATAGCATGAAAATATTTGATTTTTTGACTAATTTGGCAAGGAGATTTCTTCACACTCAAGGTATCCATTAAGCCCACAAATCCACCACTTTTCTGACCTAATTCCATTCTTCTATAAGTATACAAACATATCACAATGCAAAGGGACGAATTGGCAGCCTCAAACCATAATTTCAAACTTCACAAAATCCTTCAAAAAATCAATTTTCGGTTTCAATCCTAGAAGAGGTTTCAAGGTATTTTAAGAACATCACAAGCTTCCTTAAGCTTCCCTGAATCGAAACCAATCCTCATATGCCTCTGAACCATGTCATAATGCATAACCCGAAGCATATATGTTCTTAAAATATTTTTCTTCGATTCATTGAATTTGTCTATTTATAATGAATTTTGGATGTGTATTAATGTTTTTTGTTGTCTATAGATGGTTTCTGGATTGTTTGGTGAAGAACTATGGCCGAATCGTGAAAATACCATAGCTAGGGTTTTAAGCTCCAAATTGGGATTCTGTGATTTACCTAATTTAAATGGATTCTAATGACATGGTCTTGTTGTATGAGTCATGAGGAACTCATTGATGTAATTAATTTGAGGAAATTGTGCTTGTTGTATGGTATTTGATATTTGCAGGATTCATTGGCAAGAAAAATCGCAGGTAAAGTCAAAACAAAATTCGCAGCAAAATTCGTATATCCAGAGGTAGAAGACGAAGTCTGCGCGCGAATTTTAATTTTAAAATATTGTCTTATTTTATTATGTTTGGTTTCCATTAATATTACAAAGAAAGCAACTGGTTCAGTTGGTTGAGGCGCGCGCGTATGAAGCAAGGGTCAAGGGTTCGAATCCAGCCAGGAACAAATTTTTGTTTCAATTTCTTTTGTTTTTGCAGGATTGGAATAAAACAATTGTATGCTATTCTCTATCACCAGCGCGCAGCTGGCCCAGTGGCTGACTTGCTGGTCTTGGAAGTGTGAAGCCTAGGGCCTGGGTTCGATCCCAGCCCCAGGTATGTTTTCTTTTCTTTTATTTTGTTCTATATTTTATAATTAAACTTAAATAATTTCCTTAAAAATGTTAAAATAAATATATGTATTATTTGTTATATCCAAAATTCATTTTTTCTAATCAAAACTTTATTTCAAAAAAATAATTGTTTATATATTATATGTTCATATTATTTAAATATATATATAATTTGAATTTATTTTGTAAATTAATTACTTAACCCTAATATTTTCTAAAACCCTAAAAATATTTTTATAAAACCTAATTATATTATAACTTTTAATTTATTTATTTGTAAATTTTAATTATGTATATTTATTTTATAATTTGTATATAGTCTTTATATGTAAATAATCTAATTAATTAAATAACTCCAATTTATTTTCCTAAAAACAAATTAAAAATTTTAATTTTATCTTATGAATTTAAATTATGCTCATGTAATTATAATTAGATTTTTTTTAATATGTGTATAAAATTAAAGTAATTAGATTATTAGTCATATTTTGTTAATATATAATATTTATCATTTATTTCTCTTATTAATTAAAAACCTTAAAAAGAATTACTCATTTAAAATTGAAATTTTTATATTATTATGCTAATTTCTTGTTCTTATATTTATTTTGTTTATTATTACTAACTTCTTTATTTATTTATCTCTTATGTGATTATTTATTTTATTATTATTATCACTAACCCAATTATTTATTTATTTACTTATTTATTTATTATTTTAATTATTATAATGTAATTGTTATCCATTATGTAATAGTTGTAGTAATTTTTATTATTTATTTTTAAATGCCATGGTTAGTAAAATAGGGAGTGTAAAACATGTTTGTATTTAAAAATCAATTTAGATCATTAATTTAAAGATAAATATTTGAATTGGTACACTCACACACGTAAGTCGATCTTGGATGGCCATCTCACTTCTTAAGGGTTACCTCTCAAGTTGCCTAAACAAAAGGTCAAGTAAAGTGTAAAGCAAAGTCCCTCATCTCATATCATCTAGTCCCTTAACAAATAAAAAAGATCAAGTCCCTTTGTGGTTGCCTTCGTAATGATCTTGTCCCTTTCGAATAAAGATGATAAGTCCCTTCGAATTGCTAAATACACCTTACAGTTGCCTAAATAACAGTTGTCCCTTCATATGTCCCTCACACATCCAAGGTAATGACTACCTATTCCTTAATAATAGGGATATTCTTACCACTTAAAGGATATTTAAGAACATAAAAGACTTAACTTAGGGTAGGTTCCTCTTATGTACTTGCTCACTTTTCAAAAACATTTCAAACACTTCACATTTTCAAGCAATTTTCAAAACAAAGGCTTTATATATATCCGTACATGGATCATTATAAAGTACTTAAGAAAATTTCTAAACACACACTACACATTTCAAAAACAATTTAAAGTGAGCTAAGTAACTAAGAGCCCATGGATAACCATGGATGTAAAGGGTGCTAATACCTTCCCTTTACATAACCTACCCCCCGAACCCAAAAATCTTTTAAAGGTCTTTCCTGTTCTTTTATGCCTTTCCTTTGGATAAAATAAAAGTCGGTGGCGACTCTTGCTATCCGCAACATTTCACTAAAGTCAGTTCTCCCACCGTGTTACATTGTGCTTCTCTTCTCTTCATCTTTCTTGCTTCTTAAGCATTTCTTTAACTTGATTTGGTTCTGGTCTTGTGCGTTGAGCTCATGTTTTGTGTATTTTTGCTTTGCATCTTCTTAAGTTTTCTTTGCTTTGCCATGTGATTCATGTTGCCTCATACTTGACTTGTATGCTTCTTTCCTCATTCTTGTGACTTGCATTTGCATTGAGCATTTGTATGTATGACTTCACTTCTGTTTGTATGATGTTGGCATGTCATTATGTTCATTTTGTTTTGCTTGTATGCTTTTGTCACTAACCATTTCAGGGGCTATGGTAAGTGGGAGGTGTGGATGTGATTCCCACATCTCCGAGTCTTATCTCTTCTTTTCTTATCATTACTTGTTCTAACCTTGTGATTGATGGGCTTAGGCCTTACTTCCCTCCTCTTCTATTCTTCTTTCTTCTTCTTCTCTTCTTCTTTCTCTCTTCTTTAGGATAGTAAACCTCACTAACCTAGGATTTCCATGCATGACAACACTTAGGATTCTTTAGTCCCCCATTAGACTTTTACCTTTGTGATCCTTTTGGTTTCTTCTCTCTTCTCATCTCAAAACCCTAAAAAGCACTTAATAAGGTTTGAAGTGATACCTTGAGCAATAGCCTTATCCCATGAGATACTTGTAGTCTTCCCATCTTGGGATAATACAAGCTTATCTTGTGATGCACAAGTCTGATCAAGATATCATCTTCACCAAGAAAATCATAAAAAACACTTCTTCACTGTAAATACCAAAAACACTTAATAAGTTAATGAGTTAGTGAGCTTAGGGGATCTTCTCCTTACTTGAGTGTGCTTGTTCTATTATTCCATCTTGGAATGTAGTGACAAGTGCACATTCCATGGAAAAGAGTTTGAGTTCACTTCCTTGTGACACACTCATAAAAAAGCTTCTAAAAAACACAAACAAACAATAAGCGTCTTTCCTTCGAGAATTCTTTTTTCATCCCACTCACTCCTTACGTACAAACTTGCTTCTTCTTGTCATTTTTCAAGACAGTTACGCACTCGTCGTCCGAGTCTGCAACACCTGAGCATTGGCATAGGCAGTTCAAGCCTTAAGACACAAGCAATCCTTTCCACCCCTAGTTAGGGGAACTACGGCGACTCTGATCCTCATTGTCCAGATGAGGTACGTAGGCGGCGGGGTAGGGCCCGTTCGAGCACAATCTTTATTTTCCCTACATTTTTTCCTTTTCATTTCTTTTCCAGTTCCCTTTTATTTCTTTTTATCCAGTTCAGTTCCTTTTCTTCGCAACAGCTTTCATTTTCTTCACCCTTTGAAATAGTTTCTTTGCAAGCGTGGATCCCGTCGGGTACGTCGAACTCAGTCTCTTTGGTTCGCAGGACCTGTGTCCTTCCTTTTCTTTTCTTCTGGTTTGTGCAGCATTACCATTCTCGTTCCTTCGGGATAAAAATGCCTGGCTGGTGACTCTACCTCTTTCCGCGCCACTTTCGCGTTTGTACCAGGATGGAAATCCGGGGAGCGACGCTCTGCCCTTGGTGCTCTGAGTGCACCATCTGATGTCTTCTAATTTCAGGGCAATCAATCTCTTAGCCCAGTTCCTTGGCTGATGAGGGTTCAGGAAAGTATCATATTTGGGCAAGTGTCTTAGCAGCCAACAGTAATAGAGGGGAGCACAACATCTGACCAGTCTTCCTCTTTGCTTCTGATTCCTCTGGTGTACTGAATAGTAGAAGTCTCCAAGCAAGGTAGGAACTGGGTTCCTCAGTAAGAATAGGTGAATAGCATTCTTGCTCACAAACTTTGGCTCATCTGCAAATAAGATAATCCCATATATGCTGAGTGCCAGGAGTGCACAAACAACATCCCACTTCCCTACTGCAGCATGCAGGGTGGCCTGAGAGATCAAGAAGTCCAAGTGAAGGCCTGGAACCCCAGCCTTAGTGGTCATACTCTGATCAATGAGGGAAGGCTCTAAATGCAATGCCCTGGCTATGTCTTCATTCTTGGGAGCAACCATCTCAGGGTTGAAAGGAATCCCTCTCCTGATGGGAACTCATAACAACATGGAAAATTCTTCAAGTAGAGGTCCCAACTGAAAATCAGGAAATGTGAAGCATCTGAGAAGGGGATCATAAAACTGCAAGCAAGTGTGAATCATGCTCCTTTGGGATGCATCCAGGTCCATGATCATGTCCAATATGCCTCCATAATGTTCCCTGAATAATGGAACATGATCAAGGGTAATGAGAGACTGAATCTGTCTAATGCCTATCAGGGTGGGCTCAAAGAAGGGGTATGTGATGTTGCTCTTCCTGGAAGTGTCCATGCTGATAATGGATGCTGCTGAGGAAACTGAGGAGAAGCCCTGATGAAGGTTGCTTGCTGAAAAACTGATGAAGATAACTGAAGGAGAGACTCTGACAAACTGATGAAGGTGCTGGAGAAGATAACTGAAGAAGTCTGAGTAGCAGAATGGGTCAAAACCAAACCAAAGATAATAAGGTGGATACCCTGTAAAACAAATAGGAAAATGTTAAATGATGCAAAAATGATGTATGCAGAATGATATGCAAAGGATTTGTGATCAAGTGCTGGATCTGGTATTTTCCTTGATAAGGTTCATGTGTGTTCATAAGTCTGGATGGAGGCTTAGAAATCCAGTAAACAGGTGGGGGACTCAAATAAAGAGTCACAAATCCAGGGTTTCACAAGAACTGTCCAAAGTGATGCATTCTTAAAACAAAATTTGTAACAGGGTATGATGTGGCCAAGGGTTCCTGTAAACCTGCAAACATCCCAACCCTCTCACATGTATTGTTCTAGAACAAAGATCCTCAGACTTGGATCAGTTATGAGAAGTGTAAACACTTCTAACCCGAAGGTACAGTGTTTACAAAAATCATAAAAGATCCTCCTCTAATTCACCCCAGATGCTGAAGGTCATAAAAGGTCATCCAGATTTAGAAGGCTTCCCAGATAGCCCTAGTACTACAATAAATCCGTAGCACAAATTTCTCAAGAAGAAACCCATGTCTGAACCGTGTTTCATATTCCCGCACCAGGCCGAAATGGAATGGGAAAGAATATGAAGCCACTCTAGCCTATGTGTCACTCAGGTCCCCGGTATAGGACTTTAATCACTCAATGATCCCCACCCACCAAGGAAAACACAGACCCAACACATGATAATGACAGTATGAAATGCATAAAAAACTGTAAATGAAAGCAATAAATAAAGTTGTACAGAAAGCAATAAAATAAAGCAATAAATGACAAGCACAAGTAGCACATAACACCCCCGTAAACACAAATCAAACAAGCGCTAGGAGGAACCTACAAAAAAACCAGAAGCCCTGGTTGCAAATATAAGTTCCCCAGCAGAGTCGCCAAATATTTGCATCCCGGTACAAGCGCAAATGGTCGGCGAAAAGAGAAATGAAATGAACATGAATAGAGTCTCCAACTAGGCATTTTTATCCCGAAGGAAAGGTAATGCTGCATAAACCTAGAAAGATATGGAAAATACGGTTGCAAACCAGAGAAACTGAGAAAGGAGGTTGGTTACAACCTGGGAAGCTATTAGCACCCAGATTGTCCGTCGTACTCGACGGGATCCAAGCTTAAAAGATTCTATTTAAAAGGAGTAATGTATGTTCTATCTGTGTGCAAAAGCTAGAAAAGAATATACAAGTGTCAGTGCAAAAAGGTGAAGTGAAATGCGCAGGAATGAGGCTTTTAAAAGAATGCTGAAAGAGGGGGAAGACACAGAGATTTTGTTCGATAACAGTTAAGTTATGCCTACGTATCCTCTTGTGCAATGAGGAAGTCAGAACACCGTAGTTCAACTCAAAGAGACTGAAAGATAAAATTGACTGTGAACTGCTTACTTGTCTATGCTCAAGTGTATGACTCGTCTGGCCCGAAGGAGACGATTATTGTTTGTTTTTGTGTTTTCAGTTTTGTTATTGTTTTTGGTGTTTTGCATAAGTTAATGAGCCTAAGCCTAAATCAAAGGCTTGTAAACTCAGTATATCCTCCCTTGATTAGGGATAATGAGAATACTTAAGTGTGAGATAAGCACCTCAACTTAATTACCATGATGATGTAGGATTAAGATCATTAACCTACTTGTGATTATTTAGATGTTTTTTGGGTTTTTGTTTAGTTTCAAGTAATGAGTTTAAGCCATAATCAAGGATTAGTGAACTCATTACACCATCCTAATAGAAGGATAATAGATGAGAACACTTAAGCTGAGGAAGATACCTCAACTTAATCCATGATTAGGGATTAAATTCATTAGATGACAAGCATTTATTAAAGTGGATTTTAATTAAGAGATGAGATTAAGAAGTGGATTTTATGGTTTGTAATACAACTTGAGGGGGACTTGTCCATTAAACACTAGGGTTAGTCCTTCTTAACCATAAAGGAAGAATTAGAACCCTAATGTAAGGCCCAAGTTACAAGTTAATATCTTAGTGATTATTAGATGGATTGATTAAGAGGTTTAAACAAATTAAGGGTTTAACACTTAGGATTAAAGTTATACACTCCATCCTAAGAGAAGGATGCAAGCATAACCCTAATTCCAAAGTCCTAAAGCCTTAAAGGTTTAGTCTCTAATGATGGGATGAGAGAAGAGACACAAAGAAGACTCAAAGGTAAAAACTAAGGGGGGACTAATCACAACCCTAATTATTATCATGCTTGGATTTTCCTATGGTTTGTAAGGCTTGAGAAGGATCTTCAAGAAAGCCACCAATGGAAGAAGCAGATGGAAGGAGGAAGAAGCAGAAGAAATAAGTTACTTACTTCATTGAAGAAGATAAGTAACTTAGAGAAAGAAAGTGAAAGATGAACATCAATGAGCAAGCCCACTCAAGGACAAATAAAAATGAAGCAAAGATGCATATGAAGAAGATGAAGAGAAATGAGAAGTGAATGCAAATTCACTTCTCAAATTAACTTACCACCTGAAAATGTTAGCCCAAGATGCATAAGGAAAGAAATGAAATGGAATGAAGCATATGCAATGACCAAGATCAAAACCAGAAGCATACACATGATGTAAATGATGCTATGACATGATGCAAAGGCATACCAAGTGCAATGAATTGTCATACAAGGAATGAATGCAAATGGATGCATGCTTTGAAGTTAGAAAGCACATGGATGTTTATGAAATGAAATGGAGGCAAAGCATAGCAAATTTATGAATAAATGAGCAAGAAATGTTCAAGCAATGTCTTAAGATGTCTAAGATGGCATAAAAGTGCTTAGAATGTCATGGAAAGTTCATATGTTCATGCAATGCAATGTAGGACGCAAGTAAGGATGCAAAATTAGGGTTACATGAAAAGATGAGATGCAAATGATCAAAACAGAAGAAATTCACATGATAAAAATTTGCAAATGTTCTCAAACAAACCCTAACCCCATATGATATCACACCCCAAAGAAGAAGGTCTAACTCTTAACCTAAAGAAAGTTATAATTTTTCTAAGTTAACTAGGGTTTTTGGGTACCTTAAGAGGAAAAATGCAAATCAATTTGAAAATGAAAGATAAATTCATGACAAAAATATACTAGATACTACATGTTATGTGGAACATAATGCAAAAATAATCATCATCAAATCCTTCATGGTTAGGCAGAAAAGATTTTTCAAAGTTAGGGTTCTAAAAAGGGGATTTTATGAACCCTAAATTCAAAGAAAATGTAAAAGTAGGTTCAAAACCAAAAAGAAATTTGTATGAATGGTTTGAAAATGTTTCTAAATGTCTTAAGGTGAAATGTGAATTTTTTGGTGATTCTTAGAAACCTAAATGGTATTTTAATTAATTAATTTCCATTAATTAATTAAAATAAACATTTAAATATTTAAAAAATGCTTTTTAAATGCAAAAAATAAAATAAGAATTTTTTTTGGATGAAGAAAAATATTTGAATCAGAAATGCCAAGTTTGAAAATTTTTGGGTGAGTTTTGATATTTTAAAATAATTATGCAAGAAAATACAATTTAAATGAAATAAAAATCAATTAAATAGAAAGTATGAGGATCCAATGGATGGGATTCAAAGCTGAGAGAAAAGTGTTGACTGGCGCGCAATTTTATGGCCTTGATTTGTCCTGGCTAATTAATTCAAATTAAATTAATTAAATGAAGGTTAGGGTTTAATGATCAATCTGGAGCGTCCAAACACGCGCGGGAGACATCATCCAAGGGCTAGAATTCAAAACTGCCTAATCACCTGAGATTAACCCTAATTAATCTCAGGTGGCCGGAGAAGACTTCCGGTCGTCTTCTCCAGCGAGACCAAACTACAATCTTCTTCCCTAGGCCATTTCAGGAGCTCTAAAGCTCCAGATCAAATCCCCAAACCTTCTCAATCCTGAATCTACCCTCAAAACAAATTTCTAATGGCTCAAACTCAAGATACGATTCAAAACATCAAAAACTGAAAAAGTTTCAGAGGCACGGTACAACCTTAATATTCAACCATTTTTAAAACTAAACACACCACAATGATCAGGGAGACACAAAGAACAATCTAGGAACTTAAAATATCATTTCTGGAAAAAAAGTTCATGAGGTATACCTGAGCTGGAGCTTTGCAATCTGAGCTATCTGGCCTCCTCTTTGGTGCAAAAATCCTCCACTTGATCCCCTGATGATGTTGCAAGGCTTGGAATGAGTTTAAATGAGCTGGATTGAGAGGTAGCAACTCAACTGGTCCAAAATAGTGTTTGTGTTTGACTGACTTTTAGGACTTGGCAATGGTTGGGAAATGATCTATGGATGATGGTGAGGTGATCTATGGAAAAATATTGGATGTTTGATGCTTGTGCAGTGTGTTTCGAAGAGATGAAGGTTGAGGGTGATTTTTGTGAACTTGGCTTGTGTATGGTTCTGAGCTCCAAAGTTATGTGAATTGGCTTGCTTTTGGTCCACATAACAAGTCTCTATTGGCCAGAGAGTGGGTGGTGGCCTGTGGTGATTGGTATGGGCAAGTTGCAAAAAAATCAATTTGTGTGTACTTGAGGTATGGGCTATGGCAGGTGTTGTTCAAGGGCATGTCTTGGTTCAGCATTGATCAAGGAGGTCCATAGAAAATGATTTGGGGTGCTGAAGCAAGTGTATGAGAAGATTCATGCCATTTTGCAAATTTGAAGAGCTTTGGCCCTTTTTGAATTTCTTGAAGTTCAAGGCATGAAAATGAATGATTCTTTGGGCAATTCTTATCACAATGAATTGTACCATGTTTGTATGATGCTTAGAGATGCATTAGAGGTCACAAAATGACTTGGCAAGTGGTTTTGCAAAAATCCCTCTTTGGTGTGAAAGTGAAAATTATAGGATTTTTGCCAACTTTGTTAGATCATAACTTAAGTTCCATAATGAATTAGAACATGTTCTTTTACATTTTGAAAAGGGAATGATCCAATCTACAACTTTCATGACCAACAATTTTTCATTTGAAGCATTTTTGGTTGAGAAAGAGGAGGTTGAAGAACTTTTCCAAAATGGAAAGTTTCCATTACAAGTCATTTCCATTTTTGGCAACTTTTGGTTTAGCTCAAACTTATTCAATTTTGTGAACTTCCAAGCACTTCCATGATCAAATAAAGATCATATAACTTTAATTTGATGAAAATACCCCTTTGGTTCAATTGTTGGGGGCCTCAGATGCCCTGATTTTGTTCTGACTTGCTCAAGAAGTTACCCAGTGAACAAATGACTTCCACAATGAATTTCTTCATAAAACTTGGTACACATGATCCTTATAACATCTTAAGAACATTAGAATCAATAATGGCCCAAAAATTTGGAGTTAAGGCCTATGAAACCAAAACCCTAATTTTGTTCATCTGTGTAGTGAAAACCCTAGGTCTGCTTCCATGCCTTGCCAGTTCTTGTGATTTCTTGACTTCCTTGAACTTTGAGGGATATAATATGATGATAGAACACACATGGAACCTCTTGGAATGATTGGATACCTTTGGAGTGGCTCAGATGGATCCTTGGATTGCTCAGATCACAAACCCTAGATGCAGATGAACTTGAACTATGCAGATGAAACAAAAATGCAATATGAGATGGTATGCTTAAACTTATGCAAAGATGAAAGATCACAAGCCATGGTGTGAAATTAGTGAGGGAAAATTTGGGGTGTTTACAGATGGGAACCTCAATTGCTTCCTACAAGCAAGATCGGAAGGTTGTGGAAGAAGGGAATGCCCAAGGCTTGGGCAAGCTGCTGAAGGTGGAAATGAAAGAAGACAAATTCAGTTTGGGTTACAGACCATCCCAACAAGTTCCAGAGGGAGCTGCTAAAGCTCCCAAGTTCATAAGTGGGGGAATGCTGACCCCGGATGCTGTCAACACTTTGGAAGACGAGGCTGAGAGCGACTACAACCTGGAAAGCAGGATCCGTCCAAGAGTCCCGGGCCAACAAGTCCTCAACTGGTCTTCCTAGGAAATTATAAGGGTTACTGTTGCAGAGTAATTATTATTTCTTGTTTTAAGCATGCATCACAGTCCTGCATCTTGCCCAAGATGTTTTGGACACATTTTGTAATAGGTCCATATGTATTTTGTGCAAATTGAATATTAAGGAACAATGGACACCTTTTTGCAAACAATCTCTTTTCGCTCACTGTCTTTTCATTTTTGTTATTTTCGCACAAAACAATAAATGACAATGTTTTTCTCAATAATAACTTCATTCCCTTTTTCTAAATAAGATAAAATCAATCACTAAAATGAACCAAATCTCAACCCTTGCAGAGATAGCCCTCCAGATTGCACTGACAACGACACTGCAATGACCTTGTATGACTTTGACAATCCGATTAATCAAGCAGATGAAGGGGTTGAAGAAGACTACGATTTACTTGAAGAGTTATCCAGGTTATTGAGACAAGAGGAAAATGTGATTTCTCTTCATCAAGAGGAGGTTGAGACTGTTAATCTTGGTACCGAGGAAGTTGTGAAGGAAGTGAAGATTGGAGCCAGTCTGCAAACTCCGGTAAAAGAATAACTTATCAGTATGCCGCGAGAATATGTCAATGTCTTTGCTTGGTCCTACCAAGATATGTCGGGTTTGGATACAGATATTGTCATGCACAGGCTGCCATTAAAAGAGGATTTCCCACCAGTCAAACAGAAGTTGCGCCGTACTTGCCCGAACATGGCCATGAAAATCAAAGAGGAAGTACAAAAGCAGTGGGACGCCGGTTTTCTTGCTGTAACTAGTTACCCGCCGTGAGTTGCTAACATTGTACCCGTACCTAAGAAGGATGGCAAGGTGCATATGTGTGTCGATTACCGGGATCTGAACAGAGCTAACCTGAAAGATGACTTCCCATTACCTCACATTGATGTATTGGTAGATAACACAGCTCAGTTCTCGGTATTTTCCTTCATGGACGGATTTTCTGGATACAATCAGATCAAGATGTCACCTGAAGACATGGAGAAGACAACTTTCATCACACCCTGGGGCATGTTCTGCTACAAAGGAATGTCGTTTGGGTCTGAAGAATGTCGGTGCAACATATCAACGGGCTATGGTAACATTATTCCACGACATGATCCATAAAGAAATCGAGTGTTATGTGGATGACATGATTGCCAAGTCACAAACAGAGAAAGAGCATTTGGTAAACCTTTTGAAATTGTTCGAGCGTCTGAGGAAGTTTCAGTTAATGTTGAACCCCAACAAATGCACATTCGGGGTACGTTCTGGTAAGCTGCTGGGTTTTATTGTAAGCGGAAAAGGAATTGAGGTTGATCCCGACAAAGTCAAAGCAATTCAGGAAATGCCTCCATCTAAGACTGAGAAAGAAGTTCGTGGGTTCTCAGGTAGTTTGAACTACATTTCAAGGTTCATATCTCATCTCACTGCAACCTGCGAGCCCTTGTTCAAACTGCTAAGAAAGGAACAAACAGTCAGGTGGAACAATGATTGTCAACGAGCTTTTAACAAGATCAAAGAATATTTGCAAGAACCTCCAATTCTCATGCCTCCAATTGAAGAAAGACCTCTAATAATGTACTTAACAATATTAGATGAATCAATGGGGTGTGTGTTGGGCCAACATGACGAGTCTGGTCTAAAAGAGTATGCAATATACTACCTAAAAAAAAGTTTACCGACTGTGAACAACGTTATTCACTGCTCAAGAAAACTTGTTGTTCTTTAGCGTGGGCTGCTCGCCGACTAAGACAGTGTATGTTGACTCATACTACCTTATTGATCGTAAAGATGGACCCAATCAAGTACATATTTTAGAAGCCCGCACTTACCGGAAGGGTTGCAAGGTGGAAAATGATTATAACAGAATATGATATTCAATACACCTCTCAGAAAGCCATCAAGGTCAGTGTATTGTCTGACTATCTGGCTGAACAACCCATTGATGACTACAAGCCTATGATATTTGATTTCCCTGATGAAGACATCATGTTCTTGAAGTACATATTTGAGAAGCCAACACTTACTGGAAGAGCCTATTCACACTGAAGGGCCTGATCCAAAAGAGGCATGGACTATGATGTTCCATGGGGCAGTTAATTGCAACGGTCGTGGAGTTGGTGCAGTACTTATTACACCCGAAGGAGTACATCTGCCTTTCTCAGCAAGGCTTACCTTTGCCTGCACTAACAATGAAGCAGAATACAAAGCTTGTATCATGGGTCTTGAGGAAGCCATTGACCTCAGGATCAAAACCTTGAATGTATTCGGAGAATCAGCTTTGGTGATCAACCAAACTAATGACAAGTGGTATACTCATCAAGAGCATCTGGTTCCCTACCGTGACTATACGAGGAGATTGTTGACTTTCTTCACAACAGTCAAGCTTGAATACATCCCTCGAGATGAGAATTAGTTTGCAGACGCCTTGGCCACCATTTCATCTACGATCAAATTACAGACTGCCAACCATGTGCCTCGGATTTTAGTATCCAGACTGGACCGACCAACATATGTTTTCTCTATGGATATTGTTACTGACAACAAACCTTGGTTTCACGAGATCAAATGTTTCTTGGAGACTCAGACATACCCACCTGGGGCATCGTCTAATGATAAGAAGACATTGAGAAGGCTAGCCGATAGTTTCTTCCTCAACACTGATGGCTCCTTATACAAGCGAAACTTCGACATGGTCTTGCTCAGATGTGTTGACAAGAAGGAAGCATACCTATTAATGCACAAAGTACACGAGGGTTCTTTCAGTACCCATGCCGGAGGACATATAATGGCGAAGAAATTGTTGAGATCAGGTTACTATTGGATCACAATGGATGCAGACTGTTGTGCCTATGCCAGAAAGTGCCATAAATTCCAGATCTACGCAGACAAGGTACATGTGCCCCCCAATCCTTTGAATATAATGTCTTCACCCTGGCCCTTCGCCGTGTGGACATTGATATGATTGGAAAGATCGAGCCAACTACTTCAAATGGGCACATATTCATCCTGGTAGCCATTGATTACTTCACCAAATGGGTTGAAGCAACTTCATATGCAAATGTCACCAAGCAAGTGGTAGCCTGATTTCTGAAAAGGGATATCATTTGTCGATATGGAGTTCCCGAGAAAATCATTACTAATAATGGATCAAATCTTAACAACAAGATGATGATAGAGCTATACCGGGATTTCAAGATTCAACATCACAACTCTTCTCCTTACTGGCCAAAGATTAATGGCGTTGTTGAGGCGGCTAACAAGAACATCAAGAAAATTGTGCAAACGATGGTAGTCACATACAGAGACTAGCACGAAATGTTACCATTCACTTTACATGGGTACCGAACTTCCAACATAACATCTACAGGGGCAACGCCTTATCAGTTTGTGTATGGTATGGAAGTCGTTCTACCTGTTGAAGTTGAATTGCCCTCCTTGCAGGTAATAATGGATGTGAAACTGGACAAAGCATAATGGGTCTGATCTCGTTATAACCAACTGAGTCTGATTAAAGAAAAGAGATTAGCAGCTATTTGTCATGGTCAGTTATATCAGAAACGAATGAAGAAATCCTTCGATCAAAAAGTCAGACCTCGGGAATATCAAGTGGGAGAGCTTGTACTGAAAAGAATCCTTCCTCTTCATACAAACCACAGGGGCAAGTGGACACCAAACTATGAAGGTCCCTATATGATAACTAAAGTCTTCTCGGGTGGATCACTGATGCTTGCAACCATGGATGGTGAAGATTTCCCATCTCCTGTGAATTCAGATGCAGTTAAAAAATACTTCGCATAAATGACCCGCTGGACATAAAAACAGAATTTAAGTCCAAGCAAAAATAGGGCATCCCGGCTAGTCAAAAACAGAATAAAAGACTCGGGCAAAAATAAGGGAAAAATTGAAGAAAAAAAATGTACACCCGCTGAGTTGAAAAGCCACATCGGACAGCTCAATCAAAAAAAGGGTATCCCGGTGGATTGAAAACCCGAAAGGGCGATCCACGCAAAATCAGGGAAAAAGCGAACAACTGCATTCTGTATTCGTCTGTATCACTCGCATAACATAACAAGCTTCAAAAGGACAAAGCGTCGGTCATAATCAACTTTCTTCAGAAAGCAAGATAAGAAGAGCGTTCAGTTCATACAGGTCATAGCAAAAGGAAGATTGAAGCATCAACTTCATCATTGCCAAATAGGACTTTTATTTTCTCAATTTTGTATAAATCTCGTCATTTCAGGGATTAACTTCTTCAGTGTACTCGCCTATTCAGGGCACACAAATCAATAAAGTCAAATATTCGTTCACACTTTTTTTTGTACCTTTTTGTTTTGTTTTCAAAATGTCCAAAGTTCGTAATACAACATTTGCATGAAAAAATATAAGCCATTTTCAATAAATGCTTGTAGGAAATATATGCTCTTAAGCAAACCTAACTCCTATGACGGAATCCGGTTGAGGATACCTCAGGGCACTTGTGCGTTTCCTTTGTTTGACAGGTTGCAGGTACTCAAGGTGAACGAACTTTTACAGTATGGGGCATATCAGGCACTATATCCCCAGCCAAGCCGGCAGTCGCATCATCAGAAGAACTACTCGACGAGAGTATTTCCCCACAAAGCTTTTTATCCCTCAGAGTATCCCCCGCAGAGCTGATCCTCCAGCGGATTACTTCCCAGAAGTTCTCTCCTCCCCAAGCAGAATCTCCAAAGCAATTCCTGAATCGCTTTTCCCCAGCAAGTTGTCAGATTTTCTCATCCCCAACATGGGATCCCCACAGAGCTCTCCCTACAGAGTTCTTTTACCCAGAATTCTTCAGAAAGATCGTGCAGTGATCCTCTCTCTCCACGGATCGCCCAATGATCCGTTCTCCCAGCAGATTTCAGATCACGGATCTCGTTTCTCTCATTTGCATAATCATAGCATCCATATCATTCCTCCCCAAACAGAGCGTAGCATTCCGTCTAATACGGAGCATTACGGAAAAAATCAAACATTTTCATGATCATAAGCCAGGTTCGAGCCAGTCACCTGCAAATACCAAAATCACTCCTCCAGCAATGCGTGAAAACTTATCCCCTACAGATAAAAAGCCAAAATATCCTTTTGCACTCTCAATACAAATACTTGTACATACTTACACACAATCCTTATGATAGATGTCCGTATCCCAATTATACATAATTCTTTGATACTCGTCCGTATCATACACATCTCCCCGAAGATCAATGCTCGTCCATATCTTACGCACCTCCTCAGCAACTGATACTCGTCCATATCATCACTCCTTAAACACGCGTCGTTGTTTGTTTCTATCGATACACGTCCGTATCGTGGTCCTAAGGATACTCGTCCGTATCTATAATCTATACACACTGTTGAAACACTTATAGCATTTTATTTTTAGGGCTTAAACACTCGTTCGTGTTTATCTATCCGCAGAAGTCGCCAACAAAATAAATTTCTATCCGACATCCGTCTTATGTCGCGATAATCCACAGCAGCAGTACCCTGATAGGAGACCGTCCTTCACCTCTTGATGACCGTCCCTCATCATTTATTTTGATGACCGTCCCTAATCACTTTAGTCGATGGTCGTCCCCATCGTTGATCTTTCTATCCGACATTCGTCCTATCTCGTGATATCTTTCAGCATCCGTCCCCTACTAGGTGATCGTCCTTCACCTTTTGATGACCGTACCTCATCATTCATCCGATGGCCGTCCCCATCGTCGATATTTTTATCCGGCATCCGTCCTATGTCGCGATAATCCTCAGCAGTCGTACCCTGCTAGGTGACCGTCCTTTACCTTTTAATGATTGTCCCTCATCATTTTATCCGATGTCCGTCCCCATCGTTGATCATACTATCTGACATTCGTCCTATGTCGTGATATCCTGTAGCAGTCGTCCCATGCTAGGTGACCGTCCTTCACCTTTTGATGACTATCCCTCATCATTGATTTATTTATTCTTCACCCGATGGCCGTCCCGGTCGCGGTTTCTTTATTCTTCAGCCTGACGGCCGTCCCCGTTAGTGCTTTTAAATCCCCGGTAAAGTCACTTTTCTTTACCCGATGGCCGTCCCCGTTGCGTATTCTTTATTCCTCAGCATGATGGTCGTCCCCGTCAGTGCGTTTCTCACAGTTTTTTATCCCCAGTTGTCATCCTCTACTCGATTGTCGTCCTCCCTCTCTACCATTTAATATTCACTCTATACTGTTTATTACAATTTATATCCCTTTTCTTCTTATAATAAAAAGTGCAAATTTTGGATTGTCTTGGTATTCAACCACAAGTTATCTTGTTTGTCTGTTAAGCCATGCACATACATCCTACACAGCTAACTCATGCTTGAAAAGGGGCAGCTGTAAACACCCCAAATTTTCCCTCTCTTTTTTCTCACACCTTGTCTTGTGATCCTTCATATTGCATAGCATAAGCATACCATCTCACACTGCATAGTTATTTCACTGCATAAGTTGCACAACTAGGGTTTGTGATCAGATGAATCTTAGAAGTGGTTTGAGCTATCTCAGAGGCCATGAAGCATTCCAGGAGGGTCCATGAGTGTTCTATGATCATATTATACCTCAAATTTTGCTTTGAAGTCACAAAATCTCAGAGGATTGCACAACCACCCAGGCAGGCTCAGGGCTCCTGCACAAATGACCAGAAATTAGGATTTAGGGTTTGAGACCCTTACACTCAAATTTTTTTCCATTCTTGATTCTATTGGTCTATATATGTTATAAGGATCATGTGTATCAAATTTGAAGCAAAAATTCCATGTGGAAGTCATCTGATCAAATGGTAACTTGTTGTGCAAGAAAAGTCATAATCAGGGCATCTGAGGCCACCAACAAGGGTTCCAAAGGGATATCTTCATCAATTTGAGGTCCTATGATCTTTATTTGATCTTAGGAATGCTTATAAGTTCACAAGATTGAAGAATTTTGAGGCATTTGAAAAGTTTCTATCTTTGGGCATGACTTGTAATGGAAACTTTCCATTTTGGGAAAGATCTTCAACCTCCTCTTTCTTGATCAAAAAGGCTTCAAATGAATTTTCCTCAAACATAAAAGTTGTAGATTTGATCTTCCCATTTTCAAAAGTACAATAACTCCTCTTGATTCATCCTAGAACTCAAGATATGGCAAGTCAAAGTTGGGAAAAAACTTGTAATTTTCAAGTTCATGTCAAAGAGGGAATTTTGAAAAATGGACTTTTAAGCATTCTAATGACCTATAATTCACTTCTACATTGCATAACATTGATGAGAAACATCTCAAGACCAAAATTCATTCCTTGCTTCACAAGTTTCATGAACAATTTCTTCAAAATGTACAAAGTTGTGAAAATGCAAAACCTTTGGAAACTCATGAATCAAGCCATACAACTCATCAATTTTGCCAAGGGTGCTCCTTGAACTCAGTTGAGGCAGCCCAAGACCTCAAATCACTTCTTCCATGGCCCATGATTCAAGTACACCATTTTTGACTTTTTGGCCAATGGAGCCATACCATTCCCATAGTGCACAACCACTCCTCTGACCTATCCCAATCTTTTATGCATTGCCTAAGGATCATAAAACATAAAACTTGAGGCCTTGAAACAACCTAACACTCAGATTGCACAAAAAATGTCAAAAACTTTCCCTCTTCGATTCTCACTACTCAGACATCAAACATCCAAAATTCTTTCACCATTCAATCACACATAACACAAGGAACATTTCCCACCCATCACCATGGCCTGAAACACAACATATCAAGACCTCATTTTCTGCTATATCAGAATTGGAACCCTCAAACCAGCCACTATAAGCTTCATCCAAGCACTCCATTAGCTTCAGGGGGACCAAAGGAGGCACTTTGCACCAAAGGGGGGCTTTGAAAGCTCAGATTCGAAAATCTTCAGTTTAGGTATCCATCAAGAAATTTTTTTCCAGAAACTTGATTTCTTGTTATAGAATGATTCTACATGCTTTGCTGATCATTCTGATGTGTTTAGAATTGAAAATGGTGTAGAAATGAGCATGTATTGTATCTCTGAAAACTTGCCCGTGAAAATGTTTTTGATTCGATTTGCATGATTCTTGTGATATAAATGATGCTTGATGATTGATTTTAGTTGTATGATGTTTGGGGATCATTTATGGGTAGGTTTTGTGAGCTTTAGTGGCTTATAGAAGAAGTTAGGGTTGGGGATGGCCGGAGAAGATGACCGAAGCTTATCTCCGATCACCTGAAAGTCATTAGGGTTTTATTTTCCAGTTTGAATATCATCCCTTAGATCATGCTTATCTTAGCTTATGGACGGCCCAAATAATTCATTAAACCCTAATTCTAATTAATTAAGTTAAATTATAATTAATTAGTCAGATTGAATCTAGACCCTTGGATAGCGCACGTATCCCATTTTTAAACCACAACCTTAGGATCAGCCTACCCCAAGTCAGGTGACTTGCATCCTGAACCATTGATCTTCCTCCCACGCAATCTTAGCCATCTGATCAGCATACTTCTCATTTCTTTTAATTTTAATTTTATTTTATTTCATTTCTTTTGTTTTATTTATTAAAAATACCAAAACAATTCCTAAAATTCTGATTTTTTGCATCATTGTTCAATTTAATTTTCAGAACCCAAAAACATTTTTATTTTTTATTTTTGCATCAAAAATATATTTTTAAATCATTTAATTGTATTATTTAATTAATTAATTCATTTTAATTAATTAAAAATACTTTTAGGTATTTAAAAATCACAAAAAATTTCATGAAGCATTCTTACATGTTTAGAACAATTTACAAACTCATTTTACAAATTTCTTTTAGGGTTTGATCTTGTTTAGACAATTAACCATGAATTAGGGTTTCTAAATTTCTTATTTTTTAACCCTAACTTCAAAAATTCATTTCTGATCAACCAAGATGAGTTTGTGAATGATTCTTTTTGCATTCTTTCATACTTGGCATGTAGAATCTAGAGTATTTACCTCATATTCTTGCATTGCATTTTCCATTTGTTTGACATTTTTCATGAAGTACCCAAAACCCTAGCCTAAATTAGAAAACCATAACTTGACTTTGGTATAGCTTCTGACTTCCATCTTTGGGGTGTGATCTTATGTGGGTTTAGGGTTCACTTGGTTGCAATTTCAATTTTTTTTATCATGTGTTTTGCTTCTGTTTTGATCATATGCATCTCATACTTTCTTAAAACCCTAATTTGTCATGTTCACTTGCATTCATCTTTGCATACCTTCATCATGTGAAATTGTCATGACATCTCATGAATTTGTATGTCATCTTAGATACCTTAGGACATGTGTGAACATTGGTTGATCATTGTTGCATTCATTTGGTATGTTTTGCATCCATTACATCTTATGTATGTTCATGTGTTCTTAAGCTTCTAACATGCTTGTTTTTGCATCCATCACTTGTATGATCATACATATGAATTGTACATGGCTTTGCATCTCTCCATAATACATTTGTATCATGTATTCACTTTTGGTTGGCATCATTGCATCTTCATCTTTGCATCATTGCATCTTATTTCACCTTATGCATTCATACTAACCATTTCAGGGGTTTCTGGTAAGTTGATCAGGATATGGATTTGCCTCCACATCCAACCTCTTCCTGTCTCTTAATTTGCATCTTTATTTGTATTTGAAGTGATTTTGACTCACTTATGCTCTCTCTTGCTCCTTTTCTTTCTCTTAGGTTACTTAACTTCTTTAGAAAGTAAGTAACCAATTCTCCTTTCTCTTTTCGTTTCATCTGCTTCTCCTTCCTTGGTGGCCATCTGAAGATCCTTTCTTAAGCCTCACAAACCATAGGAACATCCAAGTATGGTAACCTTAGGGTTGTACATAGGCTCCCCTAGTTTTTACCTTTGAGTCTCCTTGAGTCTCTTCTTCTCATCTCATAATCAAGGCTAAACAGTTAAAGTTTTGGGGCTCTGTATTAGGGTTATGCCTGCATCCTTATCTTAGGATGGAGTGTATAACTTTGATACTTAGTGTTAAACCTTTAAGTTGTTTACACCTCCTAATCAAAACACCTAATAATCATTAAGACTTAAGCTTGTAACTTGGGCCTTATATTAGGGTTACATCTCTGCCTGTTGGTTCAGAGGGACTAACCCTAGTGTTTAATGGACAAGTCCCCCTCAAGTTTAGTCTTACAAACATAAAATCCATTTCTCAATCCCACCTTTAATTAAAATCCACTTTAATAAAGGCTTGTTATATAATGATTTTAATCCCTAACCATGGATTAAGTTGAGGAGTCTTCCTCATCTTAAGTGGTCTCATCTATTATCCTTCTCTTAGGATGGTGTAATGAGTTCACTAATCCCTGATTAGAGATTAAACTCATTACTTAACACAAAACAAAATCCAAAAACACTTAATAATCACAAGTAGGTTAATGATCTTAATCCTGCATCATTAGGGTAATTAAGTTGAGATTTTCATCCCATACTTAAGTAGGCTCATTATCCTTAATCAGGGGTGATATAATGAGTTTACAAACCCTTGACTAAGGCTTAAGCTCATTATCCTATGCAAAACGCCTAAAACAATAAAAAATTGAAAACACAAAAACAAACAATAAACGTTTCCTTCGAGATTATTTTCTCATCACACTCACTCTGAAAACGAGAACTCGCTTCTCCCGTCTAATGCAAGACAGTTAGCACTCGAGTCAGACGAGTCATACACTTGAGCATAGACAAGCAAGCAGTTCACACAAAAGCAACCAGTCTCTTTGAGTCGAACTACGGTGTTCTGACTTCCTCGTTGCACGAGAGGATACGTAGGCATAACTTAATAGTTATCGAACAAAAGTTTCTTCATCTCCCCCTCTCCCCTTCCCAGTTTCTCTTTCCTTAGCCTCAATTTTGAGCACTCAGTTTCTTTTTGCACTGACACTCTGTACATCCTTTCCTCCCTAGTTTTTTATACACAGTTTAGCACATATACTATTCCCCTTTTAAACACAATCAAGTAAGCGTGGATCCCGTCGAGTACGACGGACAATCTGGGTGCTAATACCTTCCCAGGTCGTAACCTACCCCCTTACTCAGTCTCTTTGGTTCACAACCGTCTTATCCATATCTTTCCAGGTTTAAGCAGCATTACCTTTCCTTCGGGATAAAAATGCCTAGCTGGCGACTCTATTCAACCTCAACCTCCAACATCGCCGACGGTTCACGTTTGCACCGGGATGAAAATCCAGGGAGCGACATAGGGCAAAAGTCTATTTTTGGAAAATGACCTATAATATGAAATTTCCATTTTTAGCAATTTTTCAAGTCACATTCAACATAATATTTCATCCCCAAAAATGTTCCATATGAAAGTTTTCCAAACATGAAAGTTGAAGGTCTTTCTCTCCCCTTTCCAAAAAATACTATATTATCTCCATAGCATTTGTGAAACTCAAGATATAGCCAAAATATTTCAAGATATGTCTTAGGGTTTTCACATGTATTCAATTTTTCCACTTCTTTCAAAAAGCCTCAAATTGGTATATGTGTGCTTCTAATTGACAAAATCATATTACAACATCAATGCACACACATTTTGCCACAAAATGGGCTTTGTGTATACTTCATTTTCACAACAAATGGCCAAATTGCAAAACACATTAAAACTTGAGAAACAAGCCATCACAAGCCACATGATCATTTCAAATCTGTATTGCACATGATAAGAAGCCAATTCACGCAAATTTCATTTCCCATGCACGTGTGGATCATAACTTTCATACTTACTTGCATTTTAGCATTTCCCATCCAATCTCACTAAATACACTAACCTTGGGTCCCTAAATCTAGTTAGGTCCAAATGAATTGATACAAAAGCTTCAGATAACCATAGTTTGCGGAGAGTTTCATTCGTTGTTCAGATTGATCAAAATTTTCATTTTCATTCTTGCTTTCGATTCTTTCATTTCACAAGTGCCTTTTTCCTATTTCTTTCATAATCACACTCCTTGAAGATCATACAACACATATCAATCATCATTTGAAGCTTCACAAGGATTTCATAGGATCCGAATTTGAGTTTCACTTCATGAAATCTCAAGATTCGTACCATTTCCAAGCTCTAATTATATTTATTTTGCAATTAGAGGCTCCTAAGGCTCGATCTACACCTTGCTGGTGGTTTTCTAGGAGTATTTTTGAGCTCTGCAAGTTCTCAGGTTAGTGATGGATTAATGCTCTTAGAACTTAATATTTTGATGTGTGTATGACTCTCTGGATGTAGCTGATTGCATTGATGTGTTTGAATTTAATTATAGACGTGTAACACGTTCAAATTGTTGATTTGAATCAGATCTAAATTTTTTGCTTCGAATCTCTTTATTTAGGCATTTGTTTGTGAATTATGATTGGATATTGTGATCTTGAAGTCTTTTCGAGTTGATCTATGGTGGTAGTTTTTATTTCTGGGTGATTTTATGTTGAGGTTCGTCTGGAGCTAGGGCTCCGACACCAAAATGATTTACAGGTGATCAGAAGATGCAAGGAAGAAGATGAAGAAGAGCCATTGGATATATGGATTTGATGGTTGTTATGTTGCCAACACATAAAAACTCATGTGTAACACGCATGGTTTTATGTTTTCATTTTAATATTTGTGTGTTCCAGCTCATAATAATTGATGTGTACTTTGAAACTGATGCGTTCATTTTAAATACGTGTTTGATCTGTTGACTGGTTGTGATGCATTGGATCCATCTGATGATTGGCATTGAGTCATAAAGTTGACTGAAGGCCTTTGTGTGTTGACCTGCACGCTATTAGACTGGACCTAGACCTAAGTGATATTCCCACCCCCTTGTTGAGCCCATTTCAGAATTATAACATGAATTTTGCTATGTTTTCACCCCCCCCTCATTTTCATCATATTTCTATTTTATTTTCATATATTTCTCATTTTATTTTCTTAAAATCATCAAACTGCATTTTAAAAATTCACAAAAGTTCATGAACATCATAAATACATTAAAATAATTTTAATAATTTTTTTAATTTTGATTTTGAATATTTTTCATATCATTTTCATATTTTCTCTTTTATATCTTTTTAAAATGGTCCTTATTTGCATACATCCACTTCAAAAATTATTTTCTCATTGCATAAAAAATATTTTTGAACCAATCTTTTTGCATTCATTTCATGACATCCAAAACCTCTAAAACTATTTTTGTTTCATTTTTAAAACTTTTCTTAATTGCATTCAGGTCATCCATCTTTGCATGTTGATCATTGATTCATATGTGCTCCTTGCTTGATTGGTTGAAGTCCCTAACTTCTGAATTTTTGATTGAGTTTTTGATATGTGTTTGGTCCCTGGTTGTTGACACTTGTTCTTTATTTTCTTAATTTTTGAATTTCATTTGCTATTTTTTTGTTGCTTTTATTTGAAGGTACCTTACTTGATCCATACTTGATTTCTCATAACCCTAATTATATGAGGAACTTGTGCCATTCATTTAAGATCTTTTGTTTGTCTTTGAGTGACATGTTTATACTTGTATGAACCTTGGTTGATCATTGTTAATTGAATTTTATGTTTGTTGACCTTGTGTCTTATATGTTGTATCTTGCATGAACGTTTTGACCTAATTCTTTCACATGTTTTCATCTTATGCCTCTCATGATCTCTTGTGTGCTTCTACCATGATCATATCATCATCTAATTTTCATTCTAATCTATGATATGCTATTGAATCATCAATTAAAATTTATATTTCTATGCCACTTTGCATCATTTGCATTTCATTTCAAGTATGAAACATTCATATCCTAATGTGACATCTTCTTACATGTTTGCTAAGCTACTTGAACTTGATTGTCATGAAATCTTTCCATGATCATTTGGGCATCTTTAACATGTCATATTACGCATATGCTTCTGAATTTTACCATTCCATATCATCTTTGCATCTTCTACCTTCATCTTCACTTCACTTGGCTTATAACATGCATATGTGTTTGCATTTCTCTCCTCATATCTCATTATGCCATGAATTAAATCATGAATTTTGGTATGATCATTTAGGGTGACTTTAGGCATTTAAATGAGATGTTTTAGTTCTTACTTTGATGTTTGTTATTTTTCTTTGATCATGTTTATGCATCTTTGATTTCTTACTTCTTTTGAGCTTCTTTGAGCTTCTTCCTCTCTTTTGTACCTCTTTGCAAGTTGTTTGACTTTGATTGGGTTTTTTGAACTTGTTGTTTATTCTTGTGATGTTGTTCTGAATTTTAAGGTATTAGAATATTTGGTTTCATTTCATTTGTATGCCTTATGTGTTTGGCTTCCATCTTCCATCACTCGAATTTCCATGCTTCTTTTAATAACCTTGCAAGGGCTTTGGTAATGTAAGTTATGTAAAATTTACATTAAATTTGTAAAACAAATATAGCAACAATATATGTTTTTACAGGATCTTTGCAAAACAGAGAATACATAAAGCAAAGAATCCTTTGTGTGCGCCCAAACATGTTGTG
Organism: Lathyrus aphaca; assembly: GCA_963966055.1. Taxonomy (NCBI): domain Eukaryota; kingdom Viridiplantae; phylum Streptophyta; class Magnoliopsida; order Fabales; family Fabaceae; genus Lathyrus; species Lathyrus aphaca. Next base: position 310,912,041 of record OZ014523.1, read on the forward strand.
TTAAAATGTTTCAACATCTGGAACAACATGTAGAAGAAGATGTCAAGACAGTTCATTCGACATCATGAACTGTTGTAGATGGATTGAAGTTTCTGTTTTGGTTTCAATAGAAATGATTTATTTGAAGATATAAATCAATCCAATGGCGTTGATTATAGAAGATCTTGAAGACTCAAATTAAAATTGAAGACAAATATTTAAAAATATAGAATTTCTATATTTTGAGATATTTTAGGAGTTTTTAGATTTGAAGATCTTTTTTTATTTTTGTAGCAGATTTTTCTGCATATTTATAGCAGCTATTGTTGTGATTGCTTAGGCCCAAATCCAGTTGGGAATAGTTTATAAAAGAAACCTTGTAACCTAGTTTAGAACCAACCAACCATTAAAAATGTAAACATTATTAGGGTTATGTTCTTGTGCAGCCGTACGCAACAAGGAACCCTGTTGTAGCTGTGTATTTGTAAACCTCGAAGTTGCTAAGTAAGAGGTGGATTTTACTTAACTGACTGCTAAGAAAGGTTAATGTGTTGTAGTGGAAGTGTGGCTTCTATTTTGTTGAATTGTAGGTAGGTAACAAGCCGTCAATAACATCAACTGACTGTTGAGGAATTTGAGACATAACTGAGGTGCTTGGAAGTGAGGATGAGCTTCTCATATTTAGAAGTTCCTAAGTAGAAGTTGCACATGTAGTGATTAAGTGAGAAGATTATAAACTGTAGGTGTTTACTGAGAAGTCTTTGAATTGATACTACATAATGGATTTCCTTTCTGGCTTGGTAGCCCATTGTCGCTCCCACCAGATGACACGGGGGCCAAGAGGGGTACAGACGCGAACGGTCGGCGAAGAGAGAGAAGGAATGAATAGAGTCGCCAGCTAGGCATTTTTATCCCGAAGGAGAGGTAATGCTGCATAAACCTAAGAAAAGATGGATAAGACGGTTATGAACCAGAGAAACTGAGAAAGGGGGTTGGTTACAACCTGGGAAGGTGTTAGCACCCAGATTGTCCGTCGTACTCGACGAGATCCACACTTGAAAGATTTGTGCTTAGAAGGGGTAGTGTCAGTGCTATCTTGTGTATCAAAGCTGGAAAGAATGCAAGTGTCAGTGCTGGAATGAAGTGTGAAGTGTACAAGAGAAGTGTCAGTGTGAGAACAAGAATGAAATGCTCAATACTATGAGGCTTAAAGACAATGCTGGAAGAGGTGGGATATACAGAGACTTTTGTTCGATAACTGTTAAGTCATGCCTACGTATCCTCTCGTGCAATGAGGAAGTCAGAACACCGTAGTTCGACCCAAAGAGACTGAAAGATGAATTGACTGATGAACTGCTTACTTTCCTATGCTCAAGTGTATGACCTGTCTGGCTCAGGTGCTAACTGTCTTGCATTAGACGGAAGAAGCAAGTTCTCGTTTGTGAGTGAAGATGATGAGAAAAGAATCCCGGAGGAGACGATTATTGTTTGTTTTTGGGATTTGTCATAAGAAAATGAGCTTAAGCCTAAACCAAAGGTTAGTAAACTCATCACATCTTCCTTCTGATTAGGGGTAATGAGAATACCTCAAGTATGAAGTAAGTACCTCACACTTAATCACCGTGGTGTAGGATTAAGATCATTAACCTACTTGTGATTATTTAGATGTTTTTGGAGTTTTTGTTTAGTGTTAAGTAATGAGTTTAAGCCATAATCAAGGATTTAATGGACTCATTACACCATCCTAATAGAAGGATAATAGATGAGAACATTTAAGCTGAGGAAGGCTCCTCAACTTAATCCATGATTAGGGATTAACCTCATGACAAAACAAAGCCTTTATTAAAGTGGATTTTAGTTAATGGTAAGATTAAGAAGTGAATTTTATGATTTGTAAGACAACTTGAGGGGGACTTGTCCATTAAAACTAGGGTTAGTCCTTCTTAACCAGTTAAGGAAGAATTAGAACCCTAATGCAAGGCCCAAGTTACAAGCTTGATGTCTTGATGATTATTAAGTGGATTGATTAAAGGATTTAAACACATTAAGGGCTTAACACTTAGGATTAAAGTCATACACTCCATCCTAATAGAAGGATGCAGGAATAAGCTTAATCACAAAGCCTTAAAACCTTTAAGGTTTAGTCCTTGATTAAGAGATGAGAAGAGAAGACACAAAGATGACACAAAGGTAAAACTAAATGGGGGACTAATCAAACCCTAATTGTTATCATACTTGGAGATCCTAGGGTTTGTGAGGCTTAAGAGAGAGATCTTCAAAGAGCCACCAAGGAGGAACAAGATGAAAGGAGAAGGAGCAAGAGAAACAAGCTAACTTACTTCACTTAAGAAGATAAGTTACTTGAAGAAAGAAAGAGGGGAAGGAGCATGAATGAGCAAGCTCACTCTAATACACAAGTAAAATGCAGCAATGAATGCATAAAAGAGATGAGAAGAGATTATGAGAAGTGAAGGAAAATTCACTTCTCAAACACTTACCACCTGAAAAGTTAATAACAATAAAGTGAAATGCAGTGAAAATAAGATGAAATGCCATGATGCAAACCAAAGTCAGAAGCATAAACATGATGTTAATGATGCTAAAAGAGGATGCAAACACATGTCAAGAGTTGTGGATGATCATACAAGGATGAGGATGCAAATGAAGCATGCTTTGAACCATGAAAGTTGATGAAAGTTTATGTAATGAAATGAATGCACAACATGGCAAATGAAAGATGCAATGATCAAACATGATTCTAATATGTCCTAAGATGTCTTATATGTCATGTTGATGCACAAAATGTCATGGCAAGTTCATGTATGCAAGAAAATGCGAGATGGATGCAAAGGAAGGCAAGAAATAGGGTTTATACACAATATGCAATGCAAAATTCAAAATCAGAACCAAATGGCATGATAAAAAATTGAAAATGGGATCAAAGGAACCCTAACCCTACACAAGTTCACTGCCCAAAGGAGGGGACCTAAGTCTTAACCTTGTGGGAGTTATGATTTTCTCAAGTCAACTAGGGTTTCAAGGCATTTCAAAAGAAAAAATGCACATCAATTTGAAAATGAAAGATAAATTCAAACCAATTTTACCCTAGAATCTACATGATATGAAGGATGAAATGTAAGAAGAACCATCATCAAACTTCTTCATGGTTAGGCAGAATGAATTTTTCTAAGTTAGGACCAAAATATTGCCTTTAAATAACTTTAATTCCAATGAAAAATGTCAAAATAGGTCAAGAACCAAAAGGAAATTTGTTTGAAGAGTTTAATAATGTTTATAAATGTTTTAAAATGCAATGTGAATTTTTTGGTGATTTTTAAATACCTAAATGCATTTTTAATTAATTAATCTTCATTAACTAATTAAAAATAAACATTTAAATGATTTAAAAATAATTTTTATGCAAAAAATAAAAATAAAAATATTTTTGGGTTCTGAAAATTAATAAAAGGTTTGATAAAAAATTTCAGAATTTTTTAATGTATTTTGCTATTTTTAAAAATTCGTGGAAATAAAATACAAATAAAATGAAATAAAATTAAATAAATGGAAAAGTATGCCAAAGGGAGGGTTCAGATTGATTCTGGGCTTGGGAAGTTTGACCTGGCGCGCATCTGGACGGCCCAGGTTCAAACTTCCCTAAACTTAAATAAATATTTAATTAATCCTAAATTAAACTAATTAATGACTGATTAGGGTTTTAATGAACCATCTGGACCATTCACACATACGCGGGAAAGCCAGATCAAGGGTCAAAATTCAAACTTGCCTAATTAATGGGATTAGGGCTTAATCACCTTCAGGCGACCGGAACAGTGTTCCGGTCGTCTTCTCCGACGAACACAAAACCCTAGCTTCTTCTACAGGTCACCAAACTCCAAATTTCTTTCACCAAAATGATCCTCACATCAATCTAAACCTAAACCCTCACCTAAAACTCATTTATTTTACTCCATAATCACGAATCGAAGAAAAATGTAAAACACGGGCAAAAGTTCAGAGATCACATAAATGATGGTTTCTTCACCATTTTCAAAAGTAATCACATCCCCATGATCAGGGGAACATATAGAATTATAAAAGAACTTAAAAGCTAGCTTCTGGGAAAAACATTCTTCATGTTACCTGAGATGAAGACTCTCTGATTCTGAGCTTTCTGGACTCTCCCTTTGTGCAAACCCACTTCTTTGAACACCCTGATGATGAAATGAAGCTTAGAAGGCTTTGATAATGGCTGGTTTGAATGCTTCAGTTCTGGTATAACAGAAATGGAGGTTTGTATATGTGGTGATTCAGGCTGTTTCAAGGGGTGATTCTTGTTCTGTGGATGATTTGTGATTTGTTGGTGAAAGAAAAATGGAAGTTTGATGGCTGTGTGAAGAGTTTCGAAGAGGAGAAGTTTTTGACAGTTTTTGGGAATGCTGGATTGTAGGAGGTTGTTGGCTTGTGTGTGTTGTTGTTTGGAAGGCTTGAGGTCCACATATGAGGCTCTGATTGGGCAGAGAGTTGGTGGTGGCACAGTGTGATTGGCATGGGAAAAAATGCAAAAAGTCAAGATCTTGTGTACTATGGGTATGGCTCGGGTCAGAGGAGATCTTAGGGCTTGTCCTGCCTCAGCTTGAGTCAAGGAAGGCCTTTGGATCTGATTTTGTGAGCTGGATGGTCTTGATCAAGAGTTTCCATGGTTCTCGCGTATTTCCCTCTTTGAGTTTTCTTATGAACCAAGGCAAAGAAACTTGTGATATCTTGGGCAAAATTCAGCAACATGAGCCATATGAAGTTGCTAGAATGATTTGAGATCAATTAGCAATCAATCCAATCATAAAAGGTTCCTTTTGCAAAGATTCAATTTTGAAGCTTCATGAGAAAATGCCTTATGTAACTTGTAATCTAAGGCATGAAAGTGAGAAATTATTTGGCTAATCTGAATTATGAGCCATGAATTATGTTTGTGTGATGATTAGAAGCTGGTTTGAAGTCACATTTGGCTTTGGCATGAGGTTTTGCAACTTTCCTCCTTTGGCACAAAAGTGAAAAATGAATGATTTTGTCCAACTTTGCAAGGCCATAACTTTTGATCTAAAATGAATTAGAATGAGTTCTTGTACTTTTTGAAAATGGGAGGATCCAATCTACAACTTTCATGACCAAAGATTTTTCATTTGAAGCATTTTTGAATCAAAAAGAGGAGGTTGAAAAACTTTCCCAAAATGGCATGTTTTCATTGCAAGTCACTTTCCCAAAATGGCAACTTTGCAAATGGCTTGAAATTCTTCAATTTTGTGAACTTCTAACATCTTCTATGATCAAATAAAGATCATACACATTCAAAATGAGGGAGAAACCTCTTTGGTTGGGTGATTGGGGGCCTCAGATGCCCTGATTTTGCACTGACTTGCTCAAGAAGTCACCCTTTGATCAGATGCCTTCCCCTTTGATTTTCTTCTTGAAAATTGATATGCATGATCCTCATAACATATAGAGACCATTAGAAACAAGAATGACCAAAAAAATTGGAGTTATGGCCTCTGAAACCAAAACCCTAATTTTAGGTCATCTGTGCAATTAAGCCTGGCTCTGCTTCCACACCTTCCTCAGTTCTTGTGATTATTTGACTCCCTTGACCTTGTGAGGATATAATATAATGCTTGGACATACATGGACCCTCTTGAGATGAATGAAGACCTTTGGAGTGGCTCAGATAGCCCATGGATTGCTCAGATCACAAACCCTAGATGCAGATGACTCTGAATCAATGTAGTGAAGCAAAAAATGCAATATGAGATGATATGATTGAACTTATGCAAATGAAAAGATCACAAGCCATGGTGAAATGAGTGAGGGAAAATTTGGGGTGTTTACACCCATAGAGTATATTGGTTTGATCAAACCCGGTTAACAATTCTGTTGTGTTCTTTATAGCTTTTCTATTTTATGTTTTATGCAGTGCATGAACTGAATGTCCTATTAGATGTCACAACATCCTGAAGCATGTTTGACTCTGATATATCATAATTTTTAAGTACTTATGTGTATGCCTTACCATGTTTATAAGTAACAGATAAGATGTCTCAACATCATATTCGACATCTGAGTCCGTCATACCAGAATTTCAATTGGTATCAGAGCAGGCATCCTAGTTTGTTTCTGGATGAGATCTAAAGGGGATACTTTCTAGTTCATGGTCAAGGTAGAAGGGTTCTACTGAAAAGTTGTTTAAATGTGTGAATGGTCCCTAGAAGTGGAGGATGGACTGTTCTGTTGATGTAGCATGGGGCTCATGCGACTATTGTGATAGGTTTCATTTATTTTCAAACCTATGGCTGCTAGTGTCACCTGGAGATAACTGTTAGGGCTAATTTGTGACACTTGAAGCTACTAAGGAGTTGGTTATCCACTACTTATCTATCTGATAACTCCTTTGTGTGAGAAGGTTGCTCTTCTCTGGAGATTATCCTATGGTGTTGAGGATATAAGTCTATCTGCTTCTGCCAACTGTGATAATGATACTTGAAGACTCTTTTTCAAGTCCACTCAAGGCACTGTGAAGAGAAGTGGTTGTTTGGAGATATGAAGACTGTTATTAATAGACCTATCTTCTGTCTATATATCTCTTTTTGATCCTTGGAATGATGTCTTATCCCCTGATAGAACATCACATCAGAATTAGGCATGATTATGTTGTCCAAGGAATGGCTATATAGATGCTTGGGTGCTAAACTACCGTGTTTATTTCACAAGTGTTTGGAACCTACTCCTGATCTCGAAGAGGAGGCATCTGTATGGTGTGTCTAAGAAGGTTCTGGCCCTGGAACTTTTCTTAGCTATGGGTGTTGATCTAGGAGTGATAAACATGTGTTTTCTCCCGAGGACTGTTTATTTCTGGTCCTTGATGTAGGAGTGAAGTACCTGAGCTTCAAGGAGGATTATTTCATAGAGACTCCTTGTACATGAAGGTCAAGCTGTGTCAACTGGTGTAGTTGTCCAATGTGGATATAGATGATCAGTAGCTATATTGTGTGTGAAGACATCTCAATTCAGTCTGATTATTGGGCCTGAAGGAGAAGTCTGTTGGAGTGTCCCAGCTGCTGCTTATGTTTGTGTTTTTGAAGCCTAATCAATTGTTGATGGTTGATTCTCATGTGCCCCTGCATATGTTTATTGTGGAAGTTTGTGTTGTAACGCCCCAAATTTTAATTAATCATTTAATTTGGATTGGTGGTATTTTATGTGGGGGAAGAAGGAATTATTATTCCATATTATATTTTATTATAAGAATTATATTAAATGGAATAATTATTTGAGGAATAATAATATAATTGGAATAATAAGAGGTAAAGGGTAAGGTGGCGATTTGGTGAAATTAGTAAGGGTAAAGGTGCAAGTTTATAGATTGGGTCTAAGGGGTTATGTTGGAATAAGGAAAAAGAGAAAAGGGAATCGTGTTTTGGGAAGCGATCCACCAATCGTGAGCAGAGAAGAAGAAAGGAGAAAGTGAAAGGCTTGAGGAGAATCCGCAGAGAAGAAGAGATTTCTCATTAAAACTAAAGTAAGGGTGGGATTCTTCCGTCTCTTAAGGGTTCTATAATATGAATTAGGTTGTGTGATTGATTAGAGGGTTTGGGGTTTTGGTGTTTGAACATGAATTGAGTTGATTAGTTGATAATTCAATGTTGTTGTATACTAATTATATGAAATATATGATGATAAGACTAATGTTAGATTATGAATATATTAGGTTGTGTATTTTGAGTAAATTGAGGTGTTTGATGATATAACTTGAGTTAGGAAGGTATGAGTTTATGAAATAGAATGAATTGGGTTGGTACTTGTCGATATATGTTAAATTGGTGGTTAATGTGATGCATTTTCGTACATGAAAACTAGAGAAATTGGGGTTCATGGGGTTTGAATCGCAGCAGGAAAACAATGCAGAAAACAAATATTTGGAGTGCAGAGCTCTTGACACGGGCAGTGTCACAAGACACGGGTGCCCGTGTCAGCCCCCTGTGTGTAGAAAAGTAAAGTTTTGGGCTACAGTAAGCCTGATACGGGCCGTGTCACAGGACACGGGTGGCCGTGTCAGACTATTGTGTCTTGTGTTTTTCTGAGTTGTGAAGGGTGGTGGCGTGTGTCCCCGATATGGGTCGTGTCACAGTACATGGTAGGCCGTGTCAGGTGTCTGTTTTTGTGATTTATGATGATTCGTAATGCTTATTCGTGCCGATTTTTGTAATCGGTTTAGTTATTGATGTACGGATGATAAAACATGATTGTCTTGATAAATAATTGATGTTTATGAAAGAGATGATGCTAATGTTGACTTAGGTCATAGTATGCTAAATATGTACGACGTTAATGAAAATCGTTATTGTATGTATCTTAGTTTTGATCGTTGTCAGTGCATGACTTGGTGTTGATAAATGTTGATATACATGTTGATGTATGCATGGGATTGGTGTTGTTTATGTGACATGGTTGTTGCTATATGTTGTATAGTTGAAAATGCATGTTGTAGGTGGTGATAGGATTTGTTATTGCTATACGTTGTTATAGAGGAAGATACTTATTGTAGACGTGGATAGGAGATGTCGTTGTTGCTATATGTTGTTGTAATTAACGATACATGACGTAGATGCTGATAGAAGTTATATGATGTTGTTTTATGTTGTTGTTGACCTTGTAGTTATATGTTGTGATAGTTGTGGGGCATGGATGTATGTGTATAATGTAAGTTGTTAATGTTACTAATCGTTGTTGTTGTATTCGTGGTAATATGATTTAGTAGTTGGTCGGTGTTGATGTATGTTACTGATACATGTTATTAATATGGTATGTTGTTAATAATGCTAATGCATGATATCATTGATCTAGTATGTTGTTGATACATGTTGTTAATGTGGTATGTTGTTGATGATGCTAATGCATGATATCGTCGATGTTGTATGTTGTTGATACATGTTGTTAATGTGGTATGTTGTGGATGATGCTAATGCATGGTATACTTGTTATTTTATGTCGTTAATGTTGTTGTGGTGTGGGGTTGAAGTTGTGGTCATTGCTTATGTTATCAGTGTTGAGTAACATGTTGCATAGTGTATAACATACTAAGGTGGGATATGTCGTTGTTGTGATGTTGGTGCGGTCATGAAATAGGGATCATACGTGGCCATGAAATAGGGGTCGAGGGTGTGATCATGAAATAGGGGTCATACTGAACCATGAAAGAGGAGTCGAGAGTTCCGACGGGAACTGGATCTTGAAATAGAGGTCGGAATCGGTACCGCATGCATAGAGTCAAGTGGGGTCTCGTTGCATAACAATTATTGTGGTTGTCGTTGTGTATGATGTTGATGATGTGTATAATGTTGTTGTGTATACGATGTGGTTGTGTAGTTATTGTTGTTTGAAGATGGTGATCTAATTAATGATACTTGCTTATTCTTATTATTTTTCCCTTTTGATAATGAAAGTATCTCACCCCTTTGTTGTGTGTGGTTGCAACTGTGCTTCTTCGGGATTACAGATGTTTTAGGTACTTGAGTAAGCTCGTAGAACAAGTCGCTCGGTCGAGTCTTAGGAGTCGCTCTGATACGTTACCCGTGATTAGGGGATTGTTGATGTGCATTTATAATTGTTATTAGTTACGTATCAAAACTTTGTAGCAAATTATAATATGAGGATTGGTGATTATATTATATTTGGCAGTTGTTGTATGATGAAATAAATGAGATATTTCCGTTGTTTTAGTAAAGAACTATTTTGATTGGTTTTGTTGAGATGTATCATTCCACTTAAAAGATGAAAACTATAATTTTTATTTAAATAAATAGTTATTTTATAAATAATGGGAAGTGGGTGTTACAATTGGTATCAGAGCAGGTCGGTCCGTCCGGCCAGGTTGTCGTGTGTCGTTCGTCCCGGAGTATGTGATATGTGTGTAAAACACTATCGTTACTTGCTTGTTTGCTAGTTGTTTGTTTGCAGGTGTTTGTTGAATATAAGTGGGGATAAGTTATGGCTTCTCCTGAGAGTTGGCTTGTAGTATGTTGGAGTTGCGGTGTGGCAAAGGTTACTAAGGTTGGTGTTAACTAGGGATTCGCTCGTGAAGCAACTTAGTTCACAAGATGCATGGAACGCTATTAGAGTTGGGAGATATGGTTTATGACCATCATGATTGTTGGCTACTTATTGGCAAATTTAGGAACTGATCACCCTCAATCCCTTGTTGATGGTAGACAGAATTGTGTTGGATGCAAACGACATATTTTTCAGCTGGGATAGTATGTTCAATAGACTGTTTGGAGTGAGCCAAAGTTATTGGCGGTTTAAAGGAGGAAATGTGGATTCCGGTATCTGGAAAAGAGAGGGTCTGGAGGACTGGGTATGTTGATTGGATATTACAAGTGGTTACTCCTCAGTGAGTAGGAAATGGATTTGGAGTGGATGATTGGAAACAGTTGAACATTGTACCTACGGAGTATATAGAGGAACTTTTGAGAGAGGACTCTGACGTCCGGTTTGGTGGTATAGGTGGACCATCCGTAGAGTACAAATTGTAATCGTGTTTTGAAGAATATATTAGAGGTGTTGTTATAAGGAAAGGTGGAGTTATTTCTTGGTCGGCCCTGATACTAAGAGGAATGGTTAAGGGATTCATTGATGAAAGATCAAGAATGAACTGGAAGTCACTGTAGTATCATTGTTGTTGTGATTGGATTATCGTGTATACAAAAATCTGGAGTTAGCTGAGACTTTGTAAGAATAGTATAACGAGAATGTGGTAATTTAGACCAGATGTTGACAGGTCATGTTGGATGAAATTACTTCGTTGAAGGATGGGAAATGGAGATTTTGAATGTAAGTGTTGAGTTATGTTTGGCATGGTATGACTCGAGGAGGATAAGTCTTCGAAAGTATGAAGGTGTAAATTTTGTTGGGAATTAATTATAACCATGTGTCTTCATAGCGTAGTGAAGCCGAGTCATTGCCTTAGTAGTATAGTGTATGTTGATACGAAGTATGGATAGCTCCGTAGATATTTTGAGACGGTGAACCGTGAGTTACGGGATAGATTAAAAGCTAATTGTCATGAATTATTATGGGATGAAAGGAGAGAAATATAGGTATCATGGTACGTGCTGGATTTATAAGGCATAAGTAAAGTAGTAAGAGTGCAATATTTATCTCCTTGAATTTTATGAATTAAGGGCCTAGTTAATGAGGAATGGATGTTGGAAGAACGATCCACGAGGGAATAAGAGTAATTGGCAACTGTAACATGATTATGGATGTTGTGTAAAAGATAGTGGTGACGGTATGTATTAAGGTGAGTAGGGAGTATGCGTTATACCTTCCATATTTACTGGGATAATTTCGAGATGGTGACTTTTGGAAGATGTCGTGAGTTATGATGAATGCAGAAAAAGGATTTGTAGAATGATGGAATTTAAATATAAGAATTGGAAAAGATACAGTTGTATACTAAGCTATCGAGGATGGTTTTTATGGACAGGTGTGGATGTGTTTATTTGTGTTGCTCAGAGGAGGTATGGGTATGAGTCTGTCTGATGTAGATATGGATCTACAATGATGGAAACAAGTCGGTTATAAGAGATTATAATGTATATGGACTTAGTTGGTTGTTATTGAAGATTATAAAAAAGTTTTCCAAGTTCGTATTTTGTGGTTCAGGTAACTTGTGAAAGATAAGTTGTTCATTGAAAAGGGTTATTTTGAGGTAGAGTTCTAGAGAGACGGAGTAAGAATTAGTTACGGTTAGTATGGTTTGGTTGATTCTGACAATCGATGGTTGGAGTGTTGGATAATGATGTGATAAGTTGATAGTTTACTAATACTTGATTGTAAAAGTTATAGTTGGTATTATACGATGATAATGGAATTATGGAAGTGACTATCTTACCCATGGTTTGAAACCGGATGAGAGTATAATTGTGTAAATATCTGATAGTATTGTCCTTATGATTGAAGATGGAAGTGTTCGATAATCACATGAGCATACGGTTCTGATTTGATCAGAAAGATGAAGGATGAGACGACTAAGATGATTGGAGTGTTTGAAGTGGGGAGTCGATAAATTTTCCTATGTTTGCATTAATAGTTAAAGATTTGGAATTAAGTTAGCAGTCAAGAGACTTGCCTTCGGATATTGAGGTATGCTAAGCGATTTATCATAATTGTGGTGTGGATTATTAAGAGTTAAAGTTAGACATGAACTTGTTGTATTTGTTAATTGCATGTATCAGAGTGCGCAGCGGAAGCGCGAGGTAACATTGTTTGTTCGGATTGGTATGACTTGTAGGAATTTGAATGTTGGCGATAGAATTAAAGAGGACAATGAGATCATTAGATGTTCTAAGATGAAATTGAGACATCAAAAGGTTTAATCTCTAATCTTGTACTTCTAGGTGGATGGTTGTATTGGCTGCGTGTTCAACTGAGAAATTAAAGAGTAGATGTTTCGAAGTTGTGGGATTTTCGATCTAGTGGTTTAGCTGTGGTAGTATCGTGATTTGGATTGTGGTGTCCTTATCTTTGTTGTTGCCTGTTGCCTATGATGATGGTTCAGGTATATGTAGATAATTCCTACAATGGGGAATTAAAGAGATGTTACTGAAGGTGATGGTAACTATTTTGTTGTGCCCGATTTAAGAGTGAACTTGTGTGTTCGTAGTTTGACTAATTTATGCCGTGAGTTGGTTTGTAGAGTGCACTGCATGAGAAATGTGCCTTGTTGTGATTTTCGTGGATAAGTGGTATCGTTTTCCAGGAAGTGGTGGCTGACTAGTGGTTGTGAGAGTGTATCATCAGTAGTTGCATTCGGTGAATTTTCGAGGACGGAAATGTTCTAAGTGAGGGAGAGTTGTAACGCCCGAAATTTTAATTAATCAATTAATTTGGATTGGTGGTATTTTATGTGGGGGAAGAAGGAATTATTATTCCATATTATATTTTATTATAAGAATTATATTAGATTGAATAATTATTTGAGGAATAATAATATAATTGGAATAATAAGAGGTAAAGGGCAAGGTGGCCATTTGGTGAAATTAGTAAGGGTAAAGGTGGAAGTTTATAGATTGGGTCTAAGGGGTTATGTTGGAATAAGGAAAGAGAGAAAAGGGAATCGTGTTTTAGGAAGCGATACACCGATCGTGAAGAGAGAAGAAGAAAGGAGAAAGTGAAAGGCTTGAGGAGAATCCGCGGAGAAGAAGAGATTTCTCATCAAAACTAAGGTAAGGGTGGGATTCTTCAGTCTCTTAAGGGTTCTGTAATATGAATTAGGTTGTGTTATTGATTAGAGGGTTTGGGGTTTTGGTGTTTGAACATGAATTGAGTTGATTAGTTGATAATTCAATGTTGTTGTATACTAATTATATGAAATATACGATATTAAGACTAATGTTGGATTATGAATATATTAGGTTGTGTATTTTTAGTAAATTGAGGTGTTTGATGATATAACTTGAGTTGGGAAGGTATGAATTTATGAAATAGAATGAATTGGGTTGGTACTTGTTTATATATGTTTAATTGGTGGTTCATGTGATGCATTTTCGTACATGAAAACTAGAGAAATTGGGGTTTTTGTGGTTTGAATTGCAGTTGGAAAACAATGGAGAAAACAAATATTTGGAGTGCAGAGCTCTTGACACGGGCAGTGTCACAGGACACGGGCGCCCGTGTCAGCCCCCTGTGTGTAGAAAAGTAAAGTTTTGGGCTACAGTAAGCCTGACACGGTCCGTGTCACAGGACACAGGAGGCCGTGTCAGACTACTGTGTCTTGTGTTTTGTTGAGTTGTGAAGGGTGGTGGCGTGTGTCCCCGGCACAGGCCATGTCATAGGACACAGTAGGCCATGTCAGGTGTCTGTTTTTGTGATTTATGATGATTCATAATGCTTACTCGTGCCGATTTTTGAGGTCAATTTCGTTATTGATGTACGGATGATAAAACATGATTGTCTTGATGAATAATTGATGTTTATGAAAGAGATGATGCTCATGTTGACTTAGGTCATAGTATGCTAAATATGTATGACGTTAATGAAAATCGTTATTGTATATATCGTAGTTATGATCTTTGTCAGTGCATGACTTGGTGTTGATAAATGTTGATATACCCGTTGATGTATGCATGGGATTGGTTTGTTTATGTGTCATGGTTGTTGCTATATGTTGTATAGTTAAAAATGCACGTTGTATGTGGTGATAGGATTTGTTATTGCTATACGTTGTTATAAAGGAAGATGCTTGTTGTAGACTTGGATAGGAGATGTCGTTGTTGCTATATGTTGTTGTAATTAACGATACATGACGTAGATGCCGATAGAAGTTATATGATGTTGTTTTATGTTGTTGTTGCCCTTGTAGTTATATGTCGTGATTGTTGTGGGGCATGGATGTATGTGGATAATGTAAGTTGTTAATGTTGCCGATCGTTGTTGTTGTATTCGTGGTAATATGATGTAGTAGTTGGTCGGTGTTGATGTATGTTATTGATACATGTTATTAATGTGGTATGTTGTTAATAATGCTAATGCATGATATCATTGATGTAGTATGTTGTTGATACATGTTGTTAATGGGGTATGTTGATGATGCTAATGCATGATATTATTGATGTTGTATGTTATTGATACATGTTGTTAATGTGGTATGTGTTGGATGATGCTAATGCATGGTATACTTGTTATTTTATGTCGTTAATGTTGTTGTGGTGTGGGGTTGATGTTGTGGTCATTGCTTATGTCATCGGTGTTGAGTAACATGTTGCATAGTGTATAACATACTAAGGTGGGGTATGTCGTTGTTGTGATGTTGGTGCGGTCATGAAATAGGGATCGTACGTGGCCATGAAATAGGGGTTGAGGGTGTGATCATGAAATAGGGGTCATACTGGACCATGAAAGAGGGGTCGAGAGTTCCGACGGGAACTGGATGTTGAAATAGAGGTCGAATCTTGAAATAGAGGTCTGATACCTCCTCTTTTAGTGTATAATGCCAAACCATTTCCCAGAAACGGTGAACGTATTATAGCTACTCGACCAGAGAGTGTGTAAGGTTGACCCGTAGTAGCACACCTGTGAGATTGAGGGGTTTGTTTACAGGTTTGTATGAACCTTGTCCTACAACATACCCATTTTTTCCAGTATTCTAAGAGTTCCAATCAGAGACAGCCTTCCTTTTTATTGTTCAGACAAGGTTCCCTCAAACGAAGATATTGCTAAAGCTACTAACCTGAATATGAGTTTGGTCACAGATAACATCAAGAGCAAAAGAGAAAGTAAAGGATTTCATTTAGCCTTTTTATGGCTGAATCTAGAAAGTGTGCTGCAGAACAAAAGTTGAATAAATTTTAGTGCAGTCTTAGCTCTGATTGTGTATGGGATAAGTTTGTTTCTAAGTGAGGATGCGTTTGTGTGCATGGATACCATAAACATCTTCATCAAAAGAAACCTTATTCTAACCCTGCTGGGGGGATTTCTGTTATTATGTGCACTACAAGAATGAGAGAAAGAAGGAGGTCTTGTACTTTGTTGTGCACCCTTATTTTACACCTGGTTTGCTCAACACTTTCCAAAGTCAGGACCTTTCGTGGAGTTTAAAGGAGATGTTAAATGGTCCAAGAGGTTGATGGGGTTGACCTCAGATGACATCACTTGGTGATATGACAGAGATTTGGTAGGGAAAAAGTTTATTACAAGTTGTGGTAACTTCCCCAATGTGCCTTTTCTTGGGAGGAAAGGGGGAATAAACCATAATCTTGTATTGGCTCTCAAATAGTTCGGGCATCCTTTGAAGGCTCCTCCCAAAGAAGAAGATGTCGCAGAATCCCTTTACTTTCTTGCCAAAGGAAATAAAGACTTGTCAATCCAAGTTTCTCAGGATTGGGTTGTGAAGGTTAAAAAGAGTAAGAAAGAATTTGGAAGAATTGATCGAAAGACATATGCACCTTATATTGATTGGTTAAGGCATCGATTTGAAGTTATATTTCTCCAATTTTTTAGTAGAAATTCCCTTGTATCCTAAGGTGGTTGAACCTCAAACTATTGTACCTATTGAAGAATATCAGAAGTTAGAAGCTAAACTTTAGAGGGTCAGAATTGAGAACTCCAAGAATAACAGGTTGTATGAGCATTTGGTGCATACCAACAAAGCATTGGTGGAGAAGATTCATTTGTCTCAAAAGGATATGGAAGATAAGAAGAAGGAGTTTGCTGATAAGGAATTGTACTTCAAGAAGAAAGGCTTGGTTGAAATTAGCAAGGCTAGTGAGTGTAAAAAGATCAAGAAGTCTTTGGATGAAGCAAATGAAGCCATAAATCTTTGGAAAGAGAAATGGGAAACAAATTAGATAAAGTAGAAAGAAATAGAAAAGGAATATCAACTGAAGATTGGAGATTTGCAAGTGCAGGTAGAAAGTAGAGTTGAAGAACTTCAGAAAGCTCATGGGCGGAGAAGGGAATACTTTCAAAAGCTACAGTAAAGTCATAAGATAATGGCCTTGAGAACGGAAGACACAGAATTGCATAGCATGCATATCACCTTTATTCTTGTTTTGCAGGTACAGGTTTCGGGTTTCTGACGCCTTTTCTATTTCAGGCACTATAGTTGACAGGAGAGTTCACTGATACTTGACACGAGAAAACAGAACAAGGATCATGGAGCAAATGGAGGTAGAGTTGGCTGAGTTTAGGGCACATATGGATCAATTTATGACTTTGATGACGGGAATGCACCAGAATCAAGAAAGGATTAGGGAAGTGGTGGAGAGAACTCAAGAGACTTCAGAAGGTAATGCAGGCAATGGCATTCCAACTCCTCAGGGTAATCATGTTGTTACCACTGTTGCTAATATGAATGGTGCTTCGAGCGGAGACATAGGTCATCATGGTGTTTACATGGATGGTCAAGAGGACCAATTCACTTTGCTAGATGAGAATATAGATGCACAAAATGATGTTGTGAACCGTCGATTTGATGAAATTATTGAGAGGATCAGATCTATTGATCATAGAACACCCTTGGTTTTGATGTGGCTGATTTGGGGCTGGTCCTAGGAGTAAGAATTCCTCATAAGTTCAAACCCCCTACTTTCGAGAAGTATAATGTCTCTACTTGTCCTAAGACCCACCTGCAATCCTATGTTGGGAGGATTGTTGCTCATACGGATGATGAGAAATTATGGATGTATGACTTCCAAGATAACCTTATTGGGGCATCACATGAGTGGTACTTGAAGCTGAGTTGATCATTTGTGAGAAGCTGGAAATAGTTAGCCGAAGCCTTTGTGAAACAATATCAGTATAACATGGATATGGCACCCAATCGTACTCAACCTCAGAGTATGACCCAGACAGTCAAAGATAGTTTCAAGGATTACGCCCAACGTTAGTGCCAACTCGCAGCTAAAGTTCAACCTCCTCTACTTGATCTTGAAATGGAAAATATGTTTATGGGAATATTATAGGGGCGTATCTTGATAGACTAGCTGCTTGCCCATCTACCGATTTTGCTAATATTGTTGTTGCGAGTGAGAGGATTGAAAGTTTGTTAAAGATTGGTAAGATTCAGGATGTTAGAGGAGAAAGCTCATTTGGAGCTAGAAAGCCTTTTGCTGGTCCTCAGAGGAGGAGAAAGGAGAAACTAATTATATTTTTGGAAGGGGTAGAGGCAGAGGGCGTCCTAGTTACTATTCTCAAGTGGCTGCCATCACTATTCCTACAGAGCCTGCGCAGCAACAACAGGAACAACGACCACAGCTTAATAACCTGCAGCTAAGACCATATCAACAACGTCAACCCCGACATGCCAATCGTGCTATCGAACCAATTCCCATGACGTATACTAAATTGTTGCAGAGTGTCGCTCCCGACAAATGAAACAAGGTCAAATGGGGTACAGACGCGAACGGTCGGCGAAAGGGACAATGAGAACACACAGCCGTGAACTCACTGGAGATGAATAGAGTCGCCAGCTAGGCATTTTTATCCCGGAGGAAAGGTAATGCTGCATAAACCTAGAAAGACATGGATAAGACGGTTGCGAACCAGAGAGACTGAGAAAGGGGGTTGGTTACAACCTGGGAAGGTATTAGCACCCAGATTGTCCGTCGTACTCGACGGGATCCACGCTTGAAAGATTTGTGTTTTAAAGGGGTAGTGTCAGTGCAATCTGTGTATAAAGCTGGAAAAGAATGTACAGGTGTCAGTGTAAAAGAAGTGTAAAGTGTAATATACAGTGTCAGTGTAGGAACAGGAGTGAAGTGCTCAGGAGTATGAGGCTTAGAAGAATGAAGCTGGAAAGAGGGGGAATATACAAAGACTTTTGTTCGATAACTGTTAAGTTATGCCTACGTATCCTCTCGTGCAATGAGGAAGTCAGAACACCGTAGTTCGACCCAAAGAGACTGAAAGATGAATTGACTTGTGAACTGCTTACTTGTCTATGCTCAAGTGTATGACCTGTCTGGCTCAGGTGCAAACTGTCTTGCATTAAACGGAAGAAGCAAGTTCTCGTTTGTGAGTGAGGATGATGAGAAAAGAATCCCGAAGGAGACGATTATTGTTTGTTTTTATGTTTTCAATCTTTTATTGCTTTTGAAAGTTTGTCATAAGTTGATGAGCTTAATCCTAAACCAATGGATTTGGTAAACTCATCACATCATCCCTCTGATTAGGGGTAATGAGAGTACCTTAAGTGTGAAGTCAGATTCTCACACTTAATCTCCTTTGGTGTAGGATTAAGATCATTAACCTACTTGTGATTATTTAGATGTTTTTGGTGTTTTTGTTTAGTGTTGAGTAATGAGATTAAGCCATAATCAGGGATTAAACAGACTCATTACACCATCCTAATAGAAGGATAATAGATGAGAATGTTTAAGTTGAGGAAAGCTCCTCAACTTAATCCATGATTAGGGATTAAACTCATGACAAAACAAGCCTTTGGTTAAGTGGATTTTATTTAGTGATATGATGATGAAGTGAGTTTTAGGGTTTGTAAGACAACTTGAGGGGGACTTGTCCATTAACAATAGGGTTAGGCCTTCTTAACTAATTAAGGAAGAATTAGAACCCTAATGCAAGGCCCAAGTTACAAGTGTGATGTCTTGATACTTATTAAGTGAATTGATTAAGATATTTAAACACATTAAGGGTTTAACACTTAGGATTAAAGTTATACACTCCATCCTAAGATAAGGATGTAGGCATAAACTTAATCACATAGCCTTAAAGCCTTTAGGGTTTAGTCCCTGATTATGAGATGAGGAGAGAAGACACAAAGAGACACAAAGGTAAAACTATGGGGGGACTAATCAAAACCCTAATCATTGTCATGCTTGGTTGTTCCTAAGGTTTGTGAGGTTTTCAAGAGCAATCTTCAAAGAGAACCACCAGGAAGCAGATGAACAGGATCAAGAGAAGCAAAGTGACTTGCTTCATTCAAGAAGTCAAGTCACTTGAAGAAAGAAAGTGGGAGGAACAAGAATGAGCAAGCTCAATCTCAAACACATACACAAATGCAGCAATGGATGCAAGAGATATGAAAAGAAAAGTTATGAGAAGTGAAGGCAAATTCACTTCTCAAGTTCACTTACCACCTGAAATGTTAGAAAGAAATGCAATGTAATGCTAAATAGGATGAAATGGTATGATGCTAAACAAAACCAGAAGCATGTTGATGATGATAATGATGCTATGAGATGCTACAAGCATGATACAAGGCATGGAAATGTTCATACAAGTTCATGGATGCAAATGGTGCAAGTTTAGAAGCATGGATACACATGAAAAGTCATGAAACATACATGGAAAGTTATGAGATGCATATGGCATACAACATGGCAAATGAGAGATGCAATGATCAAACATGCTTTCAATATGTCTTATGATGTTAAATGAATCACATGAATGCATCAAATATCATGGCAAGTCAAGGTATGAATGCAAATGCAAGATGGATGCATATGGAAGCCCAAATTAGGGTTTATGAATCAAACATCAAACAAAAACCCAAAACAGAAGCAAACCCTAAGATAAAAAATGGAAAATGCCATCCTAAGAAAACCTAAACCTATACTAAACCAAGGTCCAAAGGGGAGGTCTCAACTCTTAACCAATCTCAAGTTATGATTTTTCTAAGTTATTAGGGTTTTTAGGGTCCCTAAACAAAAGAAATGCCAAACAAATTGAAAATGCAAGATCAAACCATGGCCATTTTATCCTAGAAACTACATGCTAAACACAAAACAATGCAAGAAGAATCAATGTCCAACCCTTCTTAGATAGGCAGAAATGAATTTTTGAACTTTGGATCAAATTAATGCACAAAAAATGATTTAATTCAATGAAAAATTCTTAAAATGCATCAAGATCAAAAAAGAAATTTGGTTTGAAGGTTGGACAATGTTTCTAAATGTCTTAGAACATTTCATGAATTTTTTGGTGATTTTTAAATACTTAAAAGTATTTTTAATTAATTAATTTCCATTAATCAATTAAAAATAATCTTTTAAATATTTAAAAATACTTCTTTAATGATAAAAAATAAAATGAAAATATTTTTGTGTCATGAAAATTAATAAAACTTAAGAGAAAAAGTTTCATAATTTTTTATGACTTTTTACTATTTTAAAATAATTGTGCAATTTAAATGAAAAGAAAATGAATTAAAATTAAATAAAAGGGAAAGTAATCAGAATGGAGGGCCAGGATGAGCTCTGAGTTTGAAATGGTTGACTGGCGCGCTAGTGGAGGGTCCAGATGGCTTCTGACTTAATTAAATTAATTATGGATTAATTAAATAAAACACGTGGATTAGGGCTAATCAGACAGATCTGGACCACACACACACGCGGGAGGTCAACTGGTCAAAGGGATCGTACGCTCCAGATTCAAACTTGAGTTAATGACATGATTAGGGCACAAATTACTTTCAGGTGGCCGGAGAAGACTTCCGGTCGTCTTCTCCGGCCAGCATCTCCCCTGAAAATCCCCAAAACCCCAAAAAGCTAACTAAAATGAAATCTAAGAACTGGGAAATGATCCCCACTCACTCACGAACCAAAACCCTCACTCAAAACCAATTTATTCTTCTTGGAATTCATGAATCGAAACAAACAAGTTTTAGGGCACGCAAGTTTCAGAGATCAATTAAATGTTCATTTCATCACCATTTCAAAAACTAAAAGCATATTCACGATCAGGAAGACACAAAGAACAAGTTTAGAACAAAGGAAATGATTTCTGGAAAAATATTTTTCAAGCTACCTGAGATTCGAAGCTTTCACTCTGATGACTTTCTGGCCACTTCTCCTTGTGCAATCCACTCCTTAGGACCTCTTGATGATGTTTGAATGCTTTGGAGCAATTTATGCTGGCTGGTTGATGAGTTTAGAGAGCTTCTGCTTCAACTCAGTTGAAAATGGCAATGGAGTTTCAGGCAGTTTCAGGTCATTGTGAATGGTTCTTTGTGATCAGAATAATGAGTGGAGAAGGTCTGTGGTGTTTGTTTGGATGTTTGTGAGCTATGGAGAGAGTTTCGAATGAAACTGCAAGTTGAGGTGGGAAATGGCAATGGGGTGTTCTTGCTTGTTTTAGGCCTGGCTCTTGGTGGTTTGAGGTCTATGAAGTATGGTGAGTTGATCTATGAAATGGTTTTTTATGTTTGCAAGCTGAGAAAACAAATTCGAAGGAAGATGCAAGATGGAGTGTTTTTGTGTATGTCCTCTTGTGAATGGTTTCAGCCTTGCTAGATGTATGGAATGGCTTGCAAAGAGATATTGTATTTTAATCATATAGGTCAGATGATGTGACCTGGCCTATGGTGATTGGTAAGTTTGCTTTTGCTCAAAGTCCACCTTTTGTGTAAGAGAAGTATGGCTCATGATCTAGGCAAGTACAAGCATGGGGCTGCGCAGCAAGGGTGAGGGGAGAGGCTAGCCAAAGTCAGCAGCCAATGTCACAAGTTGTAGGAAGTGTGATGAGTGCTTTTGCAAGTTGTTGCCTTATGGTTCACATGTGATTTCCTTGTCCAACAAACCATAAACCATGGGCATTCTTGGTCCAATTCTGACTTTTAAGGCCTAAGGAATGTTTGTGTCATGGTTTGAAATGAATTAGAGGTTGCAATTGGCTTTAGTTCATGATCTTGCAAAATTCTCATTTGAAGCATGCCTTGAAAATCAATGATTTTTGCCAACTTTGCCACACCATAACTTTTGATCCAAGAAGAGTTTGATCATGTTCTTGTACTTTTTGAAAACGGAAAGATGTAATCTACAACTTTCATGACCAAAGTTTTTCCATTTGAAGCATTTTTGGATCAAGAATCAAGGCATGAAAAATGACCTAAAATGAAGCATTCTTGAAAAGTCAACTATGCCCAAAAAGTCAACATTTGCAAAACTTCCAAATTCTTGATTTATATGAACTTCAACATTCTTCCATGATCAAATAAAGATCATACACACTCAAAATGATGAAGATCACCCATTGGTTGGGTCATTGGGGGCCTCAGATGCCCTGATTTTACACTGACTTGTCTGAAAAGTCAACCCTTGATCAGATGACTTCCCCATGGAATTTCTTCATGAAAATTGATATGTATACTCCCTATACCATATAGAGACCAATGGAAACAAGAATGACCAAAAAAATTGGAGTTATGGCCTTTGAAACCAAAACCCTAATTTTAGGTCAACTGTGCAGTCAAACCTGGCTCTGCATCCATTCAAACCCTAGTTCTTGTGATTCTTTTGAAATCTTGACTTTGAGAGGATGTAATATGACATAAGAACACACATGGACCCCTTTGAAATGATTGGTGGCCTTTGGAGTGGCTCAAGAGGCTCTTGGATTGCTCAGATCACAAACCCTAGGTGCAGATGACTTAGAAACTATGCAGTGAATCAAAAATGAGATATGAGATGCTATGATTGTGTTTATGCATATGAAATGATCACAAGCCATGGTGAAATGGGTGAGGGCAAATTTGGGGTGTTTACAGCTGTCCCTATTCAAACATGAGTTAGCTGTGCAGGATGTAAGCAACGGCTTAACAGACAAACAAGATAACTTGTGGTTGAATACCAAAGACAGTCCAAAATTTGCACTCACAGAATGAAGAAGAAAAGGGATATAGATTGTAAAAGGAAAATAAAGTTATTGCAAAGCGGGAAACAACGCAATGACGGGGACGGCCGACATGCTGGGGATAAAAGGTAAAGCCAAGACGGGGACGGCCGATTAGCTGGGGAAAATCAAATTATGATGGGGACGGCCATCAGGATAAATCTGTAAAATTTTCCGGGAGTTAATGAAACATGACGGGGACGGCCATCAAGTTCATAAAGCAAGGTAACCGACGATGGGGACGGCCATCGGGCTAAAAGAAAAGGAAAAGGGACCACGACGGGGACGGCCATCGGGTTAAAGAATAAATGAAATAAACAGATGATGGGGTACGGCCATCAAAGGTGAAGGACGATCACCTAGCAGGGGACGGCTGCTCTGTTGGGGAATAAAGGAAGTAGGATGGGGACGGCCATCAAAGGTGGAGGACGACCACCTGGCAGGGTACGGCTGCCGAAAATATCAACGATGGGGACGGCCATCGGATAGAAAAGGTCAACGATGGGGACGGCCATCGGACGAGCATGATGGAGGACGACCATCAAGAAGTGGAGGACGACCACTCAGCAGGGTACGGCTGCTCTCGAGGTTTCTTATGACATAGGACGAATGCCAGATAACCGAAATCAACAATGGGGACGGCCATTGGATAAAATGATGAAGGACGATCATCAAAAGGTGGAGGACGACCACCTAGCAGGGGACGGCTGCTAAAATCAACGATGGGGACGGCCATCGGATGAGCATGATGGAGGACGACCATCAAGAAGTGGAGGACGACCACCTAGCAGGGTACGGCTGCTCTCAGGGTTATCATGACACAGGACGAGTGTCAGATAAAAAGGAAAATTTGCTTTGTTGGCGATCTACTGGGGAGAAGTAAACACGGACGAGTGTTTATATCCAAGAAACAAAAGGTGCAAGTGTCTAGATGTTAGTGTATAGATTAAAGATGCGGACGAGCATCCTTAAGACTATGATACGGACGAGTATCAGGTAGAAACAAACTGATACATGTTCAGAGATGATGATACGGACGAGTATCAACTTGTTAACAGAGAACACGGACGAGTGTCGAATCTGAAAGAACTCTTCTGGGGAATAGTAGATACAGACGAGTATCTTTATTCAAGAAGATATAGTGTGTGACGCGGTGTATGGATTAAAGATGCGGACGAGCATCCTTAAGGTTATGATACGGACGAGTATCATGTAGAAACAAACACTAGACGCAATGTTCTGAGATGATGGTACGGACGAGTACCAACTGGTTAACAAAGAACAAAGACTACTGTTGAATCTGTGGGTATATAACTGGTATATACAAGATACGGACGAGTATCTGTATAAGAGCGAGTGGTGTATAGATGGTGTTTAACTGCTGGGGAGGGTGACGCGGACGAGTGTCAAAAGGAGAAAAGTGTAATATGAACAAGTATCTGATATACAAAGTCTAGGCGACTGCGCTGGGGATATGACACGGACGGGTGTCAAGAAAGTGTATATATAAGTATGTGTGAGTGCAAAGAGGGTGTCTTCGGCTTTCTGCTGGTGATATGACACGGACGGGTGTCATGAAGTATCCGTGATATGGGTGATTTTTTTGTAAAGAGTGTTCGGGCGACTTTACTGGGGAAAGATGGCACGGACGGGTGCCAAAAGGTGTATATACTGGTGTTTGATGATTTGTGAGGCAACTGCTCTTGCTGGTAACTCTGGTGGGGATTTTTCTTCTGTATGTTGATGAACTGCTATTATTCACAAGTGTTAATTCAGAACATGGCTTATGATTATGCTATGCGTTTGACTTTTGCCGTAATGCTCCGTATAAGACGGAATGCTACGCTCTGAGGGGATAATATGATGCAAATGCCATGATTATGCAAAGATATCAAACCGGGATCCGGATCCCGTTGTTGCGAAGATCTCTGGCTGATCTGTTTGAAATGGACCTCCCAGCTGGGGATGAGATCATTGGTAGATCTAATAAGATGATATTTGCTTGGGGATACGGGTCACTGATAGACCTATCCTAATAAATGAGAGGCCCAGCTGGGGTTTGCAGAAGCTTTCTTCACTCTGTTGTGATCTTCATGCATTGTTCTTCTGGATAGAGGCTGGAACTCTGTGGGGAGATGATTCCCTGACTCCTGTACTCCGGCTGAGGACGAGATGGCAACTCGGCCGGGAGCAGTAGCAAGTGGCAGCTCAGCTGGGGGAGTCATGAGAGGCAACTCAGCTGGGGAGAGCAGCAAGAGGCAACTCGGCTTGGGATAGAGCATTTCGGATGCTGAGATCTTTTGTTGATTTGCCAGCTTGCTGAGATGTAGCTCGCATGCCCCGAGTTGCGTTCTGGATACCCGCAATCCTGCAAAGATAAGGAAACGCACAAAAGGTCCCGAGGTATCCTCTACTGGATTCTGTCATAGGAGTTAAGCACTCTCAAGAGTAAGTATATTCCCTGCAAGCATGTGTTTTATTATCATCATTTTTGGAGAAAAGCATCTGTACTTATGCAATTGATTTTTTAGAGACATCAGACATCCTATACAAAACGACACATGACTGAAAAATCTGGTTTTATTAATTCTTGTGCCCTGCATTGGCAAGATACAGTCAAAGAAACATATCTCCTGAAATGAGGAGATTGTTATAAATTGAGAAACAAAATGTTGGCGGTGTTGACGACGCTTTAAGGAGCTTCCTCTTCTGCTATGACTCGTATGACAACGACGTTCTTCTCGTCTTGCTTTCTGAAAAAGGCTGATTCTGATTGAAGCTTGATTTTGTTGGAGCTTCCCAAGTTGCAAGTGATACAGACGAATTCAGAATGCAGTTGTTCGCTTATTCCCTTATTTTGCATGGATCGCCCTTTCGGGTTTTCAATCCATCGGGATACCCATTTTTGCCTGAGTTGTCCAATGCGGCTTTTCAACTCAGCGGGTGTACATTTTTTCATTTATTTCCCTTATTTTTGCCCGAGTCTTTTATTCTGTTTTTGACTCGCCGGGATGCCCTATTTTTGCCTGGACTTACATTCTGTTTTTGTGTCCAGCGGGTCATTTTTATGCGAAGTATTTTTTAACTGCATCTGAATTCACAGGGGACGGGAAATCTTCACCATCCATGGTGCTGAGCATGAGTGCTCCACCCGAGAAAACTTTCTTTACTACAAATGGTCCTTCATAATTCGGAGTCCACTTGCCCCTGTGATATGTATGAGGAGGGAGGATTCTTTTCAGCACAAGATCTCCTACTTGGTACTCTCGGTGCCTGACCTTCTGATCGAAGGCTTTCTTCATTCTTTTCTGATACAACTGCCCATGACAGATTGCAGCCAGTCTTTTCTCTTCAATCAGACTCAGCTGTTCATATCGGGACCGGACCCATTCTGCTTCGTTCAGCTTAACATCCATCAGTACCCGTAAGGAGGGTAATTCAACTTCAACAGGTAGGACTGCTTCCATACCGTACACAAGCTGATACGGTGTTGCCCCAGTGGACGTTCTGATTGACGTGCGGTACCCATGCAAGGCAAACGGTAGCATTTCATGCCAGTCTTTGTAAGTGACTACCATCTTCTGCACAATCTTGATATTTTTATTTGCCGCCTCAACGGCGCCATTCATCTTTGGCCTGTAAGGAGAAGAATTGTGGTGTTGGATCTTGAAGTCCCGGCATAACTCAGCCATCATTTTGTTGTTTAAGTTGGAACCATTATCAGTAATGATTCGCTCGGGCACTCCGTACCGACAGATGATATCTCTCTTTAGGAATCGGGCTACCACTTGTCTTGTAACATTTGCATATGAGGCTGCTTCAACCCACTTGGTGAAATAGTCAATGGCGACCAGGATGAATCTGTGACCATTTGAAGCAGTTGGCTCGATCTTGCCAATCATATCAATGCCCCACATGGCAAAGGGCCATGGTGAAGACATGATGTTCAAGGGATTGGGAGGCACATGCATTTTATCTGCGTAGATCTGGCATTTGTGGCATTTTCTGGCGTAGGCACAACAGTCTGCATCCATTGTGATCCAATAATAGCCTGATCTTAACAACTTCTTAGCCATGGCATGTCCTCCAGCATGGGTACCAAAGGAGCCTTCGTGCACTTCATGCATCAATAAACCTGCTTCTGTCTTGTCAACACATCGGAGGAGTACCATATCAAAGTTCCTTTTGTATAAAGATCCATCAGTGTTCAGAAAGAAACTACCAGCAAGCCTTCTCAAAGTCTTCTTATCATTGGAAGATGCCCCAGGTGGGTATGTTTGATCCTCTAAGAAGCACTTAATATCATGGAACCAAGGCTTATCGTCTTTGACAACATCCGCTGCAAATACATATGCTGGTCTATCAAGTCTGGACACTGAAATTTGAGGTACAAAGTTGGCAGCTTGAACTTTGATCATGGATGAAATGGTAGCAAGAGCATCTGCAAACTGATTCTCGTCCCGAGGGATATACTCAAGCTTGACCGTAGTGAAGAAAGTCAATAACCTTCTTGTATAATCCCTGTAAGGTATCAGATGATCTTGGTGTGTATACCATTTTCCGTTGGTCTGATTGACTACCAAAGCTGAATCTCCGAATACGGTCAATGTCTTGATCCTGAGGTCAATGGCTTCCTCAAGACCCATAATGCAAGCTTCGTATTCAGCTTCGTTGTTAGTGCAGTTGAAAGTGAGTTTTGCCAAGAAAGGCATGTGGACTCCTTTGGGTGTAATAAGTAATGCACCAACACCACGGCCATTCATGTTAACAGCCCCATCGAACATCATAATCCATTCTTCCTCCGGGTCAGGCCCTTCAGTGTGAATAGGCTCTTCATGATCTTTTGCTTTAATGAACATGATGTCTTCATCAGGGAAGTCAAATCTCATTGGCTGGTAGTCATCAATGGGTTGCTCAGCAAGATATTCAGACAATACACTACCCTTGATGGCTTTCTGAGAGGTGTACTGTATGTCATACTCTGTGAGAATCATCTGCCATCTTGCAACCCGTCCGGTAAGAGCTGGCTTCTCAAATATGTATTTGACTGGGTCCATTTTTGATATCAACAAAGTAGTGTGGGTCAACATATACTGTCTCAGTCGGCGAGCAGCCCACGCTAAAGCACAGCAAGTTTTCTCGAGCAGTGAATAACGTTGTTCACAGTCGGTAAACTTTTTGCTTAGGTAGTATATTGCATACTCTTTTCGACCAGACTCGTCATGCTGGCCCAGCACGCACCCCATCGACTCTTCTAATACTGTCAAGTACATTATCAGAGGTCTTCCTTCAACTGGAGGCATAAGAATTGGAGGTTCTTGCAGATATTCCTTGATCTTGTCAAAAGCCTTCTGGCAATCTTCGTTCCACCTGACCGTCTGTTCCTTTCTTAACAGCTTGAACAAAGGTTCACAGGTTGCTGTCAGGTGAGATATGAACCTTGAAATGTAGTTCAATCGACCTAAGAACCCTCGAACTTCTTTCTCAGTTTTCGGTGCAGGCATCTCTTGAATGGCTTTGACTTTATCAGGGTCCACTTCAATCCCTTTCTCGCTTACAATAAAGCCCAGCAGCTTACCGGATCGCACCCCGAATGTGCATTTGTTGGGGTTCAACTTTAGTTGGTACTTCCTCAGACGCTTGAACAACTTGAGCAGATTCACCAGATGATCTTCTTCAGTAAGGGACTTGGCAATCATGTCATCCACATAACACTCGATTTCCTTATGGATCATATCGTGGAATAATGTTACCATAGCCCGTTGATATGTTGCACCAGCATTCTTCAGTCCGAATGGCATCACTTTGTAGCAGAACGTGCCCCAGGGTGTGATGAATGTTGTCTTCTCCATGTCTTCAGGTGACATCTTGATCTGGTTGTATCCTGAAAACCCATCCATGAAGGAGAATACCGAGAACTGAGCTGTATTATCCACCAATACATCAATGTGAGGTAAAGGGAAGTCATCTTTCGGGCTGGCTCTGTTCAGATCCCGGTAGTCAACACACATCCTTACTTTTCCGTCTTTCTTAGGCACAGGTACTATGTTAGCAACCCACGGCGGATAGCTAGTTACAGCAAGGAATCCGGCATCCCATTGCTTTTGTACCTCTTCCT
The DNA here is from genome assembly GCA_963966055.1 of Lathyrus aphaca. Classification (NCBI taxonomy): domain Eukaryota; kingdom Viridiplantae; phylum Streptophyta; class Magnoliopsida; order Fabales; family Fabaceae; genus Lathyrus; species Lathyrus aphaca. Next base: position 310,941,313 of record OZ014523.1, read on the forward strand.
TGATTTTCATAGCCATGTCCGGACGAGTGCGGCGCAACTTCTGTTTAACTGGCGGGCATTCTTCTCTCAAAGGCAGCTTGTGCACGACGATATCGGTATCCAACCCTGGCATGTCTTGGTACGACCAAGCAAACACATCTACATACTCTTGAAGCAGGTCCATCAGTTGTCTCTTCACTGAGTCTTGCAGGCAGGCCCCGATTTTAACCTCTTTCACATCTTCATCTGTACCAAGATTGATCACTTCAACCTCCTCCTGGTGAGGAGTAATAACCTTTTCCTCTTGTCTCAACAACCTGGCTAGCTCTTCAGGAAGCTCATATTCTTCTTCAACCCCTTCATCAGCTTGATTGATTGGATTGTCAAAGTCATACGAAGTCATAGCTGTGCTGTTGTCGGTGCTGTCTGGAAGGCACTCTCTGCAAGGGTTAAGTTGTTCATTTTAGTGATTTGATTTTAATCTTTATTTAGAAAAGTGAAATGAAGTTGTCATTTTGAAAACACCGCCATTTATTTTTTGTACAAAAAAGAAAAATGGAAAAAACAGTGAGCAAAAAAGAAAAAGACTCGTTTGCAAAAAAGATGTCTGATATTTCATTAATTGATCTTGTTTGCACAAAAAAGTACAGATGGCCCGATTACAAAATGAGTCCTGTCATCTTGGGCAAGATGCAAGACTTTGATGCATGCTTATAAAATACAGGAAATAATAATTACTCTTATCGAGTAACTCTTATAATTTCCTGGGAAGACCAGTTCGAGACACTGCTCCCCGGGATCTTTGGACGAATCCAGCTTTCCAGGTTGCGCTCCTCTTCCAGCTCGTCTTCCAGACAGTTGATAGCATCGGGGGTAAGCATCCCCCCACTGACAAAACCGGGCTTCTCAGCAGCCTTTGCTTGATGTTTAGTTGGTCTGTAACCCAAACCAAATTTGTCTTTCTTCTCTTCCAAAGCTAAAACCTTGCCCCAGCCTTGGGCCGTTCCCTCCTCAACAACCTTCTGGGCTTGTTGGTAAGATGACATGGAGACTCCAGATACAGCAGATGCTTCATTCACATTCAAGGCTTCAAATCCTTGGCTCATTGTTTCATGGATCTCCCCATCCATCTCAATGTACTTATAGGTTGCCAGGTGGATGACAAAAATGTCCTCTTCCCCACAGATTGTAACAACTTGGCCTTCCCACTCAAATTTTAACTTTTGGTGAAGGGTAGACGTTATTGCGCCGGCGGCGTGAATCCAGGGTCTACCCAACAAACAGCTGTAGGCGGGCTGAATGTCCATCACATAAAAGATAGTTTTAAAGGTCTGTGGGCCAATTGTCACAGGTAACTCGATCTCTCCCAGAACCGATCTCTTAGAACCATCGAAGGCCCTTACTACCAGGTTGCTGGGTCTCAATGCCAATCCATCATATTCTAACTTCACCAAAGCCTTCTTTGGTAAGACATTAAGGGACGACCCCGTGTCTACCAGCACATGAGAAAGGACTGCCCCTTTGCATTCCATGGTGATGTGCAAGGCTTTGTTGTGGTTGCGGCCATCCGCTGTCAAGTCAGTATTGGTGAATCCTAGCCCATTGCTAGCAGTAACGTTTCCAACCACGGTTTCCAACTGGTTGACAGTAATCTCCTCAGGCACGTAAGCTGCGTGCAAGACTTTGAGTAGTGCATTCCGATGGGCTTCGGAGCACATAAGCAGTGAGAGGATAGAGATCTTGGATGGCGTCTGGTGAAGTTGATCCACGATTTTGTAATCACTCTTTTTGATGATTCGCATAAACTCATCAACTTCTTGATCGAACGGCGTCTTCAAGGCTTCTTTAACAGCTTGATCTTCCTGCACAGGGCTCTTCCCTTTTGCCTTAGCAGCAGCTTCTGCTTCGGCGGTAGGTCTTTGAATTGGTGGAGCAAAGAGACGTCCGCTTCGAGTGAAGCCTCCGCCTCCCCCCACATTATCTACTTGTGGTGCAGGTGTTGATGTTTCAAGAGTGATTCTTTTTCCTTCGCAGTACACGTCAGAGCCATAGTGCCAAGGGATGGCCCTATTGCTTTCATATGGTACCGGTCCAGGCACTGTGACAGTGACTGGACTGATTGCTGCTGCTGAAGGGACTGTAATTGTTTGTGGATCATAAAAGATTGTAACTGGTGCTCTGATGGGAGCAGCACCTTCTGAATGGTAGGCAGAGTTGTTCTCAGGATCATAAAATATTGTGACAGTAGAGACATCTTCATGATTGGTTGTTGGTGTTGTAGGAGATATTGTCGGAAGAAATGATGTTGTTGTTGTAGGAGTCTCAAAATGGAGTGAAGCTGAAGTTGTAGCAGGAAAATTTGTTGAAAACTGATCAGTTGAGATGACAGATGAAGTACTTGTTGATGAAGCCGAAGAATTGTCAGGAACAATAGTTGTTGCAGTTGTAGGAGGTTCTGAAACCGTTGCTGATGATATTGCTGGATTTGTTGGAAATGATGTGGTGATCTGAAGTTGGCCACTCTGAATGAGGCCGTCTATGCCACTCCTCAAATTATCGCACCCATTTACCGAGATATTACAGTAAGCACAACCCAATTCACACCCTGGGAACATCTGACATTCCAAGAGCTGAGCCTTGATTTCTACCAATGGTGTCCTGATCTGTCCCACACTGGTTATTAAATAAGACGGCTTGTCTTCTTCAATAGCGTTAATCCTGGGACCACCATGGTTTGGCATTGGGTTTTTATTGACATTGGGCGGTGGTGCGAAATTCAGAGCCTTGGAGTCTACCAGGTCTTGTACCTTCATATGCAGGGCTCTGCACTTTTCTGTACTGTGGCCAGGTGCGTTTGAATGAAAAGCACACCTAGCATTGGAGTCATAGTTCCTTGGTAGACTGTTGGGATCCGGAGGTGCCAACGTTCTTAGCTCAACTAGGTTGAGTTTCAGAAGCTGTGGCAGCAATGTAGCATATGGCATGGGGATCGGATCAATCACTCTGTTAGCTTGAGATGGCCTCTGTTGGAATGGCCTTTGCTGGTTATTGTTGTTGGTGTTGTTGTTGTTGTAGTTTCTTGGAGGATACTGATTTTGTTGATGATACTGAGGTTGTTGTTGATAGTTTTGCTGAGGGGGTTGATAGACTGGTTGTGGATGAGCCGGAGCAGGGATGGTGACTGCAGCCACAGATCTGTGAACATATTGGGGCCTACCCCTGTTGGTGTGGATGGCATTGGTCTCGCCAGTTCTCCTTGGGCCTGCAAAAGGCTTTCTTGTACTACTGGATGAGCTTGCACCATTGTCTGAGATCTTACCCATTTTCAATAGGCTTTCAATTCTCTCCCCGGCTATGACTACATCTGCAAAGCTGGTAGATGAGAAGGAAGCTAGCCTATCAATATAGGTTCCCTGAAGGGTGTTCATAAACATATCTGCCATTTCCCGTTCAGACATAGGTGGTTGAACAGCAGTAGCCAGTTGCCTCCATCTCTGTGCATATTCTCGGAAACTTTCCCTTGACGACTGTGACATTCCCATTAGGAGGATCCTGTTGGGTGCCATGTCTAAGTTATACTGATACTGTCTGATGAAGGCCTCTGCCAGGTCCTTCCAGCATCTAATAGTTGCCCTTGTCAAGTGAGAGTACCATTCTCTTGACGCTCCAGTTAAGCTGTCTTCGAAATAGAACATCCACAATTTCTCGTCCATGGTATAAGCTTTTAATCTCCCGAGAAAAGATTGTAGATGGGTTCGAGGACAAGAAGTCCCATTATACTTTTCAAAACATGGAGGCTTAAACTTGTGGGGAATCCTAACCCCGTCTACCAAGCCCATGTCCATGACGTCGAAGCCCAAAGAGTTTTGAGATTCTAAGGACCTCAACTTCTCAGCTATCTCATCCAATCTCCTACCATAAGCTTCTTCACCAGCGCCCATTACTGTGAATTGGTCTTCCTGAGGATCCTCTTGAAGTACCCTAGCCGCGGTGGCAGTCCCTTGAACATTTGCGGGAATATTGACCTCAGGATGGGGGTGTGGTCCAAATACCGGAGGGTTGACGTGAGGTTGGACTCTTTCATTGTTACTGATACCGGCAGTCCCTATATGTGGATCCTCTTGATTTTGCCTCTCCACCATGGCCCTCAATCTTTCCTGGCTCTGAGCCATGTTGTTCATAACTTCCATAAACTGAGTCATTTGATTCCTCATCTCTAGCCTTTCATTTGCCATTTGATTTCTGACCTCAGTAAGGTCCTGCTGCATCTGATCCATCTGAATTCCCGGAAGGTTGTTTCGGGTTGGATAACGGTGAGGACGGTTGAGGGGAAATACCCGGCGCCTAGCAATAGTTCCTGAGGCATCACAACAGAGGTTAGTAACAACAAAACAAAACCTACAAAACAAACAAAGGGTTAGCATGCAATGCAATTATGCTTATTTGTTCTCAAGGTATCCGGTTTGGCCTTCAGTTTTGACCCTTCCAGACCCCTGATGATGCTGTTGTTGTTGCTTGAAGAAAACTCAGATGAAGCAAACTAGCACAAATATATTACAGAAGGTGAAATAATACAATTTGTTCATTTTACAACACAAGCCCTCTAAGGGGTCAAAATACATTACAAGAAAATAAAAGTACATGGAAAGAAAGCAACAACAAACAAATGGTCAGACATCAAGACCAAACTCATCCTCACGAACTTCCTTGAGAAGTGCTTCGGTCACAGGATCAGCCGGACGCTCCGTGAGATTCCTGATGAGGAGATTCCGGGTTGCAATAGCTGCTGCTAGTTTCTTGTGCTGAGTTTGGTCCTTGGACCTCTTCACCCCTGCTTTGATCTTCAGCTCTGATATCTCCCTCTGGGCTGCTGCCAAGGCTTCTTGTTGTTCTTTTGCACTAGCTTCTAGTTGCTCCATCTTGTCTTGAACTCTCTTGTCCTCCAGGGTATGAGCCTCGGTGATCCTGACCCACCGGGCTTGACTCTCCTTCAAGTACAAGTCTGTCCTCGCTCTCTGGAACTGGGCTTCTTTGCAAGCATTCTTCAGAATTTGTTCACCAGCCTTAGACTTCTTGATATAATCCCCAGACTTCTCAATCTTAGTCAGATGCTCTACTCTCATCTTCTCCAACCTCTCAATCTCCCTCATACCTTCACTTCTCTCCCGGAGGGTCTTCTGCAAAGCCTGGGTTAACTTCTCATTTCTTTCCTTCAAACTCTCAAACTCCTCCAAACTGATAGTGGCAGGGGGTGGTGCTGAAGATGACTCAGGCATGTCTTCTATGGTAAAGGGCATCCCAGAGAATTGGGCCCGGGCACGGGACCACTCATAATATTGTGCTGATGCCACATTATTGCACTTCCCTAGAATGGTTATTCCCTTGGTTTGAACATTATCCCAGGCCCAGGCAGCCTGCCTAACAACAGTCAAACTAATCTTGTTCTCACAATAGAGGGTCTCCACCAAGTCTTGTGCCTTAGGAGTGTGGACCAGTGCATAGCCCAGTTGCCTTCTGAACAGCAGAGGATTGTAATTGATACTACCCTTAACTCCTATTAGGGGCACATTAGGAAAATGCCCACAACTGGTGATGACATCCCTGCCCTTGGTGCTCTGGGTGCACCATCTGATATCTGCTGAAGTTAGAACAGTGAGTCTCTTAGCCCAGTTGCTCTGCTGATGAGGGTTTAGAAATGCATCTGTCCTGGGTAGATGCCTGAGAAGCCAAGTGTGGAACAATGGAGCACAACACCTCACTAACCTTCCCCTCTGCTTTTCATTCCTCTGATGCACTGAATAGTAAAGATCCCCCAATAAAGTTGGCACTGGGTTCTTCAAGATGAACAGATGGATTGCATTCTTGCTAATGAATCGAGGCTCATCTGCAAACAATACAATTCCATATATACTCAAGGCCAGTAAAGCGCAGACAGCTTTCCACTCTCCTAGAGAAGCTTTCAGGGTAGCTTGAGAGATCAAGAAATCCAGATGGAAACCAAGGATCCCTGCTTTAGAAGTCATATGCTGCTCAATCAGGACAGGTTCCAGATGCAAAGCTTTTGCTACTTTTCCATTAGCAGGAAAGACCATCTCAAGGTTGAAAGGGATTCCACCCCTGATAGGCAAACCAACCAATGATGAGTATTCTTCCAATAAGGGGCCCAACTGAAAGTCTTGAAAAGTAAAACACCTCAGTGGAAGGTCATAAAACTGAATGCAGGTGTGGATCAAGCTTCTCTGTGATGGGTCCAGATCCATAACCATATCAAGTATATCTCCATAACTCTCCCTGAACAAAGGTATGTGATCTGGAGTGATCAGGGTTTGAATCCTCCTGATGTTTGATAACTCTGGCTGGAAGAAGTGATAGGTGATGTTGCTCTTTTTAGGAGCCATGATGCTGAAGACTGAGTAGAGACAGGTGCTGAGGATAATACTGAAGAAGTGGGCCACTGACTGGCTGGTGCAGGTGGTAACCGAAGCAGATGGCTGATGAAGACAAGTCAAAACTGAAGATGGGGTCAAAACCAAAACCAAATGAAGATGGATACCCTGAAACACAAATAAGCAAATGTCAATATGATGCAATGATTATGTATGCAAATGAAATGCAAGGGTCTGTGACTGAGCTGGATCTGATTAAAATGCCCTGATATAGGTCCAAGTGTGTTCAAGAATTCCAGATGAGGTCTATAAATCCAGTAACCAAGGTAGGGGACTCAAATAAAGAGCCACATGTCCAGGGTTTAGAATCACAAGAACTGTCCAACATGGAGTATTCTTAACAAAGCAAAGTAACAGGGTATTCTGAGGTCAAGGTACCTGCAAACCTGTAAACAGCCCAACCCCTTCACAGGTGGTGTTCTAAAACAAGGATCCTCAGACTTGGATCAGTTATGAAAAGTGTAAACACTTCTAACCCGGAGGTACAGTGTTTACAATAACCATAGAAGTTCCTCCTCTAATTCACCTCAGTTTCTGAAGGTCAATACTAAAAGGTCATCCAGACTTAGCAGGCTTCCCAGATAGCCCTAGCATTGCAGGAAATCTGCAACACAGAGTTCTCAAGAAGAAACCCATATCTGAACCGTGTTTCATATTCCCGCACCAGACCGAAATGGAATGGGAAAGAATATGATTCACTCTAGCCTAGGTGTCACTCAGGTCCCAGGTATAGGACCTTAACTCTCAATGAAACACCCACCCACCAAAACAAAAGACCAGATCCAGCCAGCAGTACAGTATGATATAATGCAAAAGCAATAAGGAAAGCAGTAGAGCAAACTATACATAAAATCAAAATAAATACAAATATACAGACATAAATAAGCACATAACACCCCAGTAAACACAAATCAATCAAGCGCTAGGAGGAACCCACAAAAAGAACCAGAAGCCCTGGTTGCAATATAAAGGTTCCCCAGCAGAGTCGCCAAGCTGTCGCTCCCGACAAATGAAACAAGGTCAAATGGGGTACAGACGCGAACGGTCGGAGAAAGGGACAATGAGAACACACAGCCGTGAACTCACTGGAGATGAATAGAGTCGCCAGCTAGGCATTTTTATCCCGGAGGAAAGGTAATGCTGCATAAACCTAGAAAGACATGGATAAGACGGTTGCGAACCAGAGAGACTGAGAAAGGGGGTTGGTTACAACCTGGGAAGGTATTAGCACCCAGATTGTCCGTCGTACTCGACGGGATCCACGCTTGAAAGATTTGTGTTTTAAAGGGGTAGTGTCAGTGCAATCTGTGTATAAAGCTGGAAAAGAATGTACAGGTGTCAGTGTAAAAGAAGTGTAAAGTGTAATATACAGTGTCAGTGTAGGAACAGGAGTGAAGTGCTCAGGAGTATGAGGCTTAGAAGAATGAAGCTGGAAAGAGGGGGAATATACAGAGACTTTTGTTCGATAACTGTTAAGTTATGCCTACGTATCCTCTCGTGCAATGAGGAAGTCAGAACACCGTAGTTCGACCCAAAGAGACTGAAAGATGAATTGACTTGTGAACTGCTTACTTGTCTATGCTCAAGTGTATGACCTGTCTGGCTCAGGTGCAAACTGTCTTGCATTAAACGGAAGAAGCAAGTTCTCGTTTGTGAGTGAGGATGATGAGAAAAGAATCCCGAAGGAGACGATTATTGTTTGTTTTTATGTTTTCAATCTTTTATTGCTTTTGAAAGTTTGTCATAAGTTGATGAGCTTAATCCTAAACCAATGGATTTGGTAAACTCATCACATCATCCCTCTGATTAGGGGTAATGAGAGTACCTTAAGTGTGAAGTCAGATTCTCACACTTAATCTCCTTTGGTGTAGGATTAAGATCATTAACCTACTTGTGATTATTTAGATGTTTTTGGTGTTTTTGTTTATTGTTGAGTAATGAGATTAAGCCATAATCAGGGATTAAACAGACTCATTACACCATCCTAATAGAAGGATAATAGATGAGAATGTTTAAGTTGAGGAAAGCTCCTCAACTTAATCCATGATTAGGGATTAAACTCATGACAAAACAAGCCTTTGGTTAAGTGGATTTTATTTAGTGATATGATGATGAAGTGAGTTTTAGGGTTTGTAAGACAACTTGAGGGGGACTTGTCCATTAACACTAGGGTTATTCCTTCTTAACCAATTAAGGAAGAATTAGAACCCTAATGCAAGGCCCAAGTTACAAGTGTGATGTCTTGATACTTATTAAGTGAATTGATTAAGAGATTTAAACACATTAAGGGTTTAACACTTAGGATTAAAGTTATACACTCCATCCTAAGATAAGGATGTAGGCATAAACTTAATCACAAAGCCTTAAAGCCTTTAGGGTTTAGTCCCTGATTATGAGATGAGGAGAGAAGACACAAAGAGACACAAAGGTAAAACTATGGGGGGACTAATCAAAACCCTAATCATTGTCATGCTTGGTTGTTCCTAAGGTTTGTGAGGTTTTCAAGAGCAATCTTCAAAGAGAACCACCAGGAAGCAGATGAACAGGATCAAGAGAAGCAAAGTGACTTGCTTCATTCAAGAAGTCAAGTCACTTGAAGAAAGAAAGTGGGAGGAACAAGAATGAGCAAGCTCAATCTCAAACACATACACAAATGCAGCAATGGATGCAAGAGAGATGAAAAGAAAAGTTATGAGAAGTGAAGGAAAATTCACTTCTCAAGTTCACTTACCACATGAAATGTTAGAAAGAAATGCAATGTAATGCTAAATAGGATGAAATGGTATGATGCTAAACAAAACCAGAAGCATGTTGATGATGATAATGATGCTATGAGATGCTACAAGCATGATACAAGGCATGGAAATGTTCATACAAGTTCATGGATGCAAATGGTGCAAGTTTAGAAGCATGGATACACATGAAAAGTCATGAAACATACATGGAAAGTTATGAGATGCATATGGCATACAACATGGCAAATGAGAGATGCAATGATCAAACATGCTTTCAATATGTCTTATGATGTTAAATGAATCACATGAATGCATCAAATATCATGGCAAGTCAAGGTATGAATGCAAATGCAAGATGGATGCATATGGAAGCCCAAATTAGGGTTTATGAATCAAACATCAAACAAAAACCCAAAACAGAAGCAAACCCTAAGATAAAAAATGGAAAATGCCATCCTAAGAAAACCTAAACCTATACTAAACCAAGGTCCAAAGGGGAGGTCTCAACTCTTAACCAATCTCAAGTTATGATTTTTCTAAGTTATTAGGGTTTTTAGGGTCCCTAAACAAAAGAAATGCCAAACAAATTGAAAATGCAAGATCAAACCATGTCCATTTTATCCTAGAAACTACATGCTAAACACAAAACAATGCAAGAAGAATCAATGTCCAACCCTTCTTAGATAGGCAGAAATGAATTTTTGAACTTTGGATCAAATTAATGCACAAAAAATGATTTAATTCAATGAAAAATTCTTAAAATGCATCAAGATCAAAAAAGAAATTTGGTTTGAAGGTTGGACAATGTTTCTAAATGTCTTAGAACATTTCATGAATTTTTTGGTGATTTTTAAATACTTAAAAGTATTTTTAATTAATTAATTTCCATTAATCAATTAAAAATAATCTTTTAAATATTTAAAAATACTTCTTTAATGATAAAAAATAAAATGAAAATATTTTTGTGTCATGAAAATTAATAAAACTTAAGAGAAAAAGTTTCATAATTTTTTATGACTTTTTACTATTTTAAAATAATTGTGCAATTTAAATGAAAAGAAAATGAATTAAAATTAAATAAAAGGGAAAGTAATCAGAATGGAGGGCCAGGATGAGCTCTGAGTTTGAAATGGTTGACTGGCGCGCTAGTGGAGGGTCCAGATGGCTTCTGACTTAATTAAATTAATTATGGATTAATTAAATAAAACACGTGGATTAGGGCTAATCAGACAGATCTGGACCACACACACACGCGGGAGGTCAACTGGTCAAAGGGATCGTACGCTCCAGATTCAAACTTGAGTTAATGACATGATTAGGGCACAAATTACTTTCAGGTGGCCGGAGAAGACTTCCGGTCGTCTTCTCCGGCCAGCATCTCCCCTGAAAATCCCCAAAACCCCAAAAAGCTAACTAAAATGAAATCTAAGAACTGGGAAATGATCCCCACTCACTCACGAACCAAAACCCTCACTCAAAACCAATTTATTCTTCCTGGAATTCATGAATCGAAACAAACAAGTTTTAGGGCACGCAAGTTTCAGAGATCAATTAAATGTTCATTTCATCACCATTTCAAAAACTAAAAGCATATTCACGATCAGGAAGACACAAAGAACAAGTTTAGAACAAAGGAAATGATTTCTGGAAAAATATTTTTCAAGCTACCTGAGATTCGAAGCTTTCACTCTGATGACTTTCTGGCCACTTCTCCTTGTGCAATCCACTCCTTAGGACCTCTTGATGATGTTTGAATGCTTTGGAGCAATTTATGCTGGCTGGTTGATGAGTTTAGAGAGCTTCTGCTTCAACTCAGTTGAAAATGGCAATGGAGTTTCAGGCAGTTTCAGGTCATTGTGAATGGTTCTTTGTGATCAGAATAATGAGTGGAGAAGGTCTGTGGTGTTTGTTTGGATGTTTGTGAGCTATGGAGAGAGTTTCGAATGAAACTGCAAGTTGAGGTGGGAAATGGCAATGGGGTGTTCTTGCTTGTTTTAGGCCTGGCTCTTGGTGGTTTGAGGTCTATGAAGTATGGTGAGTTGATCTATGAAATGGTTTTTTATGTTTGCAAGCTGAGAAAACAAATTCGAAGGAAGATGCAAGATGGAGTGTTTTTGTGTATGTCCTCTTGTGAATGGTTTCAGCCTTGCTAGATGTATGGAATGGCTTGCAAAGAGATATTGTATTTTAATCATATAGGTCAGATGATGTGACCTGGCCTATGGTGATTGGTAAGTTTGCTTTTGCTCAAAGTCCACCTTTTGTGTAAGAGAAGTATGGCTCATGATCTAGGCAAGTACAAGCATGGGGCTGCGCAGCAAGGGTGAGGGGAGAGGCTAGCCAAAGTCAGCAGCCAATGTCACAAGTTGTAGGAAGTGTGATGAGTGCTTTTGCAAGTTGTTGCCTTATGGTTCACATGTGATTTCCTTGTCCAACAAACCATAAACCATGGGCATTCTTGGTCCAATTCTGACTTTTAAGGCCTAAGGAATGTTTGTGTCATGGTTTGAAATGAATTAGAGGTTGCAATTGGCTTTAGTTCATGATCTTGCAAAATTCTCATTTGAAGCATGCCTTGAAAATAAATGATTTTTGCCAACTTTGCCACACCATAACTTTTGATCCAAGAAGAGTTTGATCATGTTCTTGTACTTTTTGAAAAGGGAAAGATGTAATATACAACTTTCATGACCAAAGTTTTTCCATTTGAAGCATTTTTGGATCAAGAATCAAGGCTTGAAAAATGACCTAAAATGAAGCATTCTTGAAAAGTCAACTATGCCCAAAAAGTCAACATTTGCAAAACTTCCAAATTCTTGATTTCTATGAACTTCAACCTTCTTCCATGATCAAATAAAGATCATACACACTCAAAATGATGAAGATCACCCATTGGTTGGGTCATTGGGGGCCTCAGATGCCCTGATTTTACACTGACTTGTCTGAAAAGTCAACCCTTGATCAGATGACTTCCCGATGGAATTTCTTCATGAAAATTGATATGTATACTCCCTATACCATATAGAGACCAATGGAAACAAGAATGACCAAAAAAATTGGAGTTATGGCCTTTGAAACCAAAACCCTAATTTTAGGTCAACTGTGCAGTCAAACCTGGCTCTGCATCCATTCAAACCCTAGTTCTTGTGATTCTTTTGAAATATTGACTTTGAGAGGATGTAATATGACATAAGAACACACATGGACCCCTTTGAAATGATTGGTGGCCTTTGGAGTGGCTCAAGAGGCTCTTGGATTGCTCAGATCACAAACCCTAGGTGCAGATGACTTAGAAACTATGCAGTGAATCAAAAATGAGATATGAGATGCTATGATTGTGTTTATGCATATGAAATGATCACAAGCCATGGTGAAATGGGTGAGGGCAAATTTGGGGTGTTTACACAGAGACTACTAGAGTTGAACATGGTCCATTTGAGAACACTAGCACCTCCAGTTGGGAATCCTCCTCCTAGATATGATGCTAACGCCCGATGTGCTTTCCATTCTAGTGCTCCTGAGCACACAAAAGAGAAGTGTAGGGCATTCCAGCTAAAGGTGAAACACTCGATAGATTCGAAGGCTATCAATTTTTCTACTCCCCTAAGTGTTCTCAAAAATCCAATGCCTAATCACGACGGTCCTAGAGTAAATGTTGTAGATGATGGTGAAAGTTAGAATCTGGTTTCCGATGTGAATTTGGTTAAGACTTACTTCTTGGTGGTGAAGGACAAATTTCTTAAGGGACAGGTGTTCCCGGGTTATTAGATAATTGTGTCGAGTGTGCTAATTGTAGTAATGGTTGTGACTATTAGAAGGCGGGGATTCAGAAGTTGATGGACGAAGGTAGTCTGCAGTTTGACTGGTTGAGAAAAGAGAAATATGATGTGTCAATTATGACCATTTATTACACTCCTACTAAAATGCCAAGGCTAGATCCTGTTACAGTTGTTGTACCTATTGAAGTGAGCCCAATGACTATTACAGTACCTGGACATGTTCAATACACTAGTGGGAAGGATATCTCGTGGAATTACAGAGTAGACGTATATGTCCAAGGGTAGAAGCAAGAGGAGAAAGTTGCAGTGGGTATTGGTTTGAATGTGTCGCTCCCTGGATTTCCATCCTGGTACAAACGCGAAAGTGGCGCGGAAGGAGGTAGAGTCGCCAGCCAGGCATTTTTATCCCGAAGGAACATGAATGGTAAAACTGCACAAACCAAAGAAAAGAAAGGAAGGACACAGGTCCTACGAACAAAAGAGACTGGGTTCGGGAGTCGGTTACGACCTGGGAAGGTATTAGCACCCCAGATCGTCCGCCCTACCCGACGGGATCTACGCTTGCAAAGAAACTGTTTCAAAGGGTGAAGAAAATGAAAGCTGCTGCAAAAGAAAAACAGAAACTAGGTAAGAAAAGAAAAGAAAGGGGGAAAATATAGGAAAAATAAAAGAGTGTGCTCGAACGGGCCCTACCCCGCTGCCTACGTACCTCATCTGTACATGAGGATCAGATACGTCATAGTTCCCCTAACTAGGGGTGGGAAGATTGCTTGTGTTTTAAGGCTCGAAGTGCCTATGTCAATGCTCAGGTGTTGCAGGTTCGGACGACGAGTGCGTAACCGTCTTGCAAAATGACAAGTAGGAGCAAGTTCGCGTACGGAGCGAAGGAGATGAGGAGAGAATTCCCGAAGGAAAGACGCTTCTTGTCTGTTTGTGTTTTTTATGAGTTTTTTTATTTGTGTGTTACAAGAGAATGAACCCAAACTCTTTTCCATGGAATGTGTACTTGCTACTACATTCCAAGATGGAATAATAGAACAAGCACACCAAGTAAGGAGAACTTATCGAAAACTTGTTTCTATGGGAAAGGGCCTAAATTCATTGACTTTTTGAATTTATTAGGTGTTTTAGTGATTATAAATAAAGAAGTATTTTTTAGGATTTTTCTTGATGAAGATGACTTCATGATCCAACTTGTGCATTATGCTAGACAAATGCACTATTCCAAGATGGAATGAATACATATGCCCCATGGAATAAGGATATTACACAAGAAGTCACTTCTTTCTTTATTAATGTTTTTTAGGTTTTTTTGTTTTGAGATGAGAAGAGAAAGAGAACCAAAGGAGCAAAACGCAAAAGTCTAATGGGGAAAGACTAAACCTAAAGTTATCATGCAAAAAAGTGGTCCTAAGGTTAGTGAGGTTTCAACTATCCTAAGAGAAAAGAAGAACCAAAGAGGAGCAAAAGAGAGGAGAGGAAAGCTAGAGAGCAACTTACTCCTATAAAGGAGATAAGTTGCTTCTAGGGGGAAGATAAGAATTGAATCAATGATGGCCTAAGGCACATCAAAATCCACAAAGTAGAAAGCAACTTAAAAAGAAAAGATGAAGAGTTGAAATGTGGATAAACATCCACACTTCTCTTACCATGAGCCCCTACAACGTTAGCAAAAAATCCAGTATATGTTCATCAACACGATCATGGAATTAGCATGCTCAAAGTTCAAATCAACAAAGATCAAACAAACATGCCAAACTTTGCACATACAAGCATTTACGTGTCGAGAACATGAAGGCATGCATCAATCAGCAAGCAAATCACCCTAAACTAGCATATTCAATGATCATACAATGATCCATGGAAATTAAAGCAAGCAAGGGGGTCAAACAAGCTCAAAACAGCTCCAAAATGACATTCTGCATCAGTGTTAACCGGTTAACCAAAGCGTTAACCGGTTAACCAAAGCGTTAAACGGTTAACCAGTTCAAACCTGCAGCAAATTACATAGGAAAAGGGTGCGTTAACCGGTTAACTAAAGCATTAACCGGTTAACACTGTCAAAACAACAACAAATTCTGCATGAAAATCAGCTCAAATCCAGCTTATTCAAATAATTCCACACCTGACCAACAATCAATTAAGCATGAAATAAATGGATCAATTCACATTAATTAACATCATTAAGCTCATGAACATTAGCATACAGATCCGGTTACAAATTAACCGATCAATTCAAGCAACACAAGCAAATACAAAAGCACATGGTGGATCTAAAGCACAAGCATGCAAATAAGCTAAAATAGAGCTAGATCTGAATTTAACCAACCTACAAAGCTGAGGTATGCTTAGGTAATTGTTGTTTGAGCTGGAAATGAGAGATCTCGTGGAAAACTTCGAAGATTTGGTGTTAATCCTCACACCCCATGCAAAATAAATGCAAGCAAAAGGTCTTGATGCAGAATTTTGGCTCCAAAAGCACTTTTAATCTCCAAACCAGATCTGAACCATGTAGTAAACCAGCAAATTGATGCAAAGAAGCTATGGATGGAGGTCTAGTTCTAAGATCTACACACTTTAATGCAAAGTTATGTGATCTTCAAAGAGGAACTTTGAGTGATTTGGAAAATTGGGAGAGAAAAAGTGAGAGAATGGTGAGAGAGATCAAAATTCAGAAAATGAAGAGGAGTGAATTATGAGAGAGCCCTTGGGTTGGTTTGGATAAATGGATTAAATATGGTTTAGGTTTGGGGCCTAAACCTTTGGCTTGGGATCCAAAAAATGTGGTTTGGGAAAGTGATTAGGATTTAGCTTTGGAATTAGGCTTGGATAAATGCTCTAAATCCTTCTCCTTAATTCAAAATGAATAAAAATCAGAAAATTGGAAAATTGGAGCCAAAACACATGCTAAATTTTGCTGTTGGAATTCAAAATTCATAGCCGTTAATCGGTTAACCAAAGCGTTAACCGATTAACGCTAGTGAATTTTGAATTCTCCCTCCTTTTGGTGGGAAACTTCCATAATAACCTGACGCCAACCGTTTGATCTGATTTTGATCCTCAATCCTTTTTAGGGCTTTGAACATGATACAAAGCTTGCATAAAAGATCCTGTGAGCTTCTTGCCATGTCACCATGCTCTTGATTTTGACTTGTAGTGCTTCGAATTTCCCAGATGGTCGATCACATGCCTTATGCTAGAACATGCAAATGTTATGCTTCATCTTTCTATGCAAAATGCTAAGGACATGACATGCTTATGATAATTATGATATGATGAGGATGCTAAACAGAAGAGGGAAAATTTGGGGTGTTACAGAATGTTGAGAAGATTGGTGGCATAGTTGGATTCACAAGAAATGGTTGTTTGTTCGCACCACAAACTTTAAGGACCAATGCAGAAAATGAGGCAGCAGCCAAAGGAAAAGGTAAACAAGTTGTGACTGAGGAAGTTGTGACTCCAAATGTAGGCCAGAGCACGTTTGATAAGGAAGTAGAAGATTTTATGAGGATCATTAAGAAGAGTGATTACAAAGTCGTTGAATAGTTGAATCAGACTCCGTCAAAGATCTCCATATTATCATTGTTGATGTGCTCCAAGGCTCACCGAGAGGCATTGCTGAAAGTGTTGCAGATGGCTTATGTGCCATAGGAAATCACTGTTAACCAGTTAGAATCCATAGTCTCTAATGTTAATGTCAGCCATGGGTTGGCTTTCACGGATCACGACTTGACCTAAGAAGGTAGTAACAATAAGAAGTCCCTGCATATCACCATGGAATGCAAAGGTGTTGTGTTGTCTCATGTTTAGTGGATACGGGTTCATCTTTTAACGTATTGCCAAAGAAAGCTTTAATGAAACTGGATGTTGATGGAATCATTCTTAAACCCAGTGACTTAGTTATACGGGCATTTGAAGGATCAAATAGGTCAGTATTTGGGAAGGTCGAGCTGCGTGTTAAAATTGGTCTCCAAACTTTCAGGTGCATCTTTTATGTGATGGATATCCAACCGGCGTACAATTTTCTTCTGGGTAGGCCCTGGATTCATGTTGTTGGAGCAATTACATCTAACTTACACCAAAAGTTGAAGTACATGGTTGATGGACAAGTAGTGTCTGTTTGTGGGGAGGAGGATATATTTGTGAGCCATTTGTCTACATTTAAGCATGTGGAAATGGACAGTGAGATTCACGAAATGCTATGCCAGACTTTTGAAGCTGTTAATGTTAGTGAAGTCTCACCTAGTTCAGTGGTCCAAGTTAATGATCAAGTGGGCACTTCTATAGCGTCTTACACGCAGGCTTTGGAAGTGGTTTAAGCAGGAAACACCCAAGGCTTGGGAAAAGTGATAGAGGTGGAAAGGAAAGAGGATATGTTTGGAATTGGTTATCAACCAAGTCAAGCAGATGCTTCAAAGAGCAAGGGGTTGATCAGTTTCTCTAGTGGAGGTGTCATTGATCCCAATCAGATGTGTGTTGCAATAGGGGAAGACATTGACAGTCATTGTAACCTGGACAACTGGGTACGCCCACGTATCCCCGGAGAGGAATAAAAGAACTGGTTTGTAGAGGAGATCATCCAAGTTACTCTTCAAATAGAGTAATTTTCTATATTTTTCTCATTTTCATTTGAATGTTAAGTCCTACATTATGCCCAAGGTGTATGGATCCATTTGTAGGGCCACCCTTTTTATGATTGCAATTTCTTTTATCATTAATAAAGGACGTTTTTTTATTCAAAATTGTGTTCTCTTTCTTTCATTTTCAAAATTTTCACAAAAAACAATAAAATGGAAATGTTTATTTTCTTTTTTCTTTTTCATAAAATAAAATTCTAAAATAAAGCACATCATTCGTGCAGAATTAATCCTCCAGATTTCATTGATAACAGTTCTGTATGGCCAAGAATGACTTTGATAATAAAATATATCAAGTTGATGAAGGGGTTAAGGATGATTATGAACTCCTTGAAGAATTATCCAGGTTGTTGAGATAAGAGGAAAGGTTTATTCAGCCTCATCAGGAGGAAATTTAGGTCATCAATATTGGGTCCAAGGATGCAAAGAAAGAGATGAAGATTGGGGCCAGCCTGCAGGCTAGTGTGAAAGAGAAACTGATTGGAATGCTTCGTGAGTATGTTGATATCTTTGCTTGGTCATATCAAGATATGCCAGGTTTAGGTACTGACATTGTTGTGCATAAGTTGCCATTGAGAGAAGAATGTCTACCAGTTAAGTAGAAGCTTCGCAGAACTTGTCCTGACATGGCTATGAAGATTAAAGAGGAAGTTCAGAAGTAGTGGGACGTTGGGTTTCTTGTCGTAACTAGTTATATGTAAACACCCCAAATTTTCCCTCACCCATCTCACCATGGCTTATGGTCTTTTCATTTGCATAAATTTAAACATATCATATCACATTGCATTTTTGCTTCATTGCATTGGTTCAAAGTCATCTGCATCTAGGGTTTGTGATTTGAGCAATCCAAGATTGATCTGAGCCGCTCCAAAGGTCATCAATCATCTCAAGAGGGTCCATGTATGTTCAAGCATCATATTATATCCTCCCAAGATCAAGAAAGTCAAAATAATCACAAGAACTGAGGAAGGCATGGAAGCAGAGCCAAGTTTAACTGCACAGATGACCTAAAATTAGGGTTTTAGTTTCAGAGGCCATAACTCCAAATTTTTTGGTCATTCTTGTTTCTATTGGTCTTTATATGTTATAAGGATCATACATACCATTTTTCATGAAGAAATTCAATGGGGAAGGTATCTGATCAATAGATGACTTCTTGAGCAAGGCAGTGCAAAATCAGGGCATCTGAGGCCCCCAATCATCCAACCAAAAGGTCTTCTCCATCATTTTGGATGTGTATGATCTTTATTTGATATTATAAGAAGTTAGAAGTTCACAAAATTGAAGAATTTCAAGCCATTTGCAAAGTCGCCATTTTGGGAAAGTGACTTGTAATGCAAACTTGCCATTTTGGGAAAGTTTTTCAACCTCCTCTTTTTGATTCGAAAATGCTTCAAATGAAAAATTCTTGGTCATGAAAGTTGTAGATTGGATCATTCCCTTTACAAATAGTACAATAACTTGATCTAATTCATTATAGAACACAAGTTATGGCCTTGCAAAGTTGGGAAAAATCACAAAATTTCACTTATGTGCCAAAGAGGGAAATTTGCAAAAACTCATGACAAAGCATTTTGTGACTTCAAACACACTTCTAACCATTACACAAACATAGTACATGACCTATAATTCATAATTTCCCAAAGAATTTACAAGTTTCATGCCTTGATCATAAAGATTTCTCAAAGGGGGCAAAACTTCACATAGTTGCAAAACACCCCATAACTTTCTTCTCTCTTACTGAATTGCCTCAAGAATGGATTTGTGGACATCCATGAAGTCAGTTGTGCACAGCCATGCCTCTATCCCAGCCTGTCACTTGCCCATACCTTAAGTACACCAATTTTTGACTTTGTGCATTTTGCCCCATAACAATCAGCATAGCCCACAACCACTACACTGACCTATCCCAACATGTTATGTGGCAAAGAAGCAAGCCATTTCACATAAGCTTGGAGCCTGAAACCTCAGATTGCTCAGCATACACAAAATCCCTCAAACTTCCAAAAGCCTTCGAAACTCAGCACACAAGCTTCAAACCTCAAAATAAATTCCATAGAACAACTCACCATGACTCTCTGATCATCTTCCAACCATCACTTTGCCCTGAAACCTCCCACATCAAAAACACGATTTTCACATTTCTTGAACTGAGTTTCAGCCAACTCCACATAGAGGCCATATAAACTCCAACCAAGCATCACAAACTCTTCAGGAGGATCATTGGAGCTAATTTGAAGCAAAGACCTGGCCAGAAAGTACCAAAGGTGAAAGCTCCAGTTCAGGTGAGCTCAAGAACTTGTTTTCCAGAACCTTCATTTTAAGTTATTAATTGATTCTATGTGCTCTCCTGATGATCATGATGTCTTTACTTTTGAAAATGATTGAGAAACAAGGATGTATCATGCTTCTAAATATTTTTATGTATTTTCCGTTTTGCTTTGATTCGTGTTCTTGATGAAAAATAAATGAGTTTTAGGGCTGGATTCATGTTTAGGGTTGTTAGATGTTTGATTCTGGAGAGTTAGAGAGCTTAAGGTTGTGTATTAAGTGAGATAGTATGTTTGTCTGGCCGGAGAAGAAGACCGAAACATTGTTCCGGTCACCTGAAAGTAATTAGGGTTCAGATTAGGGTTCTAATCATAATTAGCGTAGTTTGAATTCTGGCCCTTGGATTGCGCGCGAAGTCAATTCCCTCCAACCTGACTTCAAACCTCGGCCCTTGGATTGGTTGACTTTCTCATTTTCTCATTTAATTCAATATTAATTTCATTTGTTTTCTATTTTATTTGAACGAATTTTTAAAAATAGCAAATGATATCAAAAAATTCTGAAAATTTTTATCCAAGCTTTTATTTATTTTCATAAACTAAAAATATTTTTATTTTTATTTTTTGCATTAAAAATTATTTTTAAATCATTTAAATGATTATTTTTAATTAGTTAATGAGAATTAATTAATTAAAAATACATTTAGGTATTTAAAAATTCCAAAATAATTCAGAGAGCATTTTGAAACATTTAGAAACATTTAAAAACTCACAAGACAAATTTATTTTTAGTTTTAATTATGCTTTGACAATTTTCATTTGAATTAGGGTTCTTTAATTTGAATATTTTTAACCTTAACTTCAAAAATTCATAACTGTTGATCCAAGTTGAGTTTGTGAATGGTTCTTTTTGCATTGTGTTCTACATACTTTCAATCTTCTAAAAACATTTTTGTTTCATTTTTATATTGCATTTTGCATTTGTTTGGAATTTTCCCTTTAGGACCACCCTTAAAACCCTAACCAACTTAGAAAAATCATAAGTCCTTTAGGGTTTAGCTTCTGACCTTTCCCTTTGTGCAGTGAACTTGTATAGGTTTATGTTACCTTTGATCCTATTTTCAATTTTTTATCATGTCATTTGCTTTTGATTTTGAATTTTGCATTGCATATTGTATGTAAACCCTAATTTTTGCCTTCATTTGCATCCATCTTGCATAAGCTTGCATACATGAACTTGCCATGACATTTTGTGCATCCACATGACATATAAGACATCTTAGGGCATATTAGAATCATGTTTGATCATTGCATCATCCATTTACCATGTTATGTCTTCATTTCATTTCATATGCATTCATGAACTTTTATGCTTCTTTTATGCTTCATTTTCATCCTCATTGCTTGTATGATCATTTGCATCTCATGACATACATTTGTATCACCTCTTAGCATCATTTGCATCTTTATATTGCTTCTGGCTTTGGTTTTCATCTTTGCATTTCATCTCATTTTCATTTCATTTCATTTCTTGTTTCTAACTTTTCAGGTGGTAAGTGTTTGAGAAGTAAATTTGCCTTCACTTCTCATAACCTCTTCTCATCCCTTTTATGCATCATTGCTGCATTTTTTACTTGTGAATTAGAGTGAGCTTGCTCATTCATGTTCCCTCCTCACTTTCTTTCTACAAGCAACTTATCTTCTTAAGTGAAGTAAGTTGTCTTGCTTCTTTCTGCTTCCCCTCCTTTCATCTTCCTTCTTCCTTGGTGGCTCTTCTTGAAGATTTCTTGAAAGCCTCATGAACCCTAGGAACAACCAAGCATGATCATAATTAGGGTTTGATTAGTCCCCCATTAGTTTTACCTTTGTGTCATCTTTGTGTCTTCTCTTCTCATCTCTTAATCGAGGACTAAACCTTAAAGGTTTTAAGACTCTGTGATTAGGGTTATGCCTGTATCCTTCTATTAGGATGGAGTGTATAACTTTAATCCTAAGTGTTAAATCCTTAATGTGTTTAAATCCTTTAATTAATTCACTTAATAATCACTAAGACATCAAGCTTGTAACTTGGGCCTTGCATTAGGGTTCTAATTCTTCCTTAATTGGTTTAAGAAGGACTAACCCTAGTGTTAATGGACAAGTCCCCCTCAAGTTGTCTTACCAACCATAAAATTCACTTCTTAATCTTACCATTAACTAAAATCCACTTTAATAAAGGCTTGTTTTGTCATGAGATTAATCCCTGATCATGGATTAAGTTGAGGTATCTTCCTCAGCTTAAATGTTCTCATTTATTATCCTTCTACTAGGATGGTGTAATGAGTCCATTAAATCTTTGATTATGGCTTAAACTCATTACTTGACACTAAACAAAAACTCCAAAAAACATCTAAATAATTACAAGTATGTTAATGATCTTAATCCTACATTATGGTGATTAAGTGTGAGGTGCTTACTTCATACTTAAGGTATTCTCATTACCCCTAATCAGAGGGAGGATGTGATAAGTTTACTAACCCTTGGTTTAGGCTTAAGCTCATTTTCTTATGACAAACTCCAAAAAGCAATAAAAGATTGAAAACATCAAAACAAACAATAATCGTCTCCTTCGGGATTCTTTTCTCATCTCATTCACTCACAAACGAGAACTCGCTTCTTCCGTCTAATGCAAGACAGTTTGCACCTGAGCCTGACAGGTCATACACTTGAGCATATACAAGTAAGCAGTTCACAAGTCAATTTATCTTTCAGTCTCTTTCAGTCGAACTACGGTGTTCTGACTTCCTCATGGCACGAGAGGATACGTAGGCATAACTTAACTGTTATTGAACAAAAGTCTCTGTATATTCCCCCCTCTTCCAGCATTATTCATTTAGCCTCATTATCTTGAGCTTTGCACTCCTATTCTTACACTGACACTTCATATATTTCACTTCACTTTCTTCCAGCACTGACACTTGCATTCTTTCCAGCTTTGACACACAGATTGCACTGACACTACCCCTTTAAACACAAATGTTTTAAGCGTGGATCCCGTCGAGTACGACGGACAATCTAGGTGCTAATACCTTCCCAGGTTGTAACCAACCCCCTTTATCAGTTTCTCTGGTTCGCAGCCATCTTGTCCATCTCTTTCTAGGTTTATGCAGCATTACCTTTCCTTTGGGATAAAAATGCCTAGCTGGCGACTCTATTCATTTCTTCTCTTTCACCGACCGTTCGCGTCTGTACCCTATTTGATCTAGCCTCATTTGGTGGGAGCGATAACTTGGCGACTCTGCTGGGGACCCTTATACTGTAACCAGGGCTTCTGGTTCTTTTTGTGGGTTCCTCCTAGCGCTTGTTTGATTTGTGTTTACTGGGGTGTTATGTGCTATGTGTGTTTATTTATTTTGCTTTATTTACTGCTTCATGTACAGCTTTATTTACTGCTTTCTTTACAGTTTTGCATATTTCATACTATCATTTGCTGGATCTGGTTTGCTGTTTTGGTGGGTGGGGTTCCATTGAGAGTTTAAGGTCCTATACCTGGGACCTGAGTGACACCTAGGCTAGAGTGGTTCATGTTCTTTCCCTTTCCATTTCGGTCTGGTGCGGGAATATGAAACACAGTTCAGATGTGGGTTTCTTCTTGAGTACTCTGTGCTACAGATTTCCTGTAGTGCTAGGGCTATCTGGGAAGCCTGCTAAGTCTGGATGACCTTTATTATGACCTTCAGAAGCTGAGGTGAATTAGAGGAGGATCTTTTATGGTTATTGTAAACACTGTACCTCCGGGTTAGAAGTGTTTACACTTCTCATAACTGATCCAAGTCTGAGGATCCTTGTCCTAGAACATTACCTGTGAGGGGGTTAGGCTGTTTACAGGCTTGCAGGAACCCTTGGCCACAGTATACCCTGTTACTGTTTTGTTTAAGAATACTCCACTTTGGACAGTTCTTGTGATTGACCCTGGACACGTGACTCTTTATTTGAGTCCCCCACCCTGGTTACTGGATTTCTAAGCCTCATCCTGAACTTTTGAACATACATGGGCCTTATATCAAGACAGATAATCAGATCCAGCTTGATCACAAACCCTTGCATATCATTTGCATATATCATCATTGCATCATTTGACATTTGTTTATTTGTATTTCAGGGTATCCATTTCATTGTATCTTGGTTTTGGTTTTGACCCCTTCTTCTGCATAGACCTCTGCTTCAGTTGCCTTCATCAGTTATCTGCTTCAGTTGTCTCCATCACCACCAGCACCAGTCTGTCTGTGGCCCACCTTCAGCATCAATCTATGATCTTCATCAGCACTTGTCTTCAGCTTCTTCAGCAGCACTCATGGCTACTCCCAGGAAGAGCAACATATCTTACCACTTTTTTGAGCCTGTGTTGACTGGTATCAGGCAGGTCCAGTCACTCATCACCCCTGACCACATCCCACTATTCAGAGAACACTATGGAGGTATCTTGGATATGGTTATGGACCTTGACCCTTCTCATAGGAGCATGATCCACACATGCTTGCAGTTTTATGATCCACCTCTGAGATGTTTCACCTTTCCAAACTTTCAGTTGGGACCTCTGTTGGAAGAATTCTCTTTGTTGATTGGAGTACCTATCAGAGGTGGAATCCCCTTCAACCCAGAACTGACTTCTCCCAAGAATGAAGAAATAGCAAGGGCATTGTACTTGGAGCCTGCCCTGATTGAGCAATGTATGACAACAAAGGCTGGGATTCCTGGTTTGCATTTGGACTTCTTGATTTCTCAGGCCATCCTGAAGGTTTCATTGGGAGAATGGAAGGTAGTCTGTTCACTGTTAGCCCTCAACATATATGGGGCTATACTTTTTGCAGATGAACCCAAATTTGTTAGCAAGAATGCCATCCATCTGTTTCTTTTGAAAAACCCAGTACCTACATTGCTGGGAGATTTCTATTATTCCATCCATCAGAGGAATGAGAAACAAAGGGGGAAGTTGGTAAGATTTTGTGCTCCTTTATTTTACACCTGGCTACTCAGACACCTGCCTAAGTCAGATGCGTTCTTAAACCCACACCAACAGAAGAATTGGGCCAAGAGGCTCATTGCTTTGACTTCAGATGATATCAGATGGTGCACCAGGAGCACCAAAGGCAAGGACATCATCACCAGTTGTGGACAATACCCAAATGTGCCTCTAATAGGGGTAAAGGGTTGCATCAACTACAACCCCTTACTGTTTAAGAGACAACCGGGTTATGCCTTAGTTCACCCTCCCAGAGGACAGGATTTAGCTGAGACCCTGTATTGCGAAGTTCAACCTAATTCAGCTGTTGTCAGGCAAGCCGCCTGGGCTTGGGACATCATCCAGACAAAAGGGGTAGCTATTCTTGGAAGATGTAATAATGTTGCTTCAGCTTAGTACTCAGACTGGTCCCGTACTAGAGCTCAAATCACTAGAATGCCTTTCACCTTGGAAGACATGCCTGGGCCATCTACAGTACAGCCTGCAGCAACAGTTAGCCTGGAGGAATTTGAAAAGTTGAAGGAAAGGAATGAGAAGTTATCTGAGGCTCTAAAGAAGACTCTTTGGGAAAGAAGTGACGGTCGTCTGGACATTGAGAGATTGGAGAAGCTCAAGGTTGAACATCTTGCCAAAATTGAAAGAACAGAAGACTACATAAGGAAAGCAAGGGTTGGAGAACAAATATTGAAGAATGCCTGTAAAGAGGCCAAGATTCAGAAAGCTAGGGCTGAGCACTATCTCCAAGAGAGTCAGGCTAGGTGGGTCAGGATCACCGAAGCCCGTACACAAGAAGATCTGAAGACTCAAGCCAAGATTGAGCAGCTAGAGGCCAATGAGAAGAAGCAGCAGGAAGCTTTGTTGGCTGCACAGAAAGAGATATCAGAGTTGAAACTCAGAGCAGGATTGAAGAGATCAAAGGACCAGGACAAACATAAGAAGCTGACCACTGCTATTGCTACCAGGAACCTCCTCATTAGGACCATTATAGAGCACCCAGCTGGTCCAGTGACTGAGGCCCTCCTAAAGGAGGTCAGAGAGGATGAGTTTGGACTGGATGTCTGATCCTTTGCTTGTTGTTTGTTTCCATTTGATATACTTTTTCTTTTTTTGTATTCTGACCCTTCATGGACATGTAATGTAAAAACAAACTATGTATTGTTCCTCATTTGTAATATATTTTAGTCTGTTTTGCATTTGGGCTTTTCTCTCAACAGCATCAAGCATCTTCCTCGAGGTCTGGAAAGGTCAAAACCAAGAACCAAACCGGATACCTTGGAAAAAAAATAAGCATAATGCATTCCATACTAACTCTGTTTTGTTTTGTAGGTCTTGTTATATTTATTTGTTTCTAACTTTGTTGTGAGTTCAGGAAACATTGCTCGTCGTCGAGTGTTCCCTGTCAACCGCGTGCACCAGTACCTAACTCGTAACAACCTTCCCGGAATTCAAATGGAGCAAGTACAACAGGACCTGTCTGAGGTCAGAAATCAGATGGCCAATGAAAGATTAGAGATGAGAAATCAGATGTCTCAGTTTATGGCAGTGATGACTGGCTTAGCCCAGAGTCAAGAAAGGTTAAGAGAGCTGGTGGAAAGACAAACTCCTGAGGAGCCTCATCTTGGAACAGGAGGAACTAGCAACAATGAACGGGGCCAGCCTCGTATTGACCCACCAGTATATGGACCTCATCTGGATCCTGAGGTTAACATCCCGAGGAATGTTCAAGGTAACACTGCTGGGGGCAGAATCCTGCAGGAGGATCCCCAGGAAGAACAATTCACTGTCATAGGAGTTGGGGATGAGGTATATGACAAAAGATTGGACGAGATTGCTGAAAAGTTAAGATCTTTGGAATCTCAGAATTCTTTGGGCTTCGATGTGATGGACATGGGCCTAGTGGATGGGGTGAGAATTCCCCACAAATTCAAACCCCCATGCTTTGAAAAGTACAATGGTGCCTCCTGTCCTCGCACTCATCTACAATCTTTCTTGGGTAGGCTCAAGGCTTATACTATGGATGAAAAGTTATGGATGTTCTACTTTGAGGACAGTCTGACTGGAGCTTCGATGGAATGGTATTCGCACTTGACTAGAGCCACCATAAGATGTTGGAAGGATTTGGCCGAAGCTTTCATCCGGCAATATCAATACAACCTAGACATGGCTCCCAATAGAACTCTTCTAATGGGCATGTCTCAGTCTTCTAGAGAGAGCTTCTGGGAGTATGCTCAAAGATGGAGACAGCTTTCTGCTGCTGTCCAACCACCCATGTCAGAGAGGAAAATGGCTGACATGTTTATGAATACATTGCAAGGGACTTATATTGATAGGCTGGTTTCTTTCTCCTCTACAAGTTTTGCTGATGTGGTCATAGCTGGTGAGAGGATTGAAAGCCTGTTGAAGATGGGCAAAATCTCTGACAGTGGTGCAAGTTCCTCCAGCAATCCCAGAAAGCCTTTTGCAGGACCCCGAAGGGCAGGTGAAACAAATTCCATTCATGCAAGCAGAGGTAGGCCTCAATATGCTCACCGGTCAGTAGCATCTGTTACCATTCCAGCTCCAATTCCACAGCAACCATCATATCCTCTACAACAACAACCACAGTATCAACAACAACCTCACTATCAGCAACAATCCCATTTTCCGCAACAGAGAACCTACAACAACAGTAATAACAACCAACAACAACGTCCTTTCCAACAAAGGCCATCACAAGCAAACAGGGTAATTGACCCAATCCCAATGCCGTATGCTGCACTCTTGCCACAACTCCTGAAGCTCAACCTGGTTGAGTTAAGGACGTTGGCACCTCCAGATCCCCTCAATATGCCAAAGAACTATGATGCAAATGCCAGGTGTGCATTCCACTCAAACACATCGGGGCATAATACTGAGAAATGCAGGGCCCTACAGATGAAAGTCCAAGATCTGGTGGACTCAAAAGCTCTCAATTTTGAGCCTCCTCCGAACGTCACAAGAAACCCAATGCCTAGTCACAACGGGCCTAGGATAAATGCTATTGAGGAGGGCAAACCATTCGCATTGATCAACAGTGCTTCACAAATCCGAACACCTCTGGTTGAAATCAAGGCTCAGCTGTTAGAATGTCAAGTGTTCCCCGGGTGTGAGCTCGGCTGTGGATATTGCAATATTGCCGTTAATGGATGTGAGAGACTGAGAAACGGCATAGATGGTATTATTAAGGATGGTATCCTTCAGATTACGACAACAGCGACTACAACTCCAACAATTCCTTCATCAACAATCACAGATACTCCTACAACGTCAGCAACCCTTGTTCCAACAGATTCTGCTACAACTCCAACAATTATTCAATCAATCACTTCAACGGATACAAGTTCAGTCACAATTCCTTCTATAACGACAACACCCATTACTTTATCAGTTCCTGCTACAATTTTAACATCCGTCCAGTCAACAGTACCATCTACAACATCAGCAACAGTTAATGAAAGCGTCTCAACGGTTACAATATACTACGATCCTGCAAATGTTCCTTCCAACAACTCACAACAAAATGCTACTCCTGTCAGAGCTCCAGTTACCATATAATATGATCCACACACCATTATGGTCCCCTCTGCAGCTGCTATCAGTCCGATCACAATCACAGTGCCTGGGCGAATTCCTTACGAAAGCAATAATGCCATCCCTTGGCATTATGGCTCAGATCTATACTGCGAGGGGCAAAAAATAACTTTAGAGTCATCAACTTCTTCACCTCAGATAGACAATGTGGGGGGAGGCGGAGGCTTCACTAGAAGCGGACGTCTCTTTGCCTCGCAAATTCCAAGACCCATTGCTGAAGCAGAAGCTGCTGCTAAGGAAAAACGGAAGAGCATGGTGCAAGAAGAACCAGTTGCTAAAGAAGCTTTGAAGACTCCTTTTGATCAAGAGGTTGATGAATTCATGAGGATCATCAAAAAGAGTGATTATAAGGTGGTGGACCAGCTTCACCAGACACCTTCCAAAATCTCCATATTATCATTGCTAATGTGCTCCGAGGCTCATCGGAACACACTATTAAAAGTCATGCACGCAGCTTATGTGCCGGAGGAGATTACGGTCAATCAGTTAGAGGCTGTGGTTGGAAATGTCAATGCTAGTCATGGACTAGGATTTACCAACGCTGATCTGACAACGGAAGGTCACAATCACAACAAGGCTCTGCACATTACCTTGGAGTGTAAGGGTGCAGTTCTTTCTCACGTATTGGTGGACACAGGGTCATCACTCAATGTCCTACCCAAGAAAGCCCTTGTGAAGCTGGAACATGATGGATTGGCACTATGCCCAAGAAAATTGGTAGTAAGGGCATTTGATGGTTCTAAAAGATCAGTTCTGGGAGAGATAGAATTACCAATAATGATTGGCCCACAGGTTTTCAAAACGACCTTCTTTGTGATGGATATACAGCCTGCCTACAGCTGTCTATTAGGTAGACCATGGATACACGCCGCTGGCGCCGTGACGTTAACCCTTCACCAGAAGTTAAAATTCGAGTGGGAGGGCCAAGTCATTACCATTTGTGGGGAAGAGGATATCTTCGTTAGCCAGCTGGCTACTTTCAAATACATTGAAATGGATGGGGAGATCCATGAGACCATGAGTCAAGGGTTTGAAGCCCTTAATGTCAATGAAACATCTGCTGTGCTCGGGACTTCCATCACATCATATCAACAAGCCTGGAAGGTTGTTGAGGAGGGTACCGCTCAAGGCTGGGGCAAGCTGCTGCCCATGGAGAAGAAAGAGGACCGATTCGGGTTGGGTTACAGACCAACTCGACAAGATCAACCAGAGGCTGCAACGGAGCCCAAGTTTGTCAGCGGGGGGATTCTCACACCGGATGCTGTGAATAGTTTGGAAGATGAGTCAGAAGACGAGCGCAACCTGGAAAGATGGATACGTCCAAGGATCCCGGGGAACCATGTCTCAAACTGGTCTTCCCAGTAAATTATAAGAGTTACTCCTGCAGAGTAATTATTATTTCCTGTATTTTAGCATGCATCAAGTCCTGCATCTTGCCCAAGATGTCAGGACTCATTTTGTAATCGGGCCATCTTGTATTTTGTGCAAACAATCAATTAATGAATATCAGGACGTCTTTTTGCAAATGAGTCTTTTATTTTTTCCGCTCGCTGTTTTTCATTATTTATTTTTTGTACAAAAATAAAATGGCAATGTTTTTCAAAATAATAACTTCATTTTCACCTTTTTCTACACAAGATAAAACTGATCACTAAAATGAACAAATCTAAACCCTTGCAGAGAGTGCCCTCCAGACTGCACCGACAACAACACTGCTATGACTTCGTATGACTTTGACAATCCGATTAATCAAGCCGATGAAGGGGTTGAAGAAGATTATGAGCTACCTGAAGAGCTAGCCAGGTTGTTGAGACAAAAGGAGAAGGTTATAACTCCTCATCAGGAGGAGGTTGAAACGGTTAATCTTGGTACAGAAGAAGACCTGAAAGAAGTTAAGATCGGGGCCCGGCTGCAAGATTCAGTGAAAGAACAACTTATTGATATGCTTCGGGAGTATGTGGATGTTTTTTCTTGGTCTTATCAGGATATGCCAGGTTTGGACACCGACATTGTTATGCATAAGCTGCCTCTAAAGGAAGACCGTCCTACAGTAAAACAGAAGTTGCACCGTACTCGCCCGGATATGGCCATGAAGATAAAAGAAGAGGTACAAAAACAGTGGGATGTCGGTTTCCTTGCTGTGACTAGTTACCCTCCGTGGGTGTCACTCCCACCAAATGAGGCCAGGTCAAATGGGGTACAGACGCGAACGGTTGGCGAAAGGAGAGAGAACACACAAGGGTGAACTCAGAAGACAAGAGTCGCCAGCTAGGCATTTTTATCTCGGAGGAAAGGTAATGCTGCATAGACCTGAGAAAAGATATGGATAAGACGGTTGCGAACCAGAGAGACTAAGAAAGGGGGTTGGTTACAACCTGGGAAGGTATTAGCACCCAGATTTTTCGCCGTACTCGACGGGATCCACGCTTAAAAGATTTGTGTTTTAAAAGGGTAGTGTTAGTGTAATTTGTGTATCAAAGCTAGAAAGAATGCAAGTGTCAGTGTAAAAGAAAAGTGAAGTGTATAAGAGAAGTGTCAGTGTAAGAACAGGAGTGAGATGCTCAAGACTATGAGGCTTAAAGAATAATACTGGAAAGAGGGGGAATATATATACAGAGACTTTTGTTCGATAACAGTTAAGCTATGCCTACGTATCCTCTCGTGCAATGAGGAAGTCAGAACACCGTAGTTCGACCCAAAGAGACTGAAAGATAAATTGACTTGTGAACTGCTTACTTGTCTATGCTCAAGTGTCTGACCTGTCTGGCTCAGGTGCTAACTGTCTTGCATTAGACGGAAAAAGCGAGTTCTCGTTTGTGAGTGAATGAGATGAGAAAAGAATCCCGGAGGAGACGATTATTGTTTGTTTTTGTGTTTTCAGTCTTTTATTGCTTTTGGGAGTTTGTCATAAGAAGATGAGCTTAAGCCTGAACCAAGGGTTAGTAAACTCATCACATCTTCCCTCTGATTAGGGGTAATGAGAATACCTTAAGTATGAAGTAAACACCTCACACTTAATCACTATGATGTAGGATTAAGATCATTAACCTACTTGCATTTATTTAGATGTTTTTGTTGTTTTTGTTTAGTGTTGAGTAATGAGATTAAGCCATAATCAAGGATTTAATGGACTCATTACACCATCCTAATAGAAGGATAATAGATGAGAACATTTAAGCTGAGGAAAGCTCCTCAACTTAATCCCTGATTAGGGATTAACCTCATGACAAAACAAAGCCTTTATTAGATGGATTTTAATTAATGATAAGATGAAGAAGTGATTTTTTATGGTTGGTAAGACAACTTGAGGGGGACTTGTCCATTAACACTAGGGTTAGTCCTTCTTAACCAATTAAGGAAGAATTAGAACCCTAAGGCAAGGCCCAAGTTACAAGCTTGATGTCTTAGTGATTATTAAGTGGATTGATTAAAGGGTTTAAACACATTAAGGGTTTAACACTTAGGATTAAAGTTATACACTCCATCCTAATAGAAGGATGCAGGCATAAGCTTAATCACAAAGCCTTAAAACCTTTAGGGTTTAGTCCTTGATTATGAGATGAGAAGAGAAGACTCAAAGATGACACAAAGGTAAAAGCTAAATATGGGCCTAATCAAACCCTAATTATTATCATGCTTTGTTGTTCCTAGGGTTAATGAGGTTTGCAAAAGATCTTCAGAGAAACCACCAGGAAGGAAGCAGATGAAAGGAGCAAGAAGCAGAGAGAAGCAAGACAACTTGCTTCACTTAAGAAGACAAGTTGCTTGAAGAAATAAAGTGGGGAAGAGCATGAATGAGAAAGCTCACTCAAATACACAAGATAAAATTCAGCAATGATGCTTAAAAGAGATGAAGAGAGATTGTGAGAAGTGAAGGCAAATTCACTTCCCAAAACAACTTACCACCTGAAAAGTTAGCAAAAGAAATGAAATGCAATGCAAATGAGATGAAATGTCATGATGCAAACCAAAGTAAGAAGCATAAACATGATGTTAATGATGCTAAGAGATGATGCAAACACATATCAAGAGTTGTGGATGATCATACAAGGATGAGGATGCAGATGAAGCATGCTTTGAACCATGGAAGTTCATGAAAGTTTATGAAAAGGAATGGACATATAACATGGCAAATGAAAGATGCAATGATCAAACATGATTCTAATATGTCCTAAGATGCTTTATGAATCATGTGGGTGCACAAAATGTCATGGCAAGTCATTGGATGCAAGCAAATGAAAGATGGATACAAAGGAAGGCACAAATTAGGGTTTATGATCAACACACAAAGCAAAATTCAAAATCAGAAGCAAATCACATGACAAAAAATTGAAAATGGGATCAAGGGAACCCTAACCCTACACAAGTTCACTGCCCAACGGAGGGGACCTAACTCTTAACCTAGTGCAAGTTATGATTTTTTTAAGTCAATTAGGGTTTTAAGGTACCTCATCATGAAAAATGCAAAACAAATTGAAAATGGAAGATCAATTCAAACCAATTTTATCCTATAAACTACATGCTATGAAGGATGCAATGCAAGAAGAACCATCATCAAACTCTCAATGGTTAGGCAGAATGGATTTTTCCAAGTTTGAACAAAAATATTGCCTTAAAATGAATTTAATTCCAATGAAAATGATAAAAATGCAATAAGGACCAAAAAGAAATTTGCTTTAAGAGTTTGATAATGTTTCTAAATGTTTCTAAATGTTTCAAAATGCAATGAGATTTTTTTGGTGATTTTTAAATACCTAAATGCATTTTTAATTAATTAATTTTCATTAACTAATTAAAAATAAACATTTAAATGATTTAAAAATGATTTTTAATGCAAAAAATAAAAATAAAAATATTTTTGGGTTCCGAAAATTAATGAAATGCTTGACAAAAATTTTCAGAATTTTTAAATGTATTTTGCTATTTTAAATAATTCGTGCAAATTAAATGACAAGAAAATGAAAAAAAATAAAAATAATAGAAAGTAATCTAAAGGAGAGGCCAGGATTTGATCTGGGCTTGTGAGGGTTGACTTGGCGCGCAATCCTACGGCCCAAGTTCAAACCTGGTTAATATTTATTTAATAATTAATTAAACCTAGGTTAAGTTAATAAATGACTGATTAGGGCTTAATGAGCCATCTGGGCCATCCACACGCGCGCGGGAAAGCCAGATCAAGGGCTGGAATTCAAAGTTGCTAATTAAACATGCTTAGCCCTAATTAACCTCAGGCGACCGGAGCTTGTCTCCGGTCGTCTTCTCCGGTCATCTCTCTCACCTGAGACACCCAAAACACACCCCCAAGACTTCCAAAACTCCATAATCAATCCCCTAACATTGGGTAACAAGAATCCAGGGCCAACAACAATTTATCTTAACCACACAATGAGAATCGAAGAAAATAAATTCTAGGGCAAAAGTTTTAGAGCACCACAAAATGCTTGTTTCTGGCTCATTTTCAAAAATAAATACATCCCCATGATCAGGGCAACACATAGATCAATATTTTAACAAGAAATCAAAGTTCTGGAAAATTTGTTCATCATGTTACTTGAGATTGAGCTTTCGAATCCTGGGCTTTCTGACCTTCTGGCTTGTGCTTTTCCACTCTAATGGACTCCTTGAAGCTTCTGGTAAGCTTGGAATGAGTTTATATGGAGGATTTTGAAGCTTCCAGTTCAGGGGTGGTGAGAATCGTATTTCTGTTTATGGTGGTTTTGGGCTGCTTTGATGGGTCAGGGATGATCAGTGGAGTGTTTTGAGATGGATGATGGAAGAAATTTGGGGAATGGATGGATGAGTTATGGGATTCGATAGAAAATGCAAGATGGAGGATTTTTGTGAACTCTAGAAATGCTGTGGATTCAGGCTGGCTTGTTGTGTGTTTTTAGTCTCTTTTAGTCCACATATCAAGTTGTGATAGGGCAGAGAGTTGTTGGTGGCACAGCTTGATTGGTATGGCCTCTTTTGCAAAAAGTCAAGTCTAGGTGTACTATGAGGTATGGGCTGTTTTAGTGCTAGAACAAAATCATGTCTGTTGCAGCTTGAATCAAGGCAGACCATGGAAGTGAATTTGAGGCCAACTTGCAAGTGGATTAGGGTTTATGTGATGTTTTGCAATTTTGTGATCTTTTGGCCCTTTTGTGATTACTTGAAGCATAAGTCATGAAAATGGGAGGTTCTTTGGTGCAATCTGATTTTTAGGTCATGGTTTATGTTTGTGTAATGCATAGAAGTAAATTAGAGATCACATAAAGGCTTGGCATGAGGTTTTGCAATTTTGCCTCTTTGGTATAAAAGTGAAATTTAAGTGATTTTTGCCAACTTTAACAAGCCATAACTTTTGATCCAAAATGAATTAGAAAAAGTTCTTGTACTTTTTGAAAAGGGGAAGATCCATTCTACAACTTTCATGACCAAAGTTTTCTCATTTGAAGCATTTTTGAATCAAAAAGAGAAGGTTGAAAAACTTTCCCAAAATAGCAAGTTTGCATTACAAGTCACTTTCCCAAAAAGGCAACTTTGTAAATGGCTTGAAATTATTCAATTTTGTGAACTTCTAACACCTTCTATGATCAAATAAAGATCATACACAATCAAAATGATGGAGAATGCCCTTTGGTTGGGTCATTGGGGGCCTCAGATGCCCTGATTTTGCACTAACTTGCTCAAGAAGCCAACTCTTGATTAGATGCCTTCCCCATGGAATTTCTTCATAAAAATCGATATGCACAATCCTTATAACAT
The DNA here is from genome assembly GCA_963966055.1 of Lathyrus aphaca. Lineage (NCBI taxonomy): Eukaryota > Viridiplantae > Streptophyta > Magnoliopsida > Fabales > Fabaceae > Lathyrus > Lathyrus aphaca. Next base: position 310,976,517 of record OZ014523.1, read on the forward strand.
ATAGAGACCAATAGAAACAAGAATGACCAAAAAATTTGGAGTTATGGCCTCTGAAACCAAAACCCTAATTTTAGGTCATCTGTGTAGTTAAACCTGGCTCTACTTCCATGCCTTTCTCAGTTCTTGTGATTTTGACTTTCTTGATCTTGGGGAGGATATAATATGATGCTTGAACATACAATGAACCCTCTTGAGATGATTGAAGACCTTTGGAGTGGCTTAAATGGATCAAGGGTGGCTCAGATCACAAACCCTAGATGCAGATGACTTAGAAACAATGCAGTGAAGCAAAATGTGGTATGAGATGCTATGATTGAACTTATGCACATGAAGAGATCACAAGCCATGGTGAAATGACTGAGGGCAAATTTGGGGTGTTTACAGTGGGTTGCTAACATTGTACCAGTGCATAAAAAGGACGGCATAGTAAGGATGTGTGTGGATTACCGAGACCTGAACAGAGCCAGCCCAAAAGATGACTTCCCTTTACCTCACATTGATGTATTGGTCGACAATACGGCTCAGTTATCGGTGTTCTCCTTCATGGATGGATTTTCAGGATATAATCAGATCAAGATGTCACCTTAAGACATAGAGAAGATAACTTTCATCACACCCTGGGGCACATTCTGTTATAAGGTGATGCCGTTCGGACTGAAGAATGCTGGTGCCACTTATCAATGGGCTATGGTAACATTATTCCACGACATGATCCGCAAAGAAATTAAATGTTATGTGGATGACATGATTGCCAAGTCCCTCACAGAAGAAGACCACCTGGTGAATCTGTTGAAGCTATTCAAGCGTCTGAGGAAGCACCAATTGAAGTTGAACCCCAACAAATGCACATTCGGGGTGCGATCCGGTAAGCTGCTGGGATTTATTGTAAGTGAGAAAGGGATTGAAGTTGACCCTGATAAAGTTAAAGCCATTCAAGAAATGCCTACACCGAAGACTGAAAAAGAAGTTCGGGGGTTTCTGGGTAGATTGAACTACATTTCGAGGTTCATATCTCACCTTACAACAACCTGTGAGCCTTTGTTCAAGCTGTTAAGGAAAGAACAAACGGTCAGGTGGAATGAAGACTGCCAAAGGGCTTTCGACAAAATCAAGGAATACTTACAAGAGCCTCCGATCCTTATGCCTCCAGTTGAAGGAAGACCTCTAATCATGTACTTGACAGTATTAGAAGAGTCAATGGGGTGTGTGCTGGGCCAGCATGACGAGTCTTGTCGAAAAGAGTATGCAATATACTACCTAAGCAAAAAGTTTACCGACTGTGAACAACGTTATTCACTGCTCGAGAAAACTTGTTGTGCTTTAGCGTGGGCTGCTCGCCGACTAAGGCAGTATATGTTGACCCACACTACCTTATTGATTTCAAAGATGGATCCAATTAAGTACATATTCGAGAAGCCATCACTTACCGGACGGGTTGCAAGATGGAAAATGATTCTCACAGAATACGACATTTAGTACACGTCTTAGAAAGCCATCAAAGGCAATGTATTGTCTGATTATCTTGCTGAGCAACCCATTGATGATTACCAGCCTATGAGATTTGACTTCCCTGATGAAGACATCATGTTCATAAAAGCAAAAGATCGTGAAGAGCCTATTCACACTAAAGGTCCTGACCCAGAAGAAGAATGGACTATGATGTTTGATGGGGCTGTTAATATGAATGGTCGTGGTGTTGGTACAATACTCATTACACCTAAGGGAGTTCACATGCCTTTCTCGGCAAAAATCACCTTTAACTGCACTAACAACGAAGCTGAATACGAAGCTTGTATTACGGGTCTTGAGGAGGCCATTGACCTCAGGATCAAGACTTTGACTGTATTCGGAGATTCAGCTCTGGTAATTAATCAAACCAACGGCAAATGGTACACTCACCAGGAGCATTTGCTACCTTACCGGGACTATACAAGGAGGTTGCTTACTTTCTTCACCACAGTCAAGCTTGATTATATCCCTCGAGATGAAAATCAGTTTGCAGATGTTCTGGCTACCATTTCTTCCATGATCAAAGTTCAAGCCGCCAATTTTGTACCTCGGATTTTAGTGTCCAGACTTGACAGACCAGCATACGTATTCTCTGCAGACCTGGCTAAAGATGATAAGCCTTGGTTCTATGATATCAAATGCTTCTTGGAGGATCAAACATACCCACCTGGGGCATCATCCAATGATAAGAAGACATTAAGAAGGCTAGCTGGTAGTTTCTTCCTGAATGCTGATGGTTCCTTGTACAAGAGAAACTTTGATATGGTACTTCTCAGATGTGTTGATAAAGCAGAGGCAGACTTGTTGATGCACGAAGTGCACGAAGGATCTTTTGGTACTCATGCTAGAGGGCATGCTATGGCTAAAAAGTTGTTAAGATCAGGCTACTACTGGATCACAATGGATGCAGACTGTTGTGCTTATGCCAGGAAATGCCACAAATGCCAGATCTCTGAATCCTTTGAACATAATGTCTTCACCTTAGCCCTTTGCCATGTGGGGCATTGACATGATTGGAAAGATTGAACTGACTGCTTCAAATGGTCATCGCTTCATCCTGGTTGCCGTTGACTATTTTACCAAGTGGGTTGAAGCAGCTTCCTATGCAAATGTCACCAGGCAAGTGGTAGCCCGATTTCTGAAGAGAGACATCATCTGTCGGTATGGAGCGCCCGAGCGAATCATTACTGATAATGGTTCCAACTTGAATAACAAAATGATGGCAGAGCTATGCCGGGACTTCAAAATCCAACACCACAACTCTTCTCCTTACAGGCCAAAGATGAATGGCGCTGTCTAGGCAGCTAACAAGAATATCAAGAAGATTGTGCAGAAGATGGTGGTCAGCTCAAAGACTGGCATGAAATGCTACCATTTGCCTTGCATTGGTACCGTACGTCAATCAGAACATCCACTGGGGCAACACCGTATCAACTTGTGTATGGTATGGAGGCAGTCCTACCTGTTGAAGTTGAATTACCCTCATTGCGGGTATTAATGGATGTTAAACTGAATGAAGCAGAATGGGTCCGATCCCGATATGAACAACTGAGTCTGGTCGAAGAGAAGAGGTTAGCTGCAATCTGTCATGGGAAGTTATATCAGAAAAGAATGAAGAGAGCTTTCGATCAGAAAGTCAGGCTTCGAGAATACCAAGTAGGAGATCTTGTGCTGAAAAGACTCCTTCCTCCTCATACAGACCACAGGGGCAAGTGGACTCCGAATTACGATGGTCCATTCATAGTAATGAAAGTTTTCTCTGGTGGGGCACTGATGCTCAGTACTATGGATGGTGAAGACTTCCTGTCCCCTGTGAATTTAGATGCAGTTAAAAAATACTTCGCATAAAAATGACCCGCTGGACATAAAAACAGAATGTAAGTCCAGGCAAAAATAGGGCATCCCGGCGAGTCAAAAACAGAATAAAAAGACTCGGGCAAAAATAAGGGAAAATAAATAAAAATGTGTACACCCGCTGAGTTGAAAAGCCACATTGGACAGCTCAGGCAAAAATGAGTATCCCGGTGGATTGAAAACCCGAAAGGGCGATCCACGAAAAATAAGGGAATAAGCGAATAACTGCATTCTGAATTCGTCTTTATCACTTACAACATGGCAAGCTTCGAAAGGTTCGAGCATCAGTCAGAATCAGCCTTTCTTCAGAAAGCAAGATGAGAAGAACGTCAATGTCATACGAGTCATAGCAAAAGGGAAGCTCACTGAAGCGTCATCAACATTGCCAGCATCTTTTTGTTTCTCAATTTGTAACAATCTCCTCATTTCAGGGGATTTGTTTCTTTGACTGTACTTGCCAATTCAGGGCGCACAAATTAATAAAATCAGATCTTCAGTCACATTTTGTCTCGCACATTTTATCTTTATTTGCAAAATGTCTGATATCCTTAATATCATGGTTGCATAAATACAGATGCGTCTTTTCTAAATTACATGTTTGCAGGAAATGTATTTACTCTCAGGAATATCTAATTCCTATGATGGAATCCAATAAGGGATACCTCGGGACACTTGTACGTTTCTTTGTCACAAAAGGATTGCAGGTATTCAAAGTGCAACATGGGGCATGAAAGCTTCTCCCCAGCAGGATGCCAAATCAGTACTTCCTCAGCATTTTCTCCAGGACCACATCAGGAGGGGCTCATTTCCCCAGCTAAGTCCATCACCCTCAGCAGGGCCTCTACAAAAATCTCTGGGAAGATCGTTCAGAGATCATTCCTCCCCAGCCAAGTGTTCGACGGGGAACCATCTCCCCACAGAGCTCTAGCCTCTATCCAGAAGAACAATGTCTGAAAATCTCACAACAAAGTGACGGAAGCTTCCACAGACCCCAGCTGGGATTCTCATTACCAAGATAGGTCTATCAGTGACTTATTTCCCCGAGCAGAATCATATATCAAATCTACCAATGATTTCATGCCCAGCTGGGATATTCTTTCAAAGTAGATCAGTCAGAAATCTTTACAGCAACGGGATCCGAATCCCGGATTGGTATCTTTTGCATAATCATAGTATTCGCATCATATTTTCCCCCAAAGCGTAGCATTCCGTTTAATACAGAGCATTACGACAAAAATCAAACATATTGCATAATCATAAGCCATGTTTTGAATCAGGCACCTGTGAATATTGACAC